>CM040401.1:79743352-79778352 GCA_022702515.1 Ilyophis sp. 1 JC-2022
AACCCCAACACCTCTATCCTCTATCACAGCTATCATAAACCACCCCACCAACCCAACACCTCTATCCTCTATCACAGCTATCATAAACCACCCCACCCACCCCAACACCTATATCCTCTATCACAGCTATCATAAACCACCCCACCAACCCCAACACCTCTATCCTCTATCACAGCTATCATAAACCACCCCACCAACCCCAACACCTTTATTCTCTATCACAGCTATCATAAACCACCCCAACACTTCTATCCTCTATCACAGCTATCATAAACCACCCCACCAACCCCAACACCTCTATCCTCTATCACAGCTATCATAAACCACCCCACCCACCCCAACACCTATATCCTCGATCACAGCTATCATAAACCACCCCACCAACCCCAACACCTTTATTCTCTATCACAGCTATCATAAACCACCCCAACACTTCTATCCTCTATCACAGCTATCATAAACCACCCCACCAACCCCAACACCTCTATCCTCTATCACAGCTATCATAAACCACCCCACCCACCCCAACACCTATATCCTCTATCACAGCTATCATAAACCACCCCACCCACCCCAACACCTCTATGCTCTATCACAGCTTTCATAAACCACCCCAACACCTCTATCCTCTATTACAGCTATCATAAACCACCCCACCAACCCCAACACCTCTATCCTCTATTACAGCGATCATAAACCACCTCACCCACCCCAACACCTCTATCCTCTATCACAGCTATCATAAACCAACTCACCCACCCCAACACCTCTATCCTCTATCACAGCTATCATAAACCAACTCACCCACCCCAACACCTCTATCCTCTATCACAGCTATCATAAACCACCCCACCCACCCCAACACCTATATCCTCTATCACAGCTATCATAAACCACCCCACCCACCCCAACACCTCTATGCTCTATCACAGCTTTCATAAACCACCCCAACACCTCTATCCTCTATTACAGCTATCATAAACCACCCCAACACCTCTATCCTCTATTACAGCGATCATAAACCACCTCACCCACCCCAACACCTCTATCCTCTATCACAGCTATCATAAACCAACTCACCCACCCCAACACCTCTATCCTCTATCACAGCTATCATAAACCAACTCACCCACCCCAACACCTCTATTCTCTATCACAGCTATCATAAACCACCCCAACACCTCTATCCTCTATCACAGCTATCATAAACCACCCCAACACCTCTATCCTCTATCACAGTTATCATAAACCACCTCACCCACCCCAACACCTCTATCCTCTATCACAGCTATCATAAACCAACTCACCCACCCCAACACCTCTATCCTCTATCACAGCTATCATAAACCACCCCACCCACCCCAACACCTATATCCTCTATCACAGCTATCATAAACCACCCCACCCACCCCAACACCTCTATGCTCTATCACAGCTATCATAAACCACCCCACTCACCCCAACACCTATATCCTCTATCACAGCTATCATAAACCAACTCACCCACCCCAACACCTCTATCCTCTATCACAGTTATCATAAACCACCTCACCCACCCCAACACCTCTATCCTCTATCACAGCTATCATAAACCAACTCACCCACCCCAACACCTCTATCCTCTATCACAGCTATCATAAACCACCCCACCCACCCCAACACCTCTATGCTCTATCACAGCTATCATAAACCACCCCAACACCTCTATCCTCTATCCTCTATCACAGCTATCATAAACCACCCCAACACCTCTATCCTCTATCACAGCTATCATAAACCACCCCACCCATCCCAACACCTATATCCTCTATCACAGCTATCATAAACCACCCCACCCACCCCAACACCTCTATCCTCTATCACAGTTATCATAAACCACCCCACCAACCCCAACACCTATATCACAGCTATCATAAATCACCCCAACACCTCTATCCTATATCACAGCTATCATAAACCACCCCACCCACCCCAACACCTCTATCCTATATCACAGCTATCATAAACCACCCCAACACCTCTATCCTCTATCACAGCTATCATAAACAACCCCACCAACCCCAACACCTCTATCCTCTATCTGTCATGGTTTCTCAGCCTGTTGTTCTCTGTTTGACCACTTCCCTGGGGAGCGCTCGTATTGCGTCCCTTCTCTTTGTTTCTTTGTCCGTTTCATGTTTTTGGGTTTGCTACTCAGTGTATTCACCTGTTCCGTAGTTCCCATTAGTATTTAATCCTCGCGTCACCTGTGGTAGACGCTTCCATATTGCCTATCTTTTTACTAAGAAAGCCGGTATTCTAGGTCATCACCTTTTCCAGTCCCGCTCTCTTGGTTGTTGGAAAGTGTAAGCGTTATTTTGTTTTCATTTGTTTCACCATTTATCGGGCGTTATAGCCACGTACCGAGGGTGCCTTTGTGTTTTGCGGTTATCCCTTATACCATTATTGCTATAGCCCGTGTTGTCGTGGCTGCCTTGGTTTGCAAGAGTGTTTTTGGCTTTGACTCCTTCGTTGTGAGCTATAGGGTTTTTTCGTTGTTGTTGGATTAATATACAGTTAAGAGTTTTTTCGCCTATTAGGGTCGCTTTGAGTTGTAGCGGTTTCTCTCCTGGTGTGGAGCGTTATTATTTTGGTGTACTATATTTATTGCCTGTTTGCGGGGTTTCATCCCGCTTTGTGGTGTTCTATCGAGCACTTTTTGATAACCACTGTCGCGTCTGGTCCTCGTTCCCACGCTACCCCTTACACTATCACAGCTATCATAAACCACCCCACCCACCCCAACACCTATATCCTCTATCACAGCTATCATAAACCACCCCAACACCTCTATCCTCTATTACAGCTATCATTAGACCGTAAGGCCGGCAATTGCCGGTTTTGACCGTTTTTTTTATGACAAAGGCCGGAAAATGTAATTCCCTCCGGACATTTGGGCCAGTAAAAAAAACAAATTTAACATATTTAGTCTCAAAACCACAGCAATTTATCATTAGGCCTATTTCAAATCGTCTGTCCCTCGGCCCTCTGCGGAGCTTGTAGTGACATATGACGTAACATCTAGACTAGCATGTGTGGTGTAGCTACTTGCAAGCTAGCATTCAATAATGGCTAAACAATCTTCTCTTAGTACATGTTTTGGTACTAACACTAATAGAAATAATGAAATGTAGGGTAGATTAGCTGATCCAGAGCCAGAAGTGGAAGTTCCCCCTGCACTGCCTGCAGGTAACAAAACGCGAGGTTTCAGGACTGAATGGAAAAGGAAATACACATGGTTAAGATGTGAAAATCTGGTCTGACTTTCCCGAATGCGTTGTTCGTTAACATTAGGTCGGATCCCAATTGTCACGTGTCATTGCTGGTTCTTTTCCTTATAGCATCTATCGCAACTCTGCAATTTGCCTTGGAGTAAATAAATGTTAAAATCGTTATTCAAAATGAGGTTATTGCTCGTTATTCTGAAGAAAAATGTGTTCTAATAAACTAATGATGCAAAATCAACACAGCTTTTTCCGTTGAGAAAACATTCCGCACACAGGCACACACACCAAATGCGCGATTTTAATGTAATTCATCCGCTTGTGCAAAGGCGAAGCTGCTATATTTAATTTTTATATTATTTCTGTATTTTAAAATCGTTTTCAGTACAAAATATAATACTATGCTGTAACATATGTTAGGCTACATCATTAAATGCACCTGCATGTCGTTCATGCATTGAAAATAGATATGACCGTTTTTTTAATCATATGTCCGACAAACTGTAATCATCCCGGACATTCTGGCCGGCAGTTTAAAATCCTAGCGCGACCTCTGACCCACACACACACACACACACACACTCACACAACCACACACACATACACACACACAGAGCCACACACACACACAACCACACACACACACACACACACACTCATACACAACCACACACACACACACACTCATACACAACCACACACAACCACCCCAACACCTCACAGTGACACAGCTATCCTGAGAAGCATGTCTCTTTTCAACACATAGACACACTCACACAACCCCCCCCCCCCACACACACACACAGCGCTGATGAGGCAGGTCTGCTCTGACACCAGCGGGAGTTTTGGGGCACACCCACACACCTGTCCCACCCCATACCTGCCCCGCTCACACACCTGCCCCACCCCATACCTGCCCCGCTCACACACCTGCCCCACCCCATACCTGCCCCTCCCACAGACCTGCCCCACCCCATACCTGCCCCGCCCGCACACCTGCTCCACCCCATACCTGCCCCGCTCACACACCCGCCACTGCCCCAAACCTGCCCCACGCCCACACCTGCCCTGCCCACACACCCGCCCCACCCCATACCTGGCCCATCCACACACCCGCCACTGCCCACACACCTGCCCCACCCCATACCTGTCCCACTCACACACCCACCCTGCCCCATACGTGCCCCGCCCACACATGCCTCATACATGCCCCACCCCATACCTGCCCTGCCCACACCTGCCTGCTCACCTGTACTTCATGCTGCTGTGCCTCCCGAAGGCCTCCTTCATGTGGGCGTGGCCATAGATCGGGGGGCGTGCAGCGGAGACCGCCGCCTCCCTGGCTTTGGCCAGTACCAGGGGCCCATTCCCCCCCTGGCCGCTGCCCCCTCCTCCTCCGGCCCCGCCCCCGGACCCTCCCCCCGGCGGGGGCGCGGTCCGCAGGCCACAGAGCCGATCCTCGCTCCGGCTCTTCAGGTTGTGCTCGGTGCAGGCAAAGGACACCTGCATGATGACCCCTACGCCTCAGTCCAGCGCTCGTTCGCTCGCTCGCTCGCCGTCCCACGCCCCCCGAAAACGCACACACGCACCCTCCTCCCCGCCCTTCCCCTCCGCTCTGGAGTCCGCCTGCTCCGGTTGGCACTCAAGACTTCAAAAATGTCCAAGATGTCCAAATGGGGGCTAAGACAACAGTTCTCCTTTGGTGTGGAGAGAGAGAGAGATAGACAGAGAGAGAGAGAGAGATAGAGGGAAAAATAGAGAGGGATGTATATATAGCAAGATCTACAGTTGGTCAAGCTGGCAGAGTTTCAGGCTGTAACCTGCTGCCCCGCTGGCTGTCTGGTTGTAACAGGGAGGGCGACACCTCTACCGCTGGCTCAACCCGTCACTGTCCAATCTGGATCCTCTCCATTCCCGCAACTTTCTGCGCTTCGCTCTGCAGCCAAAAGCTGTGGGGGTCCGAATCACAGCAGGTGCTTCTTTTCCAAGCAGAGGGGTGGGAAGGGGGGTGGGGGGGGGTGGTCTGTTTTCGGGGAGTAGCAATATGGGAGCTTCACTAGCACGAAGCCCCCACGCTCTGACTTTCAGGAGTGGAGGGCAACGGCAACATCACACATGCAGTGCGGCGAACAGATCCCCCGCTAATAACGGTAACAAAACGCACATCTGCGCGTGTGCCCTACTGGCAGACTGACACACTGAATTACAGACGGAAGGAAGGCGCTGACACGACGCTTTTCGCCGCACAGCTCTCTCCCCCTGCTGCGCGAAGATCCTCGCTGACGGTGCTCGCCCCACGGTAGGCCAGGCTGAATGCCCAATGCGCGCCGGACCTCGATGACACACCTCCGGCTCCTCACTCGTTTCCCGTCTGCTACGAAATGGACTCTAAACTTGACGGCAGCTCACGCTCTCTCTCTCTCTCGCTCTCTCTCTCTCTCTCTCTCTCTCACACACACACACACACACACTCACTCACAAACTCATGCAGGCAATTCCAGCTCACACTGGCCAATCAGACACACACGAACGCGTGAAGAAACATATAGGCGCGCACATACACACACGCAAGAGACTCTACCTGACACACCGTTCAGTGACATGTATAACTGAACTGTTGCAAACAGCTACCGCAGTGGATCCCGAGCACGCGACGTGGCTATTATGAACACTAACGGCAATTACCGCAATCGTCCAGCATTTGAGTCAGGGTGCTGAAAGTGCATCTGCCTGCAAAACCACTCTTGTCGCTCCGTCAGCCGGTGTGCCATGTAGTTACTGATGTATAGGCAAGTATTACCGACACGAACAGAAAACATCAATGTTCAGATAGGCTGACTGATAAACTCGCGCCGATGATTGCTTTATGGTTTATGCTTTCCGCTTGCTTTATACCCTCCATCTATAACGTTTAGTTCAGTTTCCCCAGAAAAAAACAGCTGATGCCCAACTCCTATTTTAATCAACCACGCACAAACACGAACGCGCAAATATGTGATGTCGAAGACCGCGAGAAACACCTGCGCCACCACTCTCTCTCTCTCTCTCTCTCTCTTTCTCACACACACACACACACACACACACACACACACTGCTTACTGTAGGCTACTGAATTGACCAGATTAAGAATAAGAAAATTACGACATCAGCGCAAATTAAACGATCAAAATGTCCACACCAGTCAAGCACACGCTCTGTTTTCTTTTCACTTTATGGCTGGGAGGGGGGTGGGGGGGTCTCATTTATTAATCTGCTTTCTTTTTTACCCAAATCAAACTGACTGAACGGGCTAATCATGACAGTAGGACTACCGGCGGTCTGCGCACAAACACGGGGTTTAGGGAAATTAAAAATCTAAATAATGACCACTCCCTACCTCTCTCATTATCCCAGCTCTATTTCTTCCCCCCCACCACCTCTCCTCCTACTCGTTCTCCATCATCCCTCCTTTTTTCGTTTTCCACAGCATTCCCCTGTTTTGTTCGGAGGGTCAGGCACGTTGCCGGAGCGCTTCTGTTTAACCATCCCGCGAGCGAACGGCATTGACATGACAACGCATCGGTTTCGGTTACTCCGACTCCTGCAATCGGGAGGAAAGAAGAGGTGTTTTGCAGCGAAAGTGTGTGTGTGTGTGTGTGTGTGTGTGTGTGTGTGTGTGTACCGTGCGTACATGCGCGTGAGACACCACTTTCATCCAAAATGCAGCAGACCTCACTGAGATTTTTAGTCTAACCACTGCCACCAAGTCTGTAACGATGCAAATGCGAATTGCAATCACGCGTAAACAAGAACAAATAAGCAAACCGCCTGAGAAAACACCGTGCTGTGCTCTGGCCGAACGTCAGACTGCACCGTCTACAGTAGGCTAGCTAGCCTAACTCTAATCCCGTCAGTTGACGAAGCCAGGCCCCACCCGGTTGGTTAGGAGAAGCAATACAAATTAATGTGCCTAAAAATAAAACATAAAAGGGCTCAGAACTTATCCTAGGGGTCTGTGGGCCCTGGCAATGAAAAAAAACCTTCAGGGCTGTGAATTATGGCAAAGCCTGGTTCTGTTCCACAAATCTGCACAGCCGAGCCAAACACACCCTATAGACACACCCTATAGACACACCCTATAGACGCACCCTATAGACACAGCCTATAGACGCACCCTATAGACGCACCCTATAGACACACCCTATAGACGCACTGATGATAGAGCTGGTCCTGATGCAGGTATAGCCAACAACTGTGATGTCTCTCTCCAATGCTGCCAGAAGGCTGAATTAATTCTCCATTTAAAAAAAACCCATCTTCAATTGAGTCCATTGTAGTATTCTTACAATTTGTCCCCCATACTTTTAAAGCCCCCCCTCTGGCATTGACTCCCATACATTTTCACTGTAAAACTTTCCATATTAATTTTGTTAAACACCAACACTGACCCCAAGGTGTCTCTAAAGCACAGGAACCAAGGACGAGCCAACCAGAGAGCAGTAGTGCAGTGGGATAAGCCAATCAGAGAGAGGCACAGAGCACAAACCTCTAGGGATAGAGTTTAGAGGTCTGTTTCATCAATCGCTGGCGTCTTCCCATCAGCACAACTGCACCTGACCCAAAGTTGGAAAAGCAAAAAAAACACAACAGAGATGCCTGACCTGGGCCCTGGCAGTCAATACACACATACACACAATCACGCAAAATAAACACACACACACACACAACCAAACATATCCTCACACACATATTTTCTGTAACACACTCTCACACACACATACACATGCAAAAACACACACACATACAGATACACACACACAACCACACATATCCTCACGCACATATTCTCTTTAACACACACACACACGCACACACAATCATCGACACACACAAACACATACACACACACACAAACATGCTTACACACACATTCTCTGGAACACACAAACACACACACACAAACACACACACACACACAGTGGCCAGTGGCACTGCAATATACATACCCCATGACCCCATAATCAACACTTATACTTTGGAATATTTAAATTATTTTTCACATTTTTCTTATATTATATTTTATCTGAGCTGCAAACAAAATACCATCCTTAATCTCTTCTGTCAATTCTGAAATCTTCAATCATATCTGCTCTGCGACTTTAACAGCAGATAAGGCGGCTTTAATCTGTGGCTGTGACCAAATATGATCTCTGTTCCTTGTCCCCTGTCCCCTGTCCACTCAGACCCCTGTTCCCTGTACCCTGTCCACTCAGACCCTTGTTTCCTGTACCCTGTCCCCTGTCGACTCAGACCCCTGTTTCCTGTTCCCTGCCCCCTGTCCACTCAGACCCCTGTTTCCTGTTCCCTGTCCCCTGTCCACTCAGACCCCTGTTCCCTGTACCCTGTCCCCTGTCCACTCAGACCCCTGTTCTATGTTCCCTGTCTCCTGTCCACTCAGACCCCTGTTTCCTGTTCCCTGCCCCCTGTCCACTCAGACCCCTGTTTCCTGTTCCCTGTCCCCTGTCCACTCAGACCCCTGTTTCCTGTACCCTGTCCCCTGTCCACTCAGACCCCTGTTCTATGTTCCCTGTCTCCTGTCCACTCAGACCCCTGTTTCCTGTTCCCTGTCCACTCAGACCCCTGTTTCCTGTTCCCTGCCCCCTGTCCACTCAGACCCCTGTTTCCTGTTCCCTGTCCCCTGTCCACTCAGACCCCTGTTTCCTGTTCCCTGTCCACTCAGACCCCTGTTCTATGTTCCCTGTCTCCTGTCCACTCAGACCCCTGTTTCCTGTTCCCTGTCCCCTGTCCACTCAGACCCCTGTTTCCTGTTCCCTATTCCCTGTCCACTCAGACCCCTGTCCCCTGTCCACTCAGACCCCTGTTCTATGTTCCCTGTCCACTCAGACCCCTGTCCCTATGTGACCTCTCCCCTTACTTTGCAAGCAGTGTGTGAAAGAAATCCTGCAAAACTCTTTCCAACCTAGTGAGGAAGTATTTTTATTATTTGTATTGAGCATATCAATCAGTTTACATATGATGATGGTTACAAAGTGTAGATTATAAATGAAGATAGAATTTATATTTACATATTTACACATAAGTCCTTTCCCAGGATGTGAAACCACCCTTTACTTGGACTCACATCTGTCTTTGTATCAGACAGAGGTCTTCATCTCATACATGTGACAGGAGTGTTTTCAGATTTTAGAAAATTAGATGCATTTGGAATATGTCTTTGACTCTTATTCCATAAGAATCAGATGCATTTGGAATATGTATGATCCAAATCTGCTTTATAAGTAATTATATTGGTATTGGAGAAGTCATGGCTTAATCTGAACAGAGACACTAACCATACCCCCGTATCCTTCACCCACCCCACCCCGCCACACGCAGCGATTCGAAAAAGTCTGGGTGCTCTTCTCTTGAAATGGGGGATGACCACGTGGCCCCTGCACTGAAAGCCCCAGTCTGGAAAACGTCCCAACAATTAGGGTCACATTCCATGAGCAGATCAGGATAATCTGCCATTCCCACTGTGCTGGACGGATGTAGTTTTAGGGATATTTTTAACGGCAGATCCTCCGTGCCACTACACCTCCTCTAAATGACCCGCGGAAAAAAACATAGATTTTTTCTACTTGTTAACAGATTTTTATCTTATTTATTTATTTAAAACAAGGGATAAAAGGGGATTTGTGGGATGTGTGGATTTGTGGCGTTCTGAGCGACTTGCCCATATGTTGCCGGGTTTGCCCTCTCTTGGGGGCCACCCGATTTGTGCTGGGGAGAATCACGCAACCATGCTGTACCATACTGTGCCGCACTGTACCATACTGTACCGTACTGTACCATACTGTGCAGTACTGTACCATGCTGTACCATACTGTGCCGTACTGTACCATACTGTACCGTACTGTACCATGCTGTACCGTACTGTACCATACTGTACCGTACTGTACCATGCTGTACCGTACTGTGCCGTACTGTACCATACTGTACCGTACTGTACCATGCTGTACCATGCTGTGCCGTACTGTACCATACTGTACCATACTGTGCCGTACTGTACCATACTGTGCCATACTGTACCATACTGTACCGTACTGTACCATACTGTACCGTACTGTACCATGCTGTACCGTACTGTACCATACTGTACCATACTGTACCATACTGTGCAGTACTGTACCATGCTGTACCATACTGTGCCGTACTGTACCATACTGTACCGTACTGTACCATGCTGTACCGTACTGTACCATACTGTACCGTACTGTACCATGCTGTACCGTACTGTGCCGTGCTGTACCATACTGTACCGTACTGTACCATGCTGTACCATGCTGTGCCGTACTGTACCATACTGTACCATACTGTGCCGTACTGTACCATACTGTGCCATACTGTACCATACTGTACCGTACTGTACTGTACTGTACCACGCTGTACCATACTGTACCATACTGTACCACGCTGTATCATACTGTACCGTACTGTACCATGCTGTACCGTACTGTACCATGCTGTACCATGCTGTACCATACTGTGCCGTACTGTACTATACTGTACTGTACTGTACCATGCTGTACCATACTGTACCGTACTGTACCATGCTGTACCATACTGTACCGTACTGTACCACGCTGTACCATACTGTACCATACTGTACCATGCTGTACCATACTGTGCCGTACTGTACCATGCTGTACCATACTGTACCGTACTGTACCACGCTGTACCATACTGTACCATACTGTACCACGCTGTACCATACTGTACCGTACTGTACCATACTGTGCAGTACTGTACCATGCTGTACCATACTGTGCCGTACTGTACCATACTGTACCGTACTGTACCATGCTGTACCGTACTGTACCATACTGTACCGTACTGTACCATGCTGTACCGTACTGTGCCGTACTGTACCGTACTGTACCATACTGTACCGTACTGTACCATGCTGTACCGTACTGTGCCGTACTGTACCATACTGTACCGTACTGTACCATGCTGTACCATGCTGTGCCGTACTGTACCATACTGTACCATACTGTGCCGTACTGTACCATACTGTGCCATACTGTACCATACTGTACCGTACTGTACCGTACTGTACCACGCTGTACCATACTGTACCATACTGTACCACGCTGTATCATACTGTACCGTACTGTACCATGCTGTACCGTACTGTACCATGCTGTACCATGCTGTACCATACTGTGCCGTACTGTACTATACTGTACTGTACTGTACCATGCTGTACCATACTGTACCGTACTGTACCATACTGTACCGTACTGTACCACGCTGTACCATACTGTACCATACTGTACCATGCTGTACCATACTGTGCCGTACTGTACCATGCTGTACCATACTGTACCGTACTGTACCACGCTGTACCATACTGTACCATACTGTACCACGCTGTACCATACTGTACCGTACTGTACCATACTGTGCAGTACTGTACCATGCTGTACCATACTGTGCCGTACTGTACCATACTGTACCGTACTGTACCATGCTGTACCGTACTGTACCATACTGTACCGTACTGTACCATGCTGTACCGTACTGTGCCGTACTGTACCATACTGTACCGTACTGTACCATGCTGTACCATGCTGTGCCGTACTGTACCATACTGTACCATACTGTGCCGTACTGTACCATACTGTGCCATACTGTACCATACTGTACCGTACTGTACCGTACTGTACTGTACTGTACCACGCTGTACCATACTGTACCATACTGTACCACGCTGTATCATACTGTACCGTACTGTACCATGCTGTACCGTACTGTACCATGCTGTACCATGCTGTACCGTACTGTACCATGCTGTACCGTACTGTACCATGCTGTACCATGCTGTACCATACTGTGCTGTACTGTACTATACTGTACTGTACTGTACCATGCTGTACCATACTGTACCGTACTGTACCATGCTGTACCATACTGTACCGTACTGTACCACGCTGTACCATACTGTACCATACTGTACCATGCTGTACCATACTGTGCCGTACTGTACCATGCTGTACCATACTGTACCGTACTGTACCACGCTGTACCATACTGTACCATACTGTACCACGCTGTACCATACTGTACCGTACTGTACCATACTGTACCATGCTGTACCATACTGTACCACGCTGTACCATACTGTACCGTACTGTACCACGCTGTACCATACTGTACCGTACTGTACCATGCTGTACCGTACTGTACCACGCTGTACCATACTGTACCACGCTGTACCATACTGTACCGTACTGTACCATACTGTACCATACTGTACTGTACCACGCTGTACCATACTGTACCGTACTGTACCACTCTGTACCATACTGTACCATACTGTACCATGCTGTACCATACTGTGCCGTACTGTACCATACTGTACCGTACTGTACCATGCTGTACCATGCTGTACCCTACTGTACCGTACTGTACCACGTTGTACCATACTGTACCGTACTGTACCATGCTGTACCATACTGTGTCGTACTGTACCATACTGTACCGTACTGTACCATGCTGTACCATACTGTACCGTACTGTACCACACTGTACCATACTGTACCACGCTGTACCATACTGTACCATGCTGTGCCATACTGTACCGTACTGTACCATGCTCTGAAGGCTAGTCTAAAAACATTTAAACATTGAAGAAGATTGAACAGGATGAAGTGATGCACAGCAAAATATTTTATAAGAATACATTAATATTTCCTCTTTAGTGTTAAATCACTCTCAAGGAGAATATTTGGTCCCTGTTGGACTAAGTTAAAGTAAATTAATGCTGAGAATTTAGCTACATGCATGCCTCATTTATGCATCCACATATATGATGTTGAAAAATGTTAAATCAATAAACAGTGTGTGTTTTTGAAAAATATTTGTGGGTTGTGTTTCGATTGTGAAGCGGTGAGCTCCAGGTCTGGTATTCAGACATGACTGTGTCAGTACAGGCCAACCTGCCCACCCACAAGCCAGCACGCATTTGGCTGGGTGCAAAATCAAAAGTGAGTGGAACTCTCATTCCCCTCTCCCCTCTCCTCTCTCTCTCCTCTCTCCTCTCTCCCCTCTCCCCTCTCCCCTCTCCCCTCTCCCCTCTCCTCTCCCCTCCCCTCTATCGCTCTCTCTCTCCCCTCTCCCTCCCCTCTCTCTCTCTCTCCCCTCTCCCCTCTCCCCTCTCCCCTCTCAACTCTCTCCCCTCTCCCCTCTCCCCTCTCTCCCCTCTCCCCTCTCCCCTCTCCCTCTCTCTCTCTCTCTCTCCCCTCTCCCCTCTCCCCTCTCCCCTCTCCCCTATCCTCTCCCCTCCCCTCTATCGATCTCTCTCTCCCCTCTCCCCTCTCCTCTCTCTCTCCCCTCTCCCCTCTCCCCTCTCCTCTCTCTCCCCTCTCCCCTCTCCCCTCTCTCTCCCCTCTCCCCTCTCTCCTCTCTCCTCTCTCCTCTCCCCTCTCCCCTCTCCTCTCTCTCCCCTCTCCCCTCTCCCCTCTCTCTCCCCTCTCCCCTCTCCCCTCTCCCCTCTCCTCTCCCCTCTATCGCTCTCTCTCTCCCCTCTCCCCTCTCCTCTCTCTCTCCCCTCTCCCCTCTCCCCTCTCCCCTCTCCTCTCTCTCCCCTCTCCCCTCTCCCCTCTCTCTCCCCTCTCCCCTCTCCCCTCTCTCCTCTCCCCTCTCCCCTCTCCTCTCCCCTCCCCTCTATCGCTCTCTCTCTCCCCTCTCCCCTCTCCTCTCTCTCTCCCCTCTCCCCTCTCCCCTCTCCTCTCTCTCCCCTCTCCCCTCTCCCCTCTCCCCTCTCCCCTCTCTCCTCTCTCTCCCCTCTCCCCTCTCCCCTCTCTCTCCCCTCTCCCCTCTCCCCTCTCCCCTCTCTCCCCCTCTCCTCTCCCCTCCCCTCTATCGCTCTCTCTCTCCCCTCTCCCCTCTCCTCTCTCTCCCCACTCCCCTCTCCCCTCTCTCTCCCCTCTCCCCTCTCCCCTCTCTCTCCCCTCTCCTCTCCCCTCCCCTCTATCGCTCTCTCTCTCCCCTCTCCCCTCTCCTCTCTCATTCCCCTCTCTCTCTCCTCTCTCCTCTCTCCCCTCTCCCCTCTCCCCTCTCCCCTCTCCTCTCCCCTCCCCTCTATCGCTCTCTCTCTCCCCTCTCCCCTCTCCTCTCTCTCCCCTCTCCCCTCTCCCCTCTCCTCTCTCTCTCTCCCCCTCTCCCCCTCTCCCCTCTCCCCTCTCTCCTCTCTCTCTCTCTCCCCTCTCCCCTCTCCCCTCTCTCTCCCCTCTCCCCTCTCCCCTCTCCCCTCTCTCTCCCCTCTCCCCTCTCCCCTCTCCCCTCTCCTCTCCCCTCCCCTCTATCGCTCTCTCTCTCCTTTCACTGTCTCTATCTTTTCCCTCTCACTCGGTGCGTCCCAATATTCTTCACTCCTCACCTCCTTTCCTCAACCTCCAATCGCCGGGGAACTCACCTGTACAGCATGCAGGTGTGCTGAGTAGGCCACTCACCTGTACAACACGCAGGTGCATTGGGCGGGACACTCACCTGTACAGCATGCAGGTGTGCTGGGCGGGACACTCACCTGTACAGCATGCAGGTGTGCTGGGCGGGACACTCACCTGTACAGCATGCAGGTGCGCTGGGCGGGGCAGTCGCTGAGGCTCTGTCCACACTCCTGCAGGTAGCGCTCGAGCCGCCGTCTCTCCATCAGCTGTCGCGCTGCCTCCAGAATCCGCGATGCCAGGACCTCTGACTCATCCTTGGGGCCTTGCCCACGTTGGCCCCGGGCCCCTCCCCGCGCTCCAGCGTCCCCCGAGGACGAGGAAGCCTTAGGCTTTTTACTGATGCCATACAGGTCCTTCATGGAAAACTTTCCCCCTTTACTGCCACCTCCGGCCCCTCGGCCTGCGAACATGGCGCTGTGCCGCTCGGAAGAGTTCGGAAAAAATTCCCTGGAAAATCCCCAGGAAGCAGAAAGCAGGAAGCAGAAAGCAGGAAGCAGGAAGCAGGAAGCAGGTACGGTCCTTCTGAGGAATGCGGTCGAAGTGAGAGGCTGCAGGACGGTCAGGTCACCATGCTGTATGAAACCCTTTGGACACGCGTGGAACAGAGGGATGGTATCTCCATCAGCGGCCAGGCAGAGAGAAACCTCCCCCCAGAGCAGAGCATACAGCTACCTGCGCCTCCTTCACCTGCGTCTCCTTCTGCTTCTCCCTTTCTCTCATTCTGTGCTGCACATCCAGTCCATATCACAAGGTCCAAATAGGCGGGACAAATGCATGACAGGAAGATGCTTCCTATTGACTGAAGGAGCCTGGCATGGGCAATATCCCCTTATATTTCTCTCTCTCTCTCTCTCTCTCTCTATCTCTGCCCCTCTCTCTCTCTCTCTCTCTATCTCTGCCCCTCTCTCTCTCTCTCTCTCTCTCTCTCTCTCTCTCTCTATCTCTGCCCCTCTCTCGCTCTCTCTCTCTATCTCTCTCTCTCTGTTATAAATGACAGAGGGGGATTTAGGTTGTTAATGCTGCAGCAGCCTGTTGTGTCCAGCTTAGCAGCCAGTGGAGGATGGGCTTCCCCACTAGCGTCAGGCCCTTCCAACCGGGGGGTGGGTTTTTTTGGGGGGTCCAAGCTCGGTCTTTCCCAAGTTTCCTGTTTCCTGTTTACCCATAAAATGTCTAAAATGCCACTTTGTGTTTTTGGAAGATGAAATTGAATCGATCTGAAAAATGTATATGGATCGCAACTCCAACAGAAGAGTGAGTTTCAGAGTGGATTCGTAAATTAAAATTATATTGTATACACAATATACAGTTATTATTATTATTATTATTATTATTATTATTGTTGTTGTTCCTGTTGTCGTTATTAACATTATTAAGGACCGTAGATTATTGTTAAATAGCTCGAGATTCGGGAGTCTCTCCTCTCCGAGTGTGGACTCCTTTCCGGGTTTTCCCTGCAGCCGAGCACAGAGAGGCTAAGCTAAGTCATGTTAATCCTATGTGGGGGGCTTTGTGAATGGGGAGCACATCTGTACTTTCTGATCAGTAATTCCCTCATCCTCCCAGCCCCCCCCCAACAGCCCCTCCTAACACAAGGCCCCCACATCCCTTCCCCAAACGCTATTTTTAGCTGGGATCTGTGGGGGCATGTACGAATGAGAGAGAGAGAGAGAAAGGGGGGAGAGAGAGGGAGAGAGAGAGAGAGAGGGTGGGCACAGAGAGAAGAGGAAGAGAGAGAGAGAGAGTGCAGATGCTGTTCTGCAGATCATTCATCATCCAGGATTAAGCCAGCCTCCTATATGAGCCTTTTTAATTGACAGAAATCCATCGAAGCCCCCCAATCCCACCCCGGTAACCCCTCTATTTTCCATTTTTCCATTAACGACACCGCCCAGCCTTCCGATCCCAAACTGTCACCTACACCCCTAGAGGCTATGGAACAGCTGGGTGGAGGACCTGTTCAATCACATGCTGGTCAGGACAAAGCAACTGCCTTCTGCGCTATCGCTAATGCTAGCCCAGATCCGTCTCATAATTGGTATGGGCTTGAGAGATCATCATACAGATCATACAGTCAAGCCGGAAAGTCTGAACACCCCATTCACCTTCTCCACGTTTTATTACATAACAGACACATTCTACAATAGATTGAGTTAATTTTTTGTCTCAAAATTCTACACAAAATAGCCCATAATGACAAAGTGAAAACATGTTTTTAGAAATTTTTGCAAATGTATTAAAAATCGAAAACTGAAATCTCTCATTTACATAAGTATTCATACCCTTTGCTTTAACATATTTTTAAAGTATCATATTTTATATTTGGTCACATATCCTTTGCTCTTAATTCCTGAAGTTTGTGACCCATCAACATCAAAAGACTCTCGATATCTTATTTCCAGGTACTGTTACAAGCGATACTATAAGCTCTCTGCATTTGAATGGATCTCTATGGGAATTGGGGGGTGAGACTAGATTCAGCTGTAAATTACACTGGTACAGTATATCTTAAAGCAAAGGGTATGAATACTTATGTAAATGAGAAATTTCAGTTTTCGATTTTTAATACATTTGCAAAAATTTCTAAAAACATGTTTTCATTTTGTCATTATGGGCTATTTTGTGTAGAATTTTGAGACAAAAAATGAACTCAATCTATTGTAGAATATGTCTGTAATGTAATAAAACGTGGAGAAGGTGAATGGGGCGGGCAGACTTTCCGGCTTGACCGTATGTATATTTATATGTTGTGGTGCCAGGGAGGGAGTTGGGGTGGACTCTGCTGGACGGCACCCTCATGACACCCAGGTAGGGAATCCAGCTGCCGCCTGTTCAAATTAGCGCAGCTGGGGGCCGTCGGGATGATTAGCCGGCCTTTAAAATGGGCCTGTTTCCCAGGTTGGGAAGAGGTTCTCCTGACTTAACCTCCAAAAAGAGGGGACTGTTTTGTCTTTTGTAGTACGCGGTACTCGTTTTGTTTCAGTTTGGTGAGTTTTCATTTAATTAAAGAGCAACTTTAATCACCTTTTTGTGTTTTCTGTCTGTTCACTCCATGCTGCAGAGGCCCCAGCCCTGTTCACTCCATGCTGCAGAGGCCCCAGCCCTGTTCACTCCATGCTGCAGAGGCCCCAGCCCTGTTCACTCCATGCTGCAGAGGCCCCAGCCCTGTTCACTCCATGCTGCAGAGGCCAGCCCCAACCCTGCATCACTATATATTTACAGCTCAAAAGTATTTTGGACTGTGACACATTTTTGTTGTTTTGGCTCTGTACTCCAGCACATTGAATTTGAAATGGAACAGTGACTATGATGTTAAAGTGCAGACTTTCAGCTTTAATTTGAGGGTTTTTACATCTACAGGTGCAGCTAAAAAAATTAGAATATCGTGAAAAAGTTCAATATTTTTTGTCACTCATTTCAGAAAGTGAAACTCATATATTATATAGATTCATTACACATAGAGTGAAATATTTCAAGCCTTTATTTCTTGTAATTTTGATGATTATGGCTTACAGCTAATGAAACCCAAAATTCAGTGTCAAAAAATTAGAATATTTTGCTTTAACATATTTTTAAAGTATCATATTTAATATTTGGTCGCATATCCTTTGCATGCTGTTACTTCCTGAAGTCTGTGACCAATCAACATCAAAAGACTCGATATCTTATTTTCAGGTACTGTTACAAGTGATACTATAACCTCTCTGCATTTGAACTGATCTCTATGGGAATTGGGGGGTGAGACTAGATTCAGCTGTAAATTACACTGGTACAGTATGGAACACATGGCTGGCTAAATGGCTGTAAGTCATCAAGGGTCTGAGCTATCGAACGAGCCCCAAACCATCACTCTGTTGCCAGATATGGAGTAGATGTGGATGGATCACTGCAAGGGTTATTTCTCCTGACTCATTTTCCTATAGAACTCTATGGGGAAAAAAGTCAGGAGAAACAACCCTTAAAGGGATCCATCCACATCTACTCCATATCTGGCCGCAGAGTGATGGTTTGGGGCTCGTTTGATACCTTAGACCCTTGATGACGTACAGCCATTTCGCCAGTCATGTGTTCCATACTGTACCAGCGTAATTTACAGCGGAATCTAGTCTTACCCCCCAATTCTCATTGAGATCAGTTCAAATGCAGAGAGGTTATAGTATCGCTTGTAACAGTACCTGAGAATAAGATATCGAAAGTATTTTGATGTTGATTGGTCACAGACTTCAGGAAGTAACAGCATGCAAAGGATATGCGACCAAATATTAAATATGATACTTTAAAAATATGTTAAAGCAAAATATTCTAATTTTCTGAGACACTGAATTTTGGGTTTCATTAGCTGTAAGCCATAATCATCAAAATTACAAGAAATAAAGGCTTGAAATATTTCACTCTGTGTAATGAATCTATATAATATATGAGTTTCACTTTCTGAAATGAGTGACAAAAAATATTGAACTTTTTCATGATATTCTAATTTTTTGAGCTACACCTGTATATTATGCATGTAAACTCTTATATCCAATTCATTAGATACTCTTTCTATACTCATTAGATACATATTTGTATAGCAGATATTCATACAACTGAATGCCATTCGAAGTGTTTTACATTGATTTGACAGTACAATTAAAACTATATAAAATACATTAAAAGAGAATTTTTTTTAAATAAGAACATTTAAAAGACAATATGAAAGGAAATAAGATAAAAACAATACAAAAAGATAAAAGGCTACTGTAGCGTCAACAGGAACTACAATTCCATACAGTCCACAGATGGCTCCTCCTCCACGTTGCAAGTGACGTAGGACGTCCCGGTTGTGATTTCCGCATTGTAATGCGATGCGGCGGAAATGCGCGACTGGCAATAAAGTTAATAAAAAGGGCAACATGGCTGCCTCTTCTACCCAGTTTCTCCCAGTTGTGTTGTTCGGAGGGTGATGTAGGGGATGGGGATAGTGGGGAGGGTGATGTAGGGGATGGGGAAAGGGATAGTGGGCAGGGTGATGTAGGGGATGGGGAAATGGATAGTGGGCAGGGTGATGTAGGGGATGGGGAAAGGGATAGTGGAGAGGGTGATGAAGGGGATGGGGAAAGGGATAGTGGGCAGCGTGATGATGGGGAAAGGGATAGTGGGCAGGGTGATGTAGGGGATGGGGAAAGGGATAGTGGGCAGGGTGATGTAGGGGATGGGGAAAGGGATAGTGGAGAGGGTGATGTAGGGGATGGGGAAAGGGATAGTGGGCAGGGTGATGTAGGGGAAAGGGATAGTGGAGAGGGTGATGTAGGGGATGGGGAAAGGGATAGTGGAGAGGGTGATGTAGGGGATGGGGAAAGGGATAGTGGAGAGAGTGATGTAGGGGATGGGGAAATGGATAGTGGGCAGGGTGATGTAGGGATGGGGAAAGGGATAGTGGAGAGGGTGATGTAGGGGATGGGGAAAGGGATAGTGGGCAGGGTGATGTAGGGGATGGGGATAGTGGGGAGGGTGATGTAGGGGATGGGGAAAGGGATAGTGGGCAGGGTGATGTAGGGGATGGGGAAATGGATAGTGGGCAGGGTGATGTAGGGGATGGGGAAAGGGATAGTGGAGAGGGTGATGAAGGGGATGGGGAAAGGGATAGTGGGCAGGGTGATGTAGGGGATGGGGAAAGGGATAGTGGGCACGGTGATGTATGGTTTGTCCATAATCATTTATGTGCGAATTATCAACATGTCATTTCCACTTCTCCGTATGTTTAAAAACGGCTCATACCTGTTCTTCCGACTCCCGTATGTTTAAAAACGGCTCATAGCTGTTCTTCAGGCCCAGTGGCGGTGAGGCAGGCACTGTGTGTTTCTTCTCTGTCTTCCAGGTGTCCGGTGTAGAAGTTGACTCGACTAACTTGATCTCCTTTTTCTCCCGTGGGAATACAGTCTTACGTCCCTCTTTAGGTTTCACCCCAAGTTTGTCCCAGTGTGTAGAGCTTTCAGTCGTTGTGTCCGCTGTGTTAATTCTGTTCCACTCTTGCCAAGTTTGGGGAACGTGACAGTTTAATTCAACGTTAGCCGTTCATTATGCCTGGTTTCATTATGTTGTAGTAACTCACTTATTGAAGACGCTGGAAGTGTATCGTGGAGCTCAGAGTTCTTCTCTAGTTGAAACATTCTCATTTTAAGCACGGCAATCTTCTGTCGAAGTTTATAGCAATCTGAGCATTTCATGTATTCTGAAGCAGACGGAGGCATAGTGTTATCCACTGGGTACCGCTATCAGTAGAAAGAGCCAGTTGTTGGTAGGGACCACTATTCATCTATTGAACTGCAGTCATTAAAGAAAGAAAAAAACATGGGAAAATAAGGGCAAAGCTGTTTATTGAATTAAACTAAATATACATTGTCATGGTCAGCAAGAACATCGGGTGTGTTCATAGCAATAATCCATACACTCCTAAAATAATATCATGATTAAATCAGAAATAACTTAACAGTGCAGTATCTCAACCCAATCCATCAGCCTGTGCAGCAATATTGCTGTATTTCATATTCTGCCATACGCTAATGAAAATGTTTAATGCATAATTAATGTACCTTTTCTTGAAATGTGCATTGTATTTTATAATGTAGATCAGAATTATTATTTCATATGACATTTGAAGCTTTGGGTTCTATAGGTGAACATATTCTACTTTTACTGAGCGTGAGTTTGTTGTACACTTGGACCTGTATCCATCCATAGAAATTAATGAATGTTTCAAATAAGTACATAAGTAACTCTTGCATTTTTTCCACAATAGTTGTACACTACTACTGTACTTACAATATGTTATTATTCACTGTAAAATGCTTGTGTTAAGGGGATGCAGTTGTGACTGTTACTGCTGCATCAAAGGGAGCTGTGGAGATGCATGTAAGATTCTGAGGGGACACATTCGGGAATAGGGGTTATATTCTGACAGGACATTACGGGGTAGGGGTTATATTCTGAGAAGAGACATTAGAGGATAGGGGTTATATTCTGAGGATAGACATTAGGGGCTAGTGGTTATATTCTGACAGGACATTAGGAGGTTGGGGTTATATTCTGAGAAGAGACATTAGAGGATAGAGGTTATATTCTGAAGAGAGACATTAGAGGATAGGGGTTATATTCTGAGAAGAGACATTAGAGGATAGGGGTTATATTCTGAAGAGAGACATTAGGGGGTAGGGGTTATATTCTGACAGGACATTAGGGGGTAGGGGTTATATTCTGAGGAGAGACATTAGGGGGTAGGGGTTATATTCTGAAGAGAGACATTAGAGGATAGGGGTTATGTTAATCATGACAGTTGTGTAATGGTATAAGGCAGACAGACAAGGTTCCTACTTACAAACTACACGCACGCACGCACGCACGCACGCACGCACGCACGCACACACATACATACACACACATAGGCTGTGAATATGAGATATGGAAGCATGTTTCTCTCTCCCAGTAGAGGGAAGTGCAGCTCATACCAAATGCAGTGAGTTTGTTACACGCTGGAGCTCTTTCCCACAGTGCTTTACTAATCAAATGCCATCGATCTCCTCACTGACTGCTGGTCTGGTCTGCAGGGACACTGCCATGAGCTCTCTTTTTCTTTCTTTCTCTCTCTCTCTGTCCATCTCTCTTTCTCACCCCACCCCCCTCTCTCTCTCTCTTTCTCTGTCCATCTCTCTTTCTCTTTCTCACCCCACCCCCTCTCTCTCTATCTCTGTCCATCTCTCTTTCTCTCTCTCTTTTTGTTCTTGTCATTTGTATATATTGTCTAATTGTGACAATAAAGGTGGTTTTAAATTCAAATTCTCTCTCTCCCTCTCTCTCTCTCTCTCACTCTCCCTCTCTCTCTCTCTCTCTCCCTCTCTCTCTCTCTCTCTCTCTCTCATTCGTACATGCCCCAACAGATCCCAGCTTTCTCTCTTTCTCCCCCCTCACACACTCTATTTCTCCACAGGAGTGTGTGCTGTGATGCTGTGTGTTTGAGTCTGGTGAGGGTAGGGCTCTGAACAGCGTGTTCAGTGCAGGGTGTGTTGAGTCTGGTGAGGGTAGGGCTCTGAACAGCGTGTTTAGTGCAGGGTGTGTTGAGTCTGGTGAGGGTAGGGCTCTGAACAGCATGTTTAGTGCAGGGTGTGTTGAGGCTGGTGAGGGTAGGGCTCTGAACAGCATGGTCAGTGCAGGGTGTGTTGAGTCTGGTGAGGGTAGGGCTCTGAACAGCATGTTTAGTGCAGGGTGTGTTGAGTCTGGTGAGGGTAGGGCTCTGAACAGCGTGTTTTGTGCAGGGCGTGTTGAGTCTGGTGAGGGTAGGGCTCTGAACAGCTTGTTCAGTGCAGGGCGTGTTGAGTCTGGTGAGGGTAGGGCTCTGAACAGCGTGTTTAGTGCAGGGTGTGTTGAGTCTGGTGAGGGTAGGGCTCTGAACAGCATGTTTAGTGCAGGGTGTGTTGAGTCTGGTGAGGGTAGGGCTCTGAACAGCGTGTTTAGTGCAGGGTGTGTTGAGTCTGGTGAGGGTAGGGCTCTGAACAGCGTGTTTAGTGCAGGGCGTGTTGAGTCTGGTGAGGGTAGGGCTCTGAACAGCATGTTCAGTGCAGGGTGTGTTGAGTCTGGGGAGGGTAGGGCTCTGAACAGCGTGTTTAGTGCAGGGTGTGTTGAGTCTGGTGAGGGTAGGGCTCTGAACAGCATGTTTAGTGCAGGGTGTGTTGAGTCTGGTGAGGGTAGGGCTCTGAACAGCGTGTTTAGTGCAGGGCGTGTTGAGTCTGGTGAGGGTAGGGCTCTGAACAGCATGTTTAGTGCAGGGTGTGTTGAGTCTGGTGAGGGTAGGGCTCTGAACAGCATGTTTAGTGCAGGGCGTGTTGAGTCTGGTGAGGGTAGGGCTCTGAACAGCGTGTTTAGTGCAGGGTGTGTTGAGTCTGGTGAGGGTAGAGCTCTGAACAGCATGTTCAGTGCAGGGCGTGTTGAGTCTGGTGAGGGTAGAGCTCTGAACAGCATGTTCAGTGCAGGGCGTGTTGAGTCTGGTGAGGGTAGGGCTCTGAACAGCGTGTTTAGTGCAGGGTGTGTTGAGTCTGGTGAGGGTAGGGCTCTGAACAGCGTGTTTAGTGCAGGGTGTGTTGAGTCTGGTGAGGGTAGGGCTCTGAACAGCGTGTTCAGTGCAGGGTGTGTTGAGTCTGGTGAGGGTAGGGCTCTGAACAGCGTGTTCAGTGCAGGGTGTGTTGAGTCTGGTGAGGGTAGGGCTCTGAACAGCGTGTTCAGTGCAGGGCGTGTTTGAGTCTGGTGAGGGTAGGGCTCTGAACAGCATGTTCAGTGCAGGGTGTGTTGAGTCTGGTGAGGGTAGGGCTCTGAACAGCATGTTTAGTGCAGGGTGTGTTGAGTCTGGTGAGGGTAGGGCTCTGAACAGCGTGTTCAGTGCAGGGTGTGTTGAGTCTGGTGAGGGTAGGGCTCTGAACAGCATGTTCAGTGCAGGGTGTGTTGAGTCTGGTGAGGGTAGGGCTCTGAACAGCGTGTTTAGTGCAGGGTGTGTTGAGTCTGGTGAGGGTAGGGCTCTGAACAGCGTGTTCAGTGCAGGGTGTGTTGAGTCTGGTGAGGGTAGGGCTCTGAACAGCATGTTTAGTGCAGGGTGTGTTGAGTCTGGTGAGGGTAGGGCTCTGAACAGCATGTTTAGTGCAGGGTGTGTTGAGTCTGGTGAGGGTAGGGCTCTGAACAGCATGTTCAGTGCAGGGTGTGTTGAGTCTGGTGAGGGTAGGGCTCTGAACAGCGTGTTTAGTGCAGGGTGTGTTGAGTCTGGTGAGGGTAGGGCTCTGAACAGCGTGTTCAGTGCAGGGTGTGTTGAGTCTGGTGAGGGTAGGGCTCTGAACAGCATGTTTAGTGCAGGGTGTGTTGAGTCTGGTGAGGGTAGGGCTCTGAACAGCATGTTTAGTGCAGGGTGTGTTGAGTCTGGTGAGGGTAGGGCTCTGAACAGCGTGTTCAGTGCAGGGTGTGTTGAGTCTGGTGAGGGTAGGGCTCTGAACAGCATGTTTAGTGCAGGGCGTGTTGAGTCTGGTGAGGGTAGGGCTCTGAACAGCATGTTTAGTGCAGGGTGTGTTGAGTCTGGTGAGGGTAGGGCTCTGAACAGCATGTTTAGTGCAGGGCGTGTTGAGTCTGGTGAGGGTAGGGCTCTGAACAGCATGTTTAGTGCAGGGTGTGTTGAGTCTGGTGAGGGTAGGGCTCTGAACAGCGTGTTCAGTGCAGGGTGTGTTGAGTCTGGTGAGGGTAGGGCTCTGAACAGCGTGTTCAGTGCAGGGTGTGTTGAGTCTGGTGAGGGTAGGGCTCTGAACAGCGTGTTCAGTGCAGGGCGTGTTGAGTCTGGTGAGGGTAGGGCTCTGAACAGCATGTTCAGTGCAGGGTGTGTTGAGTCTGGTGAGGGTAGGGCTCTGAACAGCGTGTTCAGTGCAGGGTGTGTTGAGTCTGGTGAGGGTAGGGCTCTGAACAGCGTGTTCAGTGCAGGGTGTGTTTGAGTCTGGTGAGGGTAGGGCTCTGAACAGCGTGTTCAGTGCAGGGTGTGTTGAGTCTGGTGAGGGTAGGGCTCTGAACAGCGTGTTCAGTGCAGGGTGTGTTGAGTTTAGCCTCTTGAGAGTAACATGTTCAGATGTTTAGTGGCGTGTGTTGAGGAATACCTTTTTTAGTCGTATGTATTGAGTAGGGTGAAGCATGTTGAGTGTATGTGCTGAGTGTAATTTGTCTAGCGTGTAGTGTGTAATGTATCAAAGCTCTGCTTTGTGTATGTAGTGTAAATGAGCTGGTGTTAAAATCCCCACCGTGCCCTTTCTGTGTGGAGTTTGCATGTTCTACACGTGTCTGCATGTTCTACACGTGTCTGCATGTTCTACACGTGTCCGCATGGGTTTCCTAACAGGGCGTTGCTGTTAAAGAGCAAATGTGCTTGTGGTAGGGGGGCGTGGTTTTAGGCGCAGCTAGCAAGAGAGAGAGTGAACGAGGGTGGTTTAGGGAGCCAGCACAGCTGTTGGCAATCAGGCAATTGGGGACGATTGATTATAGGTTTGGTGTTATCAATTAACCAATTGCCTTGATTGTTCAACAGTGAGCCTGAGAGCCTTCAAAAGGGCTGGAACAGAGGAGGAAAAGGAGCTAGGATTGCGAGTGCGTGTGTTTTGACCCAATAAAACACACGGTTTCCTGAATTATCTGACTCTGCCTGGTTATTTTAAGAGTGGTCTAACTCACTTCGCTACAGTGCTCACTCAACCTGCCCTGTGTAAATGATAAATATTCTAGAATTCTAAGGAAAAGCAGCAGAGATACCTTCAGATCACAGCAGGATACACAATCACTGCCTAATAAACACTGTCCTAATAATCTTGGGGCATGTGGTGAAGTATCCTTATGATCAAATCATGTCCCGTCACTCAAAGTACTTTCTGATAGAGAGTGTGCAGCAGATACCGCCGGTTCTGGAAATCAACTCCGTTTTTAACAAAATTAACATTACAGGCATTTAGCAGACGCGTATCCATATATTTATATATTTTTTACATTTTTATTTTAAACAGCTGGATATATTCTTCAGGTTAAGTACCTTACTCAGGGACAGCCCTACCAGGGAATCAAACCTGCAACCTTGCAGTTCCCTAACCATTATATGACACTGCCACCCTAAGAACTGTTTTATTCCCAAGTTTGAAACGCTTAATGGCGACGGGAAGCCCGTCCCATAGCCGCGACGTCCTCGCGCTGTTTGGAGGGCGAGCGCTTCCTCCTAAATCTGCGCAGGCAGGCTGCCTGTAATTTATGTTGCCTGTGCTTCTCGCTCGACTGCTGCGGGCAGAATACAATACAATACAATCAGTGACCTCATAGCCCCTCTCGCTCTGGCTGATGTTGGGCCAATTTTGCCTCTCCTTACAGGAACCCCCGGCTCCAGCGAGAACCAGTTATTTAAGGTCACTTATCATCTTGGAGCCTGCCCTGGCATTGGAGAACACTGCAGGGAATATCGATCGCAGAACAGTCCTAATTTTAGAATTAAGTGTTCTGGGAAGGGCTGTTATCTTTGTGGAGTTGATTCTGAACCTGTGCCACCCAAATGTCCAGTGGTACCTGGGATTCATTGATGTCCTTGCAAAATATCCTGTCTGACCTTCTGCAATGTAGCCACCTGGTGACCCGCTGGTAGAAAATGGCTAAATAAATCTCCACCTCAGCTGATGTTCAGTGGGCGTTCAGGTGTAAAATGGCTGCTCTGAATCTCCCAGGTGGGACCTGCAACACACATTTGTGACTGCTGAGGTGAGAAGGGTTGTTGGATCGGTTGTTGCATTTTCGTGGGAGGTAATACGTCAGTGATGATGCGTAAAGTCAAGGTTTTGAGTTGTTAGTATTGTTAGTATTGATGTATTGATGTCCAGATTTTTTCATTTAAAGACTTAAAACCTACTAGTACTCACCTACTAGTCACGTGGTGCTGTAATGGCGACATGTAGTCCAGCTGTCTCTCATGTTCGTGTTTGTTAATTTGAATGGGTTTTGTTGTGTCTGGCTTTTGTCTTTTTCATGCGCTGTGTGTCTGTTGTGGTACGGGGAAGCGGATGGAGAATTTTTTTGGGGCACTCCTGCTGCTCGTTGCTGATATTGACGAATTGTATATTCGGGATGATTTTGTTTGTGGTCGTCACCATGGATACGCATTCACAACATATGCTCCGGAATGTCCGTTGGATCTGCAGCCACGGAGTTTACCATCGCTCTTCACCGGAGTTGAAGATGTCGGGACTGATCCGGGAGTGCGAGCACTCTTCAGAAGGCCACCAGGAAAAGAGAAGATAATGCGGAGGAGTGAGGCGGCGACTGGGAAGGCTGAGCTCCATTTCGACAGTGGACAGAGACCGCAGCACTGCGTGCATGGAGGAAAGTCGTGGAGACAGAGTTTGTGTGTTGGACTTATGACACTGGATATCTCGGGACAGCGGGGGCTAATCATGGCTATTCCACTTTAATTCACTTAATTCACTTGATTAATGCAATGATTCTATTAAATGTCTTTATTTGATATGTTTGTTTGTGTGTTGTGGGTCTGCCCCACTGTCTATGCATTTTCTGTTGTTGCTGGGGCTACAACTGAAGTTCCCTAAAGGGAAATAAAAGTTATTCTATTCTATTCTAGTACACAAATGACCATGCTGGTCATTAAGATCTAGACCCTGAGCTGACCAGAGGAGGATGGGATCCCCCCTTGAGTCTGGTTCCTTCCAAGAATTTTTCCTTGCCACTGTTGCCTTTGGCTTGCTCTTGTGGGGGTTTAGGCTGTGTTTTTTGTGAAGCGCATTGTGAAAACTAGTAAAATGCGCTATATACATAAATATTGATTTGATTTGTGGGGGACACTGCCTTTTACAGAAACGTTGAGTAGATGAACCACGACAGCTCTCAAAGCCTCCGATAACATAGGTGGCACTATTGCACCTTTATTGCCTTTCATCGGTGGATTACTGGGTCGAAAAACAACACATTTCAACACTAACAAGATGGCGGCGTCCATGATATGGGACCGGGCTCAAAGTATTTACAATCCTGACGATCTGGTAACGGACTGGACCGGTCAGGAAGTCAGCACCGGGGTGAGATTGATGTGGGAACGGTTATGTTTTGTGTACCCGTTTTTGTTTTTAAATATATATCGAATTTGTTTCCACAGACCTACTCACAAAAGCGGTTAGCTATAGCTAACAAATGAGACCGCACATCTAGCTATAGCTAACGGTAGCTACGTATAAGATGTAACGTTACTAGCTGGCGAACTAACCCACATGTATTGAGTGAATTAAAAGTATACACCTACCAACCCGAATTAATATTTAAAAATATAGTCGACCACTGCATATTTTGGGGTTATACATTACTGAACTAGCTTGTCATGCTATTATAGGCTCGTTTACGGGGAATGGCTTGCAAACTAATGCGCGTTACCTGCTGCTAGATCTTTCGCACCGCTTAGTTTTGTTCTGATAAACTCTTGAGTGTAACTGTAACTAATTCGCGTCGTTGTGGTTATCTAGTAGACTAACTGTAGTTATATATATAAAAATACTTTTCTTTATTGCAGACAACTATTATGGCCGTGGAATATGACGGAGGTGTTGTGATCGGCGCAGACTCCCGAACCACCACCGGGTGAGTATAGTCGGAGTGGTCTTGACCCAGCCGCCTGTGGTCACATTTGAATCAGGGTTTTCAAACCTACGACTGGATCTAACGTGTTATTACGTTACTAAATTCAGCTGAAATATACAAAAATACTACTATTTTGTAACTGTTCCCAGGTCCCACAGGTTTGTGTGACATATGTGCTCAAACAAGTAACAAGCGGTCATGAATATATACCACTTACTATGTGGTGTTTCACATAGTAAGCAAACACCATAAGAGTTCATACGAACACCATTTGACTCAATGCAGTTGCACATCTGGCAGGACCCGGGTTTGCAAATCCGAGTATGTCCAGTGCCTTGAGGGAACGGCAAATTGTGGGGCCGCTCCCCGGAGTGGCTGGGTCTCGGCGGGGAGAGTCGTCGCACATACAGAGCCTCCGCGTTGTGCTGGAATCACGGTCAGGCATTTAGCCAACGGGGTTGTGTAGCGGTGAATTCTCAGACGTACTCAGGGAATTTAATCATACTAGGGCACAGTTGGCTACCAAATTGGGAGAAAACGGGGGAAAAATCTGACATTTGTGAAAGACAGCTAGTGCTTTCCTGGCTGGCTGTGGAGTTAGTTTCACTGTCTGCAAGGGTATGAGGGCAGAGTAGAGCCGTGAGAAGTGGCCACTGGATCGAAAGAGACAGCCAGAGGGAGCCACTGAAGACATTTACGGCGAATGAAGTGTCAATAGGAGAGGAACTCTTTTCTGGGAGGAACACTGGCTCTTCCCCAGGTTCAGTTTCAGATCCAGACTGCAGAGACAAGTGTCTGAACTTTGGTTTTGGAGGGAAAAATTATTTTTAAAAGTAGATTTTTATCCTTGCAGTGATATGATGGTGACATGACTGAGCCAAAATAAGTGGACCAGCTGATTTTATGTAAAGAGAGAAGAGGAGAGGGCCAAACACTGAGCCCTGTGGGACCATGTTTTTTTAAAGAGGCAGCAGGAGGAGGAAACGGATCCCCTCTGGGTAACTTGGTAGAATCAGTCACAAGATAAGAAATCAAACCCGGTGAGGACGGAGGCCAGAGATGGTCATCTGTTTAAGGGATGAGAGAATGATCTGGTGGTTGAGAGTATCGAAGTGGTGGAGGATGAGGATCTCCTAACTACACATCTTGGATTGGAATAGCACAGAGCTGCCCTGTTTGTGCATAAAGGTTTTTTTTCTGAATCGCAAGATGTGTCTGTTTAACATCCACACTCTCTTCCTCTGTAGCGCCTACATTGCTAACAGAGTGACGGACAAGCTCACCCCCATCCACGAGCGCATCTTCTGCTGCCGGTCCGGTTCGGCGGCGGACACGCAGGCCATCGCCGATGCAGTCACCTATCAGCTGGGGTTCCACAGGTGTGACCACGCCCTACACGTGCCATTTAGGCCGCTAGGCATGCTACACGACAGCACCTGGACTCATCTGCACTGCTTTATAAATTAATCACCTGTGCTTTACATGTCTTTTTGTGTGTGTGTGTGTGTGTGTGTGTGTGTGTGTGTGTGTGTGTGTGTGTGTGTGAGAGACTATCTCCCCCCCCCTTTCTTTATGGAGGTGTGAGGTCTGGGGAATGTTTTGTGTTCAGTGGACCACAATGACTGGGACCTTAGTTCTTGCGCTCTGATTTGATTTGGTGTTTGGGTTAGGGTTAGGGTTAGGGTTAGGGTTAGGGTTAGGGTTAGGGTTTGGTGTTTGGGTCTGCTGGGGGACAGGGGGTGTTTGGGTCTGCTGGGGGACAGGGGTTGTTTGGGTCTGCTGGGGGACAGGGGTTGTTTGGGTCTGCTGGGGGACAGGGGTTGTTTGGGTCTGCTGGGGGACAGGGGTGTTTGGGTCTGCTGGGGGACAGGGGTTGTTTGGGTCTGCTGGGGGACAGGGGTTGTTTGGGTCTGCTGGGGGACAGGGGTTGTTTGGGTCTGCTGGGGGACAGGGGTTGTTTGGGTCTGCTGGGGGACAGGGGGTGTTTGGGTCTGCTGGGGGACAGGGGTTGTTTGGGTCTGCTGGGGGACAGGGGTTGTTTGGGGCTGCTGGGGGACAGGGGGTGTTTGGGTCTGCTGGGGGACAGGGGGTGTTTGGGTCTGCTGGGGGACAGGGGGTGTTTGGGTCTGCTGGGGGACAGGGGGTGTTTGGGTCTGCTGGGGGACAGGGGGTGTTTGGGTCTGCTGGGGGACAGGGGGTGTTTGGGTCTGCTGGGGGACAGGGGGTGTTTGGGTCTGCTGGGGGACGGGGGTTGTGTGGGTCGGCGGGGGGACCGGGGTTGTTTGGGTCTGCTGGGGGACAGGGGTTGTTTGGGTCTGCTGGGGGACAGGGGTTGTTTGGGTCTGCTGGGGGACAGGGGTTGTTTGGGTCTGCTGGGGGACAGGGGGTGTTTGGGTCTGCTGGGGGACAGGGGTTGTTTGGGTCTGCTGGGGGACCGGGGTTGTTTGGGGCTGCTGGGGGACAGGGGGTGTTTGGGTCTGCTGGGGGACAGGGGGTGTTTGGGTCTGCTGGGGGACAGGGGGTGTTTGGGTCTGCTGGGGACTGGGGGTGTTTGGGTCTGCTGGGGGACAGGGGGTGTTTGGGTCTGCTGGGGGACAGGGGGTGTTTGGGTCTGCTGGGGGACAGGGGGTGTTTGGGTCTGCTGGGGGACAGGGGGTGTTTGGGTCTGCTGGGGGACAGGGGTTGTTTGGGTCTGCTGGGGGACAGGGGGTGTTTGGGTCTGCTGGGGGACAGGGGTTGTTTGGGTCTGCTGGGGGACAGGGGGTGTTTGGGTCTGCTGGGGGACAGGGGGTGTTTGGGTCTGCTGGGGGACAGGGGGTGTTTGGGTCTGCTGGGGGACAGGGGTTGTTTGGGTCTGCTGGGGGACAGGGGTGTTTGGGTCTGCTGGGGGACCGGGGGTGTTTGGGTCTGCTGGGGGACAGGGGTGTTTGGGTCTGCTGGGGGACAGGGGGTGTTTGGGTCTGCTGGGGGACAGGGGGTGTTTGGGTCTGCTGGGGGACAGGGGGTGTTTGGGTCTGCTGGGGGACAGGGGGTGTTTGGGTCTGCTGGGGGACAGGGGGTGTTTGGGTCTGCTGGGGACAGGGGGTGTTTGGGTCTGCTGGGGGACAGGGGGTGTTTGGGTCTGCTGGGGGACAGGGGGTGTTTGGGTCTGCTGGGGGACAGGGGTTGTTTGGGTCTGCTGGGGGACAGGGGGTGTTTGGGTCTGCTGGGGGACAGGGGGTGTTTGGGTCTGCTGGGGGACAGGGGGTGTTTGGGCTTGTTTGTTTTATTGTGTTTTTTGGTTTCTTATTTTCTTCAGAAATTCTGTCATTTCAGTTTTTAAAGAACGTCTAAATAAAGGTTTTTTTTAAGGTAAAAAATCTCTCTCCTCTCCCCTCTCTCTTTCTTTCCCCCCACCCTTCCTCTCTATCAGTATTGAGCTGAATGAGGCCCCTCTGGTTCAAACAGCAGCTAACCTGTTTAAGGAGATGTGCTACAGGTACAGAGAGGAACTGATGGCTGGTATCATTGTAGCCGGCTGGGACAAAAGAAGGGGTGGACAGGTGAGCACTTCCTGTCTGTCTCTCTCACTCAGTCACTTTCTCCTCCCTTCTTTCTCCATCCCTCTCTCCTTTCCCCATCCTCTTCACCTTTCAGATTAGTGTTGAATTTATACCTCCCTCTTTTTTTCTCCATTTTCTTTTTTCTCCTCTTTCTCCCCTTCACTCTCACTCTCACCCTCCTCTCTCTTTCGCTCTCCCTCGTTCTCATCTCTCCCTCCCTCCCTCCTCCCCAGGTGTACACAGTTCCTATGGGCGGTATGCTGGTTAGGCAGCCGGTATCGGTGGGTGGTTCTGGAAGCTCTTATATCTACGGCTTCATGGACTCCAGCTACAAGACTGGGATGAGCCAGGAAGAGTGCCTGCGCTTCACTGGAGAGGGTAAGGGGGCGGGGCCTGCGCTTCACTGGAGAGGGTAAGGGGGCGGGGCCTGCGCTTCACTGGAGGGGGTAAGGGGGCGGGCCTGTGCTTCAGTGCAGAGGGTAAGGTGGCGGGGCATGCGCTTCACTGGAGAGGGTAAGGGGGCGGGGCATGCGCTTCAGTGGAGAGGGTAAGGGGGCGGGGCATGCGCTTCAGTGCAGAGGGTAAGGGGGCGGGGCTTGTGCTTCAGTGTAGAGGGTAAGGGGTCGGGGCATGTGCTTCAGTGGAGAGGGTAAGGGGGCGGGGCTTGCGCTTCAGTGGAGAGGGTGAGGGGGCAGGGCCTGGGGGGTTCACTGCAGAGGGTAAGGGGGCGGGTTCACTGCAGAGGGTAAGGGGGCGGGGCTTGCACTTCAGTGCAGAGGGTAACTGGGTGAGACCCTTATGTGTCCATGTTGTGAGCTCAGTTTGTCCATCCCCCCCCTCCAGCCCTCTCTCTGGCCATGGAGCGGGACGGGTCCAGTGGGGGCGTGGCTCGTCTGGCGGCCATCTCTGAAAAGGGTGTGGAGAGGCGGGTCATCCTGGGAAACCAGCTGCCAAAATTCAACAGCGCCTGAGCGTGGGAGGACGAAGGGGCGGGGCTACCCAACACACCGCTGACCACACCCAGTAAAAACGGGATTGGAGGACCGTGCTCAAACACTACTCCCCTCCAATCGGCCGGGTGTACAGAGGGGGTACCCCAGTGTGTGTACCCCCTCTTAGGAGGGAAATCAGACATTTTGAAAAGGCACTTGATTGTTTATGATGTCATTATTTTTGCTCTGAGTGTTCGTCTGTTACCTCTGTAATGTTACCTCAGTAAACCATATCAAGCTAAACACCTCTTCCTTTATCTTTGTTAAATATGACCCCAGTTTGTGTCAGCATTGATACCATCAGAGATCTGCTGGAGTCTATAGAGTTGACACAAAAATCTGTGTTGTTCTGTGTCCATGAAGAATAAGACTTTGTCATAAGAGGAGCGCACCACATGTAAGGTGAGACAGATATTCTGTCCGTTTATTGTGGGTTTGACTCTTTGCAGGATAAGTGCTTGGGAATGAATGAGACGACCTTGGCAGCACCGGTCGAAGTGCGTTCGCTGCAACCATTTAAAAATTAATTCTAGCCTGTGTAGAGCGCTGATTGTGCAGTGTTCTGTAATGCACAGCGCCGCCCTTTAGGAAATGGACGACATGTTTGTTTTAACTTACGGGGTTGTGCACCTCATATTATACGGTGTGTGTCCTGTTCCCGAAACCACGCACAACGCCGCCATATTGATCGCATTCATTAAGAATGAGGAGATTCTTTTAGGAAAGGAATGTCTTTGCACGGGTTCAGAAAAAATGCTTTCATGGTGAGTTAATATACAGGCTGAAGAAGCGGGTCTAACATCTGCTTTGGAAAATGGCCAGTGATTCTGACAATTCTGCTGAGGGATACGGAACTGGGAGTCCTGGTCGGCGAGAATGTACTGATGGTATGGTGAAGCTGTTGATTGAATTTATGGTGCGTGCAGCTGTTGTTTGAAGGAACAGTGAAACTGTTGATTGGATGTATGTATTGTGAAGCTTTTGATTGAGGGTGTGGTGAGGCTGTTGATTGAGGGTGTGGTGAAGCTGTTGATTGAGGGTGTGGTGAAGCTGTTGATTGAGGGTGTGGTGAAGCTGTTGATTGAGGGTGTGGTGAAGCTGTTGATTGAGGGTGTGGTGAAGCTGTTGATTGAGGGTGTGGTGAAGCTGTTGATTGAATGTATGTATAGTGTTGCTGTTGACTTAGGGTGTGGTGAGGCTGTTGATTGAATGTATGTATAGTGTTGCTGTTGACTGAGGGTGTGGTGAGGCTGTTGATTGAATGTATGTATAGTGTTGCTGTTGACTGAGGGTGTGGTGAAGCTGTTGACTGAGGGTGTGGTGAAGCTGTTTGAGGGTGTGGTGAAGCTGTTGATTGAGGGTGTGGTGAAGCTGTTGATTGAATGTATGTATAGTGTTGCTGTTGACTGAGGGTGTGGTGAGGCTGTTGATTGAATGTATGTATAGTGTTGCTGTTGACTGAGGGTGTGGTGAGGCTGTTGATTGAATGTATGTATAGTGTTGCTGTTGACTGAGGGTGTGGTGAAGCTGTTGACTGAGGGTGTGGTG
>CM040401.1:79783352-80113352 GCA_022702515.1 Ilyophis sp. 1 JC-2022
GTAGGGTCTGATGAGCTTTTGGAGGTATGGAGGGGCAGATCCTCGGACTGCCTGGAAGGCGAGCACCAATGTTTTGAATTTGATGCGGGCCATCACCGGTAGCCAGTGGAGGTCAATGAGCAGGGGGGTGACATGGGAGTGTCGGGGGAGGTTGAAGACCAGGCGCGCTGCTGCGTTCTGGATAAGCTGAAGGGGTCTAATGGCCGATGCTGGCAAGCCAGCCAGGAGAGAGTTGCAATAGTCCAGGCGGGACAGCACCATCGCTTGGACCAGGAGCTGGGTTGAGTGGGTGGTGAGGAAGGGGCGGATTCTCCTGATGTTGTACAGGAAGAACCTGCATGCCCGGCTTACCACTGCGATGTTCTCGGAGAGGGACAGCCTGTTGTCCATCACGACTCCGAGGTTCCTGGCACAGGGCGTTGGGGTCAGTGGAATGTCTCCTAGGGAAATAGAAAGATTGAGAGGGGGAGAGGTTAGAGCAGGAATGTAGATGAGCTCAGTCTTGCCTGGATTGAGCTTGAGATGGTCGTTGTCCATCCAGCTCTGGATGTCTCAGGCAAGCGGAGATGCGGGCTGACACCTGAGTGTCAGAGGGTGAGAAGGAGAGAAAGAGTTGAGTATCGTCAGCATAGCAGTGGTAAGAAAGACCGTGAGCAGTGATAACAGGGCCAAGGGATTTGGTGTAGGTGGAGAAGAGGGGACCAAGAACTGAGCCCTGGGGGACTCCTGTGATAAGGGGACGGGGTGCCGATACTTTACCAGCCCAGGCAACCTGGGAGGAGCGTTCGGAGAGGTAGGACTTAATTCAGGCCAGGGCCGAGCCGCCGATCCCCGCTGCAGACAGGGACGACAGGAGGATGGAGTGATCTACGGTGTCGAAGGCGGCAGAGAGGTCTAGAAGTATTAGCACAGAGGAGAGGGAGGCTGCACGAGCTGCATGAAGCATCTCGCTGACGGAGAGGAGTGCGGTCTCCGTTGAGTGGCCAGGTTTGAAGCCGGACTGGTGGGGGTCTAGCAGGTTGTTCTGGGTAAGGAAAGACGGCAGTTGGTTAGAAACAGCACGTTCAATTGTTTTGGAAAGAAAAGGAAGAAGAGATACCGGTCTGTAGTTTTGGATGTTGGAGGGGTCCAGCGTAGGTTTTTTAAGGATCGGGGTGATGTGGGCTCTCTTGAAGGATGAGGGGAAGCGGCCAGAGGTCAGGGAGGAGTTCACCAGGGAGGTCACAAACGGGAGGATGTCTGGGGTGATTGCCTGGAGGAGAGATGAAGGGATAGGGTCGAGGGCACAAGTAGTGGGACGATGGGAGAGTAGGAGATGGGATACGTCGGTCTCAGAAAGGGGAGAAAAGGTGGAGAAACAGGGGGGGGACACATAAGGGGTAGAGAGAGGAAGAGTGGAAAGCAGTGTCTGAGGGGAGGGGGAGTGGGGCTGAAGGAGCTGCGGATGTCTGCGATCTTCTCATCGAAGAAATCTGTGAAGTCGTCTGCAGTGAATGAGGAATGAGGAGCAGGAGGGGGTTTGCTGAGGAGGGAGGAGAAGATAGAGAACAATTGACGGGGGTTAGAACTATGTTTGCAAATTTTTGTGTGATAGTACGTTACCTTGGCAGCAGTGATTGCTGTAGAGAATGTCGCTAGGAGAGACTGGTAGGAGGAGAGGTCTGATGAGTCTCTGGATTTCCTCCACTTCCTCTCTGCTGCGCGGAGACCGGCCCTTGAGGTGCGCAGGGCGTCGGACATCCATGGGCAGGGAGGAGATGGGCGTGTGGGCCTAGAGACAAGAGGGCAGAGAGAGTCAAGTGATGTGGAGAGAGCTGTGAGCAGGGTGTCAGATGCAGAGTCGATAGAGTTGAGAGAAGGGTTTGAGAGGGGGGAGGGAAGCAGTGACACAGGGAGCAAGAGAGGAGGGCGAGAGGGAGCAGAGGTTATGGCGGACAGAGACAGTGGGGGTGTGGGGAGGGGAGGGACGGTGTGGGACAAGAGGAAGAGAGAAAGAAATGAAGTGGTGATCAGAGGCATGCAGAGGGGTAACAGTGAGATCAGAGCAGGGGCTGTTCCTCTGGAAGACCAGGTCTAGGAGGTTGCCAGCCTTGTGGGTGGGGGGGAGGGTTGGAGGGAGAGGTCAAAGGAGCGGAGAAGTGGGAGGAAGGCCGCAGACTGGGAGGCATCTAGATGGATGTTGAAGTCTCCCAGGAGGATCAGCGGGATGCCGTCCTCTGGGAAGGAGCCGAGCAGGGTGTCAAGCTCATCGAGGAAGCACCCCAGGGGACCTGGAGGGCGATAAACAACTATAATGTACAGGTTAATAGGGTTGTTAATAAACACAGAGTGGTATTCAAAGCTAGTAATAGATAGATCAGAGAGGGGGAAAACAGAATGACCATGAGGGGGAGAGTAGCAAACCAGTACCACCTCCGCGACCAGACGGCCGGGGGGTGTGAGAGAAGGAGGAGGAGAGGGCAGCGGGAGTTGCCGTATTGTCCGGTGTGATCCATGTTTCAGTGAGGGCGAGAAACTGGAGGGACAGGAAGGAGGCATAGCCGGAGATGAAGTCTGCTTTCCGTGTGGCAGACTGGCAGTTCCAGAGCCCCCCTGCGACGGTGAAGTTCTCGCAGGGAGTCAGCGAGGGGTAGCGGAGGTTGGATGGGTTGCGTCGTCGTGGAGGGCCACGCCGTTGGAAGCGGGTTCTGTATGGAAGAGAGCAGACAGGGATAGGGAGGGAGGGAGGGAGAACACACATAAACTGGGACGGAGCGTCGCTCAGACACTCGTCTTTTGAAATGCACACGGGTGATTTGCAATCGGCAACAGCCGTGTGACACACTTCCTAAGCGCGGATAAATAATTATTACCACTTAAAAGGCACGCAAGCCTGAAACCAACAGCCTATCCAATCAAACAATGTAGCAAACGGCCAAAACGCGGAACAAACAAACTAATAAGATGAGCGTTCAACAAGGTCCAATTAAAGTCAAAATAAAATCATACAAACAGCGACTAGTATGCTTAAAATCGTCACTACCTCTCACGGGACGGTTAAAACAGCTCTTGTAACACAGGAAGGAGGATGCACACTGATAATCAGTGTTTAACTTCAATCTATATAGTAGTCGCTCAGACACTCGTCTTTTGAAGTGCACACGGGTGATTTGCAATCGGCAACAGCCGTGTGACACACTTCCTAAGCGCGGATAAATAATTATTACCACTTAAAAGGCACGCAAGCTTGAAACTAACAGCCTATCCAATCAAACAATGTAGCAAACGGCCAAAACGCAGAACAAACAAACTAGTAAGATGAGCGTTCAACAAGGTCCAATTAAAGTCAAAATAAAATCATACAAACAGCGACTAGTACGCTTAAAATTGTCACTACCTCTCACGGGACGGTTAAAACAGCTCTTGTAACACAGGAAGGAGGATGCACACAGCTTACAGCTAATGAAAACCCAAATTCAGTGTCTCAAATAATTAGAGTATTGTGAAAAAATTCAATATTGGAAACTCATGGTGTCACACACTAATCAGCTAATTAACTCAAAATACCTGCAAAGGTTTTATGAGCCTTTAAATGGTCTCTCAGTCTGGTTCAGTAGGCTACACAATCATGGGGAAGACTGCTGACTTGACAGATGTCCAGAAGACAGTCATTGACACCCTCCACAAGGAGGGTAAGCCACAAAAGGTCATTGCTAAAGAAGCTGGTTGTTCACAGAGTGCTGTATCCAAGCATATTCATAGAAAGTTGAGTGGAAGGAAAAAGTGTGGTAGGAAAAGGTGCACAAGCAACAGGGATAACCGCAGCCTTGAGAGGATTGTCAAGCAAAATCCATTCAAGAATTTGGGGGAGCTTCACAAGGAGTGGACTGAGGCTGGAGTCAGTGCATCAAGAGCCACCACGCACAGACGAATCCAGAACATGGGCTACAAATGTCGCATTCCTCGTGTCAACCCACTCCTGAACCAGAGACAATGTCAGAAGCGTCTTACCTGGGCTAAGGAGAAAAATAACTGGACTGTTGCAGATTCTGGACTGTTGCAAGTACTCTTTTCAGATGAAAGTAAATTTTGCATTTCATTTGGAAATCAAGGTCCCATAGTCTGGAGGAAGAGTGGAGAGGCACAGAATCCACGTTGCTTGAAGTCTAGTGTGACGTTTCCACAGTCAGTGATGATTTGGGGTGCCATGTCATCTGCTGGTGTTGGTCCACTGTGTTTTCTGAAGTCCACAGTCAACGCAGCCATCTACCAGGAAATTTTAGAGCACTTCATGCTTCCTTCTGCTGACAAGCTTTATGGAGATGCTGATTTCATTTTCCAGCAGGACTTGGCACCTGCCCACACTGCCAAAAGTACCAAAAGCTGGTTCAATGACCATGGTATTACTGTGCTTGATTGGCCAGCAAACTCGCCTGACCTGAACCCCATAGAGAATCTATGGGATATTGTCAAGAGGAAGATGAGAGACACCAGACCCAACAATGCAGACGACCTGAAGGCTATCAAAGCAACCTGGGCTTCCATTACACCTCAGCAGTGCCACAGGCTGATCGCCTCCATGCCACACCGCATTGATGCAGTAATTCATGCAAAAGGAGCCCCAACCAAGTATTGAGTGCATAGAAAGGAACATTCTTTTCAGAAGGCTGACATTTCTGTTTAAAATATCCTTTTTAATTGATCTTATGTAATATTCTAATTTTCTGAGACACTGAATTTGGGTTTTCATTAGCTGCAAGGCATAATCATCAAAATTACAATAAATAAAGGCTTGAAATATTTCACTGTGTAATGAATCTATATAATATATGAGTTTCACTTTCTGACATGAGTGACAAAAAATATTGAACTTTTTCACGATATTCTAATTTTTTGAGCTGCACCTGTATATATAAAAAAAAAAAAAATTAAATTATTATTTTAAAAATAATACTATATATATATATGTACACCTCAATTAATTAAATTGGAACAAATGCCGCCTCCAAGAAACTTACATTTTTGATATTCCTTTGGGGTGTGGTAGTATTTTATTTTGCAATAAGTTTGGGCTGGTCAGCCTTTACCGTAGACCCGTTACACGAACTGTTTAATTAAACTGAAGATAATCAGTCAAACAATAATGTAATAAGAGTAAAGTGGGAGAGAGCGTGAGAGCGTGAGAGCGTGAGAGAGTGAGAGCGTGAGAGAGTGAGAGCGTGAGAGCGTGAGAGCGTGAGAGAGTGAGAGAGTGAGAGCGTGAGAGCGTGAGAGCGTGAGAGCGTGAGAGAGTGAGAGCGTGAGAGAGTGAGAGCGTGAGAGCGTGAGAGAGTGAGAGCGTGAGAGAGTGAGAGCGTGAGAGCGTGAGAGCGTGAGAGCGTGAGAGCGTGAGAGCGTGAGAGCGTGAGAGAGTGACTGCACTTATGGGGTCCTATCTTACACCTAGCACATCGTTTAAATATCGTTTATATTCTTGCGCCCCAGCAGAAAGCGCTTGCGCTAAAACCACCACAAACCTGGTCAAACCAAGTCATGTAGCAGTTGTTTACATGTAAGTGCATGTATATAGTGCATGTGTGCCCAACGTGCGTACACCCTCCTCTCTGTTACACACATGGGCGCGCACAAGCATGAATAAAAATATCAAGATTACAATGTGAAATATTATTATTATGTAGGCTATATCAGAAAATGCATAATAATAAAAGATTACATAGGTCAAAGACCACATACCTGTCCCTCAGCGAAGGGGAATGCCGCATTAAATTGCTTTCAGCCCACTTCATCAACATCCAGGCGATGTGCGATGATTATACGTGTAAGGTTACGTGTATAGACTATTTGCAATTATCCTGGATCAAGCTATGACTCAGCCTATATTTACAAATAATTCCTGTAATCTTTTGGGGGGACAATCTTCTGTTACAGGACAATGGCTATCCATTGAAAACCTTGCTGATAACACCTATATCAAGCCTAATGCATGAATTGTCATTCAATGAAAAACTCGGATATTTGAGTTCTGAAAATGCGCTTCAGATGTCATTACAATACAGCTCACTTCATCTAGGCCAACAGCCTGTAAGTAAGTATGGTAAGTAAGTAAGTAAGAATGGTTTTGACTGAAAAAAGTTCAAAACCTTGTCCAGTGAATATTGCATTTATTGTTTTTCATAGAGCCTAGGCTTCAGTCCCTGCTGTGCATAAGCTTTATTCCATAGCCTGAGATTAATTTTAATTTAATATATTTTTAATTACAGTGATCAGGTTTCCATACTCCCATTTTATTAAAAACCCAGCTGAAACTATTCTAAAGAGAACTAATTGTCTAATTAGAAACAAAAACAGATTTGCAGCACATTACAGCACATTACACAATTGTAATAGCCCCCCGTGCCACAAGATTATACTGTCCTGATTGCTTGCACTGGTACTTTGAACTTCCTGTCTGTCTGGCCATTATATATTGAATATTCACTGTATATACTTCTCACATTCATGTGTTTCACTTTTTGTGTGTGTGTGTGTGTGTTGTTGTAATGGTTTATGCTTTGTTTTTGTTTTTTTGTTCTTTTCTTCTTCTCTTGCACTGTAACTGAGCTACCATGCTGTACTAAAAAAATTACCACCAACACTGTTGCGTGGCACTAATAATAAAGTATCTATCTAAGTATCTAATTCTCAATGAATTTTAATGCCATTCTCTACATGAGTGCTTTAACTGCATGCAGGAGCAGGTCTGTTTTCCCTGCTGTAAACGGCACTTTTCACGGTCTTCCTGGAAAGGTGGACTTAATTATTTTAAAGCTTTATCCTATGCTACCAGTAAAACAGGTTTGTCACATTTCCATAAGCAGGACATTATTAAACAAGGGTAAATATGCGTGAACCTATGGCTTCCCAACCTGACAGCTTTAATGTATTTACTAGTGTCATCATTAAGGCGAAATAACGGTATTTATGTTATTAATCAATATTATAATGCACATAATGAACTTCGGATGAAGCTTGAACTTCGAGAACTCCATGAGAACAGCCTCATGGAATTGATGTTTGACACTTTCATTGCATAATCAAACGAAATTCGTTAAACAAGCAGGCTAATTTGGCGTTGTCTAAAGTGAGACTGAAGCTATGTTCTGGTAGCTTATTCTCAGCTGTTGCAGGTGCTTTTAATGAAATTTAACCAAATGTAGCCTATTTTCTAAAATAACAGCACTGTCAGGAATTACCGGGAACCCATGCCGACGTTAAACCCTAATGTTAATGATTATGTATTAATTATGTATTAATCTATTGTGTATATTAAAATGCTTCATAATGGTTAGTCCGAATAATATTGGTCATACTATTGATCCATATAGCCTATTCCTTGCTTGCACTAAACACGCACAAGCATGTCTGTTTCACCATCATATAAGCAATCTGCCAAGGTGGAAAAGCAGGCGTTTAAAGGGAATGGGATATGACATTTTGATTGGTTTATTGCATGTTACTCCCAAGACACACCTATAATTAATGAAGAGACTAAGTTCAGCCCGTTTGCACATTGCGCTGTGCTTAGCGTTCAGAATCTAACGAGCAAAAATGGACTTGGACACGCCCTAAATGCACTTTACGCCATATACTTTAGACCAAGATCGCCAAGATAGAGCCCATGGTCTCTTACATTGTATATGTTGCCCTGGATAAGGGCTTCTGAGCAATGAAGGTTCTGTCTGTCTGTCTGTCTGTCTGTGTACATATGTGTATATTTCTTTGCAGCTTCAGTAGCATATACTCCTTCCTGCTTCTCTGCGGCATTGCACATCCACATCCAGCAGTCTGACAGGGGCACGGTAATTATTTTATTACACCTTTCTTATCCCCCTGATGGTGTTATTTATATTCTGAAAGAGGGGAGCAGAGGCTTGCTCCTGTATGTTTGTTTCTGTTCTTCGGTAACATTAGCCTGGGAATCCCCCTCCTGGGTAATACAGCCCAGTCTGAATCCTTGTGAGAGAGGGATGACAGGCTGTGAAGTGTGTTTCTGCCCCAGTGCGCTAATGCTGGAAAGGTTAAAGCAGTTTAGCAACTTATTTAGGCCAGTTTCCTTCCTTTCTCTTGACTTTCAAAATGCGTAAAGATGGCCAACGCTTCTCTGCACTATGCAGTATGCCAGCTGCGTGTGTGTGTGTGTGTGTGTCAGATCCATAAGTATTTGGACAGTGACACAATTTTGGTTGTTTTGGCTGTGTACTCCAATACATTGGATTTTAAATGGAACAGTAACTATGAGGTTAAAGTGCAGACTTTCAGCTTTAATTTGAGGGTTTTTAGTCCATATCGGGTGAAGAGTGTAGCAATTGTAACCATTTTTATACATAGTCCCCCCCATTTTAGGGGACCAAAAGTAATTGGACAAATTAACATAAACTATAATAAAGTTATCATATTTAATATTTGGTTGCATATCCTTTGCATGTCATGATTTTCTGATGTCTGTAACCCAACAACATCAAAAGACTCTTGATATCTTATTTGCAGGTACTCTTACAAGCGATACTACAATCTCTCTGCATTTGAATGGATCTCTATGGGAATTTGGGGGTGGGACTAGATTAAGATGTAAATAACACAGGAATAGTATGGAACACATGGTTGGGTAAATGTCTGTAAGTCATAAAGGGTATGAGGTATCAAACAAGCCTCAAACCATCACTATGCTGCCAGATATGCAGTAGATATGGATGGATCACTGTAAGGGTTGTTTCTCCTGACCTATTTTCCTATTGAACTCTATGGGAAAATGAGTCAGGAGAAACAACCTTTGAAGTTATCCATATCAATATCTACTGCATATCTGGCAGAAGAGTGATGGTTTGAGGCTCGTTTGATACCTCAGGCCCTTGGTGACTCACAGCCATTTAACCAACCATGTATTCCATACTGTTTCAGAATAATTTACAGCTAAATCTAGTCCCACCCCCCAATTCCCATAGAGATCCATTCAAATGCAGAGAAGTTATAGTATCGCTTGGAGGAGTATCTGAAAATAAGATATCAAGAGTCTTTTGATGTTGTTGGGTCACAGACATCAGGAAGTCATGACATGCAAACGATATGCAACCAAATATTAAATATGATACTTTCATATGTTCATTTGTCCAATTACTTTTGGTCGCCTAAAATGAGGGGGGGTGGGAGGGGGACGACGACGACTATGTATAAAAATACAATTGCTACACGGTTCACCCAATATGGACGTAAAAACCTTCAAGTTAAAGCTGAAAGTCTGCACTTTAACCTCATAGTCACTGTTCCATTTAAAATGCAATGTGCTGGAGTACAGAGCCAAATCAACAAAAATTGTGTCACTGTCCAAATTCTTATGGACCTGACTGTATGTATAAAAATTTACTTCATATAGGCAGGCTGCAGCTATATAGCCAGAAGTGGCGCTATATCCTCCCTTCCTTGGTGAAGCTGCAGCCAATTAGGAGCGGCCTGGTGGAATGAGAGTTGTTGCAGGAATGAGCAGTATTAACTTCTAGACGCATTACTGCCCCACAGAAGCAGTGGGAAAGCCCTGATTTTTAAAATCTCACATAAGAGCAAAGGCTGATATTATGGCCTGTGCTGTGTAAAAAAAATAAAATAATAATGTCACTTGCTGCTTTGGAGTACGTGCTTGGAACGCTCACTGGACGGAAATGGATGTATCCCAAAAGATTCCGTACCCGAGACAAATCCCTGGACTGAGAAATGGCTCAACCCTAACATTCTCTTCTTCCCCGCTGTGAATACCCTAATGAATTTACTGGTTATGAGATTATGCTCCATGCTAATGAATGTCGCTGAAACGCAGCCCAACCTGCTAGTCCATCAGCACTGTCATTCCACACAGCAGGACACCTCCATAGCTCATGTTGATTTCCCCCTCAGGTGGGGAACTGCACTTAATTAAGTGCTAGATATGATCACTCTGGCAGCTAATCAAACCTTTCTGACCACCTACCCTCGCCTGCACATCGCCGTGTGCGTGTGTGTGTGTTTCCTTCAGTCTGCCTGTCTGGAATCTGAGGTTCTGGCGCCTCCTGGTGGCTACAGGGAATCTGGCAACAACAACAAAAAGTCCCATGAGGTACCAGGCATCGCCAGAACAGTAATACTGTTTAGAGTGGAAAACTCTGTATTTATTTACTTATTTATTTACCAGCCAACAACACACATTTACAGTGTCATGTCCCTGCCAACCACAACCACATTTAAAAATTGAAGCGGGCCCTGGCATGGGAACGATTGCCAGACAGACATATTTAGAGTGAGTCCTGGAGAACCCACTGCACTGTTAAATAATCCAGAAAATGGGGACACTTCATGTTTGATTACAGCCGTCATTGTGATTCGTTTGTCTGAAGATGGTTCACTTCATCGGTTTACCTCGTGGCTGGCCAGTCATGTGACCGCAGGTAGGCTACAACACGGACACGACAACATTACGTCATTATTAGTTGAGCAGGCCACAGGCGTTGGCAACAGTCAGAGGTGGAAGCTCCACTGCCACCAGCCAATTATTTTGGAAGCGATAGCCGTATTAAACACGTCGATCTCACGATTAATTTATTTCCTTTATAGATAACCAGGCGCATTTAAATGTTACTTTCATTGCGTTGAATCGCGTTGTCAGAAAAGTCTAATTCTATCTTCAGTTTTTCTGAGTAACGTCGTTAAAAATTCCCTGAACGTCTTGCTCGCATGCAGTTATTTTTTGGCGGGCTTAGTTTAGTTCTTTCAGTTCATTCATTGAGTGAAATAAGTTACGCAATACGTTATATTTACAAAGATTTAAGTAGTCTACGTTTATCGGAGAATTTACACAATTATTATGTAGCCTAGTTTGTTCAAAGTACAGTGAAAATATGAAATGACTATATAAGAATGAAGCAAATATAGCGTAGGCTATTTATTTCAGAAGTCACGACAGTCGACGGCTAAATAAAGGTAAGTAAATAAGGCTAGCTAGTTGGCTAAAAACAAACAAACGTACAACGCAGCACTAGCTATCGTAGGCCTACTGTATTTGTATAACGTTAGGCCTAACAGTAGGCCCTACCTTATAGCAAACTATGGTGCACATTACAACGAGTGGCCAAAGTGCTTTAATGAAATGTCTCAATGTTTTCTAGATTTCTGGTGTCTTGTCTCTGTAGTAAACTGTATGTTGTGCTCAACGTCGGCTTGGCAGATTTTCGGAATTTGAAAGCAACTGATTTCAAGACTAGCCGTCCCACTCCCACACCAGTATTTTAACCCCATTCAATTTCGTTTTACTTGCAATACATTATAGCTGTCACTAGGCGGCAGCATAGGGCTGCGCACACAGAAATGAATTGGACCCAATGAGGTTAGAAATCCTAAATCAGCATAAAATCGTCTTTAAAAGCCACTGTCCAATAACAATTTCGCAATTAACCTAATTCCATTGTCCACTGATGTGGAAAAATATAATAATATATGAATGACATGTCTTAGTTTCTTCTAATGCGACAGGATTTTTTAGAACAAAGACGCTCGCACTGTGACTACAGAATGCTGATTCGCTGAGCCTGGTCATAAATAAGAGTAATAGCAAAGTAGTAAATTTCGCAGACCGTTGTTTTTACGTAAAATCAGGTACGTCCAACGTAAATTAATATTAATCGGATATTTGTACAAACCCCAATTCCAAAACATTCACATAAAAGCAGAAAGCAGTGATAAATAAATTGTAAATTCTCTTTTACATATATTTAATTGAAAACAGTACAAATAAAATATATTTAATGTTTTACCTTATCAACTTTATTGCTTTTTGTAAATATAGGCTAATATGGGCGGCTGTGGCTCAGGAGGTAGAGCGGGTCGTCCGCTGATCGCAGGGTTGGCCGTTCGATCCCCGGCTCCTCCTGTCCACATGTCGAAGTGTCCTTGGGCAAGACACTGAACCCCAAATTGCTCCCAATGAGCAGGCTAGCGCCTTGCATGGTGGCTGCCGCCATTGGTGTGTGAATGTGTGTGTGAACGGGTGAGTGAGAGGCCATTGTAAAGCGCTTTGGATAAAGGCGCTATATAAGTGCAGTCCATTTACCATTTACACATTCCAAAAAAGACTGGGAAGTTCAAAAAACACCTGTTTGGAACTTGCCACAGGTAAACTTGTGATGGTTTTATGACTGGGTATAAAAGGATATCAAAATGCTCTTATTTTCAGGTACTACACGCGATACTATAACCTCTCTGCATTTGAATGGATCTCTATGGACATTGGGGGGTGGGACTAGATTAAGCTGGAAATCGTGGCCCCTGTGGGTCTGGGCCAGATGCTCATATGTTTTATAAACTAGCTTATGCTCTTCAAAATCCACTTTCTTTACTGGACTCTACAGTCTTTCAGGAATATTTCCCTGTAGCTCCTTTTAAAATCCCCCACTGCACTACTTACTGTCATTAGTTGTATTCACCAAAGCTGCTTTATTTTGGGCAAACCCTGATTGTCTTGAACTGGTTTGAATGTTTAGTCAACGGGAGTCAACATGAAGTGTTGTTTGCCTTTGTCTTTTCATGCTAGAGGATGTTTCATCTAGCGGGTCCCTGTGGGGATTTACAGACCGAAGTGGTGGAACAGGTCGAGGTGGAAGAATGTGACCATTTTCTTTCTTTTGCAAAGTGAGTTAATAATGCTGTGTAGCCCTAGTGACTGAAATCAGGTGACCTTAACATGTGAGAAGTGTTTATTTAAAGGTATCGAAGGGTATATTAGTAACAAAACTGGAAACCGTTGACTGGAATTACACTTCTACTGTATTGAATAATTTGTTGCTTTTGTGTTTGTGAATGAATTATTTTCAGATTACAAATGTACAAACCACAACATTGTGTGTGTGTGTGTGTGTGTTATTCTCAGGAGGTCCAGGACAGTGCAGCGGCAGTGCAGTGTGGAGGCCCCGCCCTGCCCCACCTCCTTCCTGCAACCCAAAGCCTCAGTCCAGTACAACCAGGAATTTTGGGACAGAATTCTCCAATGGCCCAGGTCTCTCTCTTTCTCTCTCTCCTTTTTCTCCAACCTCCATCCATCTCTTCCTCCACCTCTCTTTTTCAGTTCAGTTGAACATCCTTTTTGTCTCGAAATGCCTTGGGTAATTATTTCCCAAGCATAACATACAAGCAATATTGTGCATTTTAGAACTGATCTTGCTGTTACAGTTACACTTGTTGTCATTATATTGCTTACTCCTTGCTCTCTGTCTCTTTCTCCCTCTATTTCCTTCCTCTCTGTCTCTCTCTCCCTCCTTTTTCTCTCTTCCCTCTATCTGCCTCTTTTTCTTCCCCTCTCTTTCTGTGTGTGTGTTCTCTCTCTCTGTTGCTCCCTGTGGTGCAGAAGTGGACAGTGTGTGTGTGTGTGTGTGTGTGTGTGTGTTCTCTCTCTCTGTTGCTCCCTGTGGTGCAGAAGTGGACAGTGTGTGTGTGTGTGTGTGTGTGTGTGTGTGTGTGTGTGTTCTCTCTCTCTTTGCTCTCTGTGGTGCAGAAGTGGACGGTGTGTGTGTGTGTGTGTGTGTTCTCTCTCTCTGTTGCTCCCTGTGGTGCAGAAGTGGACGGTGTGTGTGTGTGTGTGTTCTCTCTCTCTGCAGCTCTCAGCAGACTGAGGCCTGCAGTGATGGAGCTGTAGGGATGGTGAGTTGTCTGTAACAGGCTTGGGCCTCTCTAATCCCACACACCGATATGACACAGCCTGCCTTGCCTGTAGCAGGCTTGGGCCTTGCTAATCCCACACACCGATATGACACAGCCTGCCTTGCAGCTCATGCCTTTAGGCTCTGAAAAACTCCAGCTTTGGTACATTAAATGTAACTTTTTCACCTTCTGACCAGTGGCTTGTGGATTCTAAAAATCACCTGCCATTTTCAGCATTTTACCAGCCACATTACCAGGGTGTGAGATTAACACCCGCCACCAGCCAAATACTGGTAAAACTTTGATTGCGGCTGGTAAGATTTTTACTCTAGCAGCCACTTTGGCTGGTAACCAATCAGGTTGTGTTATATTGTAAAAGGTAATGGCTGGCAAAATGTTGACAATGGCTGGTGGGTGAAAAAGTTAATTTTGTACACCGCACAATACTTTTAAAATATAACACAAGCAGTGGCGTAACTACAGTAGATGCAGTCAGTGTGGTTGTCCGTGAGCGCGTGCCTCTTCAGCGCAGTGGCGTAACTACAGTAGACGCAGACAGTGTGGTTGTCCGTGAGAGCGTGCCTCTTCAGTGCAGTGGCGTAACTACAGTAGATGCAGACAGTGTGGTTGTCCGTGAGCGCGTGCCTCTTCAGCGCAGTGGCGTAACTACAGTAGATGCAGACAGTGTGGTTGTCCGTGAGAGCGTGCCTCTTCAGTGCAGTGGCGTAACTACAGTAGATGCAGACAGTGTGGTTGTCCGTGAGCGCGTGCCTCTTCAGCGCAGTGGCGTAACTACAGTAGATGCAGACAGTGTGGTTGTCCGTGAGAGCGTGCCTCTTCAGCGCGTGGCGTAACTACAGTAGATGCAGACAGTGTGGTTGTCCGTGAGAGCGTGCCTCTTCAGTGCAGTGGCGTAACTACAGTAGATGCAGACAGTGTGGTTGTCTGTGAGAGCATGCCTCTTCAGCGCAGTGGCGTAACTACAGTAGATGCAGACAGTGTGGTTGTCCGTGAGAGCGTGCCTCTTCAGCGCAGTGGCGTAACTACAGTAGACGCAGACAGTGTGGTTGTCCGTGAGCGCGTGCCTCTTCAGCGCAGTGGCGTAACTACAGTAGACGCAGACAGTGTGGTTGTCCTTGAGAGCGTGCCTCTTCAGCGCAGTGGAGTAACTACAGTAGACGCAGACAGTGTGGTTGTCCGTGAGCGCGTGCCTCTTCAGCGCAGTGGCGTAACTACAGTAGATGCAGACAGTGTGGTTGTCCGTGAGCGCGTGCCTCTTCAGCGCAGTACCTTGGCCCACCCACAATTTAAATCCTGCCGCCGCTACTGCCTTTGTGCGTGTGCGTGTGCGTGCGTGTGCATGTGTGTGTGTGCAAAGATGATTATTGATTGGCTATAACATGGGATTAAAGATCTTTAGGGGGTGTATGCCTTTTTCCCCCCATGTGTGTGGTGTCAGGATCGACACATTGTCGGTAAGGGGGGGAGCCCTGTTCGAACATCCTGCATCGGGGCCTGGTATTGGTTTTTTATGCTACTGAACACAACCTGGTTGGTTACCTGCCAAAGTGAATTTGGCTGATGGCAGGTGTTAATTTCACACCTTGGTGCCTAGGGTCAGAGAAGGGAAACATCCTCTCAATCTGTACAGCTTGGTCAGTGTGCTGCAGTGTGATTGGCTGGCTGGGGTCAAACCTGCTCATTCATTGGCTGTTGTCTGAGCAGGTGGGCGGAGCAGCTGAGCGCAGGCCCTCTCTGGGGCTGAGGAGAGGCCAGGGGGCGGAGCTGGGTAAGGACCGCCTGCCCACCCCCTCTGAGCTGTTTCGTCGAAGGAGGGCGAGAGGCGGGAGAGGAGGCGGGGCACAGAGGGGTGATGTCATGCAGCGGGGCGTGGCCACAGTGCTACAGCACATCAGCGATCTGAAGAGGAGGCAGCGCTCCATTGATCAGTAAGAGGGATGAGTGGGCGTGGCACACAGTGTGTATGTGCGCATAACTGTGTGTGTGTGCGCGTAACTGTGTGTGTGTGTGTGTGCGCGTAACTGTGTGTGTGTTGTTACAAGGCGATAGAATTTCACACACACTGTTCTTTATTTACTTTTGGCACCTGCTGCTTACGTCATCATGCGGTCGACATCCTTCGAAGGGTGGGGCCACCTCTGATTGGCTTAAAAAGGAGCTCCAGGTGATCTCAGGGCCGTCCGGTGCCAGTTTTACTTTGGTTTGTTTTTTGTTTTCTCTACAAATACACAAATATACGGGTTGCAGTTCTACTTCTCATATAGTCTAAATCAGGGGTTCCCAAACTTTTCCATGCCAAGGACCCCCAAATAGCCGTAGCCTCTGGCTGGGCCCCCATTATTGCGAAATGGCTTTAAAATAAAACTTTTAAATTACACTGGCAAATATAAAAAAATCTAACATACAGCTTCTTAATACACAACACAATACTTTGGACCCTATTTTGATTCCGTAATCGGGCCGTTAGCAGCTCAACGTAACGCTTTGACTGACAGGCAGACGGTTAGTTATTGGCTGCGATTGAAAGAAGGGCATGGCAAAGACCTCAATTCGATATGAAAGGATTTCTAACAATTAATATTTTATTTTAAACCAGCACAATAATCTCATAAATTAAATTTAAAAATTATTTATTTATTATTATAATAATTTTTTATTTTTTTTGCATTTTCCATTTTCCTCTCCCTTCCAATTGGTCCCCCTGGCAGCCCCCACTGTGAAAACCCCTGGTTTAAATCACACTTTACAGATAAAAGCGTGCCAGGGAAGTAGCGAATTGTAACAGTGTGCATAGCTGTGCGTATGTGTGTTTGTGTGTGCGTGCATAGCTGTGTGTGTGTGTATAGATGTGTGTGTGTGTGCGCATAGCTGTGTGTGTGTGTGTGTGTGCGCATAGCTGTGTGTGTGTATAGCTGTGTGTGTGTGTGTACCTGTGTGTGTGTAGCTGTGTGTGTGTGTGTATAGCTGTGTGTGTGTGTGTTTAGCTGTGTGTGTGTATCTGTGCTGCAGGCTGAAGACAGAGAGGTGTTGGGGTTTCTTGGCGGGCAGTCGGCCGGAGGAGACAGGTGTGGTCGGACCAGTTGACCCGCTGCAGGACCAGATTCCTCGTGAGCTCAGCCCCGCCCAGGGGCGGGGCCCCAGCACTAGCCCCACCCCCTTCGCTGCACACCTGCCAATGTGCAACCAGCAGGTACACAGGCATGGCCATCCACAGGATCCCACTACAAACAAACACACACACACACACTCACATGCACACGCACAAATACACATGCACACGGACCCGCACGCATGCACACACACACACACACACACACACACACAAATACACATGCACACGGACCCGCACGCATGCACACACACACAGACACACAAATACACATGCACACGGACCCGCACGCACGCACACACACTCATATACACAATACACATGCACACGGACCCGCACGCACGGACACACACTCATATACACATGCACACACACTCATATACACACGCACACACACTCATATACACACGCACACACACTCATATACACACGCACACACACTCATATACACACGCACACACACTCATATACACACGCACACACACTCATATACACACGCACACACACTCATATACACACGCACACACACTCATATACACACGCACACACACTCATATACACATGCATCCACAGGGCCATGCTTTCGCATTCTTTATTATTGAATATAATTTATTTATTCTTTTTCACCTTTCACTCCAGAAAATGTTTAGAAGCGGAAGTGAGGCAATGCAGAGTCTTGCTCCGGGGGCCAATCCCATGATGTCATTCGTCATGGCGACCGCTAACAGACAGTCCCACGAGGATGGATGTAGCCCACGCCCTTCCCACAGGGAATTCTGGGGGTTTGACTTCAGTTCGGAGGAATAGGGTTCGACCCAACAGTAACTATCACCCCCACCCCCAATGTTATGTTTGGAATCTCCCATCTTCTATAATGGCCATATTTCCCTGGACACATTTTTCTATTTCAGTATGAAATTTGTGAATGGCACAAAGAGTTTTATTTATTTATTTATTGTTTTTACATGAAGAAGAACATTATTTATTCTCAGATTCGCCGATGCTGGATGGTTCAGGTGAATTGCGCTTGTAAGCCTTTGAGCATGTTTCTGTGTGTATTCTTGTGTTGGGGTGTCAGCTGTACTGTAATGCAGGTTAAACGTGTTGCTCGGTGGCATTAGCATGTTTCTGTGTGTATTCTTGTGTTGGGGTGTGTGCTGTACTGTAATGCAGGTTAAACGTGTTGCTTGGTGGCATTAGCATGTTTCTGTGTGTATTCTTGTGTTGGGGTGTCTGCTGTACTGTAATGCAGGTTAAACGTGTTGCTTGGTGGCATTAGCATGTGTCTGTGTGTATTCTTGTGTTGGGGTGTGTGCTGTACTGTAATGCAGGTTAAACGTGTTGCTTGGTGGCATTAGCATGTTTCTGTGTGTATTCTTGTGTTGGGGTGTGTGCTGTACTGTAATGCAGGTTAAACGTGTTGCTTGGTGGCATTAGCATGTTTCTGTGTGTATTCTTGTGTTGGGGTGTGTGCTGTACTGTAATGCAGGTTAAACGTGTTGCTTGGTGGCATTAGCATGTTTCTGTGTGTATTCTTGTGTTGGGGTGTGTGCTGTACTGTAATGCAGTTTAAACGTGTTGCTTGGTGGCATTAGCATGTTTCTGTGTGTATTCTTGTGTTGGGGTGTCTGCTGTACTGTAATGCAGGTGAAACGTGTTGCTTGGTGGCATTAGCCGTGCCTATCCAGTTAGTCAGACGGCGTTTGGCGCATCATTTATGAGCCGTTATCTCTCCAGCATGGTTTAGGCTGTTGTTTACGGCCTTGTTCATAGTCTGGGCCGTGGGCTCAGTTGCAGTGTGTTTTATAGGGTAGTTTATAGTCTGTTTTGTGTTGATCCATTTGCATTCTGCTGTATATTCATTGTGAAACAGCTTTGTGATGGAAGACACATTCCTGCTTGTGTTCCGCTTCTTCCAGCAATGTATTCAAATGCAATGACACAGAAAGGACACTAGGGGGTGCTACATATTCATCTGCTTGTGCATGTTTGTGCCCCCCCCCCCCCTTTTATTTTGGGTGTTCTGCTAAAATTTTAAATGATAATAAATAATAATAATAAATTGTACGTTGTGTTTCTGCACACACCCTCAGATCTATCTCCACAACCTGCTCTGGCCCGTCTCACACACGCATGTGGCTTCACACATTAGATTTTAATCCTCCCCGCAGAGCGTAAGTGCCTCATGTCAGCGCGTTCATTAAAAGGGCCGATACGTGGTCACGTTCCTGAAGAGAATATCTGGTACAGAGATTATTTGTAATTGACTCAACATGAAATGGTGGAAGGAAAAAGAAAACTCTTGAATATAACCAGTCTCATAATGTTAGCGGTAGATTACCCTGATCCAGGTCTTTTCCTGTGAGTTTATTAGATTACAAAACATGCTTATTTATAACTCTCTTACAGTTAATATTTAATGTACAGTACATCAAAATGGAAGTGCATAACTAAAAAATATTAAGTCAGAAAACCACAAAAGCAAATCAAATATATGAGTGCATATCACCGCAATATGTTTATCACCCTGGAGACTGCAAGGCACGTACTGCTCCTGTCCTGGAGAGCCGGTCTGCGTGCTGGTGCTTGTTCCAACCAATTACCAGTTGGTCCTAGTTTTCTGACCGCTCCATAAACTGCTGATTCACTCCTGTACTTGAGCACAGTAAAATCTTTAGGATACACTTGCAGTCTCTAAACAATTGAGAACAGAAGTTGGCACAAAATCCTGAAACGAAAACGTAAAAAGTAGCGGGTGTCCGGGGGTCCTCCCCCAGAAAAAGTTGAGCCTTTTAAAACAAATTTCCTGCATTTCTACACAACCTCACACAGGGCATCTTATAAAATAAAATGTTTAATTTATTAACATTTTGAAGATTTATTTTATTTTATTTTTTTCAAAGCCCTATATGAGATTTGGGATGCTTTCACATAAAGCTAAGTATAGGCTAATCAGCACATTAGTGGATAAGATCATTTTATTACATTGTAAACCCACCTCCACCCCCTCATTTTATAGGAGGACAACTTTATTTATGCCCAATAATACCAAATCATTATCTAATCTTATATGGAAACAAGTATAGTAAAGATGAGCTATATTCCTTCATCATTTCAGTCTCTGTGCCATTTTCTATTTACATGTGAAACTACGTTACTGTGACTGGCTCATAATTTTCATTTATATTTTAGCCATACTCCCCCTCTTTTTTATGCCTGCACGCCGGGGTGCTTGCCTCTATTGACGGCTGCCGTTTTGCCGTGAGAGTGAGAACGTAAGAGAGAGAGAGAGACAGATATGATAGTGTATTTTAATATGTGTGAAGGCTAGCTAACACACACACGGGCGCGCACACACGTTTCACAGAATCGCAGCTATAATATAAATCTAAACAACTAGGCTAGATGCAACATGTAATCAATCTATTTAAAATCAAATCTCTCAGACGGAGACTCTCGCCACTATCCTGAACTCCCTGAGTAAGCTAGGCTAGCGAATATTAGTATATCCTAAGCAATGCGTAACAGTTACAGTTATCGAGAAGAGACGGCATAGATTGATCAAAGAAACTGACCTCTCGCTGAGTCTCTTTTTTTTTTTATATGGCCAAACCAACCAATCAGAGAAATATATTATTTCCATGTGGCATTTTTATTATTGGCCGAATCGTCTGTAGCTCTAATAGCCGACTGAAAAGTGGTGACTTCATATTGACATATTGACATCCAGACACGGCCCTGCTTTTCACAGAATACAAAAACGACCAGAAAGAGGTGCAGAGGCCGGAAAAATACAGATGAGCAAGAGACCACCATAATCAACATGGTGTTGGCTAATTATGCCATTACACTGAGGGAAAGTAAAGACAGAGTCATACAAAACAATGTCCTCTTCCCAAACATTGACCAGGTCAGCCTGTCTACAATCGATTGTGTCCTGAACAAACGCCAGCTTTGAATGAAACGGATATATCACGTACCGTTTGAGCGCAACGCTGACGGAGTGAAGGAGCTACGTTACCAATATGTGCAAGTGAGTACAGCAGGTTTCTGTAACTGACCACATCCTTTCAGTACTCTGTATAGACATGTCACTATGCACCTCAGTGTTCCTGTATGTAGGCCTATAGCTGGTCCTGTATGTAGGCCTACAGCTGGTCTTGTATGAAGGCCAATAACTGGTCACTATGCACCTCAGTGTTCCTGTATGTAGGCCTATAGCTGGTCCTGTATGTAGGCCTATAGCTGGTCCTGTATGTAGGCCTACAGCTGGTCACTATGCACCTCAGTGTTCCTGTATGTAGGCCTATAACTGGTCACTATGCACCTCAGTGTTCCTGTATGTAGGTCTATAACTGGTCACTATGCACCTCAGTGTTCCTGTATGTAGGCCTATAACTGGTCACTATGCACCTCAGTGTTCCTGTATGTAGGTCTATAACTGGTCACTATTGTGATAGCAATTTTCTGATTCACAATGTGTGTGCTAATTTAGAGATGTATGTTAATTTAGAGACAATCACATTATTAACATTTAACACTTATTAAATGTTTCTTTGATTATTATTTAGTCTAACAGTAATGCCGTGGTAAGGGAACAGATAGTTTTCAGTCAGCACATGAGCTGGATCAAACCGGTTCTCTCTGTGTCTGTCCCTCTTAGAGGAAAACAGGCAGCCTATGTTATTGTTAGTGAAAGCCTGCTAGAACATTCTGATATGATGGCAAGGTCAGAAGTTATCTGGAGACTCAATACTATTAAACTTAGGTTGTCAGCTAAATGCCTTTCTCTGTAACTGTGATATTATACATAGAGTCCGCCCTCTGTGACATAGCCTGTAAAAATGTTATAAATGTCTTCTGTACTTCCTGATCATTAGAGAGCTGGGGAAGGACTCTCTCATAATTGGTTTATCTGCAAATAAACTAATTATTATACAACACGGATTTGTTGTGGTTCTGTTTGAACAGACTTTGCTTCACTGTGGGTTAAAGTGAGATTTCCACGACATGTATTTGGCGACGAGGATGGGATTGCTAACTTGATTTTTCTCCAATACAGACCCCTCTCCGATCGGGAAAGGCATAGACAGTGCGCACTGCCGGGGTTTAACCCCGAAGCTGCAACCCTTCTCAGAGAGAGGCTACTGTAAACAGTTACCTAGAGGAAGGACGGTGGCGACCGGACCTGAAAGAGGACGGTGTTTGTTTGGAGTGATCAATACACAATCCTAGAAAAAAGAACCACAGGTGAGGCTACAACAAACCGTAAAAGAGGCCCGTGAGGCGCTCAAACGGGACCTGTACGGTGCTCGTCTTAAAAAGAAAAGTTTGACTTAGGGACCGACGGGTTCATCACTCTGCGGGAGTGATTCAGACTAGGGAGGCTGGTATGCGCTCCCTCCCCATGGGAAAATAAAATAGATATAAAACAAAGCTTTGTAAAATGGTTTCCACGGACCATTAAACGAAAAAGAGTGCAGAATTTGAAACTGATTCTGACTAGAATTGGTGTGTGTGATACACCAGCTAAAACCTTATAAGTAATACGGCATAGACTGGTGGTGGGGTAAACACGTGAAAATGGGTTAGAGCAATTCGAAAGCGCAGGATCCCGAATTTTCGTGTCCAATAAAAATAATGCATGAAAAAAACTGTTTAGAGTGTGTAGTAAATATAAATAGAATAATCCTTTCACCGCCCCGTCGGGAGGGGTCGGGATCATTCCACTACAAGTAATTGAAACTTTCTCCCAATTAGACACTAAATTCCAGAGTCTGGTATAACGTAATTTATTGTATATAAATTCGCATGAATATACATACCCAGGCTGATCGGCTAAACATACATATATTAAAACAATATTAAAACACTCTCAATCACACAGTCCAGTCTTAGTCCGTCAATATCATGCTCACCCACAAGACGTAAACACCGTTCTGTTGATGACAAAGACAAAACAAAACTAGCCCTGGGCCAACTCAGATAACCCCGTTTTATGCGTCTTTCAAACCCCACCCCATGTGGTCTAAAGTTTGAAAGCGTCTCCCCCCTGGGGAATATATTCCATGGTCTGCAGCGGTCTCTGCTGGTCTTATTTAGCATTACAATTGGCCGTTGTTTTATATCGTGGTTTTAGTTGATTATTATGATTTAACTATCTCAGAAACAGTCTGGCCACGGTCTGACCATAGTTGTTCATTACATAATAATACACTGCTATGATGGGTTATATAATACTAGCTATAAACCTTTTAATTGCTATTCATCACAGGTATGTATATTTATAAACCAAGCATAACATTTTCCTTTGTGATTTGAAACATTATCTGTACTAACATATTCTTTTATACTAAATGGTTGTGGACGAAGAAAGATAACTTATTTATCAAATGTATTTTATACTAAATGTTTGTTGCAGAACAAAGAAAATGTTTTCCTTGAATTTACTAAACTCTATTAGCTGCTGAAACTGCACACACACACATTTCCAAGCCTAGGGCGCCAGATGTCTTTTTAACGACCGGGCCCCAAGGCATTCCTTGGGAAGATCCACACGCTATCTCTTCGGCCGATCTAGGACCATAAATGTGTCCCATGTGAGTGTGTGTATGCAGGTGTGAATGGGTCCTTTTACCTCCTTATCGAGATAATTATACAAATGCTTTATCATTCTGATGTTTAAATATACAAATGTAACTGAAATAGTCTCTGGAAAATTAAGAATTGTTTTACCATATGGCTTTCTGCTGAGAGCGAGCTCTTCCCACCACTTCTCCAGCGTGTGGGTGCGCGCACATGTCCCTGATTTACAAGTGTTGAAGATGAGCTCATACTGTGTGCCTAGCTTGGGACACTCGCCCCACCGACCATGCAGATACAAATCAGGGTGGATGCAAGGCCATAAATTTGATGTGTGCTGTTTGGGCCTCTTAGAGCTGTCTCTTCCAAGACACCGTAACACAGAAAACCATCTTCCTATTGACACCATTGTTTCATACAGAAAGTCCTACAGCATGATATATAATTATGTATAAATAATGAATAACCTATATTTTGTCACAACATGCTCAACTAATAATGACGTAATGTTGTCGTGTCCGTGTTGTAGCCTACCTGCGGTCACTTGACTGGCCAGCCACGAGGTAAACCGATGAAGTGAACCATCTTCAGACAAACGAATCACAATGATGGATGTAATCAAACATAAAGAGTGTCCCCATTTTCTGGATTATTTAACAGTGCAGTGGGTTCTCCAGGACTCACTCTAATATGTCTGTCTGGCAATCGTTCCCATGCCAGGGCCCGCTTCAATTTTTTAACGTGGTTGTGGTTGGCAGGGACATGACACTGTAAATGTGTGTTGTTGGCTGGTAAATAGATAAGTAAATAAATACAGAGTTTTCCACTCTAAACAGTATTACTGTTCTGGCGATGCCTGGTACCTCATGGGACTTTTTTGTTGTTGTTGCAAGATTCCCTGTAGCCACCAGGAGGCGCCAGAACCTCAGGTTCCAGACAGGCAGACTGAAGAAAACACACACACACAAACAGCGATGTGCAGGCGAGGGTAGGTGGCCAGAAAGGTTTGATTAGCTGCCAGAGTGATCATATCTAGCAGTTAATTAAGTGCAGTTCCCCACCTGAGGGGGAAATCAACATGAGATATGGAGATGTCCTGCTGTGTGGAATGACAGTGCTGATGGACTAGCAGGTTGGACTGCGTTTCAGCGACATTCATTAGCATGGAGCATAATCTCATAACCAGTAAATTCATTAGGGTATTCACAGCGGGGAAGAAGAGAATGTTAGGGTTGAGCCATTTCTCAGTCCAGGGATTTGTCTCGGGTACGGAATCTTTTGGGATACATCCATTTCCGTCCAGTGAGCGTTCCAAGCACGTACTCCAAAGCAGCAAGTGACTTTATTTTTGTATTTTTTACACAGCGCAGGCCATAATATCAGCCTTTGCTCTTATGTGAGATTTAAAAAATCAGGGCTTTCCCACTGCTTCTGTGGGGCAGTAATGCATCCAGAATTTAATACTGCTCATTCCTGCAACAACTGTCATTCCACCAGGCCGCTCCTAATTGGCTGCAGCTTCACCCAGGAAGGGAGGATATAGCGCCACTTCTGGCCATCCGAGCAGCTGCAGCCTGCCTATATGAAGTGAATTTTTATACATACTGTCAGGTCCATAAGAATTTGGACAGTGACACAATTGTTGTTGATTTGGCTCTGTACTCCAGCACATTGCATTGTAAATGGAACAGTGACTATGAGGTTAAAGTGCAGACTCTCAGCTTTAACTTGAAGGCTTTTACGTCCAAATTGGGTGAACCGTGTAGCAATTGTAGCCATTTTTATACATAGTCCCCCCCCCCCCTCATTTTAGGGGACCAAAAGTAATTGGACAAATGAACATAAACTTTAATAAAGTTATCATATTTAATATTTGGTTGCATATCGTTTGCATGTCATGACTTCCTGATGTCTGTGACCCAACAACATCAAAAGACTCTTGATATCTCATTTTCAGAGACTCCTCCAAGCGATACTATAACTTCTCTGCATTTGAATGGATCTCTATGGGAATTGGGGGGTGGGACTAGATTTAGCTGTAAATTACACTGGAACAGTATGGAATACATAGTTGGTTAAATGGCTGTGAGTCACCAAGGGCCTGAGGTATCAAACGAGCCTCAAACCATCACTCTTCCAGTAGATATGGATGGATCACTTCAAGGGTTGTTTCTCCTGACTCATTTTCCCATAGAGTTCAATAGGTCTGTGCATGTCCTTGAGTGGCCCAGCGAGAGCCCAGACCTGAATCAAATTGAACATCTGTGGAAAGAGCTGAAAATGGCTGTGTATCGACGCTCCCCATCCAACCTGACGGAGCTTGCAAGGATATGCCAAGAGGAATGGGCAAAAATGTCCAGAAACAAGTGTGCCAAGCTCGTAGCTTTTTTCCCAAGACGCCTTGAAGCAGTAATCGCTGCCAAAGGTGCAGCAACCAAGTATTAGGCTAAGGGTGTGTACAGACATGTAACCCCTAAATAACCTATTTTTGTCAGTGAAATAAAATTGCATATTTTCTATAAACCTGTTTTCACTTCGTCATTATTGGTGATTGTGTGTAGATGTTTGAGGCAAAAAATGAACTCAATCTATTGTAGTATAAGTCTGTAACGTAATAAAACGTGGAGAAGGTGAAGGGGGTGTGCAGACTTTCCGGCTTGACTGTACATAAGAATACGTGGCCTGATCGAGAGCAGCAAGCAGAATACTTTTATTTTTGGTTTTACATTTACATTTTTTGTTCACTCCCAGTACAGTAGTTTTTTATTTTGTCCTGTTTTTTCTTATTTTACTGAGTCTACTCCCAGCATTTTTGTAATTTGGAAAAATAAAAAAACAACAAAAACTCACTGTTTGTTTTTTTTGTATAGAGTTGGCCAGTACACTCAAACAATACTGATGCCTAAGTAATATAATGGTAATAGTGTCTTTAATTTTTTACACCAGTGTGTAATTGTCATTTATAATTTGTATAAATTTGTTGACTAGTGTTTATTATTTGAAGGAAAAATATAATTTTGGGATGAGTGAATGGTTTTGAAAATTGTGCTTAATTTTGACAAGCGATATATAAAGTTTTGCAGAAAGAGTTGACCTTGTGGGTTTTGTGTTTATCATTTTGAGAAATTTGTTTTAATTTCAAAAAATGTGTCTAAACAATTTAGAAAAACTGTAATGTAAGAACTAGTGTATTATGAAGACTGCAAACTGCAGTAACATTTTAATGCAAAAATGTGTTCTAGTATTTGTTCTAGCTAATCACAATGTAGAAAAATATAATATGCAAACTATCACAAGCAGCTTTTATTTTTATACTGAATGCTAAGTATTATGTACATGTGTACTAAGTACCAAAATGAATGTGTACAAATATGAATTTAAGATGTTCTTTATTTATATCAGTGACAAAGCAGTTATCTTCCCACTCAAAATCATCAAATCACTCAAACTATTTTTTTAATTCTAACCATTTGAGCAATATACATAGCTTTAGTTTATTTATATATTCATAGTAATAATGATAGATTGCACTCTTATGTTGGCACTACTTCAGTTGAATTAGCCAGTTCATTTGCGCTGCAAAATGCATAATTGACCAAATCAATGGATGATAAAGGAAAGTTAGTCAGGCAGCATCATTTTAATTAACATTCCTTCACAAGTGGAGATTACATTATATTTGCATGCTTCTGGTGTGATTAGATTATCACTTTACATTTATGTTAATTCCCCCTTTTTTTAAATTTTGTTTTTAACCTTGACCTTTATTTAATCAGGGATAGGTCAGTATGAGAATACAATGATAAATACAACAATAGATTAAAATATTACAAAAGTATTGTGAACAATATTAAAATAATTAAAAATAAATACATTATGAAAAGCAAGTACAAGATTCCTTAAAAAAAATATTCAAAATAAACCTGAAACCCTCAGTGCTAGTCAGTGTGTCCAATTTGAGGGTAACCTGTAACAGATTCCATGAAAAAGGTGCACAGAAGGCAAAAGCAGCCTCTCCAGTTTCAGTATTCACACGTGGGTTCAGTATTCACACGTGGGTTCAGTATTCACACGTGGGTTCAGTATTCACACGTGGGTTCAGTATTCACACGTGGGTTCAGTATTCACACGTGGGTTCAGTATTCACACGTGGGTTCAGTATTCACACGTGGGTTCAGTATTGACACGTGGGTTCAGTATTCACACGTGGGTTCAGTATTCACACGTGGGTTCAGTATTCACACGTGGGTTCAGTATTCACACGTGGGTTCAGTATTCACACGTGGGTTCAGTATTCACACGTGGGTTCAGTATTCACACGTGGGTTCAGTATTCACACGTGGGTTCAGTATTCACACGTGGGTTCAGTATTCACACGTGGGTTCAGTATTCACACGTGGGTTCAGTATTCACACGTGGGTTCAGTATTCACACGTGGGTTCAGTATTCACACGTGGGTTCAGTATTCACACGGGGGTTCAGTATTCACACGTGGGTTCAGTATTCACACGTGGGTTCAGTATTCACACGTGGGTTCAGTATTCACACGTGGGTTCAGTATTCACACGTGGGTTCAGTATTCACACGGGGGTTCAGTATTCACACGTGGGTTCAGTATTCACACGTGGGTTCAGTATTCACACGTGGGTTCAGTATTCACACGTGGGTTCAGTATTCACACGGGGGTTCAGTATTCACACGGGGGTTCAGTATTCACACGTGGGTTCAGTATTCACACGGGGTTCAGTATTCACACGTGGGTTCAGTATTCACACGTGGGTTCAGTATTCACACGTGGGTTCAGTATTCACACGTGGGTTCAGTATTCACACGTGGGTTCAGTATTCACACGTGGGTTCAGTATTCACACGTGGGTTCAGTATTCACACGGGGGTTCAGTATTCACACGGGGGTTCAGTATTCACACGTGGGTTCAGTATTCACACGGGGGTTCAGTATTCACACGTGGGTTCAGTATTCACACGTGGGTTCAGTATTCACACGTGGGTTCAGTATTCACACGTGGGTTCAGTATTCACACGGGGGTTCAGTATTCACACGTGGGTTCAGTATTCACACGTGGGTTCAGTATTCACACGGGGGTTCAGTATTCACACGTGGGTTCGGTATTCACACGTGGGTTCGGTATTCACACGTGGGTTCGGTATTCACACGTGGGTTCAGTATTCACACGTGGGTTCAGTATTCACACGGGGGTTCAGTATTCACACGGGGGTTCAGTATTCACACGTGGGTTCAGTATTCACACGGGGGTTCAGTATTCACACGTGGGTTCAGTATTCACACGGGGGTTCAGTATTCACACGGGGGTTCAGTATTCACACGGGGGTTACAGAGAGTGAAATATTATTGAGAACAAGTATACTGCGCTATAGATCGAAACTCTAAAAGGGAACAGATATAAAATGCAATTTATTTAACACTGCTTTATAAATTAACATAAAGCAGGGGTATCCCTTCTGACACAAAGTGAGGTCAAGCCAACGTTCTCATATAATTAAATTATATGAAAAATTAGCACCAGTAATACACCTGAGTGCACTATGATACACTGAATCGAGTGGTTTGAGGGTACTGGCAGATGCCTGCATGTTGATTATATCCGCATAATCCAACACAGATAAAATAAATTCTGTAGAATTCTAATCTTGATGCACTTGTAAAAGATTGTTTGTTCCTGTAGAAAAAACCCTATTTATATTTTAGGTTTTTCACCACTTCTTCAACAGTATTTTAAAAGATAATTCTTCATGTGACAAGATGAATTTCAAGAATATTAACCATACTGGGTGTGTGAGTGTTGCAGGGCAGAGATTTTCTTTCAAATAGATTACCAGAAGAAATTAAATGTTCATTAAACACGTTACATATTTGCTCTTTATCTGATACAATTTTAGAATCATAAATAAGATGATTTGGTAGAGGAGAGACCTGTACATTATTTAGCGCCTTCACAGTTTTCCTAAATTTACCAGGATTACCATAACAATCTAACAGTCTGTTAACAAAATATGATGATTTGAATGCACTTGTTCAAAAAGCTTGATTAAAAGCTCGCCAATCCTTTGGTGATCTTGATGTGCAACATCTCTTTCCCTTAAATCAGAGAGCTCCACTGAGAACCATGGATTGTTTCTATTTTTTACACTGAACTTCTTAAAGGGAACATGCTTATTTGCAATAAAATCAAAAACATCAATAAAATGTCTAAGAGCTAATTCAGGCTCCGCAATACTACACTCCAATATCACTGTGGAAAAGGTCATGCAGAAATGAGAAGACCTTCCACATTCCACAATTCCCTTTGCTTGTCCAAATAAGGTTTGGTCAGAAAGCGGGCCGTCGCTTTGGATAAAAGCGTCTGCTAAATGACTAATGTAATGTAATGTACAATCTCAACCACCAAGAGACCCCCCTCTCCTCAAAGAAGAGAAACTGCATAGTCTACTCCCCCCAACCTAGTGATAGTAATAAAATACTTTGTACGGCGACGTGTGATCTTATGATTTTACCTATCACTAATCTAGATACCAGGTGAGGTCCAGGTGAGGTCCAGGTAAGGTCCAGGTGAGGTCCAGGTGATGGCCACTCTGTGATCCAGACACTTATGTGGACCAGCACATCCCTGATAACCTACAATCCTCCTTCCACACACATTCTTTATTCCTTCTCATGTATTTTGCCGCCTCCGATACTTTCACATACCCCACACTTCAATTGCCATTACTCCCGGTCCACTACATTTATCATATTATCACCAATTATTTACATGCACATACATATGATGCAATATATATATATACAGGTGCCGCTCAAAAAATTAGAAGATCGTGAAAAAGTTCAATATTTTTTGTCACTCATTTCAGAAAGTGAAACTCATATATTATATAGATTCATTACACATAGAGTGAAATATTTCAAGCCTTTATTTCTTGTAATTTTGATGATTATGGCTTACAGCTAATGAAACCCAAAATTCAGTGTCTCAGAAAATTAGAATATTTTGCTTTAACATATTTTTAAAGTATCATATTTAATATTTGGTCACATATCCTTTGCATGCTGTTACTTCCTGAAGTCTGTGACCAATCAACATCAAAAGACTCTCGATATCTTATTTTCAGGTATTGTTACAAGCGATACTATAACCTCTCTGCATTTGAATGGATCTCTATGGGAATTGGGTGGTGAGACTAGATTAAGCTGTAAATTACACTGGTACAATATGGAACACATGGCTGGCTAAATGGCTGTACGTCATCAAGGGTCTGAGCTATCGAATGAGCCTCAAACCATCACTCTGTTGCCAGATATGGAGTAGATGTGGATGGATCACTGCAAGGGTTATTTCTCCTGACTCATTTTCCTATAGAACTCTATGGGGGAAAAAGTCAGGAGAAACAACCCTTAAAGGGATCCATCCAATTCTCATAGACATTGAATTTTGGGTTTCATTAGCTGTAAGCCATAATCATCAAAATTACAAGAAATAAAGGCTTGAAATATTTCACTCTATGTGAAATGTGTAATGAATCAATATAATATATGAGTTTCACTTTCTGAAATGAGTGACAAAAAATATTGAACTTTTTCACGATATTCAAATTTTTTGAGCTGCAACTGTATATATATATATACAGCTTTGTTTCAGTCCAGAATATCTTCCAAGAACATAGGGTGTTTGTTCACAGGCTTTTACGGCTGTGAACAGGCCTGGGTTCCTGGCGTCATTCGGAGGAACAAACATCGCAAAACTGCTCCCTGTCCTGCAGAATGCCGTTTACTTCTAATGTCCAGTTGTATGGTCATATTGTGCCTAGGACATTCTTTGACGTGGTAAACCTCAGGCCAGATGGTCCCTGTACACTTCCCGGAACCTGATGCTTGACTTTCCGGCCTTGGTTTTGAGACTTGCTTGTGACTTGAGAAGAGGTGACTTTATGCGCTGAAGTATCTGTCTGTACTCAGGTGTATTATTGCTTAGGTGCTGATCTTCTTTCACCCATGTCTTCAGACTATCCATAGTATTCTGCTCAATGATGTCCATCTTCTTGTACTCACTGATTATCATATTGAAACCGTACTTGTAGTAAATGTTTGTTCCGTTTGCTGACAGGCCTTTGAAACTATTTCCTCTAATGCCTAGAGTAAAAATATGAACAAAACTTTTCACAACAAAATAAATACTTCTTGGAATTTAAGTAAACCGGAAGACTGAAGTATAAAGCATTCAGATGTACCGTACAGTATGACAGAAGTAAGCTATGTGGGCTAGCTGAAACAGCAGTGTGGGCTAGCTGAAGCAGCTGTGTGGGCTAGCTGAAGCAGCTGTGTGGGCTAGCTGAAGCTGCTGTGTGGGCTAGCTAAAGCAGCTGTGTGGGCTAGCTAAAGCTGCTGTGTAGGCTAGCTGAAACAGCAGTGTGGGCTAGCTGAAGCAGCTGTGTGGGCTAGCTGAAGCTGCTGTGTGGGCTAGCTGAAGCAGCTGTATGGACTAGCTGAAGCAGCTGTATGGGCTAGCTGAAAGAAGCTGTGTGGGCTAGCTGAAGAAGCTGTATGGACTAGCTGAAGAAGCTGTGTGGGCTAGCTGAAGCTGCTGTGTGGGATAGCTGAAGCAGCTGTATGGGCTAGCTGAAAGAAGCTGTGTGGGCTAGCTGAAGCAGATGTGTGGGCTAGCTGAAGCTGCTGTGTGGGCTAGCTGAAGCAGCTGTGTGGGCTAGCTGAAGAAGCTGTGTGGGCTAGCTGAAGCAGCTGTGTGGGCTAGCTGAAGAAGCTGTGTGGGCTAGCTGAAGCAGCTGTGTGGGCTAGCTGAAGAAGCTGTGTGGGCTAGCTGAAGAAGCTGTGTGAGCTAGCTGAAGCAGCTGTGTGGGCTAGCTGAAGCTGCTGTGTGGGCTAGCTGAAGCTGCTGTGTGGGCTAGCTGAAGCAGCTGTGTGGGCTAGCTGAAGAAGCTGTGTGGGCTAGCTGAAGCTGCTGTGTGGGCTAGCTGAAGAAGCTGTGTGGGCTAGCTGAAGCAGCTGTGTGGGCTAGCTGAAGAAGCTGTGTGGGCTAGCTGAAGCAGCTGTGTGGGCTAGCTGAAGCTGCTGTGTTGGCTAGCTGAAGAAGCTGTGTGGGCTAGCTGAAGCTGCTGTGTGGGCTAGCTGAAGCTGCTGTGTGGGCTAGCTGAAGCTGCTGTGTGGGCTAGCTAAAGCAGCTGTGTGGGCTAGCTAAAGCTGCTGTGTAGGCTAGCTGAAACAGCAGTGTGGGCTAGCTGAAGCAGCTGTGTGGGCTAGCTGAAGCTGCTGTGTGGGCTAGCTGAAGCTGCTGTGTGGGCTAGCTGAAGCAGCTGTATGGACTAGCTGAAGCAGCTGTATGGGCTAGCTGAAAGAAGCTGTGTGGGCTAGCTGAAGAAGCTGTATGGACTAGCTGAAGAAGCTGTGTGGGCTAGCTGAAGCTGCTGTGTGGGATAGCTGAAGCAGCTGTATGGGCTAGCTGAAAGAAGCTGTGTGGGCTAGCTGAAGCAGATGTGTGGGCTAGCTGAAGCTGCTGTGTGGGCTAGCTGAAGCAGCTGTGTGGGCTAGCTGAAGAAGCTGTGTGGGCTAGCTGAAGCAACTGTCCATAGGCTAACAAAACGATTCATAAATGTATATTTTATGAACTAAGCTAATGTGGTATCTAACCAAAAAAATGTGATGTCCAGTTTTATCACAATATATAAATTACATACCTTACATTTAGACCTGTAATGTGTGTGAGTGGTAACATTATTAGAACGGAGTCGTAACGTTCTTATAGCGCTCATCACTCTAATTAAATTACATCTGCTTCCCCTCTTCGTTCTCTCCCGCTCACATACTCTGAAACACACACCTTTGAGAATCAAATACACTCCATCGCCCAGGTACGCAGACCAACCTGCATGTTCCAGAACAATATCCGCCGTGCCTTGTCAAATGTTCCCCACTGGCTGCATACAGGCTTCCGGGCTGAGCTAGGCTTGCCTAGTCTTGTTTTGAGTATCAACTTTCTTTACAGTAACATTTTAGTGGACCTGCCATTCCAACTTGGTCAAAGTTCCACGTTCATATATCAAATGATTTTGGAAGAGATATCTTTTAAATAATTATTTGTAGTTCCAAAGAAGACATATCTATTGATGTTGGTTCCATGATCTATGACAAATGTGACAGGAATAATTATTTTACAGCTTACAGCAAGCCCACTAATAAAGTTAGACGAAGAACAAAGTGAGTGTGCTCTTTCAGCTAGCCCACTAATAATTCAATAGCTTGTAATCTTTGCATTTCTGCATTTTAATCTAGTTCATTCAGGTCCGATGCAGTCAGTCGGGTGTTTGGATAAACTAATGTATGCACAGTATACCTGCATCACTTCTGAGTTGGCTGGAGGATATGGGGTTGGCCATGATCATGGCCTGTTTGAGCAAGGTCTTAACATTCCCACTGACCATTGTATCAGCCAACAGTGCCCTGGAGAGAGAAGAGTAGGAAAAGGTCAAGGTAAAGCTGTTTCTAACAGGAGGCAGCGAGTATGTTTGCTGTTAGGTCATTATGACCCAAAACCAAGAGAAGTTGCAATGTACCAACCTTAAGGTGTTCCACCCATCACTATCCAAATCAGCATTTGTAAACATACTGTACCAATTGGAGGTAAAAACAGAATTTTTATCAGGATGACTGTAAACTAAGTTTACATAAAGTCTATAACAAAAAACGAAATGCAGTAGATATGGATTACTTTAAGGGTTGTTTCTCCTGACAGATTTTCCTATTGAACTCTATGGAAAAATAAGACAGGAGAAGAAACCCTTCAAGTTATCCATCCATATCTACTGCATATCTGGCAGCAGAGTGATGGTTTAAGGCTTGTTTGATACGTCAGACCCTTTATAACTTAAAGCCATTTAGCCAACCATGTGTTCCATACTGTACCAGTGTAATTTACAGCTAAATCTAGTCCCACCCCCCAATTCCCATAGAGATTCATGCAGAGACGTTATCATATCACTTGTAAGAGTACCAGAAAATAAGATATAAAGAGTTTTTTGAGGTCACAAACATCAGGTAGTCATGGCATGCAAAGATATGCGACGAAATATTAAAAATTCTGACTTTATTCTATATAAATGCAGGGGTGCCAATAATTGTGGCACACGTGGTCTTGTTAAAAATAATTATTTCTTGATGAGGGATTTATTTTTCTCATAATAAGTTTACTTCAATTAAAGGTTGGATTTTTCTAATGTTTTCAGTGTGAGATTAAGGTAATTCACTAAATGGTGATTGAATTAAATGGTTATAAATTTTTTAAAACCCTTTTTACTCATCTTTACCAGGGGTGCCAATAATAGTGGAGGGCACTGTATATACAAAAGGTTCTATAATTTCTAAACGGTTCATCTGATATAGCACGGCAAGCAAAATAACTCCAACATTTCGGAAATATGAATGGAATAGAATTTAATGTGGTTTATGGATGATAAATAATAAACTCGGCGCCTTTGCGTCCTACAGCCGGACACCCTTGTCCTGCAGCCTGTGTGTGAGCTATAGGCCATCAGCGCAGACAAACTACCGCCTGCTTGCAGGAGTTATTCTCACACAAATAGGAGAGTCGCAATTAATGCCTGTTTTAGTAAATCAAACGGAATATTTAATTGGCCTCATTTACATAATCTCCACCCTGTTTTAGCGCTTTCACTCCAGGCATACAATGTGTGTGTGCATCTGTGCGAGTGCATGAGTGTGTGCATGCGTGTGCGTGTGTGTGTGCGTCTGTGTGTGCAATAGTGTGTGTGTGTGTGTGTGTGTGTGTGTGTGTGCAATAGTGTGAGCGCGTGTGTGAGTGTGTGAGCGTGCGTGTGCATGTGCAATAGTGTGTGTGTGTGTGTGTGTGTGAGTGTGTGTATATAGTGTGTGTAACAGCAATTGTACACAACATGCTAATCAAGAGCCCAAAAGAAAATCATAACCATGGAGCAGCAGCAGCAGATATAGAATTAGCTTTAGCTAAAGTTAGCTCTAATGTACTCTGGCCTAACACATATTCTACAGTTGTAAGGGGTTTATTGAGTGTTCGGAGATTCAAGTGCAAAGGTGGGGAAATCAGAACAAGTCAGCTCACAGCAGTGAGGACCAATAATTAGGGGAAGAAAATAATAATGGAAGACAGAAAAGACAGAAACTTAATTCCTTAAGGCTAACAGCCAAAACGAAAATCAACCCACAAAACCGGGCGTACTACTAAACTAGTAGAATATAAACGGAATCTCCCAAGCTCACGTAATAAGCTAATAATGGGAAACTTTGTAAAACAAAAGAACACTCTTGGCTACAATAGCTCAAAGTCGGAAGAGTGCAAAACCAAAATGAAAGAACAAAGAAAAACTGTCTCAGAGAGAACAGCAAAGAAACAAAATAGATAGCACAAAACGCAACCAGGTGGAAAACAATCCTATACCCGATTAAGTAGCTATAGCAAGTCCCCCCTGAACATAAACAGAGTTTAATATCAGGAGGTCGCTAGTTCCTGACTATACCTGGCTCGAATGCAATGTCGTAAGACAAACAAGCACCGGAGAAGCGGAAGTGAGGAACTTAAGTACCCCGCAGGCAGAAGTGAGGAACTTAAATACCCCGCAGGCAGAAGTGAGGAACTTAAGTACCCCGCAGGCAGAAGTGAGGAACTTAAATACCCCGCAGGCAGAAGTGAGGAACTTAAGTACCCCGCAGGCAGAAGCGCAGGTGAAAACAATAATGAAGGTCGATAGATTCCCAAATCGTGAAGGCAGGACGAGAGCCGCAAAAGAAAAGAAAACAAACAGCCACAAACCACTACAACAGTCACCAATATCCCATGTATATAACATATGCATGAACACGTTTAACTATGCATCAAAAGGAAAGTGGCAGAGTGACGTTACCCCCGCATATTACATCCTAATAGCGATTTTACCCATTGCGACCATTTAGTAAATCTGGCGTACAGTAGATGTTGCAACTACAATTTTCAACAAAGGAAAGAATTTTCAAGAATTTTCAACATTTTCAACAATTAGAAATAAAATACACATTTGCAGCACATTCCACCATTAATTTTGGAGCTCTGCACGTAAGCTTTAACTTTGTGCACGAGTAGGTCTGTTTCACCAGCTGTAGGCCAAATTGCTCTTCTCACAGTCTTACTAAATCTGCCATTATATTAGCAATCCGCCAAGGTGCAAACACGGGTGGCTTTTAAAGTGAATGGGAGACGTAACTCACCTGGCTGTATTCTATCATACTGTACGGGATGTCTCACCTGCATTCTTTGCCCTCCGTGGTATGTCCAGTGGTCAAGGCAGCACGATGATCCTGGTAGAGCACCTGCATGGTCAGGTGAACCTCTTTGTTCTCTTCTTTCACCAGAGTAGAAAGCTTTTCATTCGGAATTTTAGATCAATATTTTCGAGCTGTAGCAAGTGAGGCCGTTGGAATGAAGTGATCCTTCTCCACATACTTCTGTTTACATTTGACTGTGCTCCTTAGACTATTCAATGTAGGAAAACAGAAAAAAGAAAATTTGAGTTAATTTTCCATGTATTTTTCTTAATCCATGAATTCATGCTCTATTGTGGAACTGCTTTTTGCTTTGAAGTCAACTGTCTTAAACTAATTAGGAACCAAAGCTACTAAGATTTCACTTTTCCATATATTGTATCTCTTTTCAAAAGTAGACACACTCATAGCAAAATTTGAACCAATGAATGAAGTAGCAAAAGAAATATAACTGGAATACTATAATTGCTCCTAAATATCATCAGACCTTGACAGGAAAATGTGAAAAAGACTCAACTTTGGGGGTTGAGAGCCTGTATAAAAATGTTCCGCAGTGCAAGTGATGAGATGGTGCCCAGATTAGCATGAAAAACGCTACTGAGAAACTGTAAAGTAACTACAAAAAAACTGTTGTCAATAAGGCATAGAACATTGTTTATAGAAAAACAAAACACAAGATGTAGAATGCCTCTCGTATAAACAAAGAGCAAAATAAGACCGCATAGTCATCCATTCAGTTCAGCGGAATATTATGAAAAACCCTACTAATTGTAAAGAAACTACAAGAAAACCGTTGTCAATAAGGCATAGAACATTTTGTTTACAAGGTATGTATTTATGCAAGAAACTGAACATGATGAAGTGTTTCTTTTAGTTTGGCATATTAATAGTGTCTTTGTTAAATATGTAAGATTTGTACATGCATGAATCGCTTTCAATTGTCAATGTATGAACACATTGTAACCTAACTTAAAAAATGAGACCTTCCCCATTATCCGTTGCATATAAGAGCCAATGGGTTGATTTTTATGTAAAGGGTTCGGGTCGGATTTGCCGGGAAAAACTTTTGGGAATGACAGACGTGACTAAGAGTGCCTCAGAGTGCCTTCTCTGGCACGCTCCCCCACAGCATAAACTAGAGGGCCAGTATGTAGTGAATTCTTGTAACACAAGCTAGCTGCTGAGAAATTACATTATAAGCATTTAGCAGACGCTCTTATCCAGAGCGACGTACATAGTGCATTTCCGAACTAGGAACAAGAGCGTTTAAAAACAACCCTAAAAAGGCAAATACGAATCTAAGTACTAGGCGCAGTCAGTATGATTGGGGATTTATTTTATTTTTATTTTTTTGGGGGGGGGGGGGGGGGAACTACACAATTTTAATAACAATAGTCACAAGGAGGTAGGGAGGAGTGGAGAGAGGTGCAGCTTGAAGAGGTGAGTCTTCAATCTGCGCTTGAAAGCGGTCAGACTTTCTGCTGTTCTGACCTCCACGGGGAGCTCATTCCACCACCGTGGGGCCAGGACAGACAGACGTCGAGACCGGGTGCTAGTATGAAGAAATGGACCAGTCAACCAGCAACTGACCAGCTCAAATTCCAACACCATCGTCGAGTCCACCAAAGGTGAAGATAAAAAATTAAAAAATAAAGTTTCTTTTTACTTACAATTGTAAGATAGTCAGACATATTGTCTTCCCTTTTCATTTTTAACATTTTTTTTCTTTCTTCTTTTTCTCTCTTTGCCCACCAATTAGTGGATATAGACAATGTGGATAAATGAACACATACAAAGGCAATAAGGTGATATTGATTCACAAAACATAATATGACACGGATGAGTAATGGGACAGCATGTGAAGAAAGAAAACATTTATTAAAAGATATAATAATAATAGTTAATTAAAAAAAAAATTATGATAAGTAAATTGAAAATAAAAAAGAGGAAAAGGGAAGCGTAATTGAAAGGAAAAAGTGAAGGGGGGAGAGAGAGAAAAAAAAAGAAAAAGAGGTTGTGTGATCTGTTTGGGTTTCGGTACATTCCAGGTGAGTTTTGCAGGGTGGGTTTGGTTTAATATTATTATTAGTTACCTAACTTATAGGGGATCTCTATGCCCAGAGACACGGAGGAAATATTGGAGGTCAAGGTGCGACAGATGAGGAATCTAAAAGTGTTCTAAACGAACACCACTAAGACGGACAATAATCCGCAGTGGACGAAGAAAATAAGGAGAACACAAATAACGAAATGGTTTCGTATCGGTTGGAGAAATATAAAGCGCGGAACTCTGATTGGCTGTTACGGCCGATGTCGGTGAAAAACTTGAATTGCGGGCAACATTTATCGGACGATTTTGGTCGCTCAGTTTCCTAGTCGCTCAGCTTCATAGAGAATGAATGGACTTCCGGCGACTGAGCGACCGAAGTTGCTGGATGTGAGAACGGTAAGGTAACCCTGCGTTCACACATCCAGCAACTTCGGTCGCTCAGTCGCCGGAAGTCCATTCATTCTCTATGAAGCTGAGCGACGGTCAGCGATCGGCCGATAAATGTTGCCCGCAACTTAACTTTTGAGCGACCATCGGCCGTAACAGCCAATCAGAGTTCCACATTTCATATTTCCCCAACCGACACGAAACCATTTTGTGAATAATTGTTCCGCCCGATTTCACTGAAATTGCAGCAATGGAGTAGCAGCTAATAATAATTGTCCAAGCCTACCACGTCCTGTTCAATGTATAACATAACCTTAAAGGATATGTGTAGCTGTTCTACCAATATCACATTGAGCCAAAAAATACATCTATCTATGTATCTAGCGTAGATAGATAAAGATCGGTAGCTCTGCGACGAAGATAGATATAGGCTAGCCTATCGCTAGCTAGCGAGAACACATCATTATCAGCGTCATGACATAACTATAAAGAATAGGATTCACCGCAAATATGTCTTTGTTATACGTAGGCTATTGCCGTTGTTTCTCTTTATCAAATAATTGTAGCTGCACGAACTGACTTGGATGACACAACGGGAAGCTCTTGCCCCGCCCCCAGCCTCGTAGAATTGACCGACTCAGCGACCAGTTGCTCGCTGTGAGAACACAGGGTAACTGTCAACTTCACTAGATTTTCCATTACCTCAAATGTTATGAAAATTGGGCCTCATTCACCAACCATTCTACAAACAAATTTGTTCTTCAGACTTTCTTTAAAACATTTTTATGAACATTCTGGTGTTCACCAATGTTATTTTACTTGGGATTTTTTTTTGGTAGAAAAAAAGCTCAGAATGCAAACATTACTTAATTCTGAAATGTTTGTAGAAACATTTAAGAACGTCTTAAAGAAAGTCTTGAGAACAAATTTGTCATAATCTCCACATATATTAGATAGCATCCATTTCTGAGAGTAAATAAACTTGGCTTAAAAAGTGGCAAAAAAAAGGAGGATGCATCTCATCTCTACCCAAATTTTTTAAATTTCTCTTTTATTAGCTCAAATTTAATCACTTTAATGATCATAAATGAATGATAATGTACATTACATGAATGTAATCATTAGTGGATGACTGTGCTGTAGTAATGATGACCTGCGCATCTATAGATATACCGTATGTACATTGGCTCTTCATCACTAACATGATTCTGTCACCTGATCTATGCCAAGTTGAAAAACTACTTAACTCTTTATATATTGCAACATATCCAAGGTGGTACTTCACAGCGATGTCATATTCTGTTTTTCCAGGAGAAACCTTGTTGTTTTTCATTTGTGAGATTGATTGCTTATACTCATCCTCATTGATCTGAATTCTTTTTCCTCCTATAACAGCATATTTTCCAGGATTTTTCTGCCATTCGTCATAGTGCTTCTGGAGTCTTACTAACCCACCATATGATGAAAGGTTCTGGCTAACCTGTTACAGAAAACAGAACACAGGGAAATAAAGGAGGGAAGATCATCTCTGAAAATATATTAGTTTTATTTGTATGTATTTGATCTTTTAATAAGTGTAAATGTAAGACATTGTACTACTTAATTTGTACTCACAGTGCCATTGCACATATGTACACAGTATGTGTGTACAATAATTGGTATATTTTTTGCCAATTCTGTGCACTTGTTCTTGTTTGTATATTTGTGGTATGTATCCATACTGTTTTTCAGTGCTTTTCCCAGGCTGCTGTATGTGACCCCTGTGATTGGTGTTTCCTAATACCCTATCCCTATATAGCCCCCACAGGTCGCCTCATGGCTTGTAGTCCATACCCCAGAATTCTACATTCTATATGAGTGTTGTGGTGCCAGGTAGGGAGTTTGAGTGCTGTCCACCAGGGGGCAGCACCGACACAGTCAGTCATGGCAGCAGGTGTAGTTGATTGTAACAAATTCAGCTGCTGCCTGTTACCTCATTGGTGGGCTTAATAAAAGGCCTGTAATCAGGCCTAAGGAGGAATATTTTGGACTAATTTCCTGGAGGTCACTGCATGGTTTGGCTGCTTTATTTTGTGACTTTCTGTGACTTCTTTTGTACCTTTTTTTGCCTTGCCTTTTTTCTTGAGTTTCTGGAGTTTGGCGGCCAGATGCCTTTTTTGTTGTTTTAAAAGATTTTGTTCACTTTCAACATATAGCCCAATTAAAAGGTTGGAAGCCAATTATCTTTCTTTGTTGTTTCTGTCTGTTCTCCATGTCAGTGTTTTTCCACCTTTTTTGAGCCAAGGCACATTTTTTACATTAAAAAAATCCTGAGTCACACCACCAACAAAGTGTTACAAAATGACACATTTACAATGACAATTTAGTCTCTCAGGAGGCACACCTGACGATCTCTCACGGCACAGTGGTTGAAAATCACTGCTCCATGTGATAGACTGGCCATCCCCAGCCCTGCGTCACAGTGGAGAATGCAGAAATAGCACCCCCTGGAGAGTTTCACATTTTCTTTTACAGTTTTATTTCTATTATCATTTTTGTATTTTAGAAATTTTATGTCCTGGAAAACACAATTTTTTTGCTGTTGAAAAGCCATGCCGCATAAGGCACTGCACCCAGGGGAGGCATCACAATGTGTATACTCTCGTTTAAAAATACAGTCCGACAAGGTCGGGTTCTTTCCTTTTTTTTTTTTTTTTTACCTGCTGTTTTGTTTACCATTCTCTGGGATTTTATTATACTTTGGAATTAGATTTGAGATCAACAGATGAACATGAGGCATAAATAATCTGCCTTTATCTGCCTGTACGTGTGTTTTTATCATGAAGCAGCCGTACACGACCAAGCCGTAACATCATCAATAAAGATGAACGAGCCTGTTTGAGAAGCAGCCGTACACGACCAAGCCGTAACATCATCAATAAAGATGAACGAGCCTGTTTGAGAAGCAGCCGTACACGACCGAGCCGTAACATCATTAATAAAGATGAACGAGCCTGTTTGAGAAGCAGCCGTACACGACCGAGCCGTAACATCATCAATAAAGATGAACGAGCCTGTTTGAGAAGCAGCCGTACACGACCGAGCCGTAACATTAATAAAGATGAACGAGCCTGTTTGAGAAGCAGCCGTACACGACCAAGCCGTAACACTACCCCCTCTGTATTTCACAGATGAGCTGCTATGTTTTGGATTATTCCCAGTGGTCCACCATTAGAGTATATCATATCTCACCAAAAAGTACGTTTTCAACGTTAAAAAATGCCACGTTACTCGCGCATAGCCTACAAAACACTAAGTAATGAATTAATAATTAATTGCAAGTAATTCATTACCTACCAGTAAAAGTATTGATATCAAAACGAGGCCAAGTTACAACTAACAATATTGCCTATCGTAGCACATAAAGCTTGAATGACCACATTCTCTTGAGATTTGGAATAGAGCAAGTTGAATTAGTGTGAGCGTTCTGACTCCAAATGCAATCTCCACAGATGAAAACAAGACTAGACACTCACTGCTCTTTTATGTGTGAACAATCCATGCCAAAGGAAACACCTGATCAACAGGTAACATCTGTCAGTCATTTGTTAACTGAATTATGCACAGCTGAAAATGGGGGTACACAACACTTATTTCTGTAAAATGGTGTTTCATATTAAACATATGCATGTAAATACCATGAAATAAAAGCTTATTGTCTGTTCTTTTGTCTCATATTAATCTTTTGATCTCAAATCCAAATGTCTTAAGTGTACAGCAAAAATGACTAATTTCACTCCCTTTAGCATTCTTTGGAGGGCACTGTAGTTTTTTGTTTTAGTCATTTGACATTCCAGGTAAGTTTTACAGAGCTTTTATTATCACAGGCAAAACAATGGCTTACCTCTCTTTGTACTTCATTGCGCAGAACAGCTGCTCTTTGTTGAATGTCTTGTTCTTGACCAGTAGTTGTTGCCTGGACTACAGCATGGTACAGGCAGTTCTGACCAACTGATATCACTGGACTCTCAGAGCCATCTGGGTGGATAATGGTGTAATGGCCAACATGGGGTTTTTGCACGCCTTGGACTCTGTCTTTAAATATTTTGAAAGGGCTCCTCTTACTAAAAGTCAAATAAAAAATACAAAACATTCATTTTTGGACTTTTGAACACTTCATCAAGCTGTTATTAAAAGTTCAGCTAAAATGGCAATTAACTTCAGAATGTTAAAGGTTAATAAAGTGTGGCAATAGAAAATTAAGAGCTCAGAAGTACATACTTTCCGGCATCCTCTGGCTGTCTGGTCAGTTTGAGAGTGATGCATCCTGCCGAGTGGTCATTGCCAGGGTAGGTATTCTCATAGATTTGTTGGCCATCTTTGTTGAACGTTTTTACCTTAATACCTTTGCCCTGAAGGAGGTCACTCTTAGTGAGGACATAGAGGTCCAGTTCAGAGGCTTGCCGTTCAGTATCAGACATGTTACTTATATAATTGTGAAGATCTTGTTTTTGGGCTTCAAACGTATTCCCTGTTACAATCTTTGCTGTGGATTTCATATTATATCTCTGTTGCTGCTCTTGGAAGAAATTCTGGGTTTTGTATCTGCCAAATATATTGCTTGAGGCTTTCCCAATGGCCTCTGTTGCCTTACTAATCTTCTTCCGATAAATCCGTTTCATAAATGTTGTTGTATGTGTGGCACATGCCTCACTGAATGCCTGGTACACAGTTTCTGAGATTGAGTCCAAAAGTTCATCCTTTAAGCGTTTCACATCAGGGAGATTATGTCTTCCATCATGGTCATAGCTCTCAACCAGCTGCTTATCAAACTCTTGTTTGAACTTGGGGACAAATTTGTCATTGATAACTGTTTTTGTTGGGATAGATTCCAAGATTTGCATTAACACTGTGCTGTATTTTAGTACAACAAGACTTGCACTGATGGCTGCTTGGACTTTGCCAGGTACTCTTGCTTTGTCCATGAGCTCTGAGGCTTTTTTACTCACCTCAGAGAGCCTGTCAATAACCTTATGTATAGTGGTGCAGTCTGTCATGAGACTAGGAATAACACCTTCTCCCATTGATTTCACCACTCCTTTAATATCTCTCTCACAAGATTCGTCAATCTTGAAGTCCGTATGTTGTTTCTGCAGAGCAGCGTTTGGAACACCAGTGCATATAAGGTCTGTAAGTGCGTCATTCAAGTCATCATTTCTTTTTATTTCATCTTTGAAAGATTTGCTTAAAGTTGAATCTATAAGCTTCTTCAGAGCAGCGTGAAGTCCTGCATCAATTACATAGCCCAATGCATACATCGTTGTCTGCTTAACAATTTCCTGCCCAGTATATTTGCAAGCATGTTTGAATGTCTGTTTGACCACAATATCTGTTCCCATCCTCACTGTGCTTCTAGGCAATGAAGAGAATGCTGAAATGGCACCACCTTTGATGTACATCAGTGTGCTTTTCCCTGATTGGATGAAACTTCGAGCAACAGAGGACAGGGTTTTTGTTCCATTCAGTAAGCCTTTTGTGGCACCATATACAGACTTGACAGCTCTCGTAATTGTTCCAAATCCAGCAGTGACCAATGATATTGCAATGCTGATGCTTTTGGAGATGGCCCAGGACGCCCAATCAAAAACACCAGTTGCCATACCCACAACCCCACTAATCATGTCAGACACACCCTCAGCGATCAGTCCAAGACCAAACTGAGAGGCAGAGCCGAAGGAGACTGCACAAACAAGAACACCAGCTAGCACCTGGGCCGCACCAAGTATAAAACAAATCAAAGCATCCACATTAAATTTTGGTTTTTGTTTTATCTCAAACACAATTCCAAGGCCGTACTCATACATGGCCATGAGCTCATTGGTGGTGACAAAGTCCTTCTCATCTGAGAGAAAATAAACCGAGGATTCCTCAGTGATGGCATCAGAGTTACTTTTCTCAATTTCTTTAAGTTTCTCCAGAGAACTGTCTATGCACTCTCTCCATGCTTTGAAAATATTCATCCGAGATTGCATCTGGTTCTGAAAATTGCAAGTACCATCATAATGTGGCTCAAAGTTTCCTCTCATTGCCATCTGACCAGCAAGTGCAGTATTTGATGTCTCTGAAATGTACACATCCATTGACCCCTTTGACTGCTCCAGTAATTCAATAGCCTCTGCTTTATAGCCTTTCATTGCAAGGTTTATTGTGATATAGGCTTGGTTGTAGAGTGCCACAGCTCTGTAGAATGGATCACATTCTACAACTTTCTGCCAGCAGTCTTTTGCTCCATAATCACACTTTGATTTAGTACGACAATGCAGTTCAGTTCTGAGCACAGCTTGTTTGAGATAGTCATAGAAATGATGGCCTCGACCCTGTAAAACCATGTCGTGAGTACTGGTTAACTGTCTTAACAAGTCATCTTCCAAGTCGGAGAAATTCTCGTGCTGTTCAATATTATGCTCATGAAGTGTCAGCCAAAAGGCCCAGGATTCTTTGAGAGCATTGAGTGCAGGCTTGTAATCAAGTTTATTACCTTGATGTCTGATAGTATCTTCCACATTTTTTGTTTTCATACTTAACATGTTATCTCTTTCTTGCTCTGTATACTTTGTGTCAAATTTCTTAAGAAATTTGCTAAATGTGGAGAACAGTTTTTCCTTTATTTCAATTTCCAGCAACTCATTAGATTCCATATCAGAGATGCGATTGATTTCATAGTCTTCTCTTAGCTGCCTCATGACCTCCACAGGTTGTCCTTGGTACGCTGGTGCCAGATGGTTGAGGTGGAGTATCATCTGGACCATACCAGGGTTTCCTTTCCTAGCTGTACGTCCAAACACTTGTTTCTCCACTCGGCGGTTTCCGGGAAAATATGAGAGGAGGACAAAGAGTCCGCCACACTGATTCACCTCATTATCCACCTTTACGTCTGTGCCACGTCCTCCCAAGTTAGTGGCAATAATGATGTTTCCCTTAGAAAATGTAGTTTCTTCAATATTATCCCTTTCACTGATTGTGTACATGGTGATTGGTCGACACAGAGATTCCACTTCCTCCTGAAGCTCATTTGCTGTCTTCACATCTTCACACACCACCAGGACAACTTGCCCCCTGTCAGCAGCTGCCCTTGCAGTTTTGCAGACTGCCTCCATCCAATCAGAGTAATCACCACTAATCTGCTGGGTAGGGAGTTCAACCACCTTGTTATGGCGATGAGCTGGTATCACATAACTGTCTGTTCTGTAATGCCTTTTCAAGAAATCTTTGTCCGGATCCCCACCCAATGTTCCAGATACACCAAAGATACCACTTCCATTAAGGTATCGTTTGAAGAACTGCATATTTGACATGTAATTTGTAACACTGGACAGAGAGGATATTGCTAACTGGTGCTTCATCTCCAGAAACTGCTGTAGGCCATCACCCCAGCGTTTGCTCTTCTCCAGCACTCCACTGGCCTGGTAGTCCACTGGGATAATGGCATGGTAGAGATGCCTGTCAGACTCACTCTCAGTGCTTTGCATAGCAGCAGACGATGACTCATCAATCATGTACTCTCTGCCCTGTGTCATTGCAATGGCCTTCAATGCATTACCCACAAACACTGGCAATCGATTCTCCAAGTACTGCTTAAGGAAGGAGGGGATAACAATATAACCTTCAGTGTCTTCTGAGTTTGGCTTGCACTCATCAGAATATTTGATTTTAGACTGTAACTCTTGAACAGATTCTTTGATGAGTGATTTCTCAGACATTATTTGACCTGCCTGACCATTCTCCAGAAGAAGCATTTTGATGTTCATATCTCTGTCCATTTTCTTGTCATTCAATAGTGCTGCTTTATTGTTTGTCACTCTATAACAATTAATAGAAATGGCTTGTTCCAAAGCAGCCTCAAAAATACACAGCAGATCATGCTGTTCTTCCACTCCAATGTTTGTCATGAATGTTTCAATGGCTTTCCATCCATCTTGAAAAGCATTTTCTTTATCCTCCTTTTCTACCTCGGTCTCATTCTGCATCAACTGATCAATGTCATCCTGTGTGTAAAATCCTAACTGTATCCCCGGGAGCAAAATGTCTAATTCTGAGAAGTGTTCTGATGTTTCTGAACCCATCACAGCCATTTTTGCAGCCTTGTGGAAAAGCTGTATTCCAGTTATCCATTCCAGCTCTCCAGTTTCCTCCATTTCAATGGGTCGACAGGGGGACAGCATTGACCAAATGCTGGCAATGACTTGCTCAACATGCCTCATGCCACTGGCCTCATGAGAAAGAAATGTCACCTGAACGCCACTGTCCAAGGTCATGTAATCTACCTCATCTATTATCACCAAGTCAAATTCCCTCTCCCCACGAGTGACTTGTCTTTCAAATTCCTGTCTCAATGCGTCTGCTGCAAAGTCACCAACAGTTCCATACACAATTTGATTAAGGTAAGCGTCCTGCACTCTTTTTTCATGACTTTCAGAAGCACTCTCCTTTTTCAGTGGTGGTGGTGGTGGCACAACAGAGGATGTGATGCCAAACGTTTCAAAGAGTTTTCTCCATTCCGCTTGGTCACGTCTTGCAAGCACCGGAGAACTCGTTACAATATCAACTTTGGCTCCTCTGATAGCTTGGATCACTGCAAACATAGCTAGGATGCATGATTTCCCTTCCCCAGTACCAATTTCAAGGAGGCATCCTTTACCTTCAGTTGACTGTGACAGGAGAAGCATTAGTAAAGAAGCCAGCTGGGTGAATCTGGGTGAATATCCCTCAATTTTCTCACCTCCCTGTGTTTCAAAAGTTGAACATTCTTTAACAGCCATGGAAATACCAATAAGGACATTTTTGAGAACAGGAATGTCTATCCTGGTGAAATTCAACAACTTTATATTCTTTTCCACATATTTAATGATTGTTTCTTCTTTTGTAGCCATGGTATTCTGTGTCTTTGTGTATTCACTAAGATCCTCTGCTACCTGTCTTAACACCTCCTCAATCACTGAGACAAAATTGTCTGGGTAATTTGCATCTTGCATTTCACTCAAAATGGAATCTATGTCCTTGTCAATCTCTCCCTCTGCAATCCTTTGCAGGGTCTGACATGGATCTTTATCTCTCAGGGCAGAGAGAGTGAGGAGGAGGCCAAGTCTGTAGGTCTGCACTTTATGAAGGACTGACTCTGTGGTCTTCTGGTCCATGCTACTAACCCCTTTAAGAAAGAGCATCATCTCTAGAGCCGTCCACATTCCACTGAACAGAATTTGACTGAGGTGATTTTTGCTGATCTGTGATACATCTGGAAAAATGTCAAGAAATGTCAACACAAGTTTACTGGCCAGAGTCTTATTAGCATCGCTAAGCTTCTCCATTAAATATAGGAAAAAACTGTAGTTCTTATCCCAGTTGAGTTGGTGCACATTCCCACTCTTTGCTTCTCGGTGGTCTACTAGTGTTAGTTGTGTCACTGCCTTCAGTAAGCTAAACCTCTCAGTTAGTGACAGTTCTGTGCACTGCAGGGCAGCCTCCAGGTTAAATACAGGCCAAATGGAAAGGTCTTCTTCTTGACAGAATTGAAATGTCAGTTCTGTCTGAAGGCTTCTCATTCTGTCTTCTAATGTTGCATTTTGCAGATCTTTCTCAGTGATCTGGTTTTCCAACAGCAGGTCATTGAACCTCTGGTCTATTTCACTCCACTAGAATTAGAGAAATAAAATATAGTGAATTAGTAAAATGCCAACCCAGACCTGTGTTTGAAATTAATCTGCATGCAGGGGGTTATGACAAATCTTTACAGGTTAAAATAGTTAATTGTCATCTTAAATTGCAAATAAAATAGATATTCCCCTTGTTGTGCAACAAGATAAGTATTTTGAATAATGCATTTCAGCACTGTATTTCAGTCTGAAAATATTTTCCCTCAAGTAATCATTATGAGTCCCCAAATTCAGCAATTATTTGAAACTGGAGTATTTCCAAGAAGGACATTTAGAAGACATGTTAGTTTATTTTTCAGGTCTTTGAGAGATAGCTGAAAGAGAGAGAGAGAGGGGGGGGGGGGGGGGGGGGTGGGGGGGGGGGGGGGGCGGGGGGGGGGGGGAGGGTTGCAGTGCCTCAATCCTGTATTAGTGCTGTGAATGGTAGCAGTGAGTTATTTTCCAATATGTTCCAGGTGAGTTACTCCTTGTAGTTTCCATGAATTTAAAATGAAAAATGTATTTTGTATTTGGAAGTCTAGGTTGTACCATATTGGAGTGAGTTTGATCAGAGATGGAGTGTAACCCGTAATGTTATTGACTTTCCACTAAGCTGTCAGCATTTTTGAGATTACCGGGATCTTGAAGCCGTTACGTTTTTTTTGTGATTGAGTGAGGAAAGGTAAATCAGTTATTAAAATTTATTTGCATTCTGTTGTTCAATTTCCAGCCATGGTTTTGTTGTTGATTGGGGAGTAGCCATCTCACTATATATTGAAGGTGGTTTGCCAGGTAATATTATCTCAAATTTGGGGCTGCTAGCCCCCCACAATCTTTGCTTTTCTGCAATGTACCCAAATTTAATTCCGTTATTTTATTTTTCTAATAGAATTTGTTGATTATGGAATCTACAGTATTGGACCAGTTGGATGTTGGTTGGATCGGGGTTATTGAGAATATGCAGTTTATTTTTGATAGTATATTCATTGTAACGGGTGCTATTCTGCTAATTAGAGAAATGGGTAGATTATTCCAACGGCTGATATTGTATTCAATGGTTTTGAGAATGGATGTGAAGTTCTAGATCTATGACCTCGAGAGGGCCTTAGTCCGAAACGCAAGGTTAGGAAACAGAGAAACGCAGATGAGCTACTGTCACCCCACGGCATACAGGAGGGGTGCAACTCGCTCACATGCCTCGCGGAGGCGATAGCAAGCGGAAAGGCCGTCTTCAAGGTTTAAGTCCAGCCAGCTCAAAGGGCAGCTCAGTGAGGGGATTCAAAGCCAGTTGTAAGTCCCACAAAGGGACTGAGTTAGACCTAGGTGGGCGAAGCCGCCAGGCTCCTCAGGGAAACTGGCTGGCGAGAGGCTGAGATCCCACCGTCAGGCCCTCAATACACTCATGGCAGTCTGATATGGCTGCCAGATAACCCCATTGCGTGGACTCCACTAGCCCGTCTTCAAAGAGGGACTGGAGGAATGCCGAAATGAATGAACTGTCACACAAAATTGGGTAAACCCGTCATTGTGGCACCAGTGACTGACATCTGCCCATTTCCGGTGTAGAATGACCTCGTGGAGGGCTTTGATTCCTGAAGTGTTTCCAGTACTGCTGGCCCTAGGCCCTGCGGCCACTCCCATCTAGGGGGCAAGCAGGTCGTAAAACTGCGGATTTGGTTGCAGCATATCCGCTCTCGTCAGGAGGCGTGACGGGGTGCCCAGTAGCACGAGAACCTGTCTGCGTCGGACCACTGGGAGGAAATGGGTCAAAACCTGATGCACTGCCTCAGTTTCTGGCAGGTTGATGTGCTTCCCTACCCATGAGGGGCTCCACAACCCTTGTAGGGACTGACCCTGTCCGACGGCTCCCAACCAGTCTTGGAGGCGTCCGTGGTGGTCATCACCCTTGAACACACTGGGTAAATAGGGAGGAGTCGCCACCCGTCCTCATGCGGGGCTTACTCCCTGTGCTGCAGCCTAACGCTGTAATGGGCACCTCTGCAGCAGCCCAAGTGGCACCACCTGAGCAGCTGAAGCCATCAGGCCGGTCAACTTCCGGTTAATAGTTACTGTCACCTGCCGCACTGCAGCAAAGTGGGACAGACTCTCCATCAAATACATGCTGCCTCTCTAGGTTTTTTCGGTTCAGGGTCAGGCCCAAGCTGACTAAATGGGCCAAGACCGACCTTGCAACCTTTCTGGTTTGCTCCTCTGAAGGAGCACAGATAGCCAGTCATCAAAGTAATTCGCAATGCGAATCTCTTAGTGACCGATTGGGAACAGTGTGGCCTCCCTGCACTTCATAAAAAGTTTGGGGCCAGGGCTAGGCCAAAGGGGAGGACCGAATACTGGTACTTTTTTCCTTGGAAGGAAAGGCGGAGGTACTTCCGGTGATCCCGGTGTATGGGGATATGGAAGTATAGTTCCCGCAGGGCCACAGAGGTGAACCAATCACTGTCTCCCACCAGTAGGGGGAGACTGAAAAGGCGGAGCATGTGGAAGGGCAGGCGCTTTAGGAAGTGGTTATTTTTTCCTTTCCGGCCTAGGATTTGGCGGAAGCCTCCATTTATCTCAAGGGGGCAGGAAATACGTAAAATAAAACCCATCGCCACCTAGGGCAGGTGCTATTGCTCCATTTTCAGAAACACCAGTCTCTCATCTGGGAGAGTTCGCGCAGTAGCCCCGTTTCTCCTGAGTTGGGATAACCCCGCGAAAGCGGGGGGGCGCTCAGTGTTTAACTGGAGCTTGTACCCCGGCTCCAAGGTGCTAAGCACTGAAGGACATCGGGTATGTAGGCACCATAGCAAGGTCACTGGGGGTAGCGGAAAACGTATCCTGCAGCCATCCCTCCAACACACCAACGGCAGCGCATTAGTGTCGGCTAGCTAAGCCAACAAGGCCTAGCAGGCCGGCGCAGGTGGCTAGCAGTAGCTTGACCGAGGTATCGAAAGCTGACAATCCCGTTGGCAACCCTGTTTGAAGCACTGGGGGCCGATCGAGAAAAATGAAAGGGGGACAGAGGCTGCCTGCGGCATTGTCTGAAGTGCTACGGTTTCACTGATGTGTGTAGTAGCTTCGACACAAATTAGCTAGGGGCCTGGATTCTGCACACCTTCTGACATCTTAGATGTTGAAGTGCGCCCAATCACCAGCCGAGGGCCCAAATCAGTACTACTGAAGGGCTACAGGGGGGTTAAGAGCCTCAGGAAGTGTATATCCTCACGGGTGTGCGGTTTTTCACTGCGTTCCCAGATTCTGCACAACCTCTGACATCCCTGATGTTGAAGTGTGCCCGACACCAAGCCAAGGGCCCAAATCAGTACCACTGAGGGCCACAAGGGGATGGAGAAGCCTTAGGAGACTGCCAGGATGCCTGCCGCTCCGTTGTGAAATCGGGTAGGAGTGGAAGCCCCTCTGGCCTGAGCCACAAGGGGGTGGAAACCACGGCTGAACAATCAGTAAGCAGGAGCCGTCAACGGGGGAAAGCCACCACGCTCAGCCACTCTGAGAATCACCGCCCTGGCAGAGAGGCCCCTTTCGGCTTTCTTTTTTCTTTTTCGCTGTTGTAATGCAACGGACAGAAGACACTCCAATGCTCTAACATGGGTTAATACAGGCAGAAAGGTATCGGTTTACACGGATAAAGTTTCTGCAAGAACAGCAGTTAACTGCCCACAAACAACAGTAACGGAGTGTGTCTGACACCAAGCCAAGGGCCAGAATCAGTGGTACTGAAGGGCCGTGAGGGGCTGTGGAAGCCTCGGGAAAGGCCCCTTTCAGCTTTTCCTTTTTTTTTTGTTTTTGTTTGTTTGTTTGTTTGTTGTTGTTGTTGCTGCTAACAAGAGAAACAATCCAAGCCTAGCGCGGCTAGTATAAAACAGAAGGCTATCAGTTTAATAAGTATAACTTCCGTAAGGCACGGCAGCAACGTACATCGATGATGACGAAGTGTGTCTAACACCATGCCAAGGGCCCAAATCAGTGGCACTGAAGGGCACGAGGCGGTGCGGAAGCCTTAAGGTAGCGTGTATCCACAGCACAGAGGCTCTTCTCGGCTCCATATACTTTCCTCCTGCTCTTTTTTTTCTTTGTTTGTTGTTGTTGTGAACAAGGGAACAACCCAGTGCCTACGCGGTTAGTATGAACAGAAAGGTTTCAGTTACAACTAATATAATTTATGTATAAAAATGGCAGCGACCTGCCTACAACTACAATAACAAATGAGTCCAACACTAACCCAAGGGCCCGAATCAGTGGTACTGAAGGGCCGCGAGGAGAGTGGGGACCAATGCCTAATACGGCTAGTATAAACAGAAAGGTATTAGTACAAACTAATATTTATGTATAGAAATGGCAGCATAACAATAATAGGCATAACATCTGCCTATAACAATAATTACAAGTGTGTCCAGCGCCAAGTCAAGAGCCCAAAACAGTGTCACTGAAGGGCCGCCAGAGGACGTTGAAACCTCAGGTAGCGTGTGTCTACTAACACAGAGGCTACTTCCGGCTTCTTTTTTTCCCAACGAGGAGAAAAAAAAATGCAATGCCTCAACATGGCTAAATACAATCAGAGGATATCGGCATAAACCCGATCTAGTTCTGCAAGGAAAACCGGCAGTGAACTGTAAACACAAGGTAACAACTCTACCGAGTAAAGTTAGCCAAACAAACTGCAACAAACCACGATTCCGCGTTGCTTGGGAGGGAAAGCCCAGGAAAGTATACTCCGTTCAGGACGTAGCTCCGGGCAATCGGGAGAGGCAAGAAAAGTTGCGATTTCGCGGATTCCAAAGGGAACCATAAAAACCAGTCTCAGCTCAACCTCGAGAGGCAAAAAGAGGCAGGAGGGCGTACAAACGCCATATTTATGGCGTGACGTGGGCCCGCCCATAGTGGTGGTAAATCTATGCACAGGTAAAACTATATGCACATGTAACCTCTCTGCACAGGTAAAACTATGCACAGATAAACTCTGCACAGGTAAAACTATGCACAGATAAACGCTCTGCACAGGTAAAACTATGCACAGATAAACTCTCTGCACAGGTAAAACTATGCATAGGTAAAACTATAAGCACAAGTAACCTCTCTGCACAGGTAAATTATCTGCCCAGGTAAACTGCACAGGTAAAGGTTAAATCAGGTCAAAGATGATCTGATGAGCTGTCACTTTCAACTAGGTTTTACCTGTCTATAAATAAGATTCTGAGCATGGGAGTATCTTTAGCACATTGACCAATGAAAAGCTAAGTTCAGTTGGTGGGCGTATCTTTAGTGGAGTGTTGACCGATATGAAATAGAACGAGTGAATGGAGAGAGAAAAAACATCATTCTTCGTTGCTGATCACTGGTGCAACTCATGAAGGTAAGCTTGTTCCCTGTGTTTTTTGTCTTGAATAGTATGACTAATATCGGTGCCAGGTAGCTAAACAACATTATGTTCTAACAAAGGTCAGTATGCCTTTAAGAGGCAAAAAACTTTCATGCTGTATGTAAACTGTCCCTTTAAGGCAAAGGGTTCCCGGGACTGTAGGGTGTCGTTGTGAGGGCATCGTCCTTAGTGCTCTTCTTCTGAACTTTGTGGGTGCGATATTAAACAAAACCTTCACTGTCCCTATCCACGGTGGCCCCCTGGTGGTTCAAATTCTTGAATGGATTTTGCTTGACAATCCTCTCAAGGCTGCGGTTATCCCTGTTGCTTGTGCACCTTTTCCTACCACACTTTTTCCTTCCACTCAACTTTCTATGAATATGCTTGGATACAGCACTCTGTGAACAACCAGCTTCTTTAGCAATGACCTTTTGTGGTTTACCCTCCTTGTGGAGGGTGTCAATGACTGTCTTCTGGACATCTGTCAAGTCAGCAGTCTTCCCCATGATTGTGTAGCCTACTGAACCAGACTGAGAGACCATTTAAAGGCTCAGGAAACCTTTGCAGAAGTTTTGAGTTAATTAGCTGATTAGAGTGTGACACCATGAGTTTCCAATATTGAACTTTTTCACAATATTAAAATTTTCTGAGACAATGAATTTGGGTTTTCATTAGCTGTAAGCCATAATCATCAAAATTACAAGAAATAAAGGCTTGAAATATTTCACTCTATGTGTAATGAATCTATATAATATATGAGTTTCACTTTCTGAAATGAGTGACAAAAAATATTGAACTTTTCCCACGATATTACAATTTTTTGAGCTGCACCTGTATATTTCCATGATTTGGTGTAGGAGCGGGTGCACGTAGTCATATGTGAATTGACCAACGTTTGATAATGAGATAGCGACAAGACATATAAATTTGAATCTCACAAGAAATATTTTAGGGGCCCCGTAGTATATTTCAGATGCTGGGCTCATGACTAGTTAATTGATAGATATCATCATCGTTTACTTTCGCATTATTTTTAATCAAACAGATCTTGCCAATAAAGTATTTTTCATTTAATTCAACTAGCTGAAATATTTCGTTTGCAGCATTTTAGGTCATTATGAAATGAACACAAAGCTTTTTGAATGAAAGGGTTTGGCATTGAAAGTATATTTAAGCCTATCATATTTAAGAGATTAGATTATTGTATTAGCTGCATATGTCAGAAGACAGCATACATACCTCATCCCACTCTATAGCCGCTGCATGGTCTTCCACTACCTGTTGCAGCACATGGCTTTGCTGATGATGCCTCTCTTGCTTCTCTAGACTTAGACTCAGATTAATCTTTGACCGCATTTCTGACAGTTTCCTTTTTGCGATCTCATTTTCTCTGTTGATTTGTTCCTCAATCTTCTTCTCCTGCTCCAGTCTGTTCAAACGCCGCAGTTCCTCTTGTCGTTGTGACTCTTGCTGCCGAACACGGTCTTCCTCAATTTTTGCTTTTGAGAAAGGGAATGGCAGTTTAAAAAGTACAAAAATGTGGAGCCCTCGCACCCCGCTCTGCTACTGAGCGAATGGGAGTAATATTAATAATGATAATAATGCCTGGCATTTATATAGCGCCTTTCTCACACTCAAAGCGCTTTACAATGATGAGGGGGAAACTCACCTCAACCACCACCAGAGTACGCTTTATTTAGTCAGATTAATGTAAATAATGTAAAGCATGCATCACGAGGCAACTGTCATTGTACTTAGCATAGCAAACTAGCAGCTTCTAATATCACTGCTTTCCCAAAACAACTTTGTCATTAACACATGAATGGCCAGGGTGGGTCATCTGACCCATATGGAGTCCAATATTCCAATAACTATGCACCCAAAAAAGTTACAATAACCCCCCTTCATGACTTTTCCTAAATATGTGTACGTTAGTAAAAAAAAAAAAAATCCCTTGACCTTTGACCCATGCACCCTACATCCCCTTCCCTCTCCCCTGCACGCCTGTTTCATTATGTGTGGGAGTGAACAATTAACATGGCATTGAATAACAAAAGCCTGATAGAAACCTCATTGGATATCGTCCCTGTCATGGATTGGCTGCTCTTTTCTCGTCTATGTGGTCGTTTCTCTATCAGAACCATGTGAGGGCGCACTTGGGTTATTTTTCCGCCGTCCGTGCCGTGCTTTCGCTTCCACTCGCATTCTGCTGATGCACCTGTGTTGAGTTGCCTGCTGGCTATATATAGCTCAGTACTTCCGCTTTCCGGTGCTTCTAGATTGTCTTTGTTTATTGACAGAAGCCAGGATTACATTACATTACATTATAGGCATTTAGCAGACGCTCTTATCTAGAGCGACTTACACATCATTTCTTTTGCATTTATACATAGTATCCATTGATACAGCTGGATATATACTGAAGCAATGCAGGTGAAGTACCTTGCTCAAGGGTACAACGGCAGTGTCCGACCTGGGAATCGAACCTGCAACCTTTCGGTTACAAACCCAGTTCCTTAACCATTATACCACACTGCCGTCCCAGGATGGTATAGGAGCCTAAAGGAGACCACTTTGCTTCATTGCCTTGCTTTGGAGTAACGTGGGACTTGCCTTTCATGCATTACAGTTTAATTTAGGATCACTTTCTGTCCCTCGTTCTGGTTTTTTTTCCGTTGGCGCTACGCCGGGAGTTTTGTTCCCTGTTCTTTATTTTTATTCTCCTTTCACAGAGACCTTCTGCCCCTGTAGTTATTGTACCGTGTAGATAACTTTTAGATTCCTTCTCTATCACGTCTGGTCCTCTGAGCTCGACTCCCCCTTATAGTCCCAATATCAGCCTTTCATTTCTTTGAAATTCAGTCGCTTTGTTACAATAGATCAAAGTAAGTCAAGGCGATATACCGCAACAATAATTATCGATTGTAATAACGGCCGTTACCACCATGTGCGGTGTTGTCTTTCTTTTAGTCTTTTTAAATTTAATTACACCTGATGTTGTAGTAATCTAAACTTTAAAGCCTGTGTGAAATTCTTCTGGAGAAAAAACATCAATGCTGTCTACTGTTTGTTGATCATGTGACAAAAACACATCACATGATCACACGGAAGCTGGACGACCTTGCTGCTGATTGGCTGTTTTATCAACATTCAATAGATATCAATAGATAACAAGTTTGTCTCCGGAAGCATTTCACGTGGCCTCTGAGTTTGGATGTTTTACTGCCGTATATCGGGTATACTCAAAGAAAAAAGATGAAAAGAAAGACACCACATGGTGGTGACGGCCTGTATTGCATTCGATAATTATCGACGCTGCATATCGCCCAGCCCTAGGTCAAAGCCGCAGTAACCCATGTGGATTAGGCTTTGATGCTGCATATCGCCCAGCCCTAGGTCAAAGCCGCAGTAACCCATGTGGATTAGGCTTTGATCATACTTAACACATTTATTTCAGCTTGAGGCCACTTTTGCAATTATCTTCAATGGTTTTGATGCATTTCCCCTGCTCTTTTTCAGCATAGCGCACCTTATACACCTCTTTTCTGCGCACACATGTGGAGTGACCCCTATTCTATATCCATACTTCACTCTCAAATTCTTTGTCTACAGCGGGTCCTTCCTATATGTAAGATGTTAGTTGTCCTTCCCCTGGAATAGGGAATTAAACCAGCAGCTGTATGATCAGAGTAAGTAACAACTCTGTAGATAACTGCACCATAGTTTATTCACTTCTTTTTGCACTGATTACAGCAAATTGACAGTCTCTTAAAAAAACATGTTTTTTAAAAACAGTATCTTACCATAGTTGGGGCAAGTCTGAACTGTACTGTTTTTGTTACAATGCAGCTCAATAAGAGATCGATCCAGGCTTTCTTTTATGGTGAATGTGGGGTTATTATTATAATAGTGATATGAGAGAGAAACTTCTTTCTGATCTCCATATTTCAGAAGTATTTCCCCTCTGTATCCCTCAAATGTTGTAGATTGCCAGGCGGCCAGAGTGGCCAGATGTGGCCTTACCTGAGGGGGGAAAAATAGTCATTTAAAGTATTTCTGTATTATAATGTATTTATTGTATATTTTTTTGATGCACTCATTCAAATGAGGAAGTGAATAACATAGAAACTTACTGAATGATTTAAATTCAGACGGAAATAGAGAGGATGTAAGTCAGGCATTCTAGAGAAGTGCCAAGTGTCTGGGGTTTCATTCTTCACCGTGACAGAGTTCACAGTCCCCATGGTTCAAGCTGTAGAACATGGAAAGAAATCTTTACTTCATCACTCTCTTACTGACAGAACTATATTATAAACACACATGAGCTAGCTTTAATTTTTCACTGTGCTCTCTCATTCATTTGGACATGAACCCTGAACAATGTTACAAATGACAAAAGATCAAACATAACAAGAAATAGTCTGTTTAAAAGCAAAAGGCATAACAAGAGATAGCAAAATAATAATAATAATAATAATAATAATAATAATAATAATAATTACTCATGTCTTGCTGTTTTTCAGTAGGGATGAATTTATTTGTGGATTAGTCATTCCTCAGGGAGATTCTAAAAGTGTTTCCTCCCTTTGCTTCAGTAGGGATAAATTATTTCATCCCATTACACTTATCTGTCAGAATGCAGTGTGTTAAATCAGAGAAGCTGTTCTCACAGCCCCAACCAGTCACTAAAGAAACCCCAAGGTTCTTGGGCCCCAGAGTTGCTGGTAACTCCTTTGTCCATCTTTATGCCGATGACACAGTACTATTTGCAGTAGGCCCTTCTTCACAATCTGTGTGGGGGCCGGACCTGGTGCATGGTGGGCCCCACCCTAGTCTGATTTTTTTTAAAGAAAGAAATTAGGATATTTTTTTGTTTGACTGAACAAGGCGAAATATGACTGTAGTGTTGATAGACCAGCAGGGGCCCCTATTGGGGCGAATCCCCCCCTGTCTATCACGTCACTGTTGAATCACGTCTGGTTTAACCGAAGTAGAACCTACCGTTCTGAGGCTGACTAATTGTGAATGTGTGCGCATAACATTCGAAACACACACAGCAGCAAAGGCTGTTTCTAGTTAGCTCGTCTGAAATGAAGATAAAATATCTGAGCGCTGCTCAAAAACGTTAACAAGCCTAAGAAAACCGCAGAGCTGAATAAAGCATAAATATCAATACTCTGGTCACTGCTGAATCAAGCCACCATACATATCAATACTCTGGTCACTGCTGAATCAAGCTACCATAAATATCAATATCACTGCTGAATCAAGCTACCATAAATATCAATACTCTGGTCACTGCTGAATCAAGCTACCATAAATATCAATACTCTGGTCACTGCTGAATCAAGCTACCATAAATATCAATACTCTGGTCACTGCTGAATCAAGCTACCATAAATATCAATATCACTGCTGAATCAAGCTACCATAAATATCAATACTCTGGTCACTGCTGAATCAAGCTACCATAAATATCAATACTCTGGTCACTGCTGAATCAAGCTACCATAAATATCAATATCACTGCTGAATCAAGCTACCATAAATATCAATACTCTGGTCACTGCTGAATAAAGCATAAATATCAATACTCTGGTCACTGCTGAATCAAGCTACCATAAATATCAATATCACTGCTGAATCAAGCTACCATAAATATCAATACTCTGGTCACTGCTGAATCAAGCTAACATAAATATCAATATCACTGCTGAATCAAGCTACCATAAATATCAATACTCTGGTCACTGCTGAATCAAGTTGGAGAGCGAGTAGCCTACATGGTTTATTTCTAAAATGTCTTTTAGTAGGCTAGTGGTGCCCAAAAATGCAGCAAAACAATATCTGAACAAACTAAAACTAACATGTGAAAAAATAACATAATTATACCGACCTGAAAGGTCCAGTGTCCAACTTTAACTTCCACTACAAAGCGCAATCACAGGTAGCAGTAGCCTCGCTATCTCCCCTGTGACAGCTAGCAGCCTCCCGACAGATCCAGGCCTCAGTTTCCTACACAGTTAATTTATTTCTGTAACACACTGAGGCCCGAATTTAAGGAGAATAACGGGCTCAATTAAAGCACCTGTCCCTTCTTCCCAGTTTTCCTGATGTTGCCACAGCATTTGAGCTCTTTTTAACAATTCCTGTGCCTGTGGCTTCTGCAGGGAGATCATATTCAAAACTGGAAACTTATCAATAACTGCCTTAGAAGTAGGGCAACACAGTCACTAGGCTACGATTAGTAGTTTAATTAGTATTACTAGTAGGATAATTTTTAGACAAGTAGCAAGACAGGAAGACAGGACTACAGGAATCTGCCAAGTTGAGTAACATTAGGATGATTCAATTTATTCAACAATATTGATTGTATTGCTTTGCAGCCCATTTGCGTAGCGAGCAGCCAGATAAATCCCACTTTCTTCAACAAAGACCAAGAGTTACAGAAAACAGCTCCAAAACATCACTGACCCACCACCTTATTTCACTGTGAGTATGAGGTTTCAGCAACAAAGAAGCCGATGCTGTATCTGTAGCCTTGCGTTCATGCTGTTTCTCTATCTCTTGCTGTCGCTCACGCTTCCGTAATTGTTTCATTCTCCCGTGTCGAGTTTACTAATCTACTAACGTTAGATCAGGATTGGGTAATACTAACTCTCTAACCATGTGTTCATGTTTACCTTACGTTTCTCGTGCATGTCATTTACTAATTTACTAACGCTAGGTCAGGATAGGTTTATGACTAACAAGTACTAATTATCTTGTTACCTTGTCAGCCTTCCACACCTGATTTCCATTCGCATGCTGCTCTCAAGCTAAGTGTCTGCACCTGTCTACACCTGCATTTAAGCTCAGTGTCCATGTCAAAATTGTTGCCTCCTGTTTGTCAGTGCACTATTGAGCGTTTTTCCAAGCCTGCCTTTTTGTTTACGATCCAAGCCTGTTTTTGACCATTGTTATTGACCTCTGTTTTGTTAACACTGCCTACCACAAATTTTTGCCTGCTGTCTTTTTGAACTTTTGCCCCGCGGAGCAGACTTCGGTCTGGACTCTTGCATTGCCTTCGACCCTGAGCCTGCCTACCGTCTGCCTGTACTTCTGCCCCGCTGACAGCTACTCTGGTTACTGGACTATTGCATGGTGTACCGATTCTGAGACTGCCTTCTCCCTCGGTACTGTACATTGGTTTTTTGTGTATGAACTTTGCTTGTTTTTTGACTACGCTCATTGGACATTCCTTGAATAAAGCCCTGATGGGACTTTATCCTTCTACCACTGTTTCTGAGTCGTGCATTTCGGGTCCAACCCTCACGCACCCGTCTCATGATTGCCTCGATTTCAAAAGTAATAAGGAAATGATCAGATAATACAGGGTTATGGGGTGCAATACTAAGATTCATAACATTGATACCATAGGATAACACTAAGTTTAGGGTATGGCTATAGTAATGAGTAGGCCCACAAAATGTTTTTTTTTAAACCAACAGAGTTAGTAATAGAGGCAAAGGCTGTTCCTAGGAGATCACCCTGTTTATCCACATGTATGTTAAAATCACCAACAATCACAACCTTGTCTGCCGAAATAGCAATGCGAGACAAAAACTCTATTCTATTAGAAAATCTGAATAGGTGGTTTGTAGACAGACAATAAGAGAAAGGACTGCATGCTACCCCTTATTTTAGCTCGGTCATGCTGTACACAATTCATAGAGAACATCAAAAGATGAGAATGTATTTCCACACTTAGGGGTTAAGCTTAAGGTGGACTGATAGATCGCTGCAACACCACCCCCTATTCCTGACTGGCGCGATACCTGAGTACTTAAAAAACCTAAAGGAGACGCTTCATTAAGTGCGACATATTCACCAGGTCTTAGCCAAGTTTCAGTCAGACACAGTACCTTGAGATTATGATCTGTGATCAATTCATTTACAAGAATTGCTTCAGGAGCAAGAGATCTAACATTCAGAAGTCCAATTTTTAAGAGTGATTCACAACAGCTGCTAGCAGCAACATGGTATAATTTTAGAGTAATAAGATTATCCGTGTTAATACCATGGTTTGCTTTACGTTTAGCATAGATGCGTGGGGCAGACACAGGAAGCCATGGCATAACAAAGGATATGTGACTAATTATCAAATATGATGACTTTATTTAAGTTTATGTTTATTTGTCCAATTACTATTGGTTCCACAAAATGCGGGGGGGGGGCATGTATAAAAATGGCTACAATTGCTACACGGTTCACCCGATATTGAGGTAAAAACCCTCAAATTAATGCTGAAAGCCTGCACTTTAACCTCATAGTCATTGTTTCATTTCAAATCCAATGTGCTGGAGTACAGAGCCAAAACAACTAAAATTGTGTCACCGTCCAAATACTTATGGACTGTAATGTATACATGGGTCATTCCATGTCAAATTTACCAAAGGTTCTATAACCATATTAATGTACAGATCCAAAGTTTGAGCGCTGTGGTCCAAGTAGTTTTTGAGATATGACTATTTTACTGTGCATGGTATGCGTCACATTTTGCCCGAAATTTGCGGCCGTCGTATTTTGGGCTATTTACCCCATATCTTTGCAAATACAGTACATAGAACAATCACTTGTTAATATAAATTGCCCAGATGCATTTGAAATGTCCCAAATATGTATTTAATTATGCGAGCAGCCATGTTTAAGGACCTAAATGAGATACTTGTACTTAATATAGCCCCCCAATTTATTTTACTCTTAAAGGTGGTCCGACTGGCTGTGTAATTCCTGAATATTAGAACTCTGTTTTCATTAGCTATCACGTAGGGGTGGGACGATTCAATCCCATAACGATTCGATTCGATTACGATTCTTTAGGCAAAGGTTCGATGCATCATAACATCTTACGTTTGACCACGATTTGATTCGATAAGATTCGGTTCGATTCATTTTGATACTTTTAAAAAATGTAATAGGTATGCTAATGTGATTTGATACCAATACATTCAGCAGTAATTAAATATTCAATTAGAACCTTACACCAAGTTCACAGCATTATGTTTATTGTTAAGGCATGCCATACATTTTGCAGCTGTCTGCAGCAAATAATGCAGCAATAAACATGACTAACAGTGTATTTTCTAAAGTTGCCCTATTTAGGTTATCAAACAGTGGCTCAGGTGGTAGAGCGGGTCGTCCGCTGATCGCAGGGTTGGCGGTTCGATCCCCGGCTCCTCCTGTCCACATGTCGAAGTGTCCTTGGGCAAGACACTGAACCCCAAATTGCTCCCAATGAGCAGGCTAGCGCCTTGCATGGTGGCTGCCGCCATTGGTGTGTGAATGTGTGTGTGAACGGGTGAGTGAGAGGCCATTGTAAAGCGCTTTGGGTAAAGGCGCTATATAAGTGCAGTCCATTTACCATTTACAGTGTCAGACATGGTACCCTAATACATTTCCTTTAGTTACAAAATGAAAATGGCAAAATGTACAACAATTACTAAACTGGGCCAAGAAAAATGAAATAGCCTATAGGTTAGTGTCATGCATAGTACTTTCCTAAATCTTAGTAAGATCTAGACCTTCGGTGGAGCAAGATGCCCATCCATCCGTAGTTAAAGCTACTCTCGTAGCGTTTTGCAAGGAGTCGAACAGTTTTCTTCACCTCTTCATACAGAGCAGGTATACATTTTTCACTCAAATGTTTTCTGCATGGTATGGTGTATCTAGGTTCCACGACATTCATTAAGTGAATCGGACAGTTAACGTAGTAATAATTAATTGAACGTAAGACATTGGAAATAGTCTTACTATTTTTGTTTTTTGTCTCTAACGTCTACTTGATTTTGAATAGAAAATGGTTTAAATTTAAATATCAGAAAGCACTTTACAATTAACTGTCTGGACAAGGTATGTGTATAAAGACTAATAAAAACAATTATACAAAAAAATAGAACTGTTTGGCCATTTCTCCAGGAAACTCAGGGGAAGTGTCAATGACTCCCGAGTTTAGCTTGCTAACCAGCTTGGTAATCCGCTTGCTGTCCTTCACGTCAATTGTGTATTGTCGGCTCAAATGGTTTATCATGTTTGTGGTGTTGCCTGTGTATCTGATTTCTACTTGGCAGATCTTGCATATTGCAGCGGTTTTGTCAAGTACACCCTCCTTCTTTCTAAACCCGAAATGCTTCCATACCACTGATTTTCTGTTCAGAACATCGCAAATTCTGTAAGTTTCTGTCTCTTTTGTCGCACTCAGCGAGCATGCAGCTAGCCATTTCGCTCAGATCTGTCCGTCTCATTGTCGCTTGATTCCCGCCTGTCCCTGCTTTCAATTCACGCTTACGTGGGGGTTGGAGCAGAAACATAGATTGAAGCTGGTCAAAACAGTTTTAAAAGTAGTCGTGTCTCAGAAATATATATTTTAAATAATGAAATAAATATTTTTTTTGAATAGATGAATACATGTGCACATTCATTTAAAATGCGATATTAATCGATGCTTATCGATTTGAATCTTACAGATCGATGCAGTTGTATTTACACATTCAGATTGTCCCACCCCTACTATCACGACACCCTTCTAAAATCAGGAAAAATAATCTTGTAGCACATTTTCAACAGAACAAAACCCCATGTGGGCATATTACAAAAAAACTTCAAATAAGTTTTATTTTGAAGGTATTTACATAAAGTTTAGAAGTCCAAAGTTTCATATCCTTTATGAAATTATTTCATGGTGAAATATTGCTTTCAATTATCCACTGTTTTGGTAACTTACGAGTGTTAGTTTACATGTCAGTATGAACATGATGAGCAATGATTGTCACATTTCATGCTACTTTTGATAGGGTTCCCACATCTTCCTTCTCCAAATAGTATTGTCTCCCATTTGGAATGTTGGGAGTGTTCACCAGACAAGTACAATGGTTTGTGTTTACCTGCAGAATTGAGTCAGATGACATTCATTCCTGTCGAGATGATACGAACAAGAAGCTAGGCATGTAGCCATCTTTTGCTGTTGAGATTATACGAAATTCCAGAACTTTTAGTTTCCTGCTTACAGGGGAATTCTAGGGATGCACGATATTGGATTTTTGCCGATATTTGATATGCCGATATTTTCAAACTCATTTTGGCCGATTGCCTATGCCGATATATATACATATTTTGTTTTATTTCATTGAAGAGAACACCAAGTCTCTCCTGTACTAGAATTAACATATTACTCTTATTGTGATGGCCTACTGGTTGTAGATAGACATAAAACATTTATTTTGATTCTACCCTAAATGTATCCTTTTACAAATGTAGACATTCACTCATGAAAATAGTACAGAAAGACCCACTTTAGAGTATAATGAACGAGGCAAAAAAAAAAACTTCAGCTGACTAGTAGCTTCTACTAAAAACTTAAAACCAAGCTCCATATACCCTTTTCTGTGAGCCGCAAACAGCACTTTAACAACCCAGTGACAGACAAACAGTGAGCTCTCAAGTGCACAAAATGAAATATGTAATCCTTAACCATCCTTAATCCTTGCCATCGTTTTGAGTCCAAATAACGAGGCTGACAAAAAACTTCAGCTGACTGGTAGACTGGTCTATAGCTATTTTTTAAAGGTTTTTCTGCACAAAAATGGGCATCTCTGCTTTTTAACAATCTATTTGATTTATTTTTTCGTCTATCACATGAGAGGGAGGGTTGTCACGATATGCCTTTAAGAAATATTCTGATATTCAATATTATCGTTCGTATACAATTATAGTGGATTAATGACAACGTGAACAGAAGTAATTACCACGTGTGGCCACACAGTGGCAGCATTGAGTTCTAATTGCAGTAGCCTTAGCATTGCTTCTGGATCCATGTACTGTTTCGCCAATCGTTTTTCGTTTCAGAAACCGAAATTAAAAAACAAGAAACAAATGGTTATTCGATATTCTTTTTAAAAACAGAAATTTAAAAACAAAAATCAAATGGTTATTTGTTTTGCTGACTGATTTTAAACATAACTGTTAGGTACAAGAAATTTAAACTGGTCTTTCCAAAGTTTATGGCGCCATGTTCCGATTTCCGTTTTCTCACAGGAAAAGGGTCCGCTCCAGCCAGCGCACTGTGGTCCAGTGGCTACGGAGCGCATAAAATACTGGGAGCTCCGTTCCTTTGTCCCCAAAACGTTATGACGTGTCCTTCTTTATGGCATACTTTTCTATCTTTTTACTCTGTAAATATTGTTTAGGTTAATAGTTCAAGTTTGTTGAGGCAATGCCAAAACCTCAGTCAAAGGAAGCTGCTCCTAAAGCACTATTTTTGCATGCATACGTAAGCAAAACGGATGAAAATGTTATGGAAACGCCGTCCTCGAATGCGAGGCCGCGTCCCTCGCCCAAAACTCCTACTAAGATTCCGGTCCCATTCAAGAAATTGAGAAACGAATCGGAGGTATCCAACGCCACAATACTTGCTGCTGTAAACAACCTCTCGACTATGCTACAAGATCTTAGCGCACAATTACAAAAAAAACACTGTCATGATTGTACAGGTGGAACGCCAAAAAAACAAAACGCCAAGTTGAACGCCAAAGAAATAAGTCCAAAGCTATCATTTTGGAAAAGAATGTTGCCAAGATTGATGTTGAAAGTGGTCTGAAAGAGAGAGTGTTGGAGCTTGAACACTACAAGCGCCGCTGGAATTTGAAATTGCACGGTCTTAAAGAACAAGAAAACAAAAACACAAGAGAGATGGTATCATAGCTGTTGATCAAGATTGCACCACAGGGGTCATGCAGATGGATAGTATGGTGGACTCAGTGCATCATCTGGTCAAAAAGGAGGAAGGGAGGCATCGCCAGGCGGTATTACATCACATCCTGAGACACCACAGAGACGAGCTCTGGCGTTTGACGAAGGGTTCCAAGGTGTAGCGGAATAACAGTTTCTCTGAGCACATCTTACCGGCTGACAGAAAAGCTAGAGCAGCACTCTGCCACGCATTAAAGAAGCCAGAGAAACAGGTCAGCGTGCATATTTCAAAGGGCCGCACGGTTACATTAACGGAAAGAGAATAATGGCACTCAAATAAAAAAAAAACTTAATAAAAAATAATAATTCCGCCACTGCCGCAATTCCACAATGAAATGTATCTTAAAAATGGATTTTCGCTGGCTTGTCAAAATAGTAACGGGTTGGAAGTAATTGGCTAGTACTGTGTCCTGACAACCAGGCATAGGCTACGTTATATAGAAAGAAAAGGGAGACTTTTGATTTTGTCTGACTGATAATGACCCATTTAGCGAACTGTTTAGTAAAAACTAAATTTATCTCCAGTCCTTCTGTGAGCGCCTGTTGTCTGTCTAAATGCTGTTTTTCTCCAGGGGCAAATTTTAGCAAGCGGAGCGAATGCAAGGGATCGCTTCCTTTCTACGCCCATATGAATTCATGGCTGCCTAATAGTTCTGTGGCTGCGTCCCAATATTCTTCCCTACCCACCTCCTTTCCTCCACTCCCCGACTAGCAACTCTCCTACCAGGAAATATGCAAAACTGCCTGAGCGTTTTGAGTACAAGTATTTGCATGTACAGTATACAATATACTTGACATTGCGGTTTGCGTTGAACGAGGAGGGGCAAGGAGGAGAAGAGGTGGTAGTGGAGGAAAGGAGGGTGCATTTTTTGAGTATTGGGAAGCAAAGCAAAGCTTGCTCTGTTACCTATGCCCACGACGTTTGTTTACGACAGGGACAGTCTCCGTTAATGGTGGGAAGTAACAATCACACCGGTACTGCCCTTTCAGAAGATTAATTCAACACAGTCATGTAATTCAATCCAACTGTCATGTCAGTCACCATCCTGCAAGGCGAACTACTCTCTTTTATTTTTGACATTTCAAGTCAATAAATCTCCCGTGCCACTGTTGCAAAACAAACAAGATTAGGATGTAGCGTTATGTTCTCACTTTAATAATAAGAGCCTACACAATTTTATTTATATAGATGCACAGTCAATTATGTTCATGTAATAGGATTCAAAAGCACAGACACTGCCTATAGAAGTTACAAAAGACGACAAAAAAGATCAAAGTCTCTATAATTGCATCGATATGTTGATAATGCTTTTATTTTGTTTCATGCATGAATTATAGGCATACCCGAAATACAAATACATATAGGCCAATTGAAACACATTCAATGAAATACATTAAATACATATAGGGAATAGATTTACCTCATGTCTCCAATCGGATTATTGTTTTCTTGTGAGGCTGAGAGCTAATGCAATACGAGCTCTCTCTGTGTGATCTCATGTTTTTTATGACAGTATAGGCTATGCCTGTGGGGTCTGGGTAAAAGCCGGAATGGAGCGGTGGAAGGAAGCTCGGAATGGCCAAGTGTGATCTGTGCCAAAAACACCTCTGCTCAAATGTCTACAGCACTTGCTGTGGAATGCGCATCAACATAATTAACAGTTTCTGAATGGGCATCATATGTACTTTCATTTGAGCATGGAATTTACATATAAATATATATATATTTAAATATATGAGAAATTGATCAAAACTAATAGCATTAGCAGACATGTTTCAGAGCCCCTCATCACCCTTTCGGAATAAGACATCAAGATAAAATTTTCACCTTTTGAAAGTGCAAATTTTCTTCTTTAAAATTAGTATATTCAATCCTTGATGACTCAATTATAGTTGATCAAAATTATATTTTGATGGAAAAGGCCTGTTGGAGAGGATATGAATATATTTGAATATCAAGCCCTAAAAATGAAATATGAAAATATGAAATATGTTTGATAATGGTATTAGTTTTGATCAAATTTATATTTCATGAAAATTCTATGCTCAAATGAAAGTACATATGATGCCCATTCAGAAACTGTTAATTATGTTGATGCGCATTCCACAGCAAGTGCTGTAGACATTTGAGCAGAGGTGTTTTTGGCACAGATCACACTTGGCCATTCCGAGCTTCCTTCCACCGCTCCATTCCGGCTTTTACCCAGACCCCACAGGCATAGCCTATACTGTCATGCCTGTGTTTAAAACTGAAAGCGAAACTTTTTCTGTCACTGTTTTATGACACCGAAATCTGCAGTGAATTTAAAAACAATTAATTAATTGGGCACTAGAGGTCTATTTTTAGCCCGGCTAAAATGTGTCTACAACGTCTATATAACATATTTTGTTTAACCATTTTCATACATGATTCATTTGTAAGTTCAAATTTTTTTTTTATGAATGATTAATGTGGATCTATTTCACTATAAGTCATTGCTTTGACAAGTGAAATCCTGGCTACACGTAGACACAATTTATACACGTATAGGCTAATGTTTCACATAAAATTTCCACTGTTTGTTGCCACTAGAAGCCTGGACGTAGCATTCTAAGACGAGATTCTAGCTTACCTTGGCAGACGAGGTCTTCCCTGAGATATAGATACACATAGATATTGTAGTAAGAGACAAACCAGGCGGATCTTCTTCTTTATTGGGGCAGTTTTTGAAGTTGCAGCGAGAAGAGCAATGGAACAACTGACCCCGAGCCTGGGCGAACAGCCCCTTTTATACTTTATAACGACCTTGTTGCGACATACGGTTACACCAGCACACTATACTCAAAGTCTGCCAGCCTGATGTTATGTTATGTTTTGAGTTCTGCCTGTATTTTCATTTTCATTATCATTCATGTATTTATTATCAGTAAAAGAACGTTGGTTTCCCGGACTCCGCAGAATTGGTGCAAAACCAATCAGGAAGAGGCCAGAAGATGCGATGCTGAGAAACCCTTGTGGCGTGAGAGAAGAGACACCTGTTGGGTGGAGAATTGGGAGGGATTTTCCGAGAATTGGGAAGGACTTTGGGATAAGAAAACTGTATAAAGAGAGGTGTAACTGAAACTGAATTTGAACATCTCTGCAGATAAGTTACGGCTTTATGAGCATCTGTGAAATAAAGCCTAGTATTCTCGAAGATTCTGCCTCATTCTCTTTATTTGAAAACTTAGAAGACATTGTGACTGAAAAGAAAGTAACATTAGCAGCATATTTTCAACATCTGCCTCCCAGTGAAAAGTCAGTGAAATGCCATCTCGCATGTAGGTGAAAAACTAAAAACAAAAATTGGTTTAAATTATTATTATTTTTTTTTACCTGCACGCACTTTTACACTTGCATACCTGCCTAATCATGTATGAGATTCTTGCCAGTTAGTAGCCTGCCTGCAAGCAAAAGAAATCCAACATTTCGGCAATATGAATAGAATTTAACGTGGCTTATTGTGTCTGGGTGATTGTGTCTGTGGCTGGTTTGTTTTAGGGCACCTAAATAAACTGCGCCAATTATCTTTTTTTTCTTAGCACGTGTAGGCTACTTTTACTTTTGATTCTCAAGTACATTTAGTACCAGATACTTTAATATTTTTACTTAAGTAGTATTTTAATCGGGGACTTTTTCCAGAAAGGTAGCTTTACTTTTATTTAAGTATGAATTTTGAGTACTTTTTGCAACACTGTATATATGTGTAGGCCTAGTCTATTTAAAATAAAGCTCGTCCTCCTACTTTAATTTGTGTTTACTGTTTATGGGAGTATCATCAATGGGATGGGGATGACATGTTGATTTTTCCATTTTAAACAACAACCAGCGGTATCTACAACGGGGACTAAAACGGTTCCTCGAACATGTCCGCTTGCTTTCCCACCGCACCATGATAACCGTGAAGATTAGTAAAAGGAGGAAGTTACGGGGGGAAAGCACTGTTATGCTTAAGAAGTATCGGCGTTTTAATTTATTTTTGCAAACCTATAGAAATATCTTGATAGCCACCGTTTTGTTTCGTTTGCCACTTATTCCCTATAATACAGCGTTTTTCAGTCGGCTATTAGAGCTACAGACGATTCGGCCAATAAAAATGCCACATGGAAATAATATATTTCTCTGATTGGTTGGTTTGGCCATATAAAAAAAAAGAAGACTCAGTTTCTTTGATCAATCTATGCCGTCTCTTCTCGATAACTGTAACTGTTACGCATTGCTTAGGATATACTAATATTCGCTAGCCTAGCTTACTCAGGGAGTTCAGGATAGTGGCGAGAGTCTCCGTCTGGGAGATTTTATTTTAAATAGATTGATTACATGTTGCATCTAGCCTAGTTGTTTAGATTTATATTATAGCTGCGAGTCTGTAAAACGTGTGTGCGCGCCCGTGTGTGTGTTAGCTAGCCTTCACACATATTAAAATACACTATCATATCTGTCTCTCTCTCTCTCTTACGTTCTCACTCTCACGGCAAAACGGCAGCCGTCAATAGAGGCAAGCACCCCGGCATCTCAGGCTTAAAAAAGAGGGGGAGTATGGCTAAAATATAAATGAAAATGATGAGCCAGTTACATGTCTTGTAATCTAATAAACTCACAGGAAAAGACCTGGATCAGGGTTATCTACCTAACATTATCAGACTGGTTATATTCACAAACCATTTCATGTTGAGTCAATTACAAATAATCTCTGTACCAGATATTCTCTTCTGGAACGGAACCACGTATCGGCCCTTTTCTGCCCCAATTCTGCCACTCCCCTTTGATCACCTGGAGCTCCTTTTTAAGCCAATCAGAGGTAGCCCCACCCGTCGGGCGGCAGTGTGGCATAATGGTTAAGGAACTGGGTTTGTAACCGAAAGGTTGCAGGTTCGATTCCCAGGTCGGACGCTGCCGTTGTACCCTTGAGCAAGGTACTTCACCTGCATTGCTTCAGTATATATCCAGCTGTATTAATGGATACTATGTATCAATGCAAAAAGAAATGCTTTGTAAGTCGCTCTGGATAAGAGCGTCTGCTAAATGCCTATAATGTAATGTAATGTAATGTCGACCGCATGATGACAATTTTCAAAAGTGCTAGAAAAGTTGTTTGTTCAAAAACTAGATAACTTCATTGAAAAAAACAAGATATTAAGTGAGAGTCAATATGGTTTTCGGACAAATCGGTCTACTGCTCTGGCAATAATGGAAATAATAGAAGAAATCATAACAGCTATTGACAGAAGGAAATATACAATAGGGGTATTCATTGACCTAAAGAAGGCATTCGATACAATAGATCACTCGATTTTAATTGCTAAGTTGAATACATATGGTGTGAGAGGAGTTGTTCTAAATTGGTTAACTAGCTATTTACATAATAGACAACAATATGTGCATTTTGCTGGTAATACATCTGAATGTTTGAAGATTGAATGTGGGGTCCCACAAGGTTCGGTTTTGGGGCCGAAACTTTTTATTTTATATATCAATGACATTTGTGAAGTTTCTAAATTGTTACGGTTCGTTTTGTTTGCAGATGACACAAATTTCTTCTGTTCAGGAGATAATTTAAAAACATTATCTGAAAATATTGAAAGTGAAATGGTGAAACTCAAAATTTGGTTTGATGTAAATAAGTTATCGTTAAATCTGATAAAAACTAAGTATATGGTTTTTGCTAAAAGAAGTAAAGAAGAAGTCTTATTATCCATTGATGGAGTTAATATTGAGAAGGTATCAGAGTTTAGGTTTTTGGGAATCACAATGGATGAAAATTTGACATGGAAATCACATGTATCATATGTTAAAAAAAAGCTGTCAAAGAATATTTTTATTTTGAACAAAGCCAAGTATGTTTTAGATTGCAAAACAATGAGAATGTTGTACTGTTCACTGATACTGCCTTACTTGAGTTATTGTGCAGAAGTGTGGGGTAATACATATATGAGCAATATAATGCCTTTGTTCTTATTGCAGAAAAGAGCAATCCGAATTGTCCACAAAGTTAAATTTAGAGAACATACCAATAGTTTATTTATTAAATCAGGGTTATTGAAACTTACAGAGATAATAGAACTCCAGACATTGTTAATTATGTTCAAAGCCAAAAACAGAGTTTTACCAGAAAACCTGCAAAAGCTATTTGTGTTTACTTCAGAAGATGAGAATCATAGAAGAAGATTTGATTTTAAGCACCAAGTTGCTCGGACTACTTTGAAACAAATGTGTATTTCGGTTGTTGGTGTAAAAATATGGAATTCCCAACTACAGGATTTAAAAGGTTGTACAGATATTCATCGATTTAAAAAAATGTACAAATCCAAAAAAAAAATTGACAATATGCACTCGAATCTAAAATTGGATGTTAATGATCAATTGTTTTGAGCTTGTAAATTTGTACTTGTATGGGTTATTTTTTGTTTTGTTTTTGTTTTGTTTGTTTGTTTTTGTTGTTGTTATAATCAAAGTGTTGTTGGTGTAGGCTATTGAAAATCAACTATGTGAAGTCAGACCATCTTTTCTTCTCTTTTTTTTAATTGTTCAAGTAGGGGGCAGACAAATATAAGAAATGTTTTATTCTTGCTGCTCCTTTCCAATCATGGAGGTGTTGATTTGAAAATGTAGTGTGCATTTTTGTACAAATAATGTTGTCCACTTTCATGAAAGGAACAAATAAACAAATAATAATAATGACGTAAGCAGCAGGTGCCAAAAGTAAATAAAGAACAGTGTGTGTGAAATTCTATCGCCTTGTAACAACCCACACACAGTTACGCGCACACACACACACAGTTATGCGCGCACACACACACACACACACAGACAGCTATGCATGCACACATACACACTGTGTGCCACGCCCACTCATCCCTCTTACTGATCAATGGAGCGCTGCCTCCTCTTCAGATCGCTGATGTGCTGTAGCACTGTGGCCACGCCCCGCTGCATGACATCACCCCTCTGTGCCCCGCCTCCTCTCCCGCCTCTCGCCCTCCTTCGACGAAACAGCTCAGAGGGGGTGGGCAGGCGGTCCTTACCCAGCTCCGCCCCCTGGCCTCTCCTCAGCCCCAGAGAGGGCCTGCGCTCAGCTGCTCCGCCCACCTGCTCAGACAACAGCCAATGAATGAGCAGGTCTGACCCCAGCCAGCCAATCACACTGCAGCACACTGACCAAGCTGTACAGATTGAGAGGATGTTTCCCTTCTCTGACCCTAGGCACCAAGGTGTGAAATTAACACCTGCCATCAGCCAAATTCTGGTATAATTTTTACTCTAGCAGCCACTTTGGAAGGTAACCAACCAGGTTGTGTTCAGTCGCGTAAAAAACCAATACCAGGCCCCGATGCAGGATGTTCGAACGGGGCTCCCCCCCTTACCGACAACAATGACACCACACACATGGGGGGGAAAAGGCCTACACCCCCTAAAGATCTTTAATCCCGTGTTATAGCCAATCAATAATCATCTTTGCACACACACACATGCACGCACACGCACACGCACGCACACACACACACACACGCACACGCACAGGCACAAAGGCAGTAGCGGCGGCAGGATTTAAATCGTGGGTGGGCCAAGGTACTGCGCTGAAGAGGCACGCGCTCAAAGCTGCTGCCGCCACCACTGCGCTGAAGAGGCACGCGCTCACAGACAACCACACTGTCTGCATCTACTGTAGTTACGCCACTGCGCTGAAGAGGCACGCGCTCACAGACAACCACACTGTCTGCATCTACTGTAGTTACGCCACTGCGCTGAAGAGGCACGCGCTCACAGACAACCACACTGTCTGCATCTACTGTAGTTACGCCACTGCGCTGAAGAGGCACGCTCTCACGGACAACCACACTGTCTGCATCTACTGTAGTTACGCCACTGCGCTGAAGAGGCACGCGCTCACAGACAACCACACTGTCTGCGTCTACTGTAGTTACGCCACTGCTTGTGTTATATTTTAAAAGTAATGTGCGGTGTACAAAATTAACTTTTTCACCCACCAGCCATTTTCAACATTTTGCCAGCCACATTACCTTTTACAATATAACACAACCTGATTGGTTACCAGCCAAAGTGGCTGCTAGAGTAAAAATCTTACCAGCCGCAATCAAAGTTTTACCAGTATCTCACACCCTGGTAATGTGGCTGGTAAAATGCTGAAAATGGCAGGTGATTTTTAGAATCCACAAGTCACTGGTCAGGAGGTGAAAAAGTTCAATTTAATGTACCAAAGCTGGAGTTTTTCAGAGCCTAAAAAGACTTGAGCTGGAAGGCAGGCTGTGTCATATCAGTGTGTGGGATTAGAGAGGCCCAAGCCTGTTACAGACAAGGCAGGCTGTGTCATATCGGTGTGTGGGATTAGAGAGGCCCAAGCCTGTTACAGACAAGGCAGGCTGTGTCATATCGGTGTGTGGGATTAGAGAGGCCCAAGCCTGTTACAGACAAGGCAGGCTGTGTCATATCGGTGTGCGGAATTAGAGAGGCCCAAGCCTGTTACAGACAAGGCAGGCTGTGTCATATCAGTGTGCGGGATTAGAGAGGCCCAAGCCTGTTACAGACAAGGCAGGCTGTGTCATATCGGTGTGTGGAATTAGAGAGGCCCAAGCCTGTTACAGACAAGGCAGGCTGTGTCATATCAGTGTGTGGGATTAGAGAGGCCCAAGCCTGTTACAGACAAGGCAGGCTGTGTCATATCGGTGTGTGGAATTAGAGAGGCCCAAGCCTGTTACAGACAAGGCAGGCTGTGTCATATCGGTGTGTGGGATTAGAGACGCCCAAGCCTGTTACAGGCAACTCACCATCCCTACAGCTCCAGCACTGCAGGCCTCAGAGAGAACACACACACACACACACCGTCCACTTCTGCACCACAGGGAGCAACAGAGAGAGAGAACACACACACACACACACACACCGTCCACTTCTGCACCACAGAGAGCAACAGAGAGAGAGAACACACACACACACACACACACACACACCGTCCACTTCTGCACCACAGGGAGCAACAGAGAGAGAGCACACACACACACACACACACACCGTCCACTTCTGCACCACAGAGAGCAACAGAAAGAGAGAACACACACACACACACCGTCCACTTCTGCACCACAGAGAGCAACAGAAAGAGAGAACACACACACACACACTGTCCACTTCTGCACCACAGGGAGCAAAGAGAGAGAGAACACACACACACACACACACCGTCCACTTCTGCACCACAGAGAGCAACAGAAAGAGAGAACACACACACACAGAAAGAGAGGGGAAGAAAAAGAGGCCGATAGAGGGAAGAGAGAAAAAGGAGGGGGAGAGAAACAGAGAGAGGAAGGAAATAGAGGGAGAAAGAGACAGAGAGCAAGGAGTAAGCAATATAATGACAACAAGTGTAACTGTAACAGCAAGATCAGTTATAAAATGCACAATATTGCTTGTATGTTATGCTTGGGAAATAATTACCCAAGGCATTTCGAGCCAAAAATGATGTTCAACTGAACTGAAAAAGAGAGGTGGAGGAAGAGATGGATGGAGGTTGGAGAAAAAGGAGAGAGAGAAAGAGAGAGACCTGGGCCATTGGAGAATTCTGTCCCAAAATTCTTGGTTGTACTGGACTGAGGCTTTCGGTTGCAGGAAGGAGGTGGGGCAGGGCGGGGCCTCCACACTGCACTGCCGCTGCACTGTCCTGGACCTCCTGAGAATAACACACACACACACACAATGTTGTGGTTTGTACATTTGTAATCTGAAAATAATTCATTCATTCACAAACACAAAAGCAACAAATTATTCAATACAGTAGAAGTGTAATTCCAGTCAACGGTTTCCAGTTTTGTTACTAATATACCCTTCGATACCTTTAAATAAACACTTCTCACATGTTAAGGTCACCTGATTTCAGTCACTAGGGCTACACAGCATTATTAACTCACTTTGCAAAAGAAAGAAAATGGTCACATTCTTCCACCTCGACCCGTTCCACCACTTCGGTCTGTAAATCCCCACAGGGACCCGCTAGATGAAACATCCGCTAGCATGAAAAGACAAAGGAAAACAACACTTCATGTTGACTCCCGTTGACTATACATTCAAACCAGTTCAAGACAATCAGGGTTTGCCCCAAATAAAGCAGCTTTGGTGAATACAACTAATGACAGTAAGTAGTGCAGTGGGGGATTTTAAAAGGAGCTACAGGGAAATATTCCTGAAAGACTGTAGAGTCCAGTAAAGAAGGTGGATTTTGAAGAGCATATGCTAGTTTATAAAACATATGAGCATCTGGCCCAGACCCACAGGGGCCACGATTTCCAGCTTAGTCTAGTCCCACCCCCCAATGTCCATAGAGATCCATTCAAATGCAGAGAGGTTATAGTATCGCGTGTAGTACCTGAAAATAAGATATCCTTTTATACCCAGTCATAAAACCATCACAAGTTTACCTGTGGCAAGTTCCAAACAGGTGTTTTTTGAACTTCCCAATCTTTTTTTTTTACAGGAGCTTTTTTTTTTGCCCCGTCACACTTTTTTGGAACGTGTAGCAGGCATCAAATTCGGAATTAGCCTATATTTGCAAAAAGCAATAAAGTTGATAAGGTAAAACATTAAATATATTTTATTTGTACTGTTTTCAATTAAATATATGTAAAAGAGAATTTACAAATCACTGCTTTCTGCTTTTATGTGAATGTTTTGGAATTGTACAAATATCCGATTAATATTAATTTACGTTGGACGTACCTGATTTTACGTAAAAACAACGGTCTGCGAAATTTACTACTTTGCTATTACTCTTATTTATGACCAGGCTCAGCGAATCAGCGAATCAGCCTTCTCTAGTCACAGTGCTAGCGTCTTTGTTCTAAAAAATCCTGTCGCATTAGAGGAAATGTCATTAATATATTATTATATTTTTACACATCAGTGGACAATGGAATTAGGTTCATTGCAAAATGGTTACTGGACAGTGGGTTTTAAAGACGATTTTATGCTGATTTCGGATTTTTAACCTCATTGCGTCCAATTTATTTCTGTGTGCGCAGCCCTATGCTGCCGCCTAGTGACAGCTATAATGTATTGCAAGTAAAACGAAATTGAATGGGGTTAAAATACTGGTGTGGGAGTGGGACGGCTAGTCTTGAAATCAGTTGCTTTCAAATCCCGAAAATCTGCCTCGCCGACGTTGAGCACAACATACAGTTTACTACAGAGACAAGACACCAGAAATCTAGAAAACATTGACACATTTCATTAAAGCACTTTGGCCACTCGTTGTAATGTGCACCATAGTTTGCTATAAGGTAGGGCCTACAGTTAGGCCTAACGTTATACAAATACAGTAGGCCTACGCTTACTAGTGCTGCGTTGCACGTTTGTTTTTTGCCAACTAGCTATCCTTATTTACTTACCTTTATTTAGCCGTCGACTGTCGTGACTTCTTAAATAAATAGCCTACTTATAATAGCTGTATTTGCTTCATTCTTATATAGTCATTTCATATTTTCACTGTACATTGAACAAACTAGGCTACATAATAATTGTGTAAATTCTCCGATAAACGTAGACTACTTAAATCTTTGTAAATATAACGTATTGCGTAACTTATTTCACTCAATGAATGAACTGAAAGAACTAAACTAAGCCCGCCAAAAAATAACTGCACGCGAGCAAGACGTTCAGGGAATTTTTAACGACGTTACTCAGAAAAACTGAAGATAGAATTAGACTTTTCTGACAACGCGATTCAACGCAAGGAAAGTAACATTTAAATGCGCCTGGTTATCTATAAAGGGAATAAATTAATCGTGAGATCGACGTGTTTAATACGGCTATCGCTTCCAAAATAATTGGCTGGTGGCAGTGGAGCTTCCATCTCTGACTGTTGCCAACGCCTGTGGCCTGCTCAACTAATAATGACGTAATGTTGTCGTGTCCGTGTTGTAGCCTACCTGCGGTCACATGACTGGCCAGCCACGAGGTAAACCGATGAAGTGAACCATCTTCAGACAAACGAAACACAATGACGGATGTAATCAAACATAAAGTGTCCCCATTTTCTGGATTATTTAACAGTGCAGTGGGTTCTCCAGGACTCACTCTAAATATGTCTGTCTGGCAATCGTTCCCATGCCAGGGCCCGCTTCAATTTTTAAATGTGGTTGTGGTTGGCAGGGACATGACACAGTGGCGCCGCCAAGGGGTGGCCAGGGGGGGCCACGGCCACCCTGATACAATCGCTGGCTCCCCCACTGCCCCCCTCGCGAGTCGCATATGCATAATATGCTGCTATCTGATATTTTACATTAGGTACTATTCATTTAAATCAATAATTATATTTTTCATAATAGTTCATGCATGTGAAAGAAAATAACAAATGTATAGCTAGCCAGCCGCTTAAGCGCAGTGCACTGCCAGGAGACTGAGCGCAAATAGGCCCCGCTCATCCCGGGGGGTAAAACACATCCCGCTCACGTCCTCTATTGACTTGACGTGCTGGTGCCTTCTTGTCCTTTCGATCCGATAGCCAACAGCATAAAAATGCCTAAAGGTTGTTGTTTGGTGGGATGCACTACAAACAAGGTAAAAAAAAACAAAAAACAGAATTGCGGTTTTATAAGATTCCGAACCGCAAAACGGAGCCCATAAGATGAGAAAAGTGGATCCGAGCAATAAGACGTGAGGTGTCGGTGGGAAGAAAGGGGAAAATGTGGGACCCTGAAACTCCACATGCTTATGTGTGCAGCAGGCATTGTTTCACAGGTAGCCTAAGTCAAATAAGTTATCCAATTGTCAATATATGGCTAACACATATTGCTGTAAGAAACGCTAAAACATTTTGACCATATGCAAATGATTTGTAGTGGAATGTGGATATATCGGAGTGCTATAACGTTAGAGTATTATATTTGCAAGTGCAAAATATTATCATCCACTAACAAAAAAGTTGTGGGCATCCAAAGAACGATCTTTTTTTTCATTTATTTTTTTTCATTTTTGGACATACATTTTCGTTTACAAAAAGACACAGCAACAGCCAAATACAGCTGTATTGAAAAGAATTTGAGGCCTCTGTGTGGTGTTTTTAAACTCTAGTAGGCTTGTTCCTAGTAAATGTTTTGTTCCTTACAATCAATGTAGCTACTCCTTCAAATTAAAGCCGTATATTTGTTTTTAAGGAAAAGGACAACTACTAGCCTATTTGAAGAACATTGAATCGCCTATATATATATACATATACATAACAAATTAAAACAGGATTGTTGTGGAACTCAAAATGTTAACGCTACTGGTATTAGTCTGTGCACATCAGATAATTAGTAACATTAACTGTATGCGATTCCTTAACTCTCATATTGACATAGTTTTTCACTAGCCAATATACTACAACAACATAATAGAATTCCTGAAATTCAGTTATGGCTTTTGGTTTTGGTGTGCCACCACAAGATTTTCAGTGGCCCCATCTGGCCACCCCAATGAAAAATTTCTGGGGGCGCCACTGACATGACACTGTAAATGTGTGTTGTTGGCTGGTAAATAGATAAGTAAATAAATACAGAGTTTTCCACTCTAAACAGTATTACTGTTCTGGAGATGCCTGGTACCTCATGGGACTTTTTGTTGTTGTTGCCGGATTCCCTGTAGCCACCAGGAGGCGCCAGAACCTCAGATTCCAGACAGGCAGACTGAAGGAAACACACACACACACACACGGAGATGTGCAGGCGAGGGTAGGTGGCCAGAAAGGTTTGATTAGCTGCCAGAGTGATCAGATCTAGCAGTTAATTAAGTGCAGTTCCCCACCTGAGGGGGAAATCAACATGAGATATGGAGGTGTCCTGCTGTGTGGAATGACAGTGCTGATGGACTAGCAGGTTGGGCTGCGTTTCAGCGACATTCATTAGTATGGAGCATAATCTCATAACCAGTAAATTCATTAGGGTATTCACAGCGGGGAAGAAGAGAATGTTAGAGTTGAGCCATTTCTCAGTCCAGGGATTCGTCTCGGGTACGGAATCTTTTGGGATACATCCATTTCCGTCCAGTGAGCGTTCCAAGCATGTACTCCAAAGCAGCAAGTGACATTATTATTTTATTTTTTTACACAGCGCAGGCCATAATATCAGCCTTTGCTCTTATGTGAGATTTCCCACTGCTTCTGTGGGGCAGTAATGCGTCCAGAATTTAATACTGCTCATTCCTGCAACAACTCTCATTCCACCAGGCCGCTCCTAATTGGCCTGCCTATATGAAGTGAATTTTTAGACTGTCAGGTCCATAAGAATTTGGACAGTGACACAATTGTTGTTGATTTGGCTCTGTACTCCAGCACATTGCATTGTAAATGGAACAGTGACTATGAGGTTAAAGTGCAGACTCTCAGCTTTAACTTGAAGGTGTTTATGTCCAAATTGGGTGAACCATGTAGCAATTGTAGCCATTTTTATACATAGTCCCCCCCCCCCCCCCTCATTTTAGGGGAGCAAAAGTAATTGGACAAATGAACATAAACTTTAATAAAGTTATCATATTTCATATTTGGTTGCATATCGTTTGCATGTCATGACTTCCTGATGTCTGTGACCCAACAACATCAAAAGACTCTTGATATCTCATTTTCAGATACTCCTCCAAGCGATACTATAACTTCTCTGCATTTGAATGGATCTCTATGGGAATTGGGGGGTGGGACTAGATTTAGCTGTAAATTACACTGGAACAGTATGGAATACATAGTTGGTTAAATGGCTGTGAGTCACCAAGGGCCTGAGGTATCAAACGAGCCTCAAACCATCACTCTTCCAGTAGATATGGATGGATCACTTCAAGCGTTGTTTCTCCTGACTCATTTTCCCATAGAGTTCAATAGGTCTGTGCATGTCCTTGAGTGGCCCAGCGAGAGCCCAGACCTGAATCAAATTGAACATCGGTGGAAAGAGCTGAAAATGGCTGTGTATCGACGCTCCCCATCCAACCTGACGGAGCTTGCAAGGATATGCCAAGAGGAATGGGCAAAAATGTCCAGAAACAAGTGTGCCAAGCTCGTAGCTTTTTTCCCAAGACGCCTTGAAGCAGTAATCGCTGCCAAAGGTGCAGCAACCAAGTATTAGGCTAAGGGTGTGTACAGACATGTAACCCCTAAATAACCTATTTTTGTCAGTGAAATAAAATTGCATATTTTCTATAAACCCGTTTTCACTTCGTCATTATTGGTGATTGTGTGTAGATGTTTGAGGCAAAAAATTAACTCAATCTATTGTAGCATAAGTCTGTAACGTAATAAAACGTGGAGAAGGTGAAGGGGGTGTGCACTTTCCGGCTTGACTGTACATAAGAATACGTGTCCTGATCGAGAGCAGCAAGCAGAATACTTTTATTTTTGGTTTTACATTTATATTTTTTGTTCACTCCCAGTACAGTAGTTTTTTATTTTGTCCTGTTTTTTCTTATTTTACTTAGTCTACTCCCAGCATTTTTGTCATTTGGAAAAATAAAAAAAAATAAAAAAACTCACTGTTTGTTTTTTTTGTATATTTGAGTTGGCCAGTACACTCAAACAATACTGATGCCTAAGTAATATAATGGTAATAGTGTCTTTAATTTTTTACACCAGTGTGTAATTGTCATTTATAATTTGTATTAATTTGTTGACTAGTGTTTATTATTTGAAGGAAAAATATAATTTTGGGATGAGAGTGAATGGTTTTGAAAATTGTGCTTAATTTTGACAAGCGATATATAAAGTTTTGCAGAAAGAGTTGACCTTGTGGGTTTTGTGTTTATAATTTTGAGAAATTAGTTTTAATTTAAAAAAATGTGTCTAAACAATTTAGAAAAACTGTAATGTAAACGAGTGTATTATGAAGACTGCAAACTGCAGTAACATTTTAATGCAAAAATGTGTTCTAGTATTTGTTCTAGCTAATCACAATGTAGAAAAATATAATATGCAAACTATCACAAGCAGGTTTTATTTTTATACTGAATGTTAAGTATTATGTACATGTGTACTAAGTACCAAAATGAATGTGTACAAATATGAATTTAAGATGTTCTTTATTTATATCAGTGACAAAGCAGTTATCTTCCCACTCAAAATCATCAAATCACTCAAACTATTTTTTGAATTCTAACTACTTGAGCAATATACATAGCTTTAGTTTATTTATATATTCATAGTAATAATGATAGATTGCACTCTTATGTTGGCACAGTTGAATTAGCCAGTTCATTTGCGCTGCAAAATGCATAATTGACCAAATCAATGGATGATAAAGGAAAGTTAGTCAGGCATCAGTAGCATCATTTTAATTAACATTCCTTCACAAGTGGAGATTACATTATATTTGCATGCTTCTGGTGTGATTAGATTATCACTTTACATTTATGTTAATTCCCCTTTTTTTTCTTCTTTTTTTTACCTTGACCTTTATTTAATCAGGGATAGGTCAGTATGAGAATACAATGAAAAATACAACAATAGATTAAAATATTACAAAAGTATTGTGAACAATATTAAAATAATTAAAAATAAATAAAAAATTAAAAAGTAATTATGAAAAAAAAAAAAAAAGCAATAACAAAAAAAAAAAAAAAAAAAAAAAAAAAATAAACCCCCCTCTGCTGCTGTCAGTGTGTCCCATTTGAGGGGTAAACCTAACACAGACATGAAAAAAAGTGCCACAGAAGGCAAAAGCAGCCTCTCCAGTTTCAGTATTCACACGGGGGTTCAGTATTCACACGTGGGTTCAGTATTCACACGTGGGTTCAGTATTCACACGTGGGTTCAGTATTCACACGTGGGTTCAGTATTCACACGTGGGTTCAGTATTCACACGTGGGTTCAGTATTCACACGTGGGTTCAGTATTCACACGTGGGTTCAGTATTCACACGTGGGTTCAGTATTCACACGTGGGTTCAGTATTCACACGGGGGTTCAGTATTCACACGTGGGTTCAGTATTCACACGTGGGTTCAGTATTCACACGTGGGTTCAGTATTCACACGTGGGTTCAGTATTCACACGTGGGTTCAGTATTCACACGTGGGGTTCAGTATTCACACGTGGGTTCAGTATTCACACGTGGGTTCAGTATTCACACGTGGGTTCAGTATTCACACGTGGGTTCAGTATTCACACGTGGGTTCAGTATTCACACGTGGGTTCAGTATTCACACGTGGGTTCAGTATTCACACGTGGGTTCAGTATTCACACGTGGGTTCAGTATTCACACGTGGGTTCAGTATTCACACGTGGGTTCAGTATTCACACGTGGGTTCAGTATTCACACGTGGGTTCAGTATTCACTCGGGTTCGGTATTCACACGGGGGTTTCAGTATTCACACACGTGGGTTCCGTATTCTCACCTGGGTTCAGTATTCACACGTGGGTTCAGTATTCACACGTGGGTTCGGTATTCACACGTGGGTTCATTATTCACACGTGGGTTCGGTATTCACGTGGGTTCAGCATTCACACGTGGGTTCGTATTCACGTGGGTTCACACGTGGGTTCTTTATTCACACCTGGGTTCAGTATTCACACGTGGGTTCAGTATTCACACGTGGGTTCAGTATTCACACGTGGGTTCAGTATTCACGCGTGGGTTCAGTATTCACGCGTGGGTTCAGTATTCACTCGTGGGTTCAGTATTCACGCGTGGGTTCAGTATTCACGCGTGGGTTCAGTATTCACGCGTGGGTTCAGTATTCACGCGTGGGTTCAGTATTCACGCGTGGGTTCAGTATTCACGCGTGGGTTCAGTATTCACGCGTGGGTTCAGTATTCACGCGTGGGTTCAGTATTCACGCGTGGGTTCAGTATTCACACGTGGGTTCAGTATTCACGCGTGGGTTCAGTATTCACACGTGGGTTCAGTATTCACACGGGGGTTCAGTATTCACGCGTGGGTTCACACGTGGAACGGGGGTTCAGTATTCACACGTGGGTTCAGTATTCACAAGTGGGTTCAGTATTCACACGGGGGTTACAGAGAGTGAAATATTATTGAGACCAAGTATACTGCGCTATCGATCGAAGCTCGAAAAGGGAACAGATATAAAATGCAATTTATGCAATTTATTATAAACTGCTGAACATAAGGCAGTGGTGTTCCCTTCTGACACAAAGTGAGGTCAATGAGGTCAAGCCAACGTTCTCATATAATTAAATTATATGAAAAATTAGCACCAGTAATACACCTGAGTGCACTGCATCGAGTGGTTTGAGGGTACTGGCAGATGCCTCCATGTAGATTATATCCGCATAATCCAACACAGATAAAAAAAATTCTGTAGAATTCTAATCTTGATGCTCTTGTAAAAGATTGTTTGTTCCTGTAGAAAAAACCCAATTTATATTTTAGGTTTTTCAACAGTGTTTTAAAATATAATTCTTCATGTGACCAGATGAATTTCAAGACCATCCAAAATGTACAAATTAACATTTTTGAGATGTTTAGTTTTCGATCTACTGAAGAGCATATAGTCTGTCTTGCTTGGGTTAAGCAGGTACCATATTAACCATACTACCATACTGTGAGTGTGTGAGTGTTGCAGGGCAGAGATTTTCTTTCAAATAGATTACCAGAAGAAATTAAATGTTCATTAAACACGTTACATATTTGCTCTTTATCTGATACAATTTTAGAATCATAAATAAGATGATTTGGTAGAGGAGAGACCTGTACATTATTTAGCGCCTTCACAGTTTTCCTATATTTACCAGGATTACCATAACAATCTAACAGTCTGTTAACAAAATATGATGATTTGAATGCACTTGTTCAAAAAGCTTGATTAAAAGCTCGCCAATCCTTTGGTGATCTTGATGTGCAACATCTCTTTCCCTTAAATCAGAGAGCTCCACTGAGAACCATGGATTGTTTCTATTTTTTACACTGAACTTCTTAAAGGAAGCATGCTTATTTGCAATAAAATCAAAAACATCAATAAAATGTCTAAGAGCTAATTCAGGCTCCGCAATACGACACACTCCAATATCACTGTGGAAAAGGTCATGCAGAAATGAGAAGACCTTCCACATTCCACAATTCCCTTTGCTTGTCCAAATAAGGTTTGGTCAGAAAGCGGGCTGTACAATCTCAACCACCAAGAGACCCCCCTCTCCTCCAAGAAGAGAAACTGCATAGTCTACTCCCCCCAACCTAGTGATAGTAATACAATACTTTGTACGGCGACGTGTGATCTTATGATTTTACCTATCATTAATCTAGATACCAGGTGAGGTCCAGGTGAGGTCCAGGTAAGGTCCAGGTGAGGTCCAGGTGAGGTCCAGGTGAGGTCCAGGTGATGGCCACTCTGTGATCCAGACACTTATGTGGACCAGCACATCCCTGATAACCTACAATCCTCCTTCCACACACATTATTTATTCCTTCTCATGTATTTTGCCGCCTCCGATACTTTCACATACCCCACACTTCAATTGCCATTACTCCCGGTCCACTACATTTATCATATTATCACCAATTATTTACATGCACATACATATGATGCAATATATATACAGGTGCAGCTCAAAAAATTAGAATATCGTGAAAAAGTTCAATATTTTTTGTCACTCATTTCAGAAAGTGAAACTCATATATTATATAGATTCATTACACATAGTGTGAAATGTTTCAAGCCTTTATTTCTTGTAATTTTGATGATTATGGCTTACAGCTAATGAAACCCAAAATTCAGTGCCTCAGAAAATTGGAATATTTTGCTTTAACATATTTTTAAAGTATCATATTTAATATTTGGTCGCATATCCTTTGCATGCTGTTACTTCCTGAAGTCTGTGACCAATCAACATCAAAAGACTCGATATCTTATTTTCAGGTATTGTTACAAGCGATACTATAACCTCTCTGCATTTGAATGGATCTCTATGGGAATCTGGTGGTGAGACTAGATTAAGCTGTAAATTACACTGGTACAATATGGAACACATGGCTGGCTAAATGGCTGTACGTCATCAAGGGTCTGAGCTATCGAATGAGCCCCAAACCATCACTCTGTTGCCAGATATGGAGTAGATGTGGATGGATCACTGCAAGGGTTATTTCTCCTGACTCATTTTCCTATAGAACTCTATGGGGGAAAAAGTCAGGAGAAACAACCCTTAAAGGGATCCATCCAATTCTCATAGACATTGAATTTTGGGTTTCATTAGCTGTAAGCCATAATCATCAAAATTACAAGAAATAAAGGCTTGAAATATTTCACTCTATGTGAAATGTGTAATGAATCTATATAATATATGAGTTTCACTTTCTGAAATGAGTGACAAAAAATATTGAACTTTTTCACGATATTCAAATTTTTTGAGCTGCAACTGTATATATATATATATATATATACAGCTTTGTTTCAGTCCAGAATATCTTCCAAGAACATAGGGTGTTTGTTCACAGGCTTTTACGGCTGTGAACAGGCCTGGGTTCCTGGCGTCATTCGGAGGAACAAACATCGCAAAACTGCTCCCTGTCCTGCAGAATGCCGTTTACTTCTAATGTCCAGTTGTATGGTCATATTGTGCCTAGGACATTCTTTGACGTGGTAAACCTCAGGCCAGATGGTCCCTGTACACTTCCCGGCACCTGATGCTTGACTTTCCGGCCTTGGTTTTGAGACTTGCTTGTGACTTGAGAAGAGGTGGCTTCATGCGCTGAAGTATCTGTCTGTACTCAGGTGTATTATTGCTTAGGTGCTGATCTTCTTTCACCCATGTCTTCAGATCATCCACAGTATTCTGCTCAATGATGCCCATCTTCTGGTACTCACTGATTATCATATTGTAACCGGACTTGTAGTAAATGTTTGTTCCGTTTGCTGACAGGCCTTTGAAACTATTTCCTCTAATGCCTAGAGTAAAAATATGAACAAAACTTTTCACAACAAAATAAATACTTCTTGGAATTTAAGTAAACTGGAAGACTGAAGTATAAAGCATTCAGATGTACCGTACAGTATGACAGAAGTAAGCTATGTGGGCTAGCTGAAGCAGCTGTGTGGGCTAGCTGAAGCAGCTGTGTGGGCTAGCTGAAGCTGCTGTGTGGGCTAGCTGAAGCAGCTGTGTGGGCTAGCTGAAGCTGCTGTGTGGGCTAGCTGAAGCAGCTGTGTGGGCTAGCTAAAGCTGCTGTGTAGGCTAGCTGAAGCAGCTGTGTGGGCTAGCTGAAGCTGCTGTGTGGGCTAGCTGAAGCAGCTGTATGGACTAGCTGAAGCAGCTGTATGGGCTAGCTGAAAGAAGCTGTGTGGGCTAGCTGAAGAAGCTGTATGGACTAGCTGAAGAAGCTGTGTGGGATAGCTGAAGCAGCTGTATGGGCTAGCTGAAAGAAGCTGTGTGGGCTAGCTGAAGCAGATGTGTGGGCTAGCTGAAGCTGCTGTGTGGGCTAGCTGAAGCAGCTGTGTGGGCTAGCTGAAGCAGCTGTGTGGGCTAGCTGAAGCAGCTGTGTGGGCTAGCTGAAGAAGCTGTGTGGGCTAGCTGAAGCAGCTGTGTGGGCTAGCTGAAGAAGCTGTGTGGGCTAGCTGAAGAAGCTGTGTGAGCTAGCTGAAGCAGCTGTGTGGGCTAGCTGAAGCTGCTGTGTGGGCTAGCTGAAGCTGCTGTGTGGGCTAGCTGAAGCAGCTGTGTGGGCTAGCTGAAGAAGCTGTGTGGGCTAGCTGAAGCTGCTGTGTGGGCTAGCTGAAGCAGATGTGTGGGCTAGCTGAAGCAGCTGTATGGACTAGCTGAAGCAGCCGTGTGGGCTAGCTGAAGCAGCTGTGTGGGCTAGCTGAAGAAGCTGTATGGACTAGCTGAAGAAGCTGTGTGGGCTAGCTGAAGCTGCTGTGTGGGATAGCTGAAGCAGCTGTATGGGCTAGCTGAAGCAGCTGTATGGACTAGCTGAAGCTGCTGTGTGGGCTAGCTGAAGAAGCTGTGTGGGCTAGCTGAAGCTGCTGTGTGGGCTAGCTGAAGCAGCTGTGTGAGCTAGCTGAAGCTCCAAGTAGATCAGAGGATATTGTTATTGAGATATTGTTTTTGAGCAAGTAAAAAACTTGTGAGAATGCTGTCATTGTGTGCATTCTCTGTGTACAGAAAAGTTCAACAGGTCATTAAACCTGGGTCACTTCAACTGTCCATATAGGCTAACAAAACGATTCATAAATGTATATTTTATGAACTAAGCTAATGTGGTATCTAACCAAAAAAATTTGATGTCCAGTTTTATCACAATATATAAATTACATACCCTACACTTAGACCTGTAATGTGTGTGAGTGGTAACATTATTAGAACGGAGTCGTAACGTTCTTATAGCGCTCATCACTCTAATTAAATTACATCTGCTTCCCCTCCTCGTTCCCTCCCGCTCACATACTCTGAAACACACACCTTTGAGAATCAAATACACTCCATCGCCCTGGTACGCAGGCCAACCTGCATGTTCCAGAACAATATCCGCCGTGCCTTGTCAAATGTTCAACACTGGCTGCATACAGGCGTCCGGGCTGAGCTAGGCTTGCCTAGTCTTGTTTTGAGTATCAACTTTCTTTACAGTAACATTTTAGTGGACCTGCCATTCCAACTTGGTCAAAGTTCCATGTTCATATGTCAAACGATTTTGGAAGAGATATCTTTTAAATAATTATTTGTAGTCCCAAAGAAGACATATCTATTGATGTTGGTTCCATGATCTATGACAAATGTGACAGGAATAATTATTTTACAGCTTACAGCAAGCCCACTAATAAAGTTAGACGAAGAACAAAGTGAGTGTGCTCTTTCAGCTAGCCCACTAATAATTCAATAGCTTGTAATCTTTGCATTTCTGCATTTTAATCTAGTTCATTCAGGTCCGATGCAGTCAGTCGGGTGTTTGGATAAACTAATGTATGCACAGTATACCTGCATCACTTCTGAGTAGGCTGGAGGATATGGGGTTGGCCATGATCATGGCCTGTTTGAGCAAGGTCTTAACATTCCCACTGAGCATTGTATCAGCCAACAGTGCCCTGGAGAGAGAAGAGTAGGAAAAGGTCAAGGTAAAGCTGTTTCTAACAGGAGGCAGCGAGTATGTTTGCTGTTAGTTCATTATGACCCAAAACCAAGAGAAGTTGCAATGTACCACCCTTACGGTGTTCCACCCATCACTATCCAAATCAGCATTTGTAAACATACTGTACCAATTGGAGGTAAAAACAGAATTTTTATCAGGATGACTGTAAACTAAGTTTACATAAAGTCTATAACAAAAAACGAAATGCAGTAGATATGGATGGATTACTTTAAGGGTTGTTTCTCCTGACAGATTTTCCTATTGAACTCTATGGAAAAATAAGACAGGAGAAGAAACCCTTCAAGTTATCCATCCATATCTACTGCATATCTGGCAGCAGAGTGATGGTTTAAGGCTTGTTTGATACATCAGACCCTTTATAACTTAAAGCTATTTAGCCAACCATGTGTTCCATACTGTTCCAGTGTAATTTACAGCTAAATCTAGTCCCACCCCCCAATTCCCATAGAGATTCATGCAGAGACGTTATCATATCACTTGTAAGAGTACCATATAAAGAGTTTTTTGAGGTCACAAACATCAGGAAGTCATGGCATGCAAAGATATGCGACGAAATATTAAAAATTATTACTTTATTCTATATAAATGCAGGGGTGCCAATAATTGTGGCACACGTGGTCTTGTTAAAAATAATTATTTCTTGATGAGGGATTTATTTTTTTCATAATAAGTTTACTTCAATTAAAGGTTGGATTTTTCTAATGTTTTCAGTGTGAGATTAAAGTAATTCACTAAATGGTGATTGAATTAAATGGTTATGAATTTTTTATAACCCTTTTTACTCATCTTTACCAGGGGTGCCAATAATAGTGGAGGGCACTGTATATACAAAAGGTTCTATAATTTCTAAACGGTTCATCTGATATAGCACGGCAAGCAAAATAACTCCAACATTTCGGAAATATGACTGGAATAGAATTTAATGTGGTTTATGGATGATAAATAATAAACTCGGCGCCTTTGCGTCCTACAGCCCGACACCCTTGTCCTGCAGCCTGTGTGTGAGCTAGAGGGTGGATACCCGACCCGAACCCGACGGGACCCGACGGGGCCCGACGGGTCGGGCCGGGCTCGGACTAAACTTTTAAAATGATGTTCGGGCTCGGGTCGGGCTCGGTCACGGCGGCCGAACAACTAGCGAACATTTTACTTTTTAACTACTAATTAGGATGGGTTAGCCTACTTCACATGGTGCTTCAAGTTGTTTTTGGTGAAAATATAGTGTGAAATAAATAAAAATGATACCGAATATTGTGTGTGTCACTACACACGCAGTGAAAACAGAGAGAAATTATCATGCCACGTTATCAGTACTGTCATTCATGCTAGGCTCATTCGTAACTTCAGGCAGAGAAAACACATTTTCTCCAGCTAAATCATTACCGAAAATAAAAGACATGGCTTTAATCGGCAACTGAGAACAAAAAGCCACTTTCACAAGTCCAGAAACAACCTCCAAATGCAATTAAACAATGTGCAAAGGAACTTTCACAATGGCCAGCAGAGGCGGGTAGAGTACCAAAAAACTGTATTCAAGTAAAAGTATGATTACCAACAGAAAAATTGTTCAACGTACACCTGTCTCTCCAATAGAGGTGCAGGTTGCCGCAAGAGTACGTCCAAAAAAAGAGAAGTGGCACACTGAGCTTTGTCCAATAATTGATGGTTCAGTGTAAACCGCACACTCAACAAAAGAACAACCTTATTATAAATATATTATTTTATTTTTTGACGGTCATTTAGGTGCCCAGTGTCCACTAAACAGGGAAGCTGTAACCATGGTAACAACAACTGCGTGACAGGGAAACACTATGTCAGCGCTTCAGTGCCTTACATTAACTGCGTCGGGCTCGGGTCGGGTTCGGACATAAAAAGCTAAATTCCTGCCGGGTTCGGGTCGGGCTCGGTTACTACTATTTCGGACTCAGTCGGGTTCGGACAGAAATATGCGGCCCGATCCGCACTCTAGTGTGAGCTATAGGCCATCAGCGCAGACAAACTACCGCCTGCTTGTCCTGCAGCCTGTGTGTGAGCTATAGGCCATCAGCGCAGACAAACTACCGCCTGCTTGTCCTGCAGCCTGTGTGTGAGCTATAGGCCATCAGCGCAGACAAACTACCGCCTGCTTGTCCTGCAGCCTGTGTGTGAGCTATAGGCAATCAGCGCAGACAAACTACCGCCTGCTTGCCCTGCAGCCTGTGTGTGAGCTATAGGCCATCAGCGCAGACAAACTACCGCCTGCTTGTCCTGCAGCCTGTGTGTGAGCTATAGGCCATCAGCGCAGACAAACTACCGCCTGCTTGCCCTGCAGCCTGTGTGTGAGCTATAGGCCATCAGCGCAGACAAACTACCGCCTGCTTGTCCTGCAGCCTGTGTGTGAGCTATAGGCCATCAGCGCAGACAAACTACCGCCTGCTTGCCCTGCAGCCTGTGTGTGAGCGATAGGCCATCAGCGCAGACAAACTACCGCCTGCTTGTCCTGCAGCCTGTGTGTGAGCTATAGGCCGTCAGCGCAGACAAACTACCGCCTGCTTGTCCTGCAGCCTGTGTGTGAGCTATAGGCCGTCAGCGCAGACAAACTACCGCCTGCTTGTCCTGCAGCCTGTGTGTGAGCTATAGGCCGTCAGCGCAGACAAACTACCGCCTGCTTGTCCTGCAGCCAGTGTGTGAGCTATAGGCCATCAGCGCAGACAAACTACCGCCTGCTTGTCCTGCAGCCTGTGTGTGAGCTATAGGCCATCAGCGCAGACAAACTACCGCCTGCTTGTCCTGCAGCCTGTGTGTGAGCTATAGGCCATCAGCGCAGACAAACTACCGCCTGCTTGTCCTGCAGCCTGTGTGTGAGCTATAGGCCGTCAGCGCAGACAAACTACCGCCTGCTTGCAGGAGTTATACTCACACAAAGAGGAGAGTCGCAATTAAAACCTGTTTTAGTAAATCAGACGGAATACTTAATTGGCCTCATTTACATAATCTCCACCTTGTTTTAGCGCTTTCACTCCAGGCATACAATGTGTGTGTGCATCTGTGCGAGTGCATGAGTGTGTGCATGCGTGTGCGTGTGTGCGTGCGTCTGTGTGTGCAATAGTGTGTGTGTGTGTGTGTGTGTGTGCGTGTGTATGTGCAATAGTGTGTGTGTGTGTGTGTGTGTGTGCAATAGTGTGTGTGTGTGTGTGTGTGTGTGTGTGTGTGTGCAATAGTGTGAGCGCGTGTGTGTGTGTGTGAGCGTGCGTGTGCATGTGCAATAGTGTGTGTGTGTGTGTGAGTGTGTGTGCGTGTGTATGTGCAATAGTGTGAGTGTGTGAGCGCGTGTGTGTATATAGTGTGTGTGTGTGTGTGTGTGTGTGTGCAATAGTGTGAGCGCGTGTGTGAGTGTGTGAGCGTGCGTGTGCATGTGCAATAGTGTGTGTGTGAGTGTGTGAGCGTGCGTGTGTATGTGCAATAGTGTGAATGTGTGAGTGTGTGTGTGCGCGTGTGTATGTACAATAGTGTGTGTGTGAGTGTGTGAGCGTGCGTGTGCATGTGCAATAGTGTGAGTGTGTGAGCGCGTGTGTGTATGTGCAATAGTGTGAGTGTGTGAGCGCGTGTGTGTATATAGTGTGTGTAACAGCAATTGTACACAACATGCTAATCAAGAGCCCAAAAGAAAATCATAACCATGGAGCAGCAGCAGCAGATATAGAGTTAGCTTTAGCTAAAGTTAGCTCTAATGTACTCTGGCCTAACACATATTCTACAGTTGTAAGGGGTTTATTGAGTGTTCGGAGATTCAAGTGCAAAGGTGGGGAAATCAGAACAAGTCAACTCACAACAGTGAGGACCAATAATTAGGGGAAGAAAATAATAATGGAAGACAGAAAAGACAGAAACCTAATTCCTTAAGGCTAACAGCCAAAACGAAAATCAACCCACAAAACCGGGCGTATTACTAAACTAGTAGAATATAAACGGAATCTCCCAAGCTCACGTAATAAGCTAATAATGGGAAACTTCGTAAAACAAAAGAACACTCTCGGCTACAATAGCTCAAAGTCGGAAGTGTGCAAAACCAAAATGAAAGAACAAAGAAAACTGTCTCAGAGAGAACAGCAAAGAAACAAAATAGATAGCACAAAACGCAACCAGGTGGAAAACAATCCTATACCCGATTAAGTAGCTATAGCAAGTCCCCCCTGAACATAAACAGAGTTTAATATCAGGAGGTCGCTAGTTCCTGACTATACCTGGCTCGAATGCAATGTGACAAACAAGCACCGGAGAAGCGGAAGTGAGGAACTTAAGTACCCCGCAGGCAGAAGTGAGGAACTTAAATACCCCGCAGGCAGAAGTGAGGAACTTAAGTACCCCGCAGGCAGAAGTGAGGAACTTAAATACCCCGCAGGCAGAAGTGAGGAACTTAAATACCCCGCAGGCAGAAGTGAGGAACTTAAGTACCCCGCAGGCAGAAGCGCAGGTGAAAACAATAATGAAGGTCGATAGATTCCCAAATCGTGAAGGCAGGACGAGAGCCGCAAAAGAAAAGAAAACAAACAGCCACAAACCACTACAACAGTCACCAATATCCCATGTATATAACATATGCATGAACACGTTTAACTATGCATCAAAAGGAAAGTGGCAGAGTGACGTTACCCCCGCATATTACATCCTAATAGCGATTTTACCCATTGCGACCATTTAGTAAATCTGGCGTACAGTAGATGTTGCAACTACAATTTTCAACAAAAGAAAGAATTTTCAACATTTTCAACAATTAGAAACAAAAAACACATTTGCAGCACATTCCACCATTAATTTGGAGAATTTTAATGCCATACCTGCTCTGCATGTAAGCTTTAACTTTGTGCACGAGTAGGTCTGTTTCCCCAGCTGTAGGCCAAATTGCTCTTCTCACAGTCTTACTAAATCTGCCATTATATTAGCAATCCGCCAAGGTGCAAACACGGGTGGCTTTTAAAGTGAATGGGAGACGTAACTCACCTGGCTGTATTCTATCATACTGTACGGGATGTCTCACCTGCATTCTTTGCCCTCCTTGGAATTTCCAGTGGTCAAGGCAGCACGATGATCCTCGTAGAGCACCTGCATGGTCAGGTGAACCTCTTTGTTCTCTTCTTTCACCAGATCATAAAGCTTTGGATTCTGAAGATTATTTAAATCTTCTCGAGCTATAGCAAGTGAGGCCGTTGGAATGAAGTGATCCTTCTCCACATACTGCCGTTTACATTTGACTGTGCTCCTTAGACTATTCAATGTAGGAAAACAGAAAAAAGAAAATCTTAGTTAATTTTCCATGTATTTTTCTTAATCCATGAATTCATGCTCTATTGTGGAACTGCTTTTTGCTTTGAAGTCAACTGTCTTAAACTAATTAGGAACCTAAGCTACTAAGATTTCACTTTTCCATATATTGTATCTCTTTTCAAAAGTAGACACACTCATAGCTAAATTTGAACCAATGAATGAAGTAGCAAAAGAAATATAACTGGCATACTATAATAGCTCCTAAATATCATCAGACCTTGACAGGAAAATGTGAAAAAGACTCAACTTTGGGGGTTGAGAGCCTGTATAAAAATGTTCCGCAGTGCAAGTGATGAGATGGTGCCCAGATTAGCATGAAAAACGCTACTGAGAAACTGTAAAGTAACTACAAAAAAACTGTTGTCAATAAGGCATAGAACATTGTTTATAGAAAAACAAAACACAAGATGTAGAATGCCTCTCGTATAAACAAAGAGCAAAATAAGACCGCATGGTCATCCATTCAGTTCAGCGGAATATTATGAAAAACCCTACTAATTGTATGTATGTATTTATGCAAGAAACTGAACATGATGAAGTGTTTCTTTTAGTTTGGCATATTAATAGTGTCTTTGTTAAATATGTAAGATTTGTACATGCATGAATCGCTTTCAATTGTCAATGTATGAACACATTGTAACCTAACTTAAAAAATGAGACCTTCCCCATTATCCGTTGCATATAAGAGCCAATGGGTTGATTTTTATGTAAAGGTTTCGCATCTGATTTGCCGGAAAAAACTTTTGGGAATGACAGACGTGACTAAGAGTGCCTCAGAGTGCCTTCTCTGGCACGCTCCCCCACAGCATAAACTAGAGGGCCAGTATGTAGTGAATTCTTGTAACACAAGCTAGCTGCTGAGAAATTACATTATAGGCATTTAGCAGACGCTCTTATCCAGAGCGACGTACATAGTGCATTTCCGAACTAGTAACAAGTGCGTTAAAACAATTCTAAAAAGGTAAACACAAATCTAAGTACTAGGCGCAGTCAGTATGATTGGGGATTTTCTTTTTTTTTTTTTTTGGGGGGGGGGGGGGGGGGGACGACTACACAACATTAATAACAATAGTCACAAGGAGGTAGGGAGGGGTGGAGAGAGGTGCAGCTTGAAGAGGTGAGTCTTCAATCTGCGCTTGAAAGCGGTCAGACTTTCTGCTGTTCTGACCTCCACGGGGAGCTCATTCCATCACCGTGGGGCCAGGACAGACAGACGTCGAGACCGGGTGCTAGTATGAAGAAATGGACCAGTCAACCAGCAACTGACCAGCTCAAATTCCAACACCATCGTCGAGTCCACCAAAGGTGAAGATAAAAAATTAAAAAATAAAGTTTCTTTTTACTTACAATTGTAAGATAGTCAGACATATTGTCTTCCTTTTTCATTTTTTTTATTTTTTTTATTTTTTTTATTTCTTCTTTTTCTCTCTTTGCCCACCAATTAGTGGATATAGACAATGTGGATAAATTAACACATACAAAGGCAATAAGGTGATATTGATTCACAAAACATAATATGACACGGATGAGTAATGGGACAGCATGTGAAGAAAGAAAACATTTATTAAAAGATATAATAATAATAGTTAATAAAAAAAAAAATTATGATAAGTAAATTGAAAATAAAAAAGAGGAAAAGGGAAGCGTAATTGAAAGGAAAAAGTGAAGGGGGGAGAGAGAGAAAAAAAGAAAAAGAGGTTGTGTGATCTGTTTGGGTTTCGGTACATTCCAGGTGAGTTTTGCAGGATGGGTTTGGTTTAATATTATTATTAGTTACCTAACTTATAGGGGATCTCTATGCCCAGAGACACGGAGGAAATATTGGAGGTCAAGGTGCGACAGATGAGGAATCTAAAAGTGTTCTAAACGAACACCACTAAGACGGAAAATAATCCGTAGTGGACGAAGAAAATAAGGAGAACACAAATAACTTCACGATAAAGCGAGGAGCTCGATATCCGAGCAAACAAAATAAATAAGCAGTTACACTTATCTAACTCCCTTTGTGGAGTGAACAAAAAAAAGGAAGGAGAAAAATAAAAGAACCATAGGTTCGAGAGCACTCATAGGTTTGAGTGGGAAACAAAGAAACCAAAACCTCTGCTCTGAAATAAGAAAGCGAAAGAGCGCACTTTACTTTTTCTAAATTGTACTGCTAACAAGTCCCGCGTTGAGAAGCAAAGCGTCATGACACTGATAATTATATATTCTCGCTAGCTAGCAATAGGCTAGCCTATATCTATCTTCGTCGCGAGCTACCAATCTTTATCTACTATCTACGCTAGATACATAGATAGATTTATGTATAAAACTCAACATGTAGTTTGGGCTCAATGTGATATTGGTAGAACAGCTACATATATCCTTTAAGGTTATGTTGTACATTGAACAGGACGTGGTAAGCTTGGACCATTATTATTAGCTGCTCTTCAATTGCTGCAATTTGAGTGAAATCGGGCGGAACAATTATTCACAAAATGGTTTCGTATCGGTTGGAGAAATATAAAGCGCAGAACTCTGATTGGCTGTTACGCCATGTCGGCGAAAAACTTGAATTGCGGGCAACATTTATCGGACGATTTTGGTCGCTCAGTTTCCTAGTCGCTCAGGTCGCTGACCGTCGCTCAGCTTCATAGAGAATGAATGGACTCCCGGTGACTGAGCGACCGAAGTTGCTGGATGTGAGAACGGTAAGGTAACCCTGCGTTCACACATCCAGCAACTTCGGTCGCTCAGTCGCCGGAAGTCCATTCATTCTCTATGAAGCTGAGCGACGGTCAGCGATCGGCCGATAAATGTTGCCCGCAACTTAACTTTTGAGCGACCATCGGCCGTAAGAGCCAATCAGAGTTCCACACTTCATATTTTTCAAACCGACACAAATCCATTTGGTGAATAATTGTTCCGCCCAATTTCACTGAACTTGCAGCAATGGAGGAGCAGCTAAGAATAATGGTCCAAGCCTACCATGTCCTGTTCAATGTATAACATAACCTTAAAGGATATGTGTAGCTGTTCTACCAATATCACATTGAGCCAAAAAATACATCTATCTATGTATCTAGCGTAGATAGATAAAGATCGGTAGCTCTGCGACGAAGATAGATATAGGCTAGCCTATCGCTAGCTAGCGAGAACACATCATTATCAGCGTCATGACATAACTATAAAGAATAGGATGCATCGCAAATATGTCTTTGTTATACGTAGGCTATTGCCGTTGTTTCTCTTTATTAAATAATTGTAGCTGCACGAACTGACTTGGATGACACAACGGGAAGCTCTTGCCCCGCCCCCAGCCTCGTAGAATTGACCGACTCAGCGACCAGTTGCTCGCTGTGAGAACACAGGGTAACTGTCAACTTCACTAGATTTTCCATTACCTCAAATGTTATGAAAATTGGGCCTCATTCACCAACCATTCTACAAACAAATTTGTTCTTCAGACCTTCTTTAAAACATTTTTATGAACATTCTGGCATTCATGTTTTTTTACTTGGGATTTTTTTTGGTAGAAAAAAAGCTCAGAATGCAAACATTACTTAATTCTGAAATGTTTGTAGAAACATTTAAGAACGTCTTAAAGAAAGTCTTGAGAACAAATTTGTCATAATCTCCACATATATTTGATAGCATCCATTTCTGAGAGGAAATAAACTTGGCTTAACAAGTGGCAAAAAAAGGAGGATGCATCTCATCTCTACCCAAATTTTTTAAATTTCTCTTTTATTAGCTCAAATTTAATCACTTTAATGTTCATAAATGAATGATAATGTACATTACATGAATGTAATCATTAGTGGATGACTGTGCTGTAGTAATGATGACCTGCGCATCTATAGATATACTGTATGTACATTGGCTCTTCATCACTAACATGATTCTGTCACCTGATCTATGCCAAGATGAAAAACTACTTAACTCTTTATATTTTCCAACATATCCAAGGTGGTAAGTCACAGCGATGTCATATTCTGTTATTCCAGGAGAAACCTTGTTGTTTTTCATTGGTGAGATTGATTTCTTATACTCATCCTCATTGATCTGAATTTTTGCTCCTCCTATAACAGCATATTTTCCAGAATTTTTCTGCCATTCGTCATAGTGCTTCTGGAGTCTTACGAACCCACCATATGCTGAAAGGTTCTGGCTAACCTGTTACAGAAAACAGAACACAGGGAAATAAAGGAGGGAAGATCCAAAGGTATCATCTCTGACAATATATGAGTTTTATTTTAATGTATTTGATCTTTTAATAAGTGTAAATGTAAGACATTGTACTACTTAATTTGTACTCACAGTGCCATTGCACATATGTACACAGTATGTGTGTACAACAGTGGCGTACCGTGGGAGTAGAACTAGGCCTTCTGTAAACTTACCTTTAACGGATGATCACTCTCAATCTGTTTCCGTTTACTTTGCCTGATTGCCAATCAAATAATTGATTCACTCAATAACCAAGAACAATAAGTAAATTATTAGGCTACCAAGTTATTTCGAGATAGCATTATTGTTTTGTGTATCAAACTTCTGTTGCATTTGTCTATATCCACATTCATGGCTTGTAGTCCATACCCCAGAATTCTACATTCTATATGAGTGTTGTGGTGCCAGGTAGGGAGTTTGAGTGCTGTCCACCAGGGGGCAGCACCGACACAGTCAGTCATGGCAGCAGGTGTAGTTGATTGTAACAAATTCAGCTGCTGCCTGTTATCTCATTGGTGGGCTTAATAAAAGGCCTGTAATCAGGCCTAAGGAGGAATATTTTGGACTCATTTCCTGGAGGTCGCTGCATGGTTTGGCTGCTTTATTTTGTGACTTTCTGTGATTTCTTTTGTACCTTTTTTTGCCTTGCCTTTTTTCTTGAGTTTCTGGAATTTGGTGGCCAGATGCCTTTTTTGTTGTTTTAAAAGATTTTGTTCACTTTCAACATATAGCCCAATTAAAAGGTTGGAAGCCAATTATCTTTCTTTGTTGTTTCTGTCTGTTCTCCATGTCAGTGTTTTTCAACCTTTTTTGAGCCAAGGCACATTTTTTACATAAAAAAAATCCTGAGTCACACCACCAACCAAAAGTGTTACAAAATGACACATTTACAATGACAATTTAGTCTCTCAGGAGGCACACCTGACGATCTCTCACGGCACACTAGTTGAAAATCACTGCTCCATGTGATAAACTGGCCATCCCCAGCCCTGCGTCACAGTGGAGAATGCAGAAATAGCACCCCCAGGTGGAAAGAGATTTTCACATTTTCTTTTACAGTTTTATTTTTATTATCATTTTTGTATTTTAGAAATTTTATGTCCTGGAAAACACAATTTTTTTGATGTTGAAAAGCCATGCTGCATAAGGCACTGCACCCAGGGGAGGCATCACAATGTGTATACTCTCGTTTAAAAATACAGTCCGACAAGGTCGGGTTCTTTCCTTTTTTTTTTTTTTACCTGCCGTTTTGTTTGCCATTCTCTGGAATTTTGTTATACTTTGGAATTAGATTTGAGATCAACAGATGAACATGAGGCATAAATTTTATCTGCCTGTACATGTGTGTTTTTATCATGTTACAGAAATGGCTGTTTTTGTATTGTCACCCCATTTTCAGCTGTGCTAAATTTACATGAAGTAGCCATACACGCCCAAGCCGTAACATCATCAATAAAGATGAACGAGCCTGTTTGAGAAACAGCCGTACACGACCGAGCCGTAACATCATCAATAAAGATGAACGAGCCTGTTTGAGAAGCAGCCGTACACGACCAAGCCGTAACATCATCAATAAAGATGAACGAGCCTGTTTGAGAAGCAGCTGTACACGCCCAAGCCGTAACATCATCAATAAAGATGAGCCTGTTTGAGAAACAGCCGTACACGCCCAAGCCGTAACATCATCAATAAAGATGAACGAGCCTGTTTGAGAAGCAGCCGTACACGCCCAAGCCGTAACATCATCAATAAAGATGAACGAGCCTGTTTGAGAAGCAGCCGTACATGACCAAGCCGTAACACTACCCCCTCTGTATTTCACAGATGAGCTGGTAATGCTTTGGATTATTCCCAGTGGTCCACCATTAGAGTATATCATATCTCACCAAAAAGTAAGTTTTCAACGTAAGAAAATGCCAAGTAACTTGCGCATAGTCTACAAAACACTAAGTAATGAATTCATAATTCATTAATTGCAAGTAATTAATTACTTGCAAAAACTAGGCCTACCAGTAAAAGTATTGATATCAAAATGAGGCCAAGTTACAACTAACAATACTGCCTATCGTAGCACATAAAGTTTGAATGACCACATTCTCTTGAGATGGTACGATGAAAAAACACAGTTGCCAAGTTACATTAAACAATTTAGGAAATATTGGGTTGCATTGCTTTGGAATAGAGCTAGTTGAATTAGTGTGAGCGTTCTGACTCCAAATGCAATCTCCACAGATGAAAACAAGACTAGACAGACACTCACTGCTCTTTCATGTGTGAACAATCCATGCCAAAGGAAACACCTGATCAACAGGTAACATCTGTGAGTCATTTGTTAACTGAATTATGCACAGCTGAAAATGGGGGTTCACAACACCTATTTCTGTAAAATGGTGTTTCATATCGTCACCTTCTTAAAATAATCGCCTAAGTCATTTTTTGAGGAACATGAGATTTTTGCTTAAATCAGCTCTTCATGATGCTGGCCACCTCTGGTAAAGTTGCCTAGATCCTTAATTGAAAGGATCATGCTGTTTTACCCCGGTAATGTAATCGCCTAAGTCAAGAGTGCTCTTAGGCTGTTTGTATGTTTGCCTAAGTCACAATAAATTTTGACTTAGGCATTTTTACAAGTTATTAATATGGCGGCTGCTTCAAGATGCACAAAGAAAATCAACATAAATGAAGTCATTTCCATGATTCTGGACTCGTCCCCGAATGGTAAGTGATAATGTTTACTACAATATTTGGCTAGGCTATAAATGTTGTGTAGTTATTTAGTCTTTAATCCTCTTATGTTACATAATTGACAGACAGCGTTATTTGTAAGTCAATAGTCATCTATTGATATACCCTTTTTGTGTGAAATGATTAACAAATATCATATATTCTGTATTTGGTTCAGTTTATTCTGTTTTCTGAAAAACTTGAAAATATGACTTAGGTGATTATTTTAAGAAGGTGACGATATGAAACATATGCATGTAAATACCATGAAATAAAAGCTTATTGTCTGTTCTTTTGTCTCATATACATTTTTTAAATCTCAAATCCAAATGTCTTAAGTGTACAGCAAAAATTACAAATTTCACTCCCTTTAGCATTCTTTGGAGGGCACTGTAGTTTTTTGTTTTAGTCATTTGACATTCCCGGTAAATTTTACAGAGCTTTTATTATCACAAACTAAACAATGGCTTACCTCTCTTTGTACTTCAGTGCGCAGAACAGCTGCTCTTTGTTGAATGTCTTGTTCTTGACCAGTAGTTGTTGCCTGGACTACAGCATGGTACAGGCAGTTCTGACCAACTGATATCACTGGACTCTCAGAGCCATCTGGGTGGATAATGGTGTAATGGCCAACATGGGCTTTTTGCACGCCTTGGACTCTGTCTTTAAATATTTTGAAAGGGCTCCTCTTACTAAAAGTCAAATAAAAAATACAAAACATTCATTTTTGGACTTTTGAACACTTCATCAAGCTGTTATTAAAAGTTCAGCTAAAATGGCAATTAACTTCAGAATGTTAAAGGTTAATAAAGTGTGGCAATAGAAAATTAAGAGCTCAGAAGTACATACTTTCCGGCATCCTCTGGCTGTCTGGTCAGTTTGAGAGTGATGCATCCTGCTGAGTGGTCATTGCCAGGGTAGGTATTCTCATAGATTTGTTGGCCATCTTTGTTGTACATTTTTACCTTAATACCTTTGCCGTGAAGGAGGTCACTCTTAGTGAGGACATAGAGGTCCATTTCAGAGGGTTGCCGTTCAGTGTCAGACATGTTACTTATATAATCCAGATCATCTTGTTTTTCAGCTTCAAACAAATTCCCTGTTGCAATCTTTCCTGTGGATTTCATATTATATCTCTGCTGCTGCTCCTGGAAAAAATCTTGGGTTTTGTATCTGCCAACTATATTGCTTGAGGCTTTCCCAATGGCCTCTGTTGCCTTACTAATCTTCTTCTTAAAAATGTGTTTCATAAATGTTGTTGTATGTGTGGCACATGCCTCACTGAATGCCTGGTACACAGTTTCTGAGATTGAGTCCAAAAGTTCATCCTTCAAGCGTTTCACATCAGGGAGATTATGTCTTCCATCATGGTCATAGCTCTCAACCAGCTGCTTATCAAACTCTTGTTTGAACTTGGGGACAAATTTGTCATTGATAACTGTTTTTGTTGGGATAGATTCCAAGATTTGCATTAACACTGTGCTGTATTTTAGTACAACAAGACTTGCACTGATGGCTGCTTGGACTTTGCCAGGTACTCTTGCTTTGTCCATGAGCTCTGAGGCTTTTGCACTCACCTCAGAGAGCCTGTCAATAACCTCATGTATGGTGCAGTCTGTCATGAGACTAGGAATAACACCTTCTCCCATTGATTTCACCACTCCTTTAATATCTCTCTCACAAGATTTGTCAATCTTGAAGTCCGTATGTTGTTTCTGCAGAGCAGCGTTTGGAACACCAGTGCATATAAGGTCTGTAAGTGCGTCATTCAAGTCACCATTTCTTTTTATTTCATCTTTGAAAGATTTGCTTAAAGTTGAATCTATAAGCTTCTTCAGAGCAGCGTGAAGTCCTGCATCAATTACGTAGCCCAATGCATACATCGTTGTCTGCTTAACAATTTCCTGCCCAGCAAATTTGCAAGCATGTTTGAAAGACTGTTTGACCACAATATCTGTTCCCATCCTCACTGTGCTTCTAGACAATGAAGAGAATGCTGAAATGGCACCACCTTTGATGGACATCAGTGTGCTTTTCCCTGATTGGATGAAACTTCGAGCAACAGAGGACAGGGTCTTTGTTCCATTCAGTAAGCCTTTTGAGGCATCATATACAGACTTGACAGCTCTCTTAATTGTTCCAAATCCAGCAGTGCCCAATGATATTGCAATGCTGATGCTTTTGGAGATGGCCCAGGACGCCCAATCAAAAACACCAGTTGCCATACCCACAACCCCATTAATCATGTCGGACACACCCTCAGCGATCAGTCCAAGACCAAACAGAGAGGCAGAGCCGAAGGAGACTGCACAAATAAGAACACCAGCTAGCACCTGGGCCGCACCAAGTAGAAAACAAATCAAAGCATCCACATTAAATTTTGGTTTTTGTTTTATCTCAAACACAATTCCAAGGCCGTACTCATACATGGCCATGAGCTCATTGGTGGTGACAAAGTCCTTCTCATCTGAAAGTGAATAAACCGAGGATTCCTCAGTGATGGCATCAGAGTCACTTTTCTCAATTTCTTTAAGTTTCTCCAGAGCACTGTCTATGCACTCTCTCCATGCTTTGAAAATATTCATCCGAGATTGCATCTGGTTCTGAAAATTGCAAGTACCATCATAATGTGGCTCAAAGTTTCCTCTCATTGCCATCTGACCAGCAAGTGCAGTATTTGATGTCTCTGAAATGTACACATCAAGAGACCCCTTTGACTGCTCCAGTAATTCAATAGCCTCTGCTTTATAGCCTTTCATTGCAAGGTTTATTGTGATATAGGCTTGGTTGTAGAGTGCCACAGCTCTGTAGAATGGATCACATTCTACAACTTTCTGCCAGCAGTCTTTTGCTCCATAATCACACTTTGATTTAGTACGACAATGCAGTTCAGTTCTGAGCACAGCTTGTTTGAGATAGTCATAGAAATGATGGCCTCGACCCTGTAAAACCATGTCGTGAGTACTGGTTAACTGTCTTAACAAGTCATCTTCCAAGTCGGAGAAATTCTCGTGCTGTTCAATATTATGCTCATGAAGTGTCAGCCAAAAGGCCCAGGATTCTTTGAGAGCATTGAGTGCAGGCTTGTAATCAAGTTTATTACCTTGATGTCTGATAGTATCTTCCACATTTTTTGTTTTCATACTTAACATGTTATCTCTCTCTTGCTCTGTATACTTTGTGTCAAATTCCTTAAGAAATTTGCTAAATGTGGAGAACAGTTTTTCCTTTATTTCAATTTCCAGCAACTCATTAGATTCCATATCAGAGATGCGATTGATTTCATAGTCTTCTCTTAGCTGCCTCATGACCTCTACAGGTTGTCCTTGGTACGCTGGTGCCAGATGGTTGAGGTGGAGTATCATCTGGACCATACCAGGGTTTCCTTTCCTAGCTGTACGTCCAAACACTTGTTTCTCCACTCTGCGGTTTCCGGGAAAATATGAGAGGAGGACAAAGAGTCCGCCACACTGATTCACCTCATTATCCACCTTTACGTCTGTGCCACGTCCTCCCAAGTTAGTGGCAATAATGATGTTTCCCTTAGAAAATGTAGTTTCTTCAATATTATCCCTTTCACTGATTGTGTACATGGTGATTGGTCGACACAGAGATTCCACTTTCTCCTGAAGCTCATTTGCTGTCTTCACATCTTCACACACCACCAGGACAACTTGCCCCCTGTCAGCAGCTGCCCTTGCAGTGTTGCAGACTGCCTCCATCCAATCAGAGTAATCACCACTAATCTGCTGGGTAGGGAGTTCAACCACCTTGTTATGGCGATGAGCTGGTATCACATAATTGTCTGTTTTGTAATGCCTTTTCAAGAAATCTTTGTCCAGATCCCCACCCAATGTTCCAGATACACCAAAGATACCACTTCCATTAAGGTATCGTTTGAAGAACTGCATATTTGACATGTAATTTGTAACACTGGACAGAGATGATATTGCTAACTGGTGCTTCATCTCCAGAAACTGCTGTAGGCCATCACCCCAGCGTTTGCTCTTCTCCAGCACTCCACTGGCCTGGTAGTCCACTGGGATAATGGCATGGTAGAGATGCCTGTCAGACTCACTCTCAGTGCTTTGCATAGCAGCAGACGATGACTCATCAATCATGTACTCTCTGCCCTGTGTCATTGCAATGGCCTTCAAGGCATTACCCACAAACACTGGCAATCGATTCTCCAAGTACTGCTTAAGGAAGGAGGGGATAACAATATAACCTTCAGTGTCTTCTGAGTTTGGCTTGCACTCATCAGAATATTTGATTTTAGACTGTAACTCTTGAACAGATTCTTTGATGAGTGATTTCTCAGACATTATTTGACCTGCCTGACCATTCTCCAGAAGGAGCATTTTGATGTTCATATCTCTGTCCATTTTCTTGTCATTCAATAGTGCTGCTTTATTGTTTGTAGCTCTATAACAATTAATAGAAACGGCTTGTTCCAAAGCAGCCTCAAAAATACACAGCAGATCATGCTGTTCTTCCACTCCAATGTTTGTCATGAATGTTTCAATGGCTTTCCAATTTTCATCTTGAAAAGCATTTTCTTTATCCTCCTTTTCTACCTTGGTCTCATTCTGCATCAACTGATCAATGTCATCCTGTGTGTAAAATCCTAACTGTATCCCCGGGAGCAAAATGTCAAATTCTGAGAAGTGTTCCGATGTTTCTGAACCCATCACAGCCATTTTTGCAGCCTTGTGGAAAAGCTGTATTCCAGTTATCCATTCCAGCTCTCCAGTTTCCTCCATTTCAATGGGTCGACAGGGGGACAGCATGGACCAAATGCTGGCAATGACTTGCTCAACATGCCTCATGCCACTGGCCTCATGAGAAAGAAATGTCACCTGAACGCCACTGTCCAAGGTCATGTAATCTACCTCATCTATTATCACCAAGTCAAATTCCCTCTCCCCACGAGTGACTTGTCTTTCAAATTCCTGTCTCAATGCGTCTGCTGCAAAGTCACCAACAGTTCCATACACAATTTGATTAAGGTAAGCATCCTGCACTCTTTTTTCATGACTTTCAGAAGCACTCTCCTTTTTCAGTGGTGGTGGTGGTGGCACAACGGAGGATGTGATGCCAAACTTTTCAAAGAGTTTTTTCCATTCCGCTTGGTCACGTCTTGCAAGCACTGGAGAACTCGTTACAATATCAACTTTGGCTCCTCTGATAGCTTGGATCACTGCAAACATAGCTAGGATGCATGATTTCCCTTCCCCAGTACCAATTTCAAGGAGGCATCCTTTACCTTCAGTTGACTGTGACAGGAGAAGCATTAGTAAAGAAGCCAGCTGGGTGAATCTGGGTGAATATCCCTCAATTTTCTCACCTCCCTGTGTTTCAAAAGTTGAACATTCTTTAACAGCCATGGAAATACCAATAAGGACATTTTTGAGGACAGGAATGTCTATCCTGGTGAAATTCAACAACTTTATATTCTTTTCCACATATGTAATGATTGTTTCTTCTTTTGTAGCCATGGGATTCTGTGTCTTTGTGTATTCACCAAGATCCTCTGCTACCTGTCTTAACACCTCCTCAATCACTGAGACAAAATTGTCTGGGTAATTTGCATCTTGCATTTCACTCAAAATGGAATCTATGTCCTTGTCAATCTCTCCCTCTACAATCCTTTGCAGGGTCTGACATGGATCTTTATCTCTCAGGGCAGAGAGAGTGAGGAGGAGGCCAAGTCTGTAGGTCTGCACTTTATGAAGGACTGACTCTGTGGTCTTCTGGTCCATGCTACTAACCCCTCTAAGAAAGAGCATCATCTCTAGAGCCGTCCACATTCCACTGAACAGAATTTGACTGAGGCGATTTTTGCTGATCTGTGATACATCTGGAAAAATGTCAAGAAATGTCAACACAAGTTTACTGGCCAGAGTGTTATTAGCATCGCTAAGCTTCTCCATTAAATATAGGACAAAACTGTAGTTCTTATCCCAGTTGAGTTGGTGCACATTCCCACTCTTTGCTTCTCGGTGGTCTACTAGTGTTAGTTGTGTCACTGCCTTCAGTAAGCTAAACCTCTCAGTTAGTGACAGTTCTGTGCACTGCAGGGCAGCCTCCAGGTTAAATACAGGCCAAATGGAAAGGTCCTCTTCTTGACAGAATTGAAATGTCAGTTCTGTCTGAAGGCTTCTCATTCTGTCTTCTAATGTTGCAGTTTGCAGATCTTTCTCAGTGATTTGGTTTTCCAACAGCAGGTCATTGAACCTCTGGTCTATTTCACTCCACTAGAATTCGAGAAATAAAATATAGTGAATTAGTAAAATGCCAACCCAGACCTGTGTTTGAAATTAATCTGCATGCAGGGGGTTATGACAAATCTTTACAGGTTAAAATTGTTCATTGTCATCTTAAATTGCAAATAAAATAGATATTCCCCTTGTTGTGCAACAAGATAAGTATTTTGAATAATGCATTTCAGCACTATGTATTTCAGTCTGAAAAAAGGAGAATTTTCCCTCAAGTAATCATTATGAGTCCCCAAATTCAGCAATTATTTGAAACTGGAGTATTTCCAAAAAGGACATTTAGAAGACATGTTAGTTTATTTTTCAGGTCTTTGAGAGATAGCTGAAAGAGAGGGGGGGGGGGGGGGTTGCAGTGTCTCAATCCTGTATTAGTGCTGTGAATGGTATCAGTGAGTTATTTCCCAATGTGTTCCAGGTGAGTTACTCCTTGTAGTTTCCATGAATTGAAAATGAAAAATGTATTTTGTATTTGGAAGTCTAGGTTGTACCATATTGGAGTGAGTTTGATCAGAGATGGAGTGTAACTCGTAATGTTATTGACTTTCCACTAAGCTGTCAGCGTTTTTGAGATTACCGGGATCTTGAAGCCGTTACGTTTTTTTAGTGATTGAGTGAGGAAAGGTAAATCAGTTATTTAAATTTATTTGCATTCTGTTGTTCAATTTCCAGCCATGGGTTTTGTTGTTGATTGGGGAGTAGCCATCTCACTATATATTGAAGGTGGTTTGCCAGGTAATATTGTCTCAAATTTGGGGCTGCTAGCCCCCCACAATCTTTGCTTTTCTGCAATGTACCCAAATTTAATTCTGTTATTTTATTTTTCCAATAGAATTTGTTGATTATGGAATCTACAGTATTGGACCAGTTGGATGTTGGTTGGATCGGGGTTATTGAGAATATGCAGTTTATTTTTGATAGGATATTCATTGTAACGGGTGCTATTCTGCTAATTAGAGAAATGGGTAGATTATTCCAACGGCTGATATTGTATTCAATGGTTTTGAGAATGGATGTGAAGTTCTAGATCTATGACCTCGAGAGGGCCTTTGTCCGAAACACAAGGTTAGGAAACAGAGAAACGCAGATGAGCTACTGTCACCCCACCGCATACAGGAGGGGTGCAGCTCGCTCACATGCCTCGCGGAGGCGATAGCAAGCGGAAAGGCCGTCTTCAAGGTTTAAGTCCAGCCAGCTCAAAGGGCAGCTCAGTGAGGGGATTCAAAGCCAGTTGTAAGTCCCACAAAGGGACTGCGTTAGACCTAGGTGGGCGAAGCCGCCAGGCTCCTCAGGGAAACTGGCTGGCGAGAGGCTGAGATCCCACCGTCAGGCCCTCAATACACTCATGGCAGTCTGATATGGCTGCCAGATAACCCCATAGCGTGGACTCCACTAGCCCGTCTTCAAAGAGGGACTGGAGGAACGCCAAAAAGAATGAACTGTCACACAAAATTGGGTAAACCCGTCATTGTGGCACCAGTGACTGACATCTGCCCATTTCCGGTGTAGAATGCCCTCGTGGAGGGCTTTGATCCCTGAAGTGTTTCCAGTACTGCTGGCCCTAGGCCCTGCGGCCACTCCCATCTAGGGGGCAAGCAGGTCGTAAAACTGCGGATTTGGTTGCAGCATATCCGCTCTCGTCAGGAGGCGTGATGGGGTGCCCAGTAGCAACGCCCGAAGGTTCACCATCCATGTCTGCTGGGGCCAATCAGAGGCATCCGGCAGAACTCGTACCCTTGAGTCCCTGATCTTCACCAGAACCATAGGCAGGAAAGGAAAGGGGGGGGGGGAGCATAGAGCAGGGCTGGAGGCCCCTGGCGCACCAAGGCGTCCACGCCCACAAACCCCCCCCCCCCACCCCCCCCCCCCCCCCCCCCCTATGGGATATCCATATGGGATATCGTAGTGGACAAAGCATCCTCCCTGGATGTAAAAGGTCCATCTGCACCCTCCCTAAGAGGGGCTAATTGGACTGCACACTGTCTGGGTGCAGGCACCATTCCCCCGCTCTCGGGCCACCCCTGGACAGCCAATCGGCTGCCACATTAGTTGTGCCCAGCACATGCACTGCCCTCTGGGACATGCCCTAAGCCTGTGCCCACCACAGGAGTTGACATGGTTTGTATGCAGGGTTGGAGACCAAACCACACCCTGTCGGTTGATGTAGGAGACCACAGTGGAATTGTCTGTCTGGAGGAGAACCTGTCTGCGTCGGACCACTGGGAGGAAATGGGTCAAAACCTGATGCACTGCCTCAGTTTCTGGCAGGTTGATGTGCTTCCCTACCCATGAGGGGCTCCACAACCCTTGTAGGGACTGACCCTGTCCGACGGCTCCCAACCAGTCTTGGAGGCATCCGTGGTGGTCATCACCCTTGAACACACTGGGTAAATAGGGAGGAGTCGCCACGCGTCCTCATGCGGGGCTTACTCTCTGTGCTGCAGCCTAACGCTGTAATGGGCAGCTCTGCAGCAGCCCAAGTGGCACCACCTGAGCAGCTGAAGCCATCAGGCCGTGCAACTTCCGGTTAATTGTTACTGTCACCTGCCGCACTGCAGAAAAGTGGGACAGACCCTCCATCAAAAACATGCTCCTCTCTAGGTTTTTTCGGTTCAGGGTCAGGCCGAAGCTGACTAAATGGGCCAAGACCGACCATGCAACCTTTCTGGTTTGCTCCTCTGAAGGAGCACAGATAGCCAGTTATCCAAGTAATTCGCAATGCGAATCTCTTAGTGACCGAGTGGGATCAGTGTGGCCACCCTGCACTTCATAAAAAGTTTGGGGCCAGGGCTAGGCCAAGGGGGAGGACCGAATACTGGTACTTTTTTCTTTGGAAGAAAAGGCGGAGGTACTTCTGGTGATCCCGGTGTATGGGGATATGGAAGTATAGTTCCCGCAGGGCCACAGAGGTGAACCAATCACTGTCTCCCACCAGTAGGGGGAGACTGAAAAGGCGGAGCATGTGGAAGGGCAGGCGCTTTAGGAAGTGGTTATTTTTTCCTTTCCAGCCTAGGATTGGGCGGAAGCCTCCATTTATCTCAAGGGGGCAGGAAATACATAAAATTAAACCCATCGCCACCTAGGGCAGGTGCTATTGCTCCATTTTCAGAAAAACCAGTCTCTCATCTGGGAGGGTTTGCGCAGTAGCCCCATTTCTCCTGAGTTGGGATAACCCCGCGAAAGCGGGGGGAGGGCTCGTGTTTAACTGGAGCTTGTACCCCGACTCCAAGGTGCTAAGCACTGAAGGACATCGGGTATGTAGGCACCATAGCAAGGTCACTGGGGGTAGCGGAAAACAGGCCGCTACCCCCTAGCAGGCCGGCGCAGGTGGCTAGCAGTAGCCTGACCGAGGTATCGAAAGCTGACAATCCCGTTGGCAACCCTGTTTGAAGCACTGGGGGCTGATCGAGAAAAATGAAAGGGGGGACAGAGGCTGCCTGCGGCATCGTCTGAAGTGCTACGGTTTCACTGATGTGCGTAGTAGCTTCGACACAAATTAGCTAGGGGCCTGGATTCTGCACACCTTCTGACATCTTAGATGTTGAAGTGCGCCCAATCACCAGCCGAGGGCCCAAATCAGTACTACTGAAGGGCTACAGGGGGGTTAAGAGCCTCAGGAAGTGTATGTCCTCACGGGTGTGCGGTTTTTCACCGCGTTCCCAGATTATGCACAACTTCTGACATCCCTGATGTTGAAGTGTGCCCGACACCAAGCCAAGAGCCCAAATCAGTACCACTGAGGGCCACAAGGGGATGGAGAAGCCTTAGGAGACTGCCAGGATGCCTGCCGCTCCGTTGTGAAATCGGGTAGGAGTGGAAACCCCTCAGGCCTGAGCCACAAGGGGGTGGAAAACACGGCTGAACAATCAGTAAGCAGGAGCCGTCAACGGGGGAAAGCCACCACGCTCAGCCACTCTGAGAATCACCGCCCTGGCAGAGAGGCCCCTTTCGGCTTTTTTATTTTCTTTTTCGCTGTTGTACCGCAACGGACAGAAGACACTCCAATGCTCTAACATGGGTTAATACAGGCAGAAAGGTATCGGTTTACACGGATATAGTTTCTGCAAGAACAGCAGTTAACTGCCCACAAACAACAGTAACGGAGTGTGTCTGACACCAAGCCAAGAGCCAGAATCAGTGGTACTGAAGGGCCGTGAGGGGCTGTGGAAGCCTCGGGAAAGGCCCCTTTCAGCTTTTCCTTTTTTTTTTTTTTTTTTTTGTTTGTTTGTTGTTGTTGTTGCTGCTAACAAGAGAAACAATCCAAGCCTAGCGCGGCTAGTATAAAACAGAAGGGTATCAGTTTAATAAGTATAACTTCCGTAAGGCACGGCAGCAACGTACATCGATGATGACGAAGTGTGTCTAACACCATGCCAAGGGTCCAAATCAGTGGCACTGAAGGGCACGAGGCGGTGCGGAAGCCTTAAGGTAGCATGTATCCACAGCACAGAGGCTCTTCTCGGCTCCATATACTTTCCTCCTGCTCTTTTTTTTCTTTGTTTGTTGTTGTTGTTGTGAACAAGGGAACAACCCAGTGCCTGTTAGTATGAACAGAAAGGTTTCAGTTACAACTAATATAATTTATGTATAAAAATGGCAGCGACCTGCCTACAACTACAATAATAAATGAGTCCAACACTAACCCAAGGGCCCGAATCAGTGGTACTGAAGGGCCGCGAGGAGTGTGGGGACCAATGCCTAATACGGCTAGTATAAACAGAAAGGTATTAGTACAAACTAATATTTATGTATAGAAATGGCAGCATAACAATAATAGGCATAACATCTGCCTATAACAATAATTACAAGTGTGTCCAGCGCTAAGTCAAGAGCCCAAAACAGTGTCACTGAAGGGCCGCCAGAGGACGTTGAAACCTCAGGTAGCGTGTGTCTACTAACACAGAGGCTACTTCCGGCTTCTTTTTTTCCCAACGAGGAGAAAAAAAAATGCAATGCCTCAACATGGCTAAATACAATCAGATGATATCGGCATAAACCCGATCTAGTTCTGCAAGGAAAACCGGCAGTGAACTGTAAACACAAGGTAACAACTCTACCGAGTAAAGTTAGCCAAACAAACTGCAACAAACCACGATTCCGCGTTGCTTGGAAGGGAAAGCCCAGGAAAGTATACTCCGTTCAGGACGTAGCTCTGGGCAATCGGGAGAGGCAAGAAAAGTTGCGATTTCGCGGATTCCAAAGGGAACCATAAAAACCAGTCTCAGCTCAACCTCGAGAGGCAAAAAGAGGCAGGATGGCGTACAAGCGCCATATTTATGGCGTGACGTGGGCCCGCCCATAGTGGTGGTAAATCCATGCACAGGTAAAACTATATGCACATGTAACCTCTCTGCACAGGTAAACTCTGCACAGGTAAAACTATGCACAGATAAACTCTGCACAGGTAAAACTATGCACAGATAAACGCTCTGCACAGGTATAACTATGCACAGATAAACTCTGCACAGGTAAAACTATGCACAGATAAACTCTCTGCACAGGTAAAACTATGCACAGATAAACTCTGCACAGGTAAAACTATGCACAGATAAACGCTCTGCACAGGTAAAACTATGCACAGATAAACTCTCTGCACAGGTAAAACTATGCACAGATAAACTCTCTGCACAGGTAAATCTATGCATAGGTAAAACTATAAGCACAGGTAACCTCTCTGCACAGGTAAATTATCTGCCCAGGTAAACTGCACAGGTAAAGGTTAAATCAGGTCAAAGATGATCTGATGAGCTGTCACTTTCAACTAGGTTTTACCTGTCTATAAATAAGATTCTGAGCGTGGGAGTATGTTTAGCACATTGACCAATGAAAAGCTAAGTTCAGTTGGTGGGCGTATCTTTAGTGGAGTGTTGACCGATATGAAATAGAATGAGTGAATGGAGAGAGAAAAAACATCATTCTTCGTTGGTCAGTTGCTGATCACTGGTGCAACTCATGAAGGTAAGCTTGGTCCCTGTGTTTTTTGTCTTGAATAGTATGACTAATATCGGTGCCAGGTAGCTATACAACATTATGTTCTAACAAAGGTCAGTATGCCTTTAAGAGGCAAAAAACTTATGCTGTATGTAAACTGTCCCTTTAAGGCAAAGGGTTCCTGGGACTGTAGGGTGTCGTTGTGAGGGCATCGTCCTTAGTGCTCTTCTTCTGAACTTTGTGGGTGCGATATTAAACAAACCCTTCACTGTCCCTATCCACGGTGGCCCCCTGGTGGTTCAAATTCTTGAATGGATTTTGCTTGACAATCAAGGCTGCGGTTATCCCTGTTGCTTGTGCACCTTTTCCTACCACACTTTTTCCTTCCACTCAACTTTCTATGAATATGCTTGGATACAGCACTCTGTGAACAACCAGCTTCTTTAGCAATGACCTTTTGTGGCTTACCCTCCTTGTGGAGGGTGTCAATGACTGTCTTCTGGACATCTGTCAAGTCAGCAGTCTTCCCCATGATTGTGTAGCCTACTGAACCAGACTGAGAGACCATTTAAAGGCTCAGGAAACCTTTGCAGAAGTTTTGAGTTAATTAGCTGATTAGAGTGTGACACCATGAGTTTCCAATATTGAACTTTTTCACAATATTCTAATTTTCTGAGACACTGAATTTGGGTTTTCATTAGCTGTAAGCCATAATAATCAAAATTACAAGAAATAAAGGCTTGAAATATTTCACTCTCTGTGTAATGAATCTATATAATATATGAGTTTCACTTTTTGAAATGAGTGACAAAAAATATTTAACTTTTTCACGATATTACAATTTTTTGAGCTGCACCTGTATATTTCTGAATGGTACAGCCTCTTCTTCAATTTGAGCTTTAAACCATTTATGTGCAGTGAATATTTTTTATAATATATAAAATAATATATAATAATGGTGAGAACAATGATATATTTTTATAGCAGAATTCTAGTAAGGATGGCTTAGGGCAGCAGGGAGTGATGGAACGAGAGAGGACGTGTTGTGCAGAAGTAATCTTCGGAGTTATTCATCTTCTAGCCAAAAAGTATATACCATGATTTGGTTTAGGAGCGGGTGCATTGGTGTAGGAGCGGGTGCATTGGTGTAGGAGCGGGTGCATTGGTGTAGGAGCGGGTGCATTGGTGTAGGAGCGGGTGCATTGGTGAAGGAGCGGGTGCATTGGTGTAGGAGCGGGTGCATTGGTGTAGGAGCGGGTGCACGTAGTCATATGTATATTTCCATGATTTGGTGTAGGAGCGGGTGCATTGGTGTAGGAGCGAGTGCATTGGTGTAGGAGCGGGTGATTTGGTGTAGGAGCGGGTGCACGTAGTCATATGTGAATTGACCAACGTTTGATAATGAGATAGCGACAAGACATATAAATTTGAATCTCACAAGAAATATTTTAGGGGCCCCGTAGTATATTTCAGATGCTGGGCTCATGACTAGTGTTAATTGATAGATATCATCATCGTTTACTTTCGCATTATTTCTAATCAAACAGAAATTAATGAAAGGGTTTGGCATTGAAAGTATATTTAAGCCTATCATATTTAAGAGATTAGATTATTGTATTAGCTGCATATGTCAGAAGACAGCATACATACCTCATCCCACTCTATAGCAGCTGCATTGTCTTCCACTACCTGTTGCAGCACATGGCTTTGCTGATGATGCCTCTCTTGCTTCTCTAGACTTAGACTCAGATTAATCTTTGACCGCACTTCTGACAGTTTCCTTTTTGCAATCTCATTTTCTCTGTTGATTTGTTCCTCAATCTTCTTCTCCTGCTCCAGTCTGTTCAAACGCCGCAGTTCCTCTTGTCGTTGTGACTCTTGCTGCCGAACACGGTCTTCCTCAATTTTTGCTTTTGAGAAAGGGAATGGCAGTTTAAAAAGTACAAAAATGTGGAGCCCTCGCACCCCGCTCTGCTACTGAGCGAATGGGAGTAATATTAATAATGATAATAATGCCTGGCATTTATATAGCGCCTTTCTCACACTCAAAGCGCTTTACAATGATGAGGGGGAAACTCACCTCAACAACCACCAGAGTACATTTTATTTAGTCAGATTAATGTAATTAATGTAAAGCATGCATCACGAGGCAACTGTCATTGTACTTAGCATAGCAAACTAGCAGCTTCTAATATCACTGCTTTCCCAAAACAACTTTGTCATTAACACATGAATGGCCAGGGTGGGTCATCTGACCCATATGGAGTCCAATATTCCAATAACTATGCACCCAAAAAAGTTACAATAACCCCCCTTCATGACTTTTCCTAAATATGTGTACTTTAGTTTTTTAAAAAATTCCCTTGACCTTTGACCCATGCACCCTACATCCCCTTCCCTCTCCCCTGCATGCCTGTTTCATTATGTGTGGGAGAGAACAATTAACATGGCATTGAATAACAAAAGCCTGATAGAAACCTCATTGGATATCGTCCCTGTCATGGATTGGCTGCTCTTTTCTCGTCTATGTGGTCGTTTCTCTCTCAGAACCATGTGAGGGCGCACTTGGGTTATTTTTCCGCCGTCCGTGCCGTGCTTTCGCTTCCACTCGCATTCTGCTGATGCACCTGTGTTGAGTTGCCTGCTGGCTATATATAGCTCAGTACTTCCGCTTTCCGGTGCTTCTAGATTGTCTTTGTTTATTGACAGAAGCCGGTATGGTATAGGAGCCTAAAGGAGACCACTTTGCTTCATTGCCTTGCTTTGGAGTAACGTGGGACTTGCCTTTCATGCATTACAGTTTAATTTAGGATCACTTTCTGTCCCTCGTTCTGGTTTTTTTTTCGTTGGCGCTACGCCGGGAATTTAGTTCCCTGTTCTTTATTTTTATTCTCCTTTCACGGAGACCTTCTGCCCCTGTAGTTATTCTACCGTGTAGTTAACCTTTAGATTCCTTCTCTATCACGTCTGGTCCTCTGAGCTCGACTCCCCCTTATAGTCCCAATATCAGCCTTTCATTTCTTTGAAATTCAGTCGCTTTGTTACAATAGATCAAAGTAAGTCAAGACGATATACCGCAACGATAATTATCGATTGTAATAACGGCCGTTACCTCCATGTGCGGTGTTGTCTTTCTTTTAGTCTTTTTAAATTTAATTACACCTGATGTTGTAGTAATCTAAACTTTAAAGCCTGTGTGAAATTCTTCTGGAGAAAAAACATCAACGCTGTCTACTGAGTGTTGCTAAGACGGCCAATCAGCAGAAAGGCATTGCGCCTTTCATGTGATTGACAAAAACACATCACATGATCACACGGAAGCTGGACAACCTTGCTGCTGATTGGCTGTTTTATCAACATTCAATAGATATCAATAGATAACAAGTTTGTCTCCGGAAGCATTTCACGTGGCCTCTGAGTTTGGATGTTTTACTGCCGTATATCGGGTATACTCAAAGAAAAAAGATGAAAGACACCACATGGTGGTGACGGCCTGTATTGCATTCGATAATTATCGCTGCTGCATATCGCCCAGCCCTAGGTCAAAGCCGCAGTAACCCATGTGGATTCGGCTTTGATCATACTTAACGCATTTATTTCAGCTTGAGGCCACTTTTGCAATTATCTTCAATGGTTTTGATGCATTTCCCCTGCTCTTTTTCAGCATAGCGCACCTTGTACACATTTTTGCTGCGCACACATGTGGAGTGACCCCTATTCTATATCCATACTTCACTCTGAAATTTCTTGTCTACAGCGGGTGCTTCCTATATGTAAGATGTTAGTTGTCCTTCCCCTGGAATAGGGAATTAAACCAGCAGCTGTATGATCAGAGTAAGTAACAACTCTGTAGATAACTGCACCATAGTTTATTCACTTCTTTTTGCACTGATTACAGCAAATTGACAGTCTCTTAAAAAAACATTTTTTTTAAAAACAGTATCTTACCATAGTTGGGGCAAGTCTGAACTGTACTGTTTTTGTTACAATGCAGCTCAATAAGAGATCGATCCAGGCTTTCTTTTATGGTGAATGTGGGGCTATTATTATAATAGTGATATGAGAGAGAAACTTCTTTCTGATCTCCATATTTCAGACGTATTTCCCCTTCCTCTGCCTCACATGTTGTAGATTGCCAGGCGGCCAGAGTGGTGTCCCGATGTGGCCTTTCCTGAGGTGGGAAAAATAGTCATTTAAAGTATTTCTGTATTATAATGTATTTATTGTATATTTTTTTGATGCACTCATTCAAATGAGGAAGTGAATAACATAGAAACTTACTAAAACTTGACTAAAAAGCAGAAGTAAATTGTCATAAGGTATTCCAGAGAGGTGCCAAGTGTATGGGGTTTCATTCTTCACCGTGACAGAGCTCACAGTCCCCATGGTTCAAGCTGTAGAACATGGAAATAAATATTTACTTCATCACTCTCTTACTGACAGAACTATATTATAAACACACATGAGCTTGCTTTAATTTTTCACTGTGCTCTCTCATTCATTTGGACATGAACCCTGAACAATGTTACAAATGACAAAAGATCAAACATAACAAGAAATAGTCTGTTTAAAAGCAAAAGGCATAACAAGAGATAGCAAAATAATAATAATAATAATAATAATTACTCTTATGTCTTGCTGTTTTTCAGTAGGGATGAATTTATTTGTGGATTAGTCATTCCTCAGGGGGATTCTAAAAGTGTTTCCTCCCCTTGCTTCAGTAGGGATAAATTATTTAATCCCATTACACTTATCGCAGTGTGTTAAATCAGAGAAGCTGTTCTCACAGCCCCAACCAGTCACTAAAGAAACCCCAAGGTTCTTGGGCCCCAGAGTTGCTGGTAACTCCTCTGTCCATCTTTATGCCGATGACACAGTACTATTTGTAGTAGGCCCTTCTTCACAATCTGTGTGGGGGCCGGACCTGGTGCATGGTGGGCCCCACCCTAGTCAGATTTTTTAAAAAGAAAGAAATTAGGATATTTTTTTATTTGACTGAACAAGGCGAAATATGACTGTAGTGTTGATAGACCAGCAGGGGCCCCCATTGGGGCGAATCCCCCACTCTCCACCTGTCTATCACGTCACTGTTGAATCACGTCTGGTTTAACCGAAGTAGAACCTACCGTTCTGAGGCTGACTAATTGTGAATGGGTGCGCATAACATTCGAAACACACACAGCAGCAAAGGCTGTTTCTAGTTAGCTCGTCTGAAATGAAGATTAAATATCTGAGCGCTGCTCAAAAACGTTAACAAGCCTAAGAAAACCGCAGAGCTGAATACAGCATAAATATCAATACTCTGGTCACTGCTGAATCAAGCTACCATAAATATCAATACTCTTGTCACTGCTGAATCAAGCTACCATAAATATCAATATCACTGCTGAATCAAGCTACCATAAATATCAATACTCTGGTCACTGCTGAATCAAGCTACCATAAATATTAATACTCTGGTCACTGCTGAATCAAGCTACCATAAATATCAATACTCTGGTCACTGCTGAATCAAGCTACCATAAATATCAATACTCTGGTCACTGCTGAATCAAGCTACCATAAATATCAATACTCTGGTCACTGCTGAATCAAGCTACCATAAATATCAATATTCTGGTCACTGCTGAATCAAGCTACCATAAATATCAATATCACTGCTGAATAAAGCTACCATAAATATCAATACTCTGGTCACTGCTGAATCAAGCTACCATAAATATCAATATCACTGCTGAATCAAGCTACCATAAATATCAATACTCTGGTCACTGCTGAATCAAGCTACCATAAATATCAATATTCTGGTCACTGCTGAATCAAGCTACCATAAATATCAATATCACTGTATACCATAAATATCAATACTCTGGTCACTGCTGAATCAAGCTACCATAAATATCAATATTCTGGTCACTGCTGAATCAAGCTACCATAAATATGAATAAAGCTACCATAAATATCAATACTCTGGTCACTGCTGAATCAAGCTACCATAAATATCAATACTCTGGTCACTGCTGAATAAAGCTACCATAAATATCAATATTCTGGTCACTGCTGAATCAAGCTACCATAAATATCAATATCACTGCTGAATCAAGCTACCATAAATATCAATACTCTGGTCACTGCTGAATCAAGCTACCATAAATATCAATATTCTGGTCACTGCTGAATCAAGCTACCATAAATATCAATATCACTGCTGAATCAAGCCACCATAAATATCAATACTCTGGTCACTGCTGAATCAAGCTACCATAAATATCAATATCACTGCTGAATCAAGCTACCATAAATATCAATATCACTGCTGAATCAAGCTACCATAAATATCAATACTCTGGTCACTGCTGAATCAAGCTACCATAAATATCAATACTCTGGTCACTGCTGAATCAAGCTACCATAAATATCAATATCACTGCTGAATCAAGCTACCATAAATATCAATATCACTGCTGAATCAAGCTACCATAAATATCAATACTCTGGTCACTGCTGAATCAAGCTACCATAAATATCAATATTCTGGTCACTGCTGAATCAAGCTACCATAAATATCAATATCACTGCTGAATCAAGCTACCATAAATATCAATACTCTGGTCACTGCTGAATCAAGTTGGAGAGCGAGTAGCCTACATGGTTTATTTCTCAAGATGACGAGTAAAATGTCTTTTAGTAGGCTAGTGGTGCCCAAAAATGCAGCAAAACAATATCTGAACAAACTAAAACTAACATAATTATACCGACCTGAAAGGTCCAGTGTCCAACTTTAACTTCCACTTCAACTACAAAGCGCAATCACAGGTAGCAGTAGCCTCGCTATCTCCCCTGTGACAGCTAGCAGCCTCCCGACAGATCCAGGCCTCAGTTTCCTACACAGTTAATTTATTTCTGTAACACACTGAGGCCCGAATTTAAGGAGAATAACGAGCTCAATTAAAGCACCTGTCCCTTCTTCCCAGTTTTCCTGATGTTGCCACAGCATTTGAGCTCTTTTTAACAATTCCTGTGACTGTGTCTTCTGCAGGGAGATCATATTAAAAACTGGAAACTTATCAATAACTGCCTTAGAAGTAGGGCAACACAGTCACTAGGCTACTATTAGTAGTTTAATTAGTATTACTAGTAGGATAATTTATAGACAAGTAGCAAGACAGGAAGACAGGACTCCAGGAATCTGCCAAGTTGAGTAACATTAGGATGATTCAATTTATTCACCTTGATTGTATTGCTTTGCAGCCCATTTGCGTAGCGAGCAGTCAGAGAAATCCCACTTTCTTCAACAAAGACCAAGAGTTACAGAAAACAGCTACAAAAACATCACTGACCCACCTTATTTCACTGTGAGTATGAGGTTTCAGCAACAAAGAAGCCGATGCTGTATCTGACCAAAACGTTCAATTTTGGTCTCTTCTGACCACAGCACCTTCGTCCAGTCATAATTTAAATTAAGTTTGGCAAACTTGCTTCTGTGTCTTAAGGTCAGAAAATGCTTCCTCTTCGCAACCCTTCCATAGAGCCTGTTGTTGTGGAGGTGGCGTCTGATGGTGCTTTTTGAAACCTGGTGACCCCAAGATGCCACCAAGGCCTGAAATGTACTCCTACCTATCGCGTCCTATCTATCAGGTTTACAACTGTTCCGTATATTTTGAATTTTTGAATAATTTCCCTAACAGTGCTCAGTGGTATTTTCAAACTTTTGTGGATCTTCTTTTAGCTATTACCAGATTTATGATGGTCTAGAACCATTTGTCACTTCTGAACTGCCAGTTCTTCTATCCTTGACAAAGGGATATCACATGCGTGTAATTACCTCATTTGTATATCCTAGTGAAACAGGAAGTGATGTAATGACACAATAGTTCCTTAAGGCTTGCTAAACTTAAATAAGTGGAATTTCATGCCTGGTTTAAATTTGCTAGATTTTAATTACAATAATCTTTAGGGGTGCCATTAATTGTGAAACCTTGATTCGTAGGAAATACATTTTTTATTAAATTAATAAATGATTTTCGTTGGTTCCATTGAAACATTAATAAAGTACAGTATTTCTCACATGTTGGCATTTTGAATTTTTCACTAATGTTATTATTTTCTTTTTTAATAGAATTATTAGTGCATTTTCAATCAGGGGTGGCAGTCATTCTGGAGCGTTAGAGCAGTGTGTGCACGTGAGTTTGACAATACATTTCTCACAGAAAATGTAGGTTGTTGACTGTTTAGTAGTGATCAAACTTACAAGAAGTAAGGGCTAGTGTGTTATTAGCCTGTATCAGGGTTGTGCTCAAGTCCGCACTGACTTGTTGAATGTCTCATAAATTCCGATTCAATTCATGAATTTGAATTGAAGGGGTAAACAGGATGCAGAATTGCAATTCAAATTTGAATTACAGGAAGTAGAATTAACTGAATTGAAATTCAATTCAAATGCCTTCTTTTGTCTGTATTACTGTAGGTGTAGCCTGTACAACAATGTATAGTAATGTGTTTGTTATATAAAACATCATGTATGTCAAACATGTTGTTCTTCTTCTTCTTCGAGTCCGTATCAATCTCAGATGTCGTTCTGCCAAGATCGGGCACAGGCCACAGCTGATGGGGTGGGTTCTGCCAGGTCTGCTGGCCTGCACCGGGGGGAGTCGGCGCATTCCAGTAGGTGGGACATTGTCTGTACTAATCCACAGCTACACGTGTCTTCTGTTGTGTAGTTCCAGGCTTTCATCAGTGCTTTGCACCTCCCCTGTTCCACACGCAGTCTATTGAGTGACTTCCAGGTTGTCCAGCCAAGGTTGTGGCCACTAGCGAGGCTTTCTGTTGGTGTTATTCCTCTGTCCACCCATTCCAGAGCGCGCGTGTCGCGTTGCCATTCATCTTGCCAGATGTTGGCCCTTGCTGCTTGTTTGGTTGTCTGGAGGGGCAAGACTGTCTGCAGAAAACCGGCTCTGGATGGGAGCCTGCGTGGGGGTGCTACATGGCCATGCAGAGGGTGGCTAATGTCTGTCTCCTGTGTTCTCCGTTCATCTTGAGCGATACACAGTCGTCTGATGTGCGGAGGGGAGATGCCGGCTAGCGCATAGAGACACGGGACAGGTGTTGTCTTGACGCATCCCGTGATGATGCGACAGGTGTTGTTTAGGGCTGTGTCGACCAATTTGGTGTGGCGTGATCGGCTCCAGCTTGAGCAGGCATACTCTGCTGTAGAGAACGACAAGGCCATGGCAGTCGCACGGATTGTTTGTGGGTCTGCGCCCCACTTGGAGTTCACTAGTTTGCGCAGGATGTTATTGCGGGTGTTGATCTTGGCCTTTGTGTTCTCCAGGTGTTTCTTAAAGGAGAGTGTCCTGTCCAGTGTCACTCCAAGATACATGGGGTGGGTATGGTTGGACAGTTTGTGACCATCCCACGTGACGCTCAGTTCTTTTTTCGCGTCTCGGTTCCTCAGGTGGAAGCTGCATAGTTGGGTTTTTGATAGGTTGGGTTTCAGGTGGTTGTTATTGTAGTAGCTTGATATTTCTTGCAGGGCACTTTCAAGGACAAATTCAATCTTCTGGAAGTCTGTTTGTTGGGTGGTAATGCAGAGGTCGTCGGCGTAGATGAAACGCTGGCATTTTGGGGGTAGTGGCTGGTCATTTGTGTAGATATTGAAAAGGAGGGGGGCGAGCACGCTACCTTGTGGGAGGCCGTTCTTTTGGGCTTTCCATTTACTCCTCTGGTCATTTAGCTGGACATAGAAGCGCCTGTTGTTGAGGAGGCTTTTGATGACTTGGCACAGGTCCAGGTCACCAGTCATGTCCAGGAGTTTCCTGACCATTGTGCGGTGTTGGACAGTGTCATAGGCAGCAGTGAGATCTATGAATGCTGCTCCAGTTATTTGTTTTCCTTCAAACCCATCCTCAATGTGTTGGGTGAGGTTGAGCAGCTGTCCAGCACAGGAGCGGCCAGGATGGAAACCAGCTTGGTCTTTGGTCAGCTTGGTGTCTATGAGTGGCATGAGGCGTTGGAGTAGCAGCCTCTCATAGAGCTTGTAGGTGATGCAGAGGAGGGAGATGGGTCGATAGCTCTTTGGGGATGATGGGTCTTTGCCAGGTTTGGGGATTGCAACCACTTTGGCCTTTCTCCAGACAGAAGGGATGGTTTTCTGTGCCATGCATGTGTTCAGCATCTCCAGGAGCCAGGTCTTTGCGTTAGGTCCCAGGTGCTGTATCATTTCTGCCAGTATGTCATCAATCCCTGCTGCTTTTCCGGGTTTCAACTTTCCCATTGCAGTTTCGAGTTCTTCTAGGTCGAAGGGTTTTGTGAGAGGGCTGGCTGATTGTGGTTCGTCTGATACCACTGTGCGATGGTGTTCTCCTGTGGGTCGGCGACGGTGTTGGTTACGGCCGTTGGCCACCAACTGTGATGCAACAGAGTTTGCTGTGACGGTTGTGATTATGGGTGGTGTGGTGTGGTCTTCGCCAAGACGGCGGATAGTGGCCCATGCCTTCCTGCTGTTGTTTGTCAAGTTGGTGTTCTCTATCATTTCCTTCCAGACTTTCCTTCGTTCTTCCCCAACTTCACTGATCAGGGTCTCTCCAAGTTCCATGGTGGTAGAGGAAAAAGGGTCCTTGTTGTATTCCTCGTAATAGGCTTTCAGCAGGTCGCTGGATGTTTCTGATAGGCCAGGGATGTACTGTGTCTGACATCCTCTGGGTATGTGGTGTCTGGCTGACCTTTTTACCAGGTCTGTGAAGTTGGAGTAGTTATTGGGAAATGGTGGTATGTTAGATATGGACTGCTCTATCTCCTGTTGGAATGACAGCCAGTCAGCTTTCCGTAGGTTGAACCTCCTACGGAATGGGACGATGGTTGCTTGGAGAGCAGATCTAACAGTAATGGCAATTGGCCGGTGCTGGGTATGGGGGATAGGGTCCAGGACTTCCTTCTCAGTTCTGAATGCGATGTCACTGCTTACACAGGCGAGGTCTGGGTTGTATCCTCGTTTCCATCTGGCGCTGTGGAAGGATTTAGGTAGTTTAGCGTTATGGATTAGAGTCAGGTGTTTGGACTCAAGCCAGGTCTCCACTTCATCTCCATCTTGGTTGTTGTTCTCGTAGCCCCATGATGTGCTGTGGGCATTGAAGTCACCGATGCTGATGTGGAATCTCCTCTTGCATCTTTCTGGTAGTTCTGTGTGCAGAAAAGGGGTTGCAGGTGGTTTGTAGACTGATGTGACAGAGACATTTGGGAGGGCAACTGTGATGGTTTCCATGTGCCCTTCTGTAGTGTGGGTACAGACTTCCTCAATCTTGAGGTTTTGTCTGCTGTAAACAGCTGATCCATACTGTCTGTGTCGGATCTCAGCGACCAGTTTCATTCCAGCGATGGTGGGTCGGTGTTGTGCAGGGCCGATGTGGGTTTCCTGCATGCAGAGTATGTCGAAACGATTGGCCATCGTTGCCAGTATCTCTGCCTTGCATCCGGAGAAACCTTCGATGTTGATTGAGACGACTGACAGTGCGGGTCCAGAGACGGGCAGGTGTCTGTGGCGCTGTCGAGATCCGGCAGGCATCTCATTTGATTGCGTAGGTAGTTATACAGATATTGGCCTACTGGCAGAATCAGATTATATCCTCTTGGATGTATATCTCATTCAACCAACGTTTCCCAGGCTGCACCACGGGGAGGTTTCTGTATATGCATGTTGTTAAAACCCATTAAATATTGTTGTCATCCATTATCAACACCTCTCTAACCTGTGGCCATGTTCCTGCTGTTTTTAAAACTGCCCGTGTTACCCCACTCCTTAAAAAACCTAGCTTGGACCCCTCTGATGTCAGGAACAACCATCCTGTATCTCTCTTGCCCTTCCTGTCCAAAACTCTCGAACGAACTGTCCTTAACCAACTGTGTTTTTCTCCACCAGAACAACCTGCTTGACACTTATTGCATGACGCTTTGGATAAAAGCATCTACTAAATGATTGTAATGTCATTTTCAGGGGGAAGAAAACTCTTACAATGAATGAATGAATGTATGCCTGACACCTGTTTACTTATTATATGGGTTATTATTAAATGTTATTCAATACTGGGGGAATATACTACATATCCCAGAATGCATTAGCTTAACCCTAAACCCTCAATAAATGGCAAAAGTCCTCATAAAAAAAGTTGGAATCACTTTATAGGTGTCCTGTTATAGGAAATGAATGCACACCCTCCAGCCAATCAGAAAAGAGAATTCAACGCGGCAGTGGAATAAATACTTTTTAAATCCCACTGAGCAACTAATAATCCCCCAAAAATGTAACTCTACTGAAGCAAAAGCAAAGGGAGGAAGTGATAAAATCCCACTGAGAAACCTTTTATCCCCAAGACACAGCCCAATCAGCAGCCTGTGTATTTGCTCAAGTTTCAGTTTATCAAAAGCACTGGGGACAAATATTCCTGTCCTAATTTCCTAAAAAGTGACAGGGCATAAATGTTCCCAGCATAAATTAAGCCCACACACTGGAAACCTCACTTTGATTTAATTTACTATCACCTTAATGTGACGTTTACTTCTGTTTCCCTGTACAGCGTATTTGTGAGAGTTCTCTGTAAAAAAGCGCTATACTGATCAAATTTTATTTACTTATTGTATTCTTCAGACGTTGAAAAAGTGTATCGATTTTATAATACATTTTACATCCCTTGTGCTTTTTTTGGACTCAAAGAAAAATGATCCGGAATGTCAAAACTAAACAGACAGACAGATAGAAACCTTGCTTAGTTTTTTCCCCCACAACTCTGTTAGGCAGTGTGGTTGTTCAGTCATATCCCACATACCTCCCTGCAGAAGTCTGTTGCCTGATATCAGCACTTGGGTACGACGTTCCAGTACGGCACTCCAGTGGGAATTTGGCACCCTCTTCTGGCTATGATGAGTGATCACACCCCTCTGCAAAAGGAGAGTCACTTGAAATACATGCTTCCGTTCTTTTTAGTTTTTTTTTTTGCTTTTTGCTTTAAAAATTTTCTTTTTTTATGGTGACAATCTCTTTTTTTTTAAAGGTTTGTTCGTTTTACTGTAGGATATTGTTAGCTCGTTTGGAGTACTTTTGTTTAACGTTATAATTTTTTTAACAGCAGATTAACAAATACTGTTCTCAAAAGAAGCATTTAAGTTCTGTTTTTCAAAAAGTTCTTCCCGGGGTGGGGCATGCCCCTGGACCCCCCTAGCACTGAAGCGTCCCCCACAGATGCCAAAACACTCCTACGCCCTTTGATTTGCATTAATTTTAATCATTCAACTTGGTTGTCGTCAAATAGTTTTTCTAGGTTGATGTGCCCTTTTCTCACTCTGAGCAAAATCAAATTGACATTATGCCAATGTCTAGACACGCCCCTGCTCAAAGGTGCATAGCAACGGCTCCTCATTACAGAAATTCCTTCAGCAACTGTGCCCAAATACAATATTTTCCATGATGTGTCTCTTGCTCTGTGTTTGATGTTACCCACTGGGCACTAAACATCTATTATATCATCTAAATCAGTGGTTCTCAACGTGCGGCCCGCATCGCGTTCATCTGCGGCACGCGGAGCCATGAATTTATATTAATAATAATATTAAATAATTAGCTATGCAAAAAATTATATTTATCTTTTTTTGTCTGGCGGGCCGTTCACCAATGCAAAAAAAATAGATCTCAAATGGGCAGTGGAATAAATACTTATAATAACTCTTAACAAACTTCACTTTCAATCAGCCACTCCCCGTTCCCGCAATCCCATGCGTCGTTGGGGAAAATGCTTAATCATTATTGATCATCGCAGTGTGGTAGCCCGATAGGCTATGTTTCTATGTTATGTTAAAATTGAGAGGTTTTTAGTCAGAGGAGGAGGAAAAAGAAAAGAAGAAAATACACCAGAAGAAAAAACGAATGAAACACCAGGCGGAAAAAGGTACCGGACTGTGGAAAACGAGGGCAGAAAAGTACGGGAGGAGTGGAGAAACACGTTCGGTGTAATTGAAAAGGATGGGCAAGCATTTTGTCTGATATGCAGCAAAGTCCTCAATGTCTGCAAATCCTTCAATATAAAACGACATTTCGATACGGTCCACACAGACTTTTACAAGAAATACCCCACAAAATCTACGGACAGGTCTTAGGATAAGTCATCTCGAAAAATCTTTTAACGCTGAGCAGAGAACCATGCGAGCACGTCTACAGCTATCCCAGGCTGTGACGCTAGCTACGTTCAAAATTTCATGGTTACTTGCCAAACCATTCACAGATGGTGAACTGGTCAAAAACTGCTTTCTTGAATCAGCGCAGTGTCTTTTTAACGATTTGAGCAACAAAAACAAGATTATTCGCAGAATAAAGAATCTGCAATTGAGCAATGACACAGTTACAAGGCGAATTGCTGAAATTTCAGAGAACCTTACAGATCAATTAAAAGCAAAAATAGCCTCCGTCTCTGCACTCAGTTTAGCAACAGACAAATCTACTGACATAGGAGATGTGGCCCAGCTTTGCATTTGGGTGCACTATGTGAATACAGATACTTTTGAAATCACTGAAGACTTACTTTCACTGAAATCTCTGCATGATCGCGCGCGAGGTGTTGACATTCACAAAGCAGTTAGCGAATCGATCACAACGGACGGAGCCCCATGTATGACAGGAAAGCACAAGGGACTTGTGTACCCCAACTTGATTCATTTATAAGTTCAAAGATAAATTAATTAATGATTAATGTGGATCTATTTTACTATAAGTCGTTGCTTTGACAAGCTAAATCTGGTCTACACGTAGACACAATTTAGACAATTTAATGTTTCACATAAAATGTCCACCTTTTGTTATGTTGCTACTAAAAGCCTGGACTTAGCATGAACAAGAAGGTACGAGATTCTAGCCTACCTTGGCAGACGAGGTGTCCCCTGAGCACACACAGATATTGTAGTGAGCGCAGTAAGAGACAAACCAGGCGGATCTTCTTCTTTATTGGAGCAGTTTTGAAGTTGCAGCGAGAAGAGCAATGGAACAACTGACCCCGAGCCTGGGCGAACAGCCCCTTTTATACTTTATAATGACCTTGTTGCGACATACGGTTACACTACAATGGAACAACTGAAAATAAAATTAACATTATGCCAATGTCTAGACACGCCCCTGCTCAAAGGTGCATAGCAACGGCTCCTCATTCCAGGAATTCCTTCAGCAACTGTGCCCAAATACAATATTTTCCATGATGTGTCTTTTGCTCTGTGTTTGATGTTACCCGCTCCACCAGCACCCCCTGCACCCCCCTCATAGGGCTCTTAATTTCCGCTGCCCTGGTCACAGCTGGAACCTCTTCTGCACTGACTGTCCCACGTACTGCTTGAAACATGCTGATTCTGCTGCCGTGATTGTCACTTAAGATTGCTTCGATATTTTCAGCGTGATCGATGCGAGTAGTGTATAGCATTCGGTATCTGTCAAAATATGATTGATGGGGTCAAAGGTCAATTTATGAATATTAATGAGTTTATGAAAAATTATAATTATGCATAAATTATTTTTTAATAAATGTTTTTATTTTTATGATTATGATTATGCATCATCATTCGGGGCGGGGGTTTGTGGGTTTTTCGTTTCAAGGGTTTGGCGATGTCATTTTATTATGGATTGTTGTAAACGTTGGTGAATGGTTTTGTGACGAATGTAAACTGTTTTTATGGATGGGCCATGGTGCTTAGGGAAACATATTGGCAATGTAATGTGTTGTACATTGTTTTATTTATTTGAAAAACATTGTGAAAAAGTAATGGTGTATAAATGTATAGGTTATTAGTTGTAGCAGTAGTAGTAGCAGCGGCAATTAAGTTTTATTTTTAAAAAGCAGTTTGTGTTAGCGGCAACCGCCGCTTGTTAAAAAGAATAGAATAATTCAAGCATTTTGTTAAAAAGCGCTGAAAGTCGAACTCAATACATAGCCAGTGAACATTGAGAATAGAATAAAACTTAGCGTCGAAAGGAGACCCCCGTGAATGGCTACATAGGGAGAGACCGTGGCCAAAAACACTTAAGAAATTTCAGAGTCCGCGAATTCACAATACTGTTCAAAAATAGACAAAGATAGGTCCAAAAGGCGAGATAGAGCGTTTAAAAGCCTAGAATGGTTCGAAATAAAGACTATGAAGAAAATAATTTAAATAAAAGAATATGTTACGTTTTAAAGAATTAAAACGAAAAACGAAAAAAGAAATCGCGGGCTACATAGGGAGAGACCGTGGCCAAATGACAGCTCGCGGCCATCGGGCATGACTAAAATTGTCCAGACATGTTTCAAACAGGACGTAGTGACGTTGGCGCGTGTTCGATTCACGGTTTCTGATGGTTGTGGGTGTATCCGTGTATCACCCATGCGGTTATATCATCCAAGCCATTATGAACAGCGCATTTGTTTTAAATATATAAACTATAAACAAAATATAATCTAAACGTATCGTATAACGTATAAGGCCTATTAAAGCGAATTACACAGGACACTTTTATAATTAATTAACAAATTTTTCAGATCTTTAATTTCTTTTTTCTGCAGGGGTTAATAGGCATGTTTGGTATCGAATGGTTTGTAAAAGATGGGGCTATTCAATTTAAACAGATTTGCTCTATTATATGTAACATACAACGTGTAATAACATCTACTTTTAAAAATGTGTCCAATTTGGCCTGCGAAAACAAATTGCGAAATGTTCGTTGCCCCCATGTGGTTTTTGCGATAAAGGTTTCCATGCTGCTGTAACAGGTGGGGGGTGAACATAGCATTTATTTTAAGACTGGTTTTTCAAAGGGGTTTAATTAAATACGTGGTTTTTAAATATATAAACTAGAAACAAAATATAAAGATCTTTTGGGAAAAAACTTTTTTCCAAAACCGTGTCTCTAAACTTTTATAATTAATGATTTTATTTTTTCAGATCTTTAAATTCTTTTTTTCTGCAGGGTTAATAGGCATGTTTGGTATCGAATGGTTTGTAAAAGATGGGGCTATTCGATTTAAACAGATTTGCTCTATTATATGTAACATACAACGTGTAATAACATCTACTTTTAAAAATGTGTCCAATTTGGCCTGCGAAAACAAATTGCGAAATGTTCGTTGCCCCCATGTGGTTTTTGCGATAAAGGTTTCCATGCTGCTGTAACAGGTGGGGGATGAACATAGCATTTATTTTAAGACTGGTTTTTCAAAGGGGTTTAATTAAATACGTGGTTTTTAAATATATAAACTAGAAACAAAATATAAAGATCTTTTGGGAAAAAACTTTTTTCCAAAACAGTGTCTCTAAACTTTTATAATTAATTATTTTATTTTTTCAGATCTTTAAATTCTTTTTTCTGCAGGGTTAATAGGCATGTTTGGTATCGAATGGTTTGTAAAAGATGGGGCTATGCAATTTAAACAGATTTGCTCTATTATATGTAACATACAGTGTGTAATAACATCTACTTTTAAAAATGTGTCTAAATGCTTGGCGCACGTAAACCATTTTGCGAAATTGTGGGCGTAATTGTAAAAGCATGACACAACCAATCAAAGATGAAGGCTCCGACCAAAAAAACTTTATAAAAACAGACACTTACAGATAGCGGGGTCAGCGAACATCACAGCAGCGCACCTTACAGGCATCTACACCCATCGAGAAGACCGGAAAGACATGTCGGCTGGCTACTTCTCAACACAAGGTAGCTATGTGTTCATATATTTAATTATCGTACAAGTATGAGATTTACAAGTTGTTAATTAAGCGTGCTGAATGTTCTATTTCTTAACATGGCATTTGTTAATGTAAATGTATCACAGACTACGACGATATATATGCGGACACAGTGGACGACAATGCTTTGGGGTTCGAACAAACTGTAGGCCTTGAAGATTTTATACGGTTGTTACCCCATGAAACCGAATTAAGCCGCACTATAGAACTTGGTGCAGGTAAGTTGTGTTATACATTTGTTTAAAATGTACTTTTAAAGAGGTTGTGTGTGTATATATATATATTTATTGGCGAATGTTTATGTGTGTTAGACACGTGGTCTCTACAACAGGCCGACAAATGCTTATACGGGTGCTCTCTAAGCAAGGCCTTATATACAGATTCTCAACTCGCGTATATTTATTTATATATATATCCAGAGTCTGAAACTTTTAAATACCTTTGTAGACAGCGGTTTTTGGACTGTTGAACATTGTTAGGGTTTATTTTAAGGTTATTTTTTTTTTTTTTTTTTTAATATATATATATTTTTTACGGTTGTTTAAATGATCCTTTTAAAGATCATTTATATATGATTGTTTAATGTTTAATTGTTTTAGACACGGTGGTTACAAGACAGACAGTCGAGGCCCAGGTTTTGGCATCGTTCGAGGACACTCGATACACGTATATCCAAAGTAGGAAACGTTTAAAAACTTTTATCTGGTTTAGGGATATTGAGCATTTGTAGTTATCGTTTTGTCTGATTTTATTACATTTTATTTTTAAAAAGCCCCAGAAACACCTCTAGAAACGTGTACAGAGGAGTCAAGCAGCAGACCTGAAAGTTCGGCGAGGGAAGCCACGACCCCAGAAACGTCTACATACCGCCGTGAGTTGTACATGTTTTTGAAGGCGTGTGCATGCGAGCGTATGCGTGTGCGCGCGCGTGTGTGTGTGTGTGTGCGCGTGGGTTTGCGCACTTGTGAGTGTGAACGCTTGTGTAATGTTTTTTAAATAACAATGTTTGTTTGTTTGCTTTAAATTAAATTGCTTTTTTAATTTTTTTTTAATTTTAGTGTGTGTGTGTCTGCTTTAAATTAACTGGTTATTAAAGTATTTTTAATTTAGAATTTTTTAAACTATATTTAATTATTTTAATTTCTTAAAACTTTGTGTGTGTGTGTTTTAAATTAAATATGTTTAAGTATTTTTTATTTTTTCTTACAGACGACGAAGTAACGGATGAGGAGCTGGTTTTGATACCCGAACCAGAAACCCCAACAAACTTCGAAGAAAGGCGACCGAGCAATCGTGGTGTTGCCGAACTACTGCGCAAGAGCCAGACCAAGCAAGTGTGACAGAAGCCACACAAACCGTGGACCACAGGGGCCGTCCGGCGAGTGTAACCGAACAACTCCTTTGTATTGTTGATAGAATAGTTGCCAATGATAGAGAGCGAACAGAACTCTACAATAGTTTTCAAACACTTGTAAACCAACATTTACAATAAATATGGCCCCGAAAAGACCACGTACTGCTTCTTGTTCTGAGGGGTCAAGCTGCAAAAGACCTGCTGCGGATGATGCTGAAAACACTAACCGTTTAGAGTTAATGCCTGAAAATGTTAACCCACATCTCTTAGCACTTGTTGAGGATGTTAATCAAGGCTCTATTGACACGCATGAAACAAGTAATGAAACTGTAGAGCATGATGTTTTTGCCGGGTTGTTAAGCGCGCTGGCCGCTGTAAACCGTGAACGCGCACGTGCTGAAACGGATATTGCCCCAAACAGCTCTGAAAATAACACGCATGGCATTACTGTGTTAGAGACGCCCCAAAGCCCTGTAGATGATAACGTGCATGGACTTACAGAAGTCAACCAAAATGGTGGTGGTGGTGCGGTTGATGACACAGACATTCAGGTGATACGCAGGCCCAAATTCAACAGTACAGAAATTCGGCACCATTTTAACTTTGCATCACTGTACGACTTTGACAACTACGCAGAGTTTTATGTGTGTGTCTTAAACACTTTAGAACAGCTACTGGTTAAAGTTCGTGAGTTGTCGCGCCCCAATGATGTTGTACAACTAGAATTAAGGGGTGATTCATTGTCTGAGGGCGTAACTGTACAACTAAACAGCGACAACATTGAATTGGATATTTTTTTGGACATGATTGAAAAGTTGATACAGAGCAATTTTGAGATTCTGGCTGATGAAACGCTTATGCTTGTGGCTCACATTATTCAGAACCCTAATGGTGGTGTGGGGGGCCGACGAAAATTATCGTCATGTCTCAAGAGCGAAATCATTCGCAAAAAACTAAAACACCTAATTGTTAGCTACAACCGCGGTAACAACCTATGCTTTGCAATGTGTTTGACACACCTTTTAAATCCGGCATTAAACACATGTGAAGCTGAAAGAGAGGCTGAGCAATTGCAACGTTCCGTAGGCTTGGGTGTTCAGCACAAGGTTTGTTTTTCAGACATTCAGATGTTTGAAAAGTTTTTAAACATCAAGATTGTTGTGTTGTCACACAGTGCAAATAACGGGGTCTTAATAAAGTTTCAAACATCCGAGGCTATACACGCAAAAACACTGTTCCTATACCTCGATGGCATGCACTATTATGGCATCAAGTCATTGAAAGGTTTCTTAGGTAGTCAATATGTTTGCAACTTTTGTTACACACCGTACACAGCGAAACATAGCCACAAATGCAAACATAATTGCAACGTCTGTTTACATGCAGATTGTTTTAAGCATCGGACGGCAACGATAAGGTGTGACGACTGTATGCGAATCTGTCGATCAAGCTTTTGCTATGCAGAACATAAAGTTTTGAAACATCAGAAGTCGAGCGACAAGATGCTCAGTATCTGTGACACACGCAAGTTCTGTGACAAATGTGCCCGAACATATATTGTCGGTAATCCTCCTAAACCACACACATGTGGTCTAAAGACATGCACAGCCTGCAAGGCTTTATTGACCCCGGATGTTGAACATGTGTGCTACATACAGCCTGTGAAAACAGAGCACCCAAGCGTACGTTATGTGTTTTATGATTTTGAGTGTCGGCAGGACCATGGCGAACACATTGCAAATTTCATATGTTGCATTGATTTTAATGGTAAGCGTTGGACGGCGGCTGGTGATGATTGTGTAAACGCTTTTTTTAAGAGATACCGAACACCAAAGTACAAGGGCTATGCATTCATTGCACATAATTCGAAGGGTTATGACGGGTACCTGCTGATGCAGTATTTGGTTAAGCAGGGTGTGACACCAAGCATCATAGCACAAGGCAGAAAACTCCTGTGTGTTACAGACGATGCTTTTGGACAGAGGTATGTTGATTCACTCTGTTTCCTGACTATGAAGCTTAGTGACATGCCCAACGCGCTAGGTTTTGACAATGTGAAAAAGGGGCATTTTCCCCATTTCTGGAATAAAATTGAGAACCAGAATTACATCGGCCCGTACCCGCCACCCTTGTACTATGGAGTTGACACAATGATGGAGAAGGATAGGGTTGCATTTAATGCCTGGTATGATAATGTGTCTGGGGGTGTGTTTGACTTTCGTAAAGAAATGTCAGAGTACTGCCAGAACGATGTTGTTATTTTGCGGCAGGCTTGTTTACGTTTTAGGACCGAGGTGCTTGGGAGCACGGGTTTAGACCCGTTCCAATGCATTACAATAGCCTCTGTGTGTATGAAGCAATTCTGCACAAACTTTTTATCCAAAAACACCATTGCAGTCACAGCGCCCGATAATTATGTCCGACAGCAGAAAGCCTTTTCCACCGCATCAATCCAATGGTTAGAATATGTGAGCCACAAGGAAAAGTTTTTCATTCAACATGCCTTGAACCATGGTGAGGTTAAGATGGGTAACTACCATCTAGACGGTGTACGTACGGCTTATGAATATGCTGGCTGCCTATATCATGGTTGCACAAAATGTTTCCAGCCAAACACGATTAGCCCTATCACAAAAACAGATTTTGGTTCAATCTACCACAAATTTCAGGAAAAAATTGACACTTTACGCCGCGTATACAACCTGAATGTTGTCGTGATGTGGGAGCATGAATGGGTAAGACTTAAACGTGAGAACCCCGAGGTTCAGGAGTTCCTGAGACATCAGGACTATCCTGAGCGTATGGAGCCTCGGGATGCTCTGTTTGGTGGTCGAACTAATGCTTTGCAACTTTACTACAAAGTTCAAGAAGGTGAGCAAATGCACTATTTTGATTTCACCAGTCTATACCCGTTTGTGAACAAAACTAAAGTTTACCCAACAAATCACCCCATCATCATCTTCCGTGACTTTGAACCGATCGAAAACTATTTCGGTCTGATCAAAGCCCGGGTCAACACCCCAAGAAACCTTAAAATACCAGTGTTACCATACAGAGTCTCTGGTAAATTAATGTTTCCACTCTGCCGGACCTGTGCGGAATCCGAGCATCAAGGTTGCTGTCTGCATTCTGATGATATGCGTTCTCTAACAGGTGTATGGTGTACCGTCGAATTGCTTAAAGCTATTGAAAAAGGTTACACCATTGACAAAATTTTTGAAATCTGGCACTTCCAAGATAGCTCCGAGTCACTTTTCAGTGACTACATTAAGACGCACTTAAAGGGTAAACAAGAAGCATCAGGATACCCCTCTTGGGTTTCTGATGATTCTGACAAGGCGGCATATGTGCAGAGTTACTGGGAGAAGGAGGGCGTCCGATTGGACCCAAACAATATCATTGTAAACAAAGCCAAAAGACAAATTTCTAAACTGTTTTTAAATAGTCTTTGGGGCAAATTTGGCCAGAGAAGCAATCAGTCAAACACAACCTTGATCCGGGATCCCGAGCAGTTTCTGCAATTCATGTTTTCGGATGAGTATGACATCTCACACTTTTCATTTCTTACCGAGACAGTAGCCCTGGTCCAGTGGAGACTTGCAAAGGGTTTCCCAAAACCACCCAGATACAGCAATGTGTTCATCGCGGCCTTCACCACCGCTTATGCCCGGCTCGAGCTTTATAATAATAATAATAATAATACCTTGTATTTATATAGCGCCTTTCTCGACACTCAAAGCGCTTTACAGTGATGAGGGGGAAACTCGTCTCTACCACCACCAATGTGTAGCACCCACCTGGGTGATGCAACGGCAGCCATTTCGCGCCAGAATGCTCACCACACATCAGCTGAGGTGGAGAGGGAGAGAATGATTTTTTGCCAATTAAACTGGGGGATGATTAGGTGGCAGATTGAAAGAGCCAGGTTGGGAATTTAGCCAGGACACCGGGGAAACCCCTACTCTTTACGATAAGTGTCATGGGATCTTTAATGACCACAGTGACCTCGGTTTAACGTCTCATCCGAAAGACGGCATCTCCTACAGCACAGTGTCCCCATCACTGCACTGGGGCATTGGGATTTTTATTTGACCAGAGGGAAGATTGCCCCCTACTGGTCCACCAACACCACTTCCAGCAGCAACTTAGTTTTTCCCAGGAGGTCTCCCATCCAAGTACTAACCAAGCCCACACCTGCTTAGCTTCAGCCATTCAGCAGGAGCAGAGTGCACGGTGGTATGGCTGCTGACAATGAGCTCATGGATAAAATGCCAGACAGAGTTCTGTACCACGACACAGATTCTGTAATCTTTGTGAGCCGGCCGGGCGACTGGATGCCTTCTCTCAGTGATTTTTTGGGTGAATTGACTAGCGAGCTAGACCCTGGTGACCACATTGTTGAATTTGTTTCAGGAGGACCCAAGACGTACGGCTATAAAACACTGCTCGGTAAAACCTGCATGAAAGTGAAAGGTATAACCCTACATAATACTAACACACAAGTTGTCAATCTTTCATCACTCACAGACTTGGTACAGCACTATGTACAGAATCCCGAGGCACCAGCTCGTGAAATTATGACCAGCACAAAGCAAATTGTTAGGGATAAGAGAGGTTTCTCTCTCAACACACGAACAGTTTCCAAAATATTCAGAGTGGTTTACAACAAAAGAGTACTGCTCCCGGATTTCAAAACCTTACCATATGGAATCTAAACAAGTGCTTGGGTGTGAAGGATTTGACAATCGTCTTCAGCATACTTTTTCATGCATAATCTCCGGCCCCTCAAGCAGTGGTAAAAGTGTTTTTGTGAAAACACTGCTCCAAAATGCGCAACATGTTTTGTCACAAGTACCTCAGAACATTGTATGGTTTTATTCCTGCTGGCAACCCATGTATGATGAGGTGCTTCATAAAATAAAGAATGTACAATTTGTAGAAGGGCTTCCTGAATCTTTGACCGATTAAGTTTTGCTACCTTTGCACAAAACCAATATGGTCATTGTTGATGATCTTATGCAAGCCACCAGTCAGAGCTCTGAAATTGAGAGAGCTTTTACCAAGTATACACACCATAGAAACCTAAGCATCATATATCTTGTGCAGAATCTTTTCTTCCAGGGTCGAAATAGCCGCACAATAAATCTTAATGCAAACTATATTGTTCTGTTCAAAAATCCAAGAGATAAAATGCAAGTTAATGTTTTGGCCCGACAAATGTACCCCAGAAATTAAAAGTTTTTCCTAGAATGTTTTGATGATGCTACCAGAAAACCTTATGGATACCTGTTGGTGGACTTAAAAGCACAGACGCCTGAGGACTACCGCATCAGAACTGGTTTGTACGCTCCAGAGTGGCCGGTTGCTTACGTGCTAAAGAAAAAGTAATATGTCGACACGTATTAAACGGAACTGGAGTCTTCTAAAAGCTCTATTTGAAGGTGATGCCCGGCAAAGACGGGGTATATTACAGTCTGCTTCTGATGAACTCATAAACACAATTTGTGAGCTAGCTCTCAATGTTTTGCGTGGTAATATTCCCCTAACGAACACACAATTGAAAAAAATAAGAAAACAAAAGGCCGGTATTAAACTGTTGGCTAACAAGAAAACATCAATTAAAAAAAATTTTTAAGTTATAAATCAAAGGGGCGGCTTCCTTCTGCCTCTACTGAGTGTTGCGATACCTTTTCTAACCAGTTTGATAGCTGGTCGCGGTGGCGGCTAAAAATATGGAGCATGCACAAAAGATGTTTCTGGTACCTCAAAGTCAGATGGACAAATTAAAGAATCTTACTTTTACGCCGGAACCCATCCGACAAACTGTTGAAAATGATTTGGATCAAACCATACGTGACATCTTGTCGAGGACTGATGTTGTACCACACGAGAAGGCAAAACTGTACACGATTGCTTTGCAACGTTTTATGGCTCTGATTAAACAAGGTGCTGCTGAAACACAACATTTGACCCTATCAATGCCTGTCGAGACTCACGATCCTGTAAGACCTGAGACCGCCCGAGTTGACGATGATGTCTTACAAAGTGTACCACTTAGAAGCCGGAAAAATGCCACTTACGTGTTGGATAAAATTTCAAAATCAGGAGATTTGGTAACGTGGAACGCTGACGGGGAGTTTGTGTTTAAAGGCACCGCCGTAAGTGGCTCACATATGTTGGATCTAATAAAGAACATAACAGCCCCTCACAAGATTTCTGAGAATAGAAGACCCAGGGGCTGGGGTGAATTTATAGAGGCTATGGCCATGCTTAACATGCCTCTTTCTGTTATACCTAATCAAAATGTTCGCGACAAGATAAATCGGCACAAAAAAACACCAAGTGTGGGAGTATTTACGCCAGAGCATGGTCCTAGGCCGGTTTTCTCATCCCCGGTTTTAGACCATTCTGCGTGGTTAGATTTCTGAAGCAGAATGTGTGTACTTGTGTGCATGTGTGTGTGTTCCAAATGCTGAAAATGTCAAATGTCATGTTTAACATGTTTTTATTTTACAATAAAATACATAAAGTAAAAACCAAACGAAACATGCTTGTTTATTTTTATTTTTTATTTTCAACAACCGTGACAGATATTAAACATTTCGCCACAGCCTGCCGTCTGTACACAGTTTAACATGTTTTTAAGGCATTTATTCAAATATATTTTGTCAACATATCTTGACACCATAGCATCGTTATTTTTCAAATTATCAGAGTATAGGTCTATAATGTGGCTAAACGGAACCCCTTTGGCCCTGTTGTGTAGATAAAATATACAATGCTGGCCACACTTTGCGCTGAGCGGGTCTTGCATCTGTACAGTGTTGTAAATAATCCTTGTGCAGTTCTTTTGCAGAAAAGTGTTGATGCTATCAGGGAAGTAGATGTAGTCAGGTGGGTTGCCGTAGGAGTCGAAAAATTTGCCCGTCTTATCCGCACACACATACAAAGCCAACCAGTGCTCCCCAGGCTTATTTCGAGGGTGTGTATTCACAATGTACATGGAGGGTAAATTATCTAGTTTATCAGCCGGTAGCTCATCGCAGGCCACCATTCCATAAAAGTAATTTGTGGTGTAAGGGTTGTTGCACAAAATAGCATCTAGTTCTCGGGTGTTCATGTTTAATAATAATCATACAAAACGTTCCTCCTCTGGTTCACTTCAATAATATTGTCGAAGCATGCGTAAACAATTAAATTAACGGTTCTGGGTAGCGGGGATCTGAATCTCATCTCCAGACGAATATTGCCCGTTTTGATCAGGGATAGATGTTGGCTGCATCCTTCATCGGGGGTCAGATTGAATGCATAAAGTGTGTAGCCTTTTATGTATTCTTGACGATTTATACACAATGGTGAATCTTTCAGATGTCGCCCCGTTGCAAGTGCTAAACCATAAAATTCACGAACCGCTGAACCGGTTGTGTAATCTGGGGTAAAAGCTTTTGCCGGAATCTGAAGACCATCCATATTGAGTGATATATGTTCGGCGTCATAATGTTTGAAATTGAAAGGGTTCTTATTGTAAACTCCTGTAAAAGCGTCGTTATCTACTAAACCTATGATGATCGATTTTGGTAATTGCCCCAAAAACAAATTTTCTTGATTGCAAACTCTAAGACCAGCCGCCAAGCTGAAAGTTTTAAGGCTAACACGGTCAATAGGATATTTAACATTCGCTGTTAGTAGTGCCTGTGCATGGCCTAGTTTAACAGGGGGCGATACCCCGATTTTTTTAACAAACATTGTTGCCGAGACTATTTTAAGCTTGTACTGTTGTTGTTGTGCATCAGCGGTTGTAAGAGCCAAATTCAGGGTCACTTATATGGGACAGTGTGTTACTCCTCCCAGTGAGGTTAATTGGGTCAAGGGGTTGCTCCTCCCACTTTAATGGGAACAGGTTGCATTTAGGTAGGACCTCACCTGTTGTTGGTTAGGTGTTGCTGCACGGAGGGCAAACAGTTTTTGACCACATATCCACAGCCTACATGTACACACTTGTGTAGCGTTTGTTTGTTCAATGGATTAACCGGATTACATGCCGACGAACAATAAATGGACCAAGTGTCCGCACAGCAGGTTGTATCGTGTGACGCTATCTTTGTTTACAATCGGTACCGTGTATAGTGCGTCAATTAGGTCAATCAGTGCAGCAGCGCCTCAGTGGCTTAAAGCACTAGGCTTAGCCTATACACAAGTCAAAAACTTAGCCAAAGGAAGCTGTCTGAAGACGAAGCCACGGCGTGCGTGTCAAGTGTATGCGATGCTGGAAGGTAAACGGGAGCCGTAGCCAGAAAAGTGAGCTGTGCGGCGTTTGTATGGAGTAGCCTACCGTGCCAGCTGATTCTCATCTACTCACCGGCTGGCGGTGCTTGGAGGAGCTGCGGATTCGGCAGGGGACGGCGCGAGGGCTTGGAGCCAGTGTCGGGGTCATCGGATCTAGTCTACACGCATGCCATCTCTTCTCATCGCATCAGCTGTTGAAGACGCCGCTGGGCTTTGCATCAATTCAGCTTCATCATGTTCATCACGGGGAGGTATGTGTAGCGCGCTACCAACGTCTTAGATGGCCATCTAGGTTAAATGTGTGCACACAATATTGCGTAATTCCGATGCATCGGTCGCGAAGCGGATGAACAAACTTTGTATCGCGTTGTTTGTTGGGAACTGTTGACTGTCAGAATGAGCGTGGCCGAGGGGGCGGACAATCCACCACTCGTGGACGCGCATGCGCCGGTTGCTTCTGGTACAACGAACAGTATCACCGGTGACATTAGCTGCAGACCTAAACGGGTGATTACACTCACTGCCAAAGCCTTGTGTGATAAATTAGACCGATTACAAAAAGGTAGAAAATCAAAACTAACTAAAGCTGGTAATCTTAGAAACATGATACAAGGGTTTATGTCAAATGGCGATGTTTTACAGGTGCAACAAGCTTTTGATGAATTTAATCAATTATGTGAAGACATAAGGTGTATGCATGATTCTTTAATGTCTTTATTGCCATCAGAGGAACATGAGAGAAATGAAATATGGTTTCAAGCAAAAATGTTGTTCAATGATGACTTTATAAGAAAAATACAAGTGTGGTTGAAAAACAAGGTACAACATGGGTCTGATAAAAATATTGAAAAAGGTGAATGTTATAATGACAAAGATGAAATTAATCCAGATGACAGTGTGTCTAATATTGGTAATCCCTCAAATAACAGTAACATCAGTCACAAGTCAAGCACCACTTCTTCAGTAACTAAAGCAGCAGCAAAAAAAGCTGCACTTCTCACACGCATGACAGCCTTAAAGGAGCTGCACAAACTGGAGGTGCAGGAGCAACAATTAAAGAGGAAAAAGCAACAGCTGGAATTGGAAACAGAGCTCGCAGCAACTACTGCCAAGCTTAATATCCTGGAAGCAGGTGGAAAGGTTGCCTCTCAAGTCTCATCAAATTGTATGAACTCATATTGTGAAAGGGAACAGAGGAGAATGACATCTGGTAACACACTTAACCCTATGGCCAAGGAATGGTCTGCTGCACAGACCTCACAGCAAAGGGATTGGTCACTGCCATTCCAACCATCAGCAATGGATTGTAGGCCAAAGCAAAATGTCTCATTTCCAATGGAACAAGCAACTGGAGTATATAAACCTTTGGAAACACCACAAGCGCCACCAATTAGGACTGCGTGGCCAAATCAAAGCAATGGACAGTATCAACAAATTCAAAACGAACCAGTAGGCCTAGGCCTACCACCTGACAATATTGTTGCCATCATGCATAAACAAAATGAAATCACAGCCTCTCTTGTCCACCAGCAGAGGCTGCTGTCTCTGCCCACACAAGACATTCCTGCGTTTGAAGGAGACCCATTACAGTATCAAGCCTTTATCAGAGCATTTGAACAACTTGTCTTGGTACGCCAGCCTCTGTGTGAAGTTTATATCCACAATGGATATAGTCGCGACCAGTACAGGCCCAATCCCTGTACACGAGGTCTATACGTAGTCGGGATATCGCAGCAAAGGGTTTTCTTGGTGTTTGCAACACCGTGCTGTCAGCCTTCATAGCGTCTGGATAGTTGGGTGTCATAAGTTGTGCGTTCGCCATTTTCTGGTTGCTTTGACAAGTTACTGCTTCGATACCTGCTTCTGCTAAATATCTGTGCCGAAAAGCCTGTCTTTTATGCACGTCTTTTCGACTGCAGCGCCTGTGGGCTGCGCCTTTGGTCTACACCCACAACCATCACATGGTGAATACCCCCCCCAGAAACCCCATCAATCAGCCACTTTGACATTTACCGTTTTCGCGCCAAAACCTCTTTGGACCAGCCCTCCGACGTTGGTCTGCGTAAACGGACGTCAAATTCACGTAACAGGAAGCTTGGGGGTCGTATTCCTGCTTGAAATGCACAAAGTTCTCTCTAGTCATCCCCGATAGCCGCGAGCTGCAGCAGCAGCAGTGCCTGTGGTATATACTCCGCTAACATATTCTTTTATTTAAACTCTTTCTTCATAGTCTTTCTTGCGAACCATTCTAGGCTTTTAAACGCTCTATCTCGCCTTTTGGACCTATCTTTGTCTATTTTTGAACAGTATTGTGAATTCGCGGACTCTGAAATTTCTTAAGTGTTTTTGGCCACGGTCTCTCCCTATGTAGCCATTCACGGGGGTCTCCTTTCGACGCTAAGTTTTATTCTATTCTCAATGTTCACTGGCTATGTATTGAGTTCGACTTTCAGCGCTTTTTAACAAAATGCTTGAATTATTCTATTCTTTTTAACAAGCGGCGGTTGCCGCTAACACAAACTGCTTTTTAAAAATAAAACTTAATTGCCGCTGCTACTACTACTGCTACAACTAATAACCTATACATTTATACACCATTACTTTTTCACGATGTTTTTCAAATAAATAAAACAATGTACAACACATTACATTGCCAATATGTTTCCCTAAGCACCATGGCCCATCCATAAAAACAGTTTACATTCGTCACAAAACCATTCACCAACGTTTACAACAATCCATAATAAAATGACATCGCCAAACCCTTGAAACGAAAAACCCACAAACCCCCGCCCCGAATGATGATGCATAATCATAATCATTAAAAAATTTTTTTTAATGCATAATCATAATTTTTCATGAACTCATTAATATTCATAAATTGACCGTTGACCCCATCAATCATATTTTGACAGATACCGAATGCTATACACTACTGATGCGGTCTTGCTGCTGTAGGTATGCTAGCCGGAGCCCCCTCAGGAATGCGTTGAGGGCTAGGCTGTCTTTAACCAGGCCTGTGAGCTGTGGGTAGGCCCGCTGTGTTAGCCGTTGGACCTCAGCTGCCGAGCTCAGAGGCCTAGTTTTTCCCCGGGCCACCTTTCCTTTGCCTATAGCTGCGCTTTGACAATTATTTGTGAAGTAGCTTCACCAAAGCGCCTTGCCAGCTCTGCACTGAGAAGTGCGAATGTTGGGGATTCGCCTTTGTTGAAGTCGAGGAGGGCCTACAGGGCTTCGCCTTTCAGAGAAACCGCCAGGTTTATGCTTTTCTGCTGCTCTTTCCAGCCTGCCACACCCGCAATGAAGTTAAACTGCACTAGTTATGCTTCCCAGCTCCTTCCCGTCAAATCCCGGCAGCCTTGTGCCCGGCGGGGAGTTCCCACAATTTGGTATGCAGTAACTCCGACCCCGCCCTGCTAACAGACCGCTCCCACCCCAGGCTGACCAAGCGCCCCGTTTTTTCCTCCTGCTCATCCCCTCTGGCTGTCTTTTCTTCAAATGCGCGAGTTAATCGTCGATACGATTCCCCAGCGCGACCTGCCAGGCGGATTCTGCTCACAAGTCATTTTTGTTTACTTGAGAAGCATTACATACAACTTCGGGAACTGACCCCGAGGGATGCAACACAGCCCTCTTTATATCCTCAATTATGCAAATGAGCTGGCGCCCTTTTTCAGCCAATCACAACACATAATACTGCTAGTATTATGTGTTGTGATTGGCTGAATTTTTGATTGGCTGAATTTTTTTTACATTTTAATTTTAATATTAAAATTTAGACAGAATCCCATGTTCTACAGTGGTCAGAGAATTTTGTATACCCAGAATACAGCCATGAGGTCGACAAGAAATGAGGGGAATTTGTCCCAGCAAGAGAAAGCTAAAAGCACGGGATTTAATACATCTACAGGCTCATGTACTCGGCGGCAATAATATAAATTAGCCTACCTGGAAAAACTAATCGAAAAGTCTGCTCACGCTATAAATAATTCCATAAGCGAGACGACTTCATCGAATATCGCAGCAAGCAGGCTATGCACAAGGAGCACCTTTCAATTATTCTTTTCTCATGAAGTAAATTTTTTTTTGCTCTTCACCTGCTAATGGACAACATTTCAAGAAGAGGCTTAATAAACATTTGTAAGCACTGAAACTTTTGCCATTTCTAACTGGTCACGGACATTGGAGCCTTTGAGTCTACTCCATTTAGTATTGAAATGCTTTTCAGTGGCAAAACGGCAAAATACATAAGTGTCTAATCTTATGTCCAAAAAGTCAAAGAATTGCAGAAACATTATTAAAATGATTATGTCATATTTTAATTCAGATCGATAGGGAATTATGTTCAATAAAAAAAAATACTGCAATAAATGAATACGTTTTTAGACATTTATGTCGAAAAATGTGTATTGGGAAAAATACATAAGTAAAGTTTATTTATATCGCACCTTTCACAGACACCAGTCACAAAGTGCTCCACAGTCAAAAATAAAATAAAAACAAAGATAAACAACAGATAAAACACACAAGGGGAAAAAACAAACATAATACACAAGTTAAAACATAAAATACCATATGCTACCTAAATGCCTGTCTGAACAGATGGGTTTTAACTTTAACATAAGACTAAAGTCGTCTGTCCAAAAGGGGCCAACATGGTCAAAAAAAATAAAAATGCCATTTTTTGATTCCAATTGATAGAAAAATATATTTACTTTATAACTGCGGTGAAATAAGTGAAAAAATGTTTTTATATAAGACTATTGCCTTATGTATCTTGCCGTTTTGCCACTGAAAACCATTTTTTTGTCATAAATTTCTTCAAAAACATTTTTATTACAGTTTTTCTCAATTGTTTAGACAGACGGGGAAAGGGACGGCCTGGACAGAGCCAGGCGGAGGCACATGACTAGTCCATAGCTCAGAATGGGTGCGGGCGACCAAGGTCAGGAACGGACGGGAACAGGCGTGGGGCCCGCGGGCAGGTGCCATCGTGGAGGCCGCAGGTGAGCCATAGACAGCGTGGGGTGCCGCGGACAGGAACAGGTGGGAAACAGACACCAGAGACCAAGGGAAAACACGGGGTGGACTTTGAGACGAGGGGAAAACCAGGGGACGGAACACAGGGACCTCGCACTATTATTGAGTGTACTGACCAACTCAAATATACAAAAAAAACAGTGAGATGGTTTTTTAGTTGTTGTTTTTTTATTTTTCCAAATTACAAAAATGTTGGGAGTAGACAAAGTAAAATAAGAAAAACAGGAGGAAATGAAAAAAAAAACTACTGTACTGGGAGTGAACAAAAAATGTAAAAGTAAAACCAAAATTAAATTATTCTGCTCTCTGCTCTTGATCAGGCCACATATTCTCATGTACATCACACATTATATTTTCTCTGGCCAAGCAGCGGAAGAACTGTCTTTTGGAATGACACAGCCACCCTTGGCATGACTGAGAAATGAAAAAGCAGCTAAATAGGTTATTATAGCGCTGCAAGCAAAATAAATCCATCATTTTGGCAATTGCATTGAATAGAATTTAACGTGGCTTTTAAAGGGGGGGGGGGGGGGGGGAGATGATTTTGCCTATTGCTGAATTTTTTTAGGGCACCCTCTGGTAAAAAAAAATTTACTCGGCGCCTATGATCTTTTTTTTGTTAGCGCGGGTACTTTTACTTTTGATACGTAAGTACATTTTATACCAGATACTTTAATACTTTTACTTAAGTAGTATTTTAATGGGTGACTTTCACTTTTACTTGAGTCATTTTCCAGCAAGGTATCTTTACTTTTACTTAAGTATGAATTTTCAGTACTTTTTTTACAACACTGTTTGGTTGTAAAGTACCAGTAGGTTTGTGTTTAGGAGTTAGGTTTTAGAAATCAAAGGTCCTTGAAGCTGTTTGAATATTTGAATATTACACCATTTAGGCTATGCGCACAAATAGAACAATAAATAAACAACACACTAAAACAGAAATAACAAATATGTGATGACCAGCAGGGAAGGACCCAAATGCACGATGAGACAGAGTCTTTCTTTGAAAAGAAGGGTTTTTATTTTCGTAATCCCGGGTCGGATCCACACCGGGAAATCAGGGTTTAACAAACAACAATATCCACTGTGGAACCCGCAGAGAGCTGGTGGACAGGATCCAGTGAAGTAGCCAGGAGTGGTTTTAGTAAGGCCGAACGGGACCACCCGGTACTCGAAGTGACCCAGGGGGGTGTTGAAGGTGGTCTTCCACTCGTCCCCCTCCCGGATCCGTACCAGGTGGTAGGCGTTACGGAGGTCCAGCTTAGTAAAGACCCGGGCACCCTGCAGCAGTTCAAAGGCCGAATTCAGTAGGGGTAAAGGGTATTTGTTCCTGACGGTGATGGCGTTGAGGCCCCGGTAATCAATGCAGGGGCGGAGGGAGCCATCTTTCTTCTTGACAAAGAAGAATCCAGCTCCGACGGGCGAGGAGGAGGGGCGGATGATACCTGCTTCGAGGGAGGCCTTGACATAATCCTCCATGGCCGCTCTTTCCGGGCCGGATAGGCTGTACAGGCGGCCGGAGGGTAGGGGAGCACCCGGAAGCAGGGAGATGGCACAATCGTAGGGTCTGTGGGGGGGTAAGGACAAGGCAAGGAACTTGGAGAACACCCGGGACATGTACCGGTAACAATGGGGGACCCCCTTCAGGTCGACCTCTGGAACGGACGTCTTGATTTCCGTGCTAGAGGGAGGTTCCGCCGAGTGGAGACAGGAGGTATGGCATTGGGTGCTCTAGCTGGTGACGCTGGATGTGATCCAGTCGAGCAGGGGGTTGTGTTGGTGCAGCCAAGGCTGACTAAGGACCAGAAGGGAGTGAGGAGTGCTGATAATGTGGAGTTGAATGATCTCACGGTGGTTACCGGACAGAAGCAGTTGGATGGGGATGGTGCGGTGGGTGATGTGGGCCAGGCGGTGGCCGTCCAAGGCATAGGCGTTGATTGGTCTCTCCAGTTCTTCCGTGGGGATCCCGGACTCGTGCACGAACTGGGAGTCCACAAAGTCGGAGTCGGCTCCTGAGTCGATGAGGGCTTGAACAGATACGGTGGCGGAAACCGTAGTGCCCCATTTGAGGACCGCAGAGAGTTGAAAGCGGTTGTGAGCTAGGCCAGGTGTTTGGGTCTGGCTCGCCAGTAGGCCTAGGGTTGCTGACGAGCCCTCTCTTTTGGGCGCACAGGACAGGAGCTAAGGAGGTGATCCGTGCGGCCGCAATAGAAGCATGCTCCGGTGGCCCGGCATTGGCGGCGGCGAGCGGCAGGGTCGGGCGTAGTACTGCCCAGCTGCATAGGTTCCACGGGTTCCGGAGGTTCGAGGGACATGGGAGCCTGATGGCGAAGAGCAGGGTGCGAGGGCGTGGTTCCCAGAGGCTGTTGAGTGGAGGCGTAAGCCCTCCTCTCACGGGTGCGGGCGCGCAGACGGTTGTTGACCGTGATTGCCAAGGAGATGAGGTCATTGAGCGTGGGGGTGTCCTCGTCTTCCATCCTTCATGTCCTCGGAAAGGGCGGAGCGGAAGACACCCTGTAGGGAGGCGTCATTCCAGCCCGACTGCGCCGCGAGGATCCGGAATTTGATCGCGAACTCCGCCACACTGCGCTCGCCTTGTCCTAGCGCGATAAGTTGCTGGTTAACGTCTCTACCGCACACGGGATGATCAAAGGTGCGCCGCATCTCCATGGCGAAGTCCAGGTACCTGGTGCAGAGGGTGGGTTGCTTCTCCCATAACGTGGCGGCCCAGTCCCGCGCCTCTCCTCCCAGGCAGGTGATGACGTACGCCACACGGGTGGCGTCAGCAGAGTAGGAGGATGGCTGCATCCGGAACGCCAGCTCGCACTGTAGCAGGAAGGGCTGGCATTGCCCCAGCTCACCTGAGTACCGTTCTGGAGGGTTGGCGCGAGGTTCCCGAGGAGGTAGTAATGGAGCTGGTGCCGGTGGTTGTGGTGGATTCTCCGATTCAGGACGGAGTAGTGAAGTCTGGGCAGCCATCTGGGTTAGCATGGTGCCCAAATGGGTTGTCCGTTCCGCCATGCCCCGGAACAACTCCAGTGCTTCGTCCAGGCGGCTGCTTTGCTGGGCGATCTGGGTAGCCTGGCAGGTGAGGGCGTGGCGAATTTGTTCCGCGTCGGCTGGGTCCATGTCTGGTCAGAGTATTCTGTGATGACCAGCAGGGAAGGACCCAAATGCACGACGAGACAGAGTCTTTCTTTGAAAAGAAGGGTTTTTATTTTCGGAATCCCGGGTCGGATCCACACCGGGAAATCAGGGTTTAACAAACAACAATATCCACTGTGGAACCCGCAGAGAGCTGGTGGACAGGATCCAGCGAAGTAGCCAGGAGTGGTTTTAGCCTGGGTAGTAGTGAAGGGTCAGGCGGAGGCAGAGTCAGGATACACACCGGAAAGCCAGGGTGTAGGAAATCCAGACCGGGGTAGTCAGTCAGGGTCTAGCAAGCTAGCACATAGGGAAACAAGTACAAACGAGACCAGAACCGTAATACTCTGACAACAAATCACAGGAACAGCACGGTAAATATAACTAGTGTCATTAGAGCTGATAAACTGCAGCTTGCGGGAAATGCGTGCGAAATCAGCGAATTGATTGAACAATTAGAAAACGCATGAGGAATGCGGTGAAAGCAATTAAGTGTGAATAGTGTAATTAAGATGTGGTGCGAGTAGTAATAGTGCAATGTGGACACAATAAGGAAATGAACGCAGACATGACACAATCAGGTTCAGGGAAAACAGAGGAAAACACCAAGGAAGGGACGGGGAGCGGAGCGGATCGTAACAAAATAAGTGTAATTAAAGTTTTTTTTTTTTTTTTTTAAATGTACAAAAGCACCGTGTGTGTTTTTACATAGTCTACGTTGCTGTTGTTAGTTCAGCCCTAAATGTGATAGGTCACTGTGGAAATGTCGACCGTACAGGACTTTGGCGAAACGTAACAAGATAAACTCTTCAGGGTTATTCATAACACAGTGGTAGCTGCATATAGCCTACAAGTAATATATTTGGTTTCATTAACATATTTATAGCTACGAGAGATTTTGGAGAAAAAAATTTGGTGTCTTCTAAACCGAAAGTGCATCAGGTAGCCAGTAGCCTACAGTAAGCAATAGAAAACGCTGAATGCTTAGGCCTATTTGTACAACATTAAAAAAATCTATTGTTTCTAGCTATATCTGAACATGATTTTCTTTCAAACGGTGCATTTTATGCATTTTACAGTCTGTGGCTGTGGCAAGATGAGGGTCGTAAGCGCTTTGGGCTATTAATAGCACCCTCTTATTTTAGTGCACTGCAGTATCAATCCTGTGGGTTTTCTTAAAGCTGTAGCCTAGTTTATAATTTAAGACAACCATGAATACTGCAATTGGGACCGATACGTCTACCACTATAGTATGGGGCACCAACGTGGATCGGGTTAAAGCTTTTACCTTTTCAGAAGTTAGGGCTTCAAAGGTAGCCTAATTCAAAATTGGAGCGTGTTCCATCCAACTCGCTGCGCACACTCTAACTTTCTACCAAGTCGCCCCAAAGATTTAGGTTGCACTCTGCCACAGAATAGCTGAGCTGAATTTCTATACAGTCTATGGTTCTATGCTTCTTCTACTCATCTCCTAGTACTGAAGGCGACTAGTACAATATTGTTACGTACTCGGTGTAGTACCCAACATAATTGGAACCAACAGAAGGTTTATCATACAATAGTTATAAATTATTGTAGAGCTTGCCTCAGCCACACACAACAAACTCTATATTACAGTTTTTCCCAATTGTTTAAACACGTTTCCTGAAATTATAGCTCAATTTCTCAAAACTCTAAACACAAAACTTAAAAAAGTTAACCATTTCTCTTGAACCTCAAATCTCTTGCAAAATGAAACACTGCTCTCAAAACCATGTTCTCTCTTCTCAAAACTGTTTCTTTCCACCAAAACGATACACACAACTATCATAAGAATATGTCTTACAGAGCATCAATTAAACACTGGTGTGATAAATTTAAAACACTACCATCAAAATACTGTTTATATATGTTTTGGCTTCATGAGGACATGTTACATATTCAAATGTATAAAATTGTGTAGAAATTGTTTCCTTTTTCTCCTTTTAGGGTTTTTTTTGTCCCAAAATAGGTTGCAATTTTATGGTACATACAGTATAAAGACTGTTGCCATATTGTAATACAATACTGTAAATATATCATATAAATATTGCATTGACAATTATTGTATCAGAATAGGATACAATGCACATTTGTCTTTCAAATGAGCTCCAATTGGGCTAAACTCACAACCCAGCTTCCCAGAGTCATACTGTAAACTTATAGTTGGTACTGCAACATTGTTAGAGTTCTGAGAATACACTAATGTTACCTATTTTGGAAAAAACTCATACAGTAATTGCACTGATAAGTAAAATGAAAAACACTACAGTAAGAAAATGTTTAGACTCTTTCTGGGGATGTAATGACGAAATCAGTACACAAATACAAAAAGGTAACAAAGCAAATATTTATTTGTTACTGTAAAATACAGTTAAATGTTCAGTTGACTGAACTGACAGCAAAAAAATATATATTTCCATAGGCCCACAAAAAAATTAATAAATAAAAAATGCGGTGAAACAGATCTACATGTAAATCAGTCCACATCCCGCCTCCGTTCCTGATCAGGTCAGAAGACCTCATCTACATCGCATGCGATGTTCAACCTGGCCAAGCAGCGGGGGAAAAAAGTGCCTGGCGTGGCGGATCCACCCCTGACATGCGTCTGCGTGGATGTCATCACACGCCCCCTCCATTGCCTGGAGTAGGGCCACACGCTCGTGGGGGTTGCGGTCATATGCAGCCCGGTGGAAACTTACATTATCCCAAATGACAACGTAGTTGGGCTGCTCTGGTCCCTCTTCCTGTGGGGGGATGAGGATATTGTTGAGTGCATCAAGGTAGGTTAGCAGACGGGCAGTGTTGTAGGGACCAAGTTGGGCATGGTGATGGATGACCCCACGGTGACCAATGGCTGCGCACATGGTCACATTTCCCCCACGCAGGCCAAGGACAGTGACGATGGCACGGTTGCCAATGATGTTCTTCCCCCGCCGCCTGGTCCTGGTCAGGTTGAACCCTGTCTCATCAATGAATATGTATTCATATGGAGCAGCACTGGCATCAAGTTCATGCACTCTGAAAAAAAGAAAATGACCATATCAGACAATAGGCCTACATACAGGACCAGCTATAGGCCTACATACAGGAACACTGAAGTGCATAGTGACCAGTTATAGGCCTACATACAGGAACACTGAAGTGCATAGTGACCAGTTATAGGCCTACATACAGGACCAGCTATAGGCCTACATACAGGAACACTGAAGTGCATAGTGACCAGTTATAGGCCTACATACAGGAACACTGAGGTGCATAGTGACCAGTTATAGGCCTACATACAGGAACACTGAGGTGCATAGTGACCAGTTATAGGCCTACATACAGGAACACTGAAGTGCATAGTGACCAGTTATAGGCCTACATACAGGACCAGCTATAGGCCTACATACAGGAACACTGAAGTGCATAGTGACCAGTTATAGGACTACATACAGGACCAGCTATAGGCCTACATACAGGACCAGCTATAGGCCTACATACAGGACCAGTTATAGGCCTACATACAGGACCAGTTATAGGCCTACATACAGGACCAGCTGTAGGCCTACATACAGGACCAGCTATAGGCCTACATACAGGAACACTGAAGTGCATAGTGACCAGTTATAGGCCTACATACAGGAACACTGAAGTGCATAGTGACCAGTTATAGGACTACATACAGGACCAGCTATAGGCCTACATACAGGAACACTGAAGTGCATAGTGACCAGTTATAGGACTACATACAGGACCAGCTATAGGCCTACATACAGGACCAGCTATAGGCCTACATACAGGACCAGTTATAGGCCTACATACAGGACCAGTTATAGGCCTACATACAGGACCAGCTGTAGGCCTACATACAGGACCAGCTATAGGCCTACATACAGGAACACTGAAGTGCATAGTGACCAGTTATAGGACTACATACAGGACCAGCTATAGGCCTACATACAGGACCAGCTATAGGCCTACATACAGGACCAGTTATAGGCCTACATACAGGACCAGTTATAGGCCTACATACAGGACCAGCTGTAGGCCTACATACAGGACCAGCTATAGGCCTACATACAGGACCAGTTATAGGCCTACATACAGGACCAGCTATAGGCCTACATACAGGACCAGCTATAGGCCTACATACAGGACCAGTTATAGGCCTACATACAGGACCAGCTATAGGCCTACATACAGGAACACTGAAGTGCATAGTGACCAGTTATAGGACTACATACTGGACCAGCTATAGGCCTACATACAGGACCAGTTATAGGCCTACATACAAGACCAGCTATAGGCCTACATACAGGAACACTGAAGTGCATAGTGACCAGTTATAGGACTACATACAGGACCAGCTATAGGCCTACATACAGGACCAGCTATAGGCCTACATACAGGACCAGTTATAGGCCTACATACAGGACCAGTTATAGGCCTACATACAGGACCAGCTGTAGGCCTACATACAGGACCAGCTATAGGCCTACATACAGGACCGGTTATAGGTCTACATACAGGACCAGCTATAGGCCTACATACAGGACCAGCTATAGGCCTACATACAGGACCAGCTATAGGCCTACACACAGGACCAGTTATAGGCCTACATACAGGACCAGCTATAGGCCTACATACAGGAACACTGAAGTGCATAGTGACCAGTTATAGGACTACATACAGGACCAGCTATAGGCCTACATACAGGACCAGTTATAGGCCTACATACAGGACCAGTTATAGGCCTACATACAGGACCAGCTATAGGCCTACATACAGGAACACTGAAGTGCATAGTGACCAGTTATAGGACTACATACAGGACCAGCTATAGGCCTACATACAGGACCAGCTATAGGCCTACATACAGGACCAGTTATAGGCCTACATACAGGACCAGCTATAGGCCTACATACAGGACCAGCTATAGGCCTACATACAGGAACACTGAGGTGCATAGTGACATGTCAATACAGAGTACTGAAAGGATGTGGTCAGTTACAGTAACCTGCTGTACTCACTTGCACATATTGGTAACGTAGCTCCTTCACTCTGTCAGCGTTGCGCTCAAATGGTACACGATATATCTGTTTCATTCGAAGCTGCTGTTTCTTCAGAACACGATCTATTGTGGACAGGCTGACCTGCTCAATGTTTGGGAAGAAGACATTGTTTTGTATGACTCTGTCTTTGCTCTTTACTTTCCCTCAGTGTAATGGCATTATTAGCCAACACCATGTTGTGCATAGTGACCAGTTATAGGATGTGATAGAAATTTTCTTATTTCCATTGTGTGTGTTAATTTAGAGATGTATGTTAATTAAGAGACAATCACATTATTAACATTTAACACTTATTTTATGATTCCTCTTTGAGTTCATTAGTCTAACAGTAATGCAGAGGTAATGGATAGAGGGCTTTTGCCAGCACATGTGCTGGGCCACCCTGGTTCCTCTGTGTCTGGCCCAAATCAATAGAAGGTCATGCATGACCGTGAAGCTAATGTTATGTCCTCGCTTAGGAAACATCTTTCAATGGCTGTCTCCTTCTTGACCAGGGAGGGGGCCATGAAGGCCAAGGGTTAACACATGTTCCTGAGGATCTGAATGTTGTCTTTCATCTATCTGTATTTCTCTTGTGCTTAGAAATCCGCCCCTTGTGACCTGATCTGTAAAGAAATGTATAAAGGTCTGACTATTTCTGCTATATGGCAGAGAGCTTTTACGAGCACTCCCTCATTGGTTTATCTGCAAATAAACTTCTTATTGTATGGTGTTAACACGGTTTTTTGTTGTGATTCTGTCGAGGATAGACTTCGCTGCACTGTGGGTAAATCGGGAATTTCCACGACATTATTTGGCGACGAGGATGGGATTGCTAACTTGCTAACCCCGAAGCTGCAACCCTTCAACAGGCTACTGTAATCAGTTACCTAACGGAAGGACGGCGGCGACCGGACCTGAAAGAGGACGGCGTTTGTTTGGAGTGATCAATACACAATCCTAGAGAAAAAGAACCACAGGTGAGGTTACAACAAAACCAGTACTAAAAGTTTGACGAAGGGACCGACGGGTACATCACGCTCAGAATTTCTGTAGGTGATTTAAAACTAGGGGAGCCAGAAGATTCCCCCCAGAAGGTACAAATCCTATAGGTAAAACAAAGACGAGGTCTTTGTAATGCAAAATAGGGGAGCCAGAAGATTCCCTTGTAATGAAACGAGGTTTCATGTATTATCGATAAGTGCGAATGATATAGACGGATGAGGTCTTTGAAATGAGGTTTCATGTATTATCAATAAGCGCAACCGATCTAAACGGAACAGTAATTGAGAGGCATTATTCTAGAGTTCGATAGTAAATTGATGCCTTTGGAGACGGGTTCTCTGCTTTTGATAGTGAGGAGAACTACAAAAAATATATATATTGAAGAATCTGAAACTGATTCTAACTAAAATTGGTGTGTGATACACCAGCTAAAACCTTATAAGTAATACGGAATAGCCTGGTAGTGGGGCAAACACTCGAAAATGGGTTCAAGCAATTCGAAAGCGCAGGATCCCGACTTTTCGGGTCCAATAAAAATAATGCATGACAAATGTGGTCCGGCAGCCACACACCAGCATGATAAATGGGTAAAATTAGGTTTTCCAGAGAAAGGCTCTTTTAGCCTAGGTCAGATTGATAACCTTAGAACGCGGCTGCGAGCGCACAAGCTTAAAAATAAAAAGAATAAAAGAAAATGGAAGCCTGACTGGAGTGCCATAGAGATGTGGGATAAAGAATCAAAAATAAGACAGGGAAACCAAACTAAAAAAGAAGATAAACCTACATTTTCAGAAGAAAAGTTGGGAAAAGACATTTCAGTGTCTAAAGTTATGCAATCCTGTAGCTCTCTGTATCCCGATGTAAGACAGCTCGCAAGTATACACAAAATTGACCTGGAGCTGGATTGCTCAGCTTGTCCTCCAGCTTACTATCAACAGATTGCAGCAGACCGCAGGGCTCCCACAGCCCCCCTGCTCAGGCGGGAGATTCCAGAGTTGCTGCTACAGCAGATTCCAGCTCTACTCTGCCCTCATCATCCAGCGGAGAGACGGCAGCCTCAGTCAGCCAGCCCAGATTCCACGGGACAGTTAACAGAGCCTGAACAGGTGTTTGAAAAACTTCCGCCCAACTTCAGGACGAGACCCAATTGACCCACTGTTTCCTGGATGGGCTGGAGAAACTGGTGGGGATTGCTACTAAAGCCTCCTGCGTTAGCTGGCAAAACAGGTGGCTAAAAGATGTTCTCCTGCATGCCATCCATTGCGAGGAACAAGACCGTGAGACGCGACAAAGTGAGTTCTCAGCTGCAGTTGGCACGGCTCCAATCCTACCAGCCTGACCGAGATGGTGCCCGCGGAAAGCAGCAACACCTGAGGGGTCGCGGAAGAGGTCGTGGAGGTGGCGGCCGAAAAGGCTGGAACCAACAGGGATCCAATCCCAACGGAAATACAGATGTTTGCTACAATTGCGGAAAGAGGGGAAATTGGGCTCGTGGATGTAAAAATCCCCCTAACCCCAATAATTGGCCCTCAGCCCCTGCGGAGAACATCACTTTCCAAAACCCATGAGGTCAAAAAGGATTACAAGAACAATGATGTTTTGCTGGAGAGGAAAAGACGCATGCGGACAGTGGTGAGTTTGCTGTTTTCCTGTATCAATCAGCTCCACTGGCATTACCACTATGGTCATTAAAAGTCGATAGGCGAGCGTTAGACTTTATTGTGGATGCAGGAGCTTGTAGGTCTGTAATATCAGCTAAATTATGGAGCTCAACGCTCCCTCTTTTTAGTGGTAAAACAATGCTCAGCCAAGATGCTGGAGGTGGTACCACGATAGAAAATTTTACAGTTCCTTTAATGGCACAGGATTGCAAAATAGGTTCCAAAATAACTTTTTTATACTCCCCTGTATGCCCGGTAAACCTGCTTGGTATAGACGTAATGTGTAAATTAGGATTAGTTGTACAATGTACAACAGACGGGTTAACAATTGACAGAACTGCTACGGCAGAGCATACAGAGATGTTTTTCTATGCCTGGGATCTGGAGAGATGCCCAGTCACAGCGAAAGCCATTGAAATGGCTAGCAGTCAATGGTTAGGTAATGGTGACAGACTGACAGAGTCACAACTACATGTAACGGCACACTTCAGTCAGGACAGAGATTGGGAATTTGAAAAGAATTGGTACGGTACTTCCGCAATAAATACGTTGTTTTAGTTGGTCGCGATTTCTATGCATTGTCTGTAGAATTGAGCTCAAAACAAAATGAATTATATTCCATTGCGGGAAGTGCACCCCATGTGTCACTGTGCAAAGCCTCTAATAAAAAATGGGAGGACACGGGACCATGGGTGAAATTATGTTTGGACACCACGGACTGGGAACAGAGTGGAGAATTATCCAAATATTCTCCCTCTCTGCGCGTCACTGCGTACCAGTTTCAGAATTCTCTGACGGTAGATTGCAGTATTCATGAATTGATTGCTGCAACTCCCTCGTATCTGCATTTGGCAGACTCAAAATTCAGTGCAATTCCCTCACAATTGTGGGCAACATCCCCATACGATGTCGGGCTCATAGATGGAGTTACTCCACTTCAAGTAACTCCTAAATCTGAATACAGACCATGCAAACGACAATATCCTCTACGTCCAGAGGCCGAGAAGGGAATTATCCCTGTGTTCGATGCATTACTAAAAGCTGGTGTTGTGGTAGCCTGCCCAAATTCTCCATGTAATTCACCTATTTTGCCTGTTAAAATTTTTATTTTTTTAAAAAGGCAAATGGCTCGTGGCGATTTGTGCAAGATTTACGCGCGGTGAACGATGCAATTCAGCAGCGCGCTCCAGTAGTGCCAAACCCCACTACCATTCTAGCTCAAGTCCCGGGCAATGCTAAATATTTTTCTGTGATCGATCTAGCAAATGCATTTTTTAGTATTCCTGTTGATGTGAATTCCCAGTACTGGTTTGCTTTTACGTTTAGAGGTAAACATTATACCTGGGGTACCCCAGGGGTACGCTGAGTCTCCTGCTGTGTTTTCAGCGGCGCTACAAGAAAACTTGGAATTGTTCCAATTCTCTTCAGGCCAAAGTACTTTAATTCAGTATGTCGATGACCTCCTTGTTTGTTCTCCAGACGAGGACAGCTGCATTCAAGATTCGCTTGAACTGCTCACATTCCACACAGGGTCACAAAGTTAAACAGGAGAAATTGCAATTTGGTTTACCTACTGTGACGTATTTAGGGCACACAATTTCTGCAGAGGGGAAATCTTTGGGAACTGACAGAATCAAAGTGATTCGAGATATTCCTAAACTTTCCACCACATTATTTAGTGAATTAATTTTTTTCCCCCAGCATTCCTGTAGAAAAGGAATCTCAGTTCTGGTTTTGCGTTTACATTCCAAAATATGTTAGCTAGAACGTTACACATGGTCTCGAATGCACCAGGGGTATGCAGAATCCCCGCCGATATTCTCAGCAGCGCTGAAAGAAAATCTAGAGGGTTTCTCATTTAAAAAATAACAAGTGTTTAGTACAGTATGTAGATGACATTTTAGTCTCTCCTGATCAGGCCACATGTGAAGCAGACTCTCTCTAATACTGTTAAAAAAATTTGTTTAGATTCAAACGGGGACACAACGTCTCTGCTGATAAGGTTCAGACTGAAAAAACAAAACAAAAACAAAACTGTGTATTTGTGTCATGACATTTCAGCTGACGATAAAACTTTGGGACATAGCAGAATCCAAGCGTTTCTGGATCTACTAAAACCACGGACTAAGAGACAACTAATATATATTTTTTTAAGTATGACTGGTTATTACAGGCAGTGGATTCCAGATTATGCAAAACTGACAGTCTCTGCAGGACCTGGCTCACAGCCGGACACTAGTAGCATTTGACAATGTGACTTCGACTGACCGCGCATGCGCAGATTTCGACAAACGCATAACTGTATTGGCAAGCGCGCCCACGCTTGGGCTGCCTGAGATTAATAAATGTTTTACTTTTACAGTAAGTGAAGAGCGGCTAGTTATATGTTGGCTGTGCTCATGTGCTCATTGTTGTTCTCTACCGCCCTCCAGGTCCACTCGGCGCCTTCCTGGATGAACTGGACACTCTCCTGAGCTCGTTCCCTGAGGATGGCACCCCTGTAATTCTACTGGGCGACTTCAACCTCCAGCCAGAGAGCTCCCAGTTATCCAGTGTCTGTTCACTCCTCCAGTCCCTCGCCCTCACCCAGTCCCCATCGCCTGCCACCCATAAGGCTGGTAATCAACTAGACCTTGTATTCACCAGGAGCTGCACCACCTCTGAACTCACACTCACGGTGACTCCCCTCCCCGTATCGGACCATTTCTTTATTTCGTTCTCTCTCTCCTACCCACTCTCCCCCAACTCCTCTAACAACCTGCCCTCTGTAACTTTCAGGAGAAATCTCCGCACTCTCTCACACTCCTCTCTCTCTACCTCTGCTCTCTCTGCCCTTCCTCCACCTGCAGATTTTATTAATTTGCCTATTGATGTTGCCACCTCCACCTTTAACTCCTGCCTCTCTCAGTCTCTCGACTCACTATGTCCTCTTGTCTCCAAACCAGCTCGACAATCACCCCCCTGCCCGTGGCTGACGGATTCTCTCCGATCCAGCAGAACCACGCTGCGAGCTGCCGAGAGAAAGTGGAGGAAGTCCAGATCTCCAGATGATCTGGCTTCGTATCACACTCTGCTGGCAGCCTTCACATCAGCAACCACATCTGCTAAGATTTCATTTCTTCAGTCAAAAATGAATGCATGTGTGTCTAACCCACGTAAACTCTTTTCCACCTTCTCTTCCCTGCTGATCCCTCCACCACCCCCCTCAGCCTCTTCCCTCTCTGCAGATGACTTCCTGATCCACTTTGAGGGGAAGGTAGCCAAGATAAGAAACTCTTTCACACATCCGGTAACGCCCCAAATTCCCTTAAATGAACCCACTGCTACATTTCTGTCCTTTAAGACTCTGGAGGACACAGATGTACTCGAACTTGTATCACACCAGCGTGCAACCACCTGCCCACTGGACCCCATCCCTTCAGCAGTCCTCCAATCTATATCCGGTGAGGTCCTTCCATATCTGTCCTCCATTATTAACACCTCCTTAACCTCTGGCTATGTTCCTGCTGTTTTCAAAACTGCCCGTGTTACCCCTCTCCTTAAGAAGCCTAGCTTGGACCCCTCTGATGTCAGAAATTATCGTCCTGTGTCTCTCCTGCCCTTCTTGTCAAAAGCTGTTGAACGCGCTGCCCTTAACCAACTGTCTGTTTTTCTCCACCAGAACAACCTGCTCGACCCTCATCAGTCCGGCTTCAGAACCGGCCACTCAACTGAAACCGCACTCCTGGCTGTGACCGAGGCACTCGCCACTGCTAGAGCCTCCTCCCTCTTCTCTGTCCTGATTCTCCTTGACCTGTCTGCAGCATTTGATACGGTCAACCACAAACTCCTGATCTCCACACTGGCTGAGATGGGCATCTCTGGAACTGCTCTCTCTTGGTTTACTTCTTATCTCACAGATAGATCCTACCTCCCTTATTAGCTAATCCCGTTAATCTAAAGAGCAGTCTAACCCGGTTGCAAGAACCTTAATACTACTTTATTAACTTTCCTAACTTTTCCCTTTTCCCACAGCAATAGCGGAATACATCACGCTTAAACCTTCGCTCCGAGCTATTCCCTCATTGGTCTAGCCGCGCGGAGTTTTACAATTTGGTTTGTAACATGATTTTAGTTGATGTTTCCAGATTTTACAATTTGGAGAACTCGAAATGATTTGTGTTGCTAATTCCCAGATTTACAAGGGGTACAATCCCTCCCTTCAGAAGAGCAGGCTGCAGCCTAGGAGTAGGTACACTTTTGATATGCCTAGCAAGCCTCATAACTGTGTTACCCATTCTCCTGATTCATGAGCTCTACATCAAAGCCACTGAGCCAAACTGTACAGCTGTAATGACTCAGAGGCCTAAAAGGTATGCCACCACTGGGACCGAAGATTGGCTGCCACGAGGAAATGCGAGGCATCAATATGCTACTAACTCTTGGTGGCGTTATGCTGAGTGGACTGCAAAACAACACTTTGACCAGTCTTGTTATGTTTGCTCTCACATGCCTCATTCCACAGCAGACCCTCTTCTACAGGTACAGAATCTGAAGGACGAGCATGCAATATGTTTAATGAGACTAAGTGCTCACCCAGGTATGAGAAAACGGTGGAGTGAAGCCAATTTCTCTGTGCCATTAAATCTGTCAAAATTGCGTTCTCCAGTGTTTCACAAGAATTTTTTTTTCCTGAATGATTACCTAGCATGGCCACAGGTATCATGGAAAATGCCTGGTCCAGTTGTAATTAAACATGATATGAAGTTTGGACTGTGTGTTCTAGGTCAGTGTTTTTCAACCTTTTTTGAGCCAAGGCACATTTTTTACATAAAAGAAAATCCTGTGTCACACCACCAACCAAAAGTGTTACTAATTAAGTGAAGTTAATAGGTTAAGATAATTTCTCACGGCACACCTGACGATCTCTCACGGCACACTAGTGTGCCGCGGCACAGTGGTTGAAAATCACTGTTCTAGGTAACGGTTCTAATGCACTGGGAAAGTTAGACAGGGATCAGTGTAAAAGAGTTGTTTGTGACTGTCCGGCCATACAGCTGCATGATTGTTTTGACTGTCTGAATAATCTTTCTAATTCCTGTAGAAAGGACCCAGATATGGTTGCTTATGTGTGCAGGTCGAACCAGGCACACGCAATCTCATTACCTTGGGATAGCACACTAACTGCCAACTGCTCCGGAGCCGTGCCCCCCTCTCGCCTTGGGAGCAGGATGTTAGGTGATTGGTATTGGCTGTGTGGGCATTCAGTTTATACAGCTTCCCCCCCCCCCCCCCTCTTCTCCTGACTGGAGTAGAGTGTGTGCCCTCATTGCCTTATATGATTCCACATACATGATTCCTGACTTATCCACATATAGTTCTACTCGTATTTCTTTGCTGCTGTGGCACACCTTTGATACATTACACGCCTCACCCAAGCTGCAGTAGGTCAGTATCTCCAGTTTAATGTTCCCAATCCTGAGCAGGATGAGGGGATCCTTCTTAAACAATTTCCAGATGTTTACTGACTCCCCTATGGGATATATGATGTGAGGTTGGCCCACCCTAACTGAGGTGGGATGGGAAACAGGACAGTGGTGTAAGTTGAAAAGTTTGAAGGTCGACAGTTTTGAGAGTGGTACTAAAAGTGTACCATATAAATGGTTTTCTTTTTCTTTATACTTACTATTGCTAGTAGTGATTTTACGTATGTTAAGAAATAATCAGTAGTACATTTATAATCCTTATAACTACTTTCTTTTTTTTTCTTTTACCAGTGTAATGATTTCTACCCATGTAATCATTTATTGTGTGTTAAACTGATTAACCCCTTAGTGCAGATGGCATATTTGGTCAATCATGGGGGTACTCTGTTTAAGGCTTTATAACTCCAGGTGTGAGCATTACATAAACTTGGTAAATGGCTTAAATGAAACGAAACTGGTGTACCATTTTTTGTACAAACTTAGATTTGTTTATTTTCATAATTTAAGGTCAAAATAAAGTGCCGGAAATGCAAGCAAAACGTAGCAAAAAATTCTAAAAAATATATATTTCTTCAAAATACTGAGAGCTACATAAGTGAAACAGGTAAAACTACACATTTCCTGGATCATAAACTCCTTGTCCACAAGCATTCAATAATCGCAGGGTGATATACAGAACTACTAAAGCTCTATGACACAAAATATAAGCAGTGTAGCCAGGTGTACCAAGGGTCTCCAAACCTATCCAAATTGGCTAAAATGTGAATAGCTGTAAATCTTAAACTAATCATACATTGCAGTGCAAATCAACCGTTTTGACTAATTTAACTCACCTTTTTATCATTTTCATGTGGGAATTATTTTGGATCAGTACAGGGGGGTGGATATCTAGGTGTCCAATAACCTACCCAAAACCTCTCCGAGAAATAATTAAAAAGCCTTTTGCCCTTTATAAAGCATATACATTATCCCTTACGATAACTTAATGGATGAAAACATTGATATTGCAGTTTCAGTTCAGTGTTTGATGCCTAGTGTGCCATTTTTTCACCATTATCCTTCATATACTGCTTCATCCTGTGCCGTGCCTTCATGGCCAACATGCACTCAACAATGGCACGGTCTTCAGTATGCTCCAAGGATCTGGTCCTGCAGTGGCTTCACTCTGAACAGTAGAGGGCACTGCTGGAGTGGCAGAGGTGGAGGGTCAAGCATGTTATAGGAACAAATTACATAATGCAGAAGCATTATAACACTGTGGTACACACAGCTAAATATGAAATCATTCACTCTTGTACTTCAGTAAACACTTTATTCTGTATGCTACATGATGTTATTTTTTGTTGCGTGCTCTAGGATGGCATTACTCTGTAGTGTGTTTCACAACTGTTGCTTATTTTATTAATTTTACATTCATCTTGCACACATCTGGACAGTAAATTTGAATACATATTTCCCATTCCCTAAGTGAAAAGCATCACCCATGGAGATACTAATACCCCATAGAGTACATTATGCACAAAGAAATTACAATACAATAAAATAATATCGGAAAACACTACCAATGTTCTAGCTTCACGGCAAATCGAGGCATAAAAAATAACGTACGACTGAGCAACCAAACAGAACAGCGCTAAAATACTCAATTTCATTGTGAATGCTATGAATTCTAACAAAGCAGGCCACCACGAGCCACTACGCGAACGGCACAAACACATGGTATCAATGCATTACATTACATTAGTTATTTGGCAGACGCGTTTATCCAAAGCGACGTACAATAAGTGCATATTGAAGGTCATAGACACAATCTACGAAGCAAAGTCAAGAAAGCGCTACTTTCTCACAACGTAGAAGCTATCGCTAGTACTCAACAGAATACAGTCAGCTATACATTCTAAGCAATGAGATAGCAAAACCAAATAACAAATAAACGAAAAAAACGTACTATATAATTTACCTTATACATGTAGTTATTCAAGGTGGAGTCTGAAAAAGTGTGTTTTCAAATATGTTCAGCATTATTAGCAGGCTAACAGTGGTCTATTACGACCGATGCAAATACAAAAATAACGAACATATAGCACGCAGTGGAAAAACGAATGTATATAATCAAAATATTACAAGCAGTAATACTTACATGTCGAGGAGGATATCTTCCCCATATTGATAGGCACCTCTTCCACAGAATCTATGCTACAGGGATTAGAAGATTCTCTGTTGCTGTCCTCTTCTGATCGACTTCGGGGGAAAACTAGTCACTTCAAAGGTGGCGGTGCGCGCAGTTTTATTGCGTCAAACCAAATGCGTCATCTGCGCATGCCAGCGTAAAATTGTCGCGATATAACAAGTATTGCAGTTACGCTCGCCCTTAAATAGTTAATCCAAGCTTTCAAGTACACATGTAACTTACTTTTGGGGAAGTTTATCGTGCCTTCTATTGGATAAAACCATCGTCGATCAAACCAGAATAAAATTGAAAGCGTCACGACTGTGCAATCAGGAAGTACGTGTTACGCAGAGCTAGTTTCGTTTGTCTAATAGTGTTCCAATGCGCTGTGTATTCTTCAAACGGATTGTCCAAGACAATAAATGACCACGGAATCTTGAAAGGGACATATCTACGCTTAAATCCATGGTAGGATTGCACATGAATTCCATATTTAATCGCAGATATTGATAGTAGAATGGCATTGTATGATTAGAGAATGATTCAACTTGTTTATGTAGGTATTGATTGAGCAGCGATTTGCACAGCTGTATTTGCATAAGGTGGGTTTATCTGGTTGCTATGACGGTATTCTAATATTATATGATGAATACATATATTTATGAACTCCAACATAGACGCTATTGCCCACTATGTCACGCATGGGTAGGTATAGGCTGGGTGGGGAGTGCTTGTTAAATGGACTTGCTACGGAAAGATAGTGACACTTAGAAACTACGCATTGGCCAGAAATCGTCGCGAATCGTCTACCAATAAAGTTAAAATACCGCGTTTGGGTTTTCCACTAATAGTTTGGCTGCAGGAGCAACGTGTGTCTCAGTTGCGTAAAACTGTCTCGCAGGCGAGAAAAAATAGACTATCTGCACTAAGGGGTTAAGTAAGAAAATGTGATTGTTATCATAGAATGATAAAAGGGGGAAATGTGATAGAAATTTTCTTATTTCCATTGTGTGTGTTAATTTAGAGATGTATGTTAATTAAGAGACAATCACATTATTAACATTTAACACTTATTTTATGATTCCTCTTTGAGTTCATTAGTCTAACAGTAATGCAGAGGTAATGGATAGAGGGTTTTTGCCAGCACTGGGCCACCCTGGTTCCTCTGTGTCTGGCCCAAATCAATAGAACGTCATGCATGACCGTGAAGCTAATGTTATGTCCTCGCTTAGGAAACATCTTTCAATGGCTGTCTCCTTCTTGACCAGGGAGGGGGCCATGAAGGCCAAGGGTTAACACATGTTCCTGAGGATCTGAATGTTGTCTTTCATCTATCTATATTTCTCTTGTGCTTAGAAATCTGCCCCTTGTGACCTGATCTGTAAAGAAATGTATAAAGGTCTGACGATTTCTGCTATATGGCAGAGAGAGCTTTTACGAGCACTCCCTCATTGGTTTATCTGCAAATAAACTTCTTATTGTATGGTGTTAACACGGTTTTTTGTTGTGATTCTGTCGAGGACAGACTTCGCCGCACTGTGAGTAAATCGGGAATTTCCACGACATAGGACTACATACAGGACCAGCTATAGGCCTACATACAGGACCAGTTATAGGCCTACATACAGGACCAGCTATAGGCCTACGTACAGGAACACTGAAGTGCATAGTGACCAGTTATAGGACTACATACAGGACCAGCTATAGGCCTACATACAGGACCAGCTATAGGCCTACATACAGGACCAGTTATAGGCCTACATACAGGACCAGTTATAGGCCTACATACAGGACCAGCTATAGGCCTACATACAGGAACACTGAAGTGCATAGTGACCAGTTATAGGACTACATACAGGACCAGCTATAGGCCTACATACAGGACCAGCTATAGGCCTACATACAGGACCAGTTATAGGCCTAGATACAGGACCAGCTATAGGCCTACATACAGGACCAGTTATAGACCTACATACAGGAACACTGAAGTGCATAGTGACCAGTTATAGGCCTACATACAGGACCAGCTATAGGCCTACATACAGGAACACTGAGGTGCATAGTGACATGTCTATACAGAGTACTGAAAGGATGTGGTCAGTTACAGTAACCTGCTGTACTCACTTGCACATATTGGTAACGTAGCTCCTTCACTCTGTCAGCGTTGCGCTCAAATGGTACACGATATATCTGTTTCATTCGAAGCTGCTGTTTCTTCAGAACACGATCTATTGTGGACAGGCTGACCTGCTCAATGTTTGGGAAGAGGACATTGTTTTGTATGACTCTGTCTTTACTCTTTACTTTCCCTCAGTGTAAAGGCATTATTAGCCAACACCATGTTGGGGTTCCCAAGGCAAATTGGTTCAGAGGGAGGGACCAGACAAAGAGCGATTCAAAGACTTCCATGACACGGCCTCATAAGTACAAGATAACCTCGCCCGGAATAGGGAAACCGGGGCACCCTCCTGGAGCCAGACCCGGGGGGGGGAGCCCGTCAGCGAGCGTCTGGTGGCCCGGCCTTACCCCATGGGGCCCGGCCGGGCACAGCCCGAAAAGGGAACATGGGGCTGCCACCATGTGGGCTCACCACCCGCAGGGATCGGCATGGGAGTCGGGTGCTTTGCCAGACGGGCGGTGGGCGAAGGCGGGGATCCGGGCGTGCTGATCCCCAGCGTCGCAGACTGGTTCTGGGGACGTGGAACGTCACCTTGCTGGCGGGGAAGGAGCCGGAGATGGTGCGGGAGGTGGAGCGGTACCAACTAGATATAGTTGGGCTCACCTCCACGCACAGCACTGGCTCCGGAACCAAACTCCTGGAGAGGGGCTGGACCCTATTCTTCTCCGGAGTTGCCCAGGGTGAGAGGCGCCGGGCGGGTGTGGGGATACTCACAAGCCCCCGGCTGAGCCCCACTGTGTTGGAGTTTCACCCAGGGAATGAGAGGGTCGCCTCTCTGCGACTACGTGTCGCCGAGGGGAAAGCTCTGACTGTTGTTTGTGCTTATGCACCAAACGGCAGTTCGGAGTATCCGGCCTTCTTGGAGTCACTGGGGGGCATACTGGAAAGTGTCTCGCCCGGGGACTCCATAGTTCTGCTGGGTGACTTCAACGCTCACGTGGGCAACGACGGAGAAACCTGGAAGGGGGTGATTGGGAGGAACGGTCTGCCTGATCTTAACCCGAGTGGTGTTTTGTTATTGGACTTCTGTGCTGGTCATGGATTGTCCATAACGAACACCATGTTCGAGCATAGGGTGGTCCATAAGTGTACCTGGTACCAGAACACCTTAGGCCAAAGATCGATGATCGACTTTGTAGTCGTATCATCAGATCTGCGGCCGTATGTCTTGGACACTCGGGTGAAGAGAGGAGCAGAGCTGTCAACTGATCACCACCTGGTGGTGAGTTGGATCAGGTGGCCGGGGAGACTGCCGGACAGACCCGGTAAACCTAAACGTGTAGTGAGGGTGAACTGGGAACGTCTGGCGGAGGCCCCCATCTGCAGGGTCTTCAACTCCCACCTCCGGAGGATTTTCTCATGTATCCCGAGGGAGGCTGGGGACATGGAGTCCGAGTGGGCCATGTTCAAAGCCTTCATTGCCGAGGCGGCGGGCAGGAGCTGTGGCCAGTCATGGCGGCAACCCCAGAACCCGCTGGTGGACACCAGCGGTGAGGGAAGCCGTCAAGCTGAAGAAGGAGGCCTTTCGGGCTTAGTTGGCCCGGGGGTCTCCTGAAGCAGCAGACAGGTACCGAAGGGCCAGAAGGACTGTGGCTTCGGCGGTCACTGAGGCAAAAACCCGGGTATGGGAGGAGTTCGGGGAGGCCATGGAGAAGGACTTTCGGTCGGCCTCGAGGAAGTTCTGGCAAACCATCCGACACCTCAGAAAGGGAAAGCGGGGCTTGACCCAGGCTGTGTTCAGCAGGGCAGGAGAACTGCTGACCCGGACTGGGGATGTTGTCGGGCGGTGGAAAGAGCACTTTGAGGAGCTTCTGAACCCGACCAACACGCCCTCTGTGGAAGAGGCAGAGCCTGAAGACCCATATCCCTGGCGGAAGTCGCTGAGGTAGTAAAAAAGCTCCGCAGTGGCAAGTCGCCAGGGGTGGATGAGATTCGCCCTGAGATGCTGAAGGCTCTGGACATTGTTAGGCTGTCTTGGCTGACACGCCTCTTCAGTGTCGCGTGGAAGTCGGGGACAGTACCTGCGGAGTGGCAGACCGGGGTGGTGGTCCCCATCTTCAAGAAGGGGGACCGGAGGGTGTGCTCTAATTATCGGGGTATCACACTTCTCAGCCTCCCCGGGAAAGTTTACTCGAGGGTGCTGGAAAGGAGGCTCCGACCGTTGGTCGAACCTCAGATTCAGGAGGAGCAATGTGGCTTTCGCCCTGGCCGTGGAACAGTGGACCAGCTCTTTACCCTAGCAGGGTTGCTCGGGGGGTCATGGGAGTTTGCCCATCCAGTTTACATGTGCTTTGTGGACTTGGAGAAGGCCTTCGACCGTGTCCCCCGGGGGATCCTGTGGGGGGTACTGCGGGAGTACGGGGTACCGGGGCCGTTGTTGCGAGCCATCCGATCCCTGTACGACCAAAGTGAGAGCTGTGTCCGCATCCTTGGCATTAAGTCAGGCGCGTTCCCGGTGGGTGTTGGACTCCGCCAAGGCTGCCCCTTGTCACCGGCCCTGTTTGTGGTATTCATGGACAGGATCTCAAGGCGCAGCCGAGGTGAGGAGAGTGTCCGGTTTGGTGACCTCAGAATTGCGTCTCTACTTTTTGCGGATGACGTGGTTCTGCTGGCTTCATCGGACCGTGACCTCCAGCAAGCACTGGGGCGGTTTGCAGCTGAGTGTGAAGCGGCCGGGATGAGAGTCAGCACCTCCAAGTCTGAGGCCATGGTTCTCTGCTGGAAAACGGTGGAATGCTCCATCCAGGTTGGGAATGAGTCTTTGCCCCAAGCGAAGGAGTTCAAGTATCTCGGGGTCTTGTTCACGAGTGAGGGTAAAATGGAGCGGGAGGTCGACAGGCGGATCGGTGCAGCATCCGCAGTAATGCGGGCGTTGTGCCGGACCGTCGTGGTGAAGAGGGAGCTGAGCCGGAAGGCGAAGCTCTCGGTCTACCAGTCGATCTACGTTCCTACCCTCACCTATGGTCACGAACTTTGGGTCACTCTCTCTCTCTCTCTCTCTCTCTCTCTCTCTCTGCATGCTGGGAGTTGGGTGTGTGTGAGGGTGCTGCGTGTGAGAGGGTGCTGTTTCTGAGAGCGTTTTGCTGGGGTTTCCCTTTTCCATTTTCCTTTTTCCCTTGTTCCCCATTAATGCAAGATTGACGACTTTTCTTTACTTTCGTAAAAATTTAAATCTATAGTTTGCGTAACCGACAGGTCTTTTATTTGTCTTGTTTGCTCGCGGTTCGGTTGGGATGGCGTCCAGGGAGACGCCGTCCCTATCTCTCCGGCATGGCGTGAGGGTTATGCCCGAGCCATCGGTGACGGTGGAGGAGGTTCTCCTCGCCGCAGGCGAACAAGTTGGCCATGAAAATTTAACATACGCCTCGCGTATGAACAAAGCAGTAGTTGTGTTTTTAAAAGAAGAACACATTGTTAATAGATTGATCGAGAGCGGTGTTTTTATTAACAATACTTTTGTACAGGTGTCTCCGCTAGCTGCCCCGTCCACGCGAATTATAATTTCAGGCGTGCCTCCGTTTATCCCTAATGCGGCGCTGGAGCGAGAGCTTAGGCGTTTCGGGAAGTTTGCAAGTGCGATCAAAGCTGTCCCCCTTGGATGTAGAGATCCGAAACTAAAACATGTTCAGTCTCTTAGAAGGCATGTTTTCATGTTTTTAGATTCCCCTACACAGGATTTAAACGTTTCCTTCCGCGTTAAACACGAGGAAGGATCTTATATGCTATATGCCAGTTCTGGCAGTTTTAAATGTTTTGAGTGTGGAGATGTGGGTCACAAGCGCTTCGCTTGCCCACGTAGGCAACAGGCTCAGGGAGACGATGCAGCCGGTAGCCAGGCAGCAGGGCCTGGGCCTGGGGAAGGGAAAGAGCCCAGCGAACAGGCGCGACCGGAGGAAGCACATTCTGCTGGTAAGACTGATGTTTCTGCTGTAGTTACTGAAGGACAACCGGGGGATGCAGAGGTTGTACCTGAGGAGACGGCGGCAGCTGAAACGATAGTTGGGGCGAACGGTGTAACTGATACTGTGGAGAGTGGGGTCGAAAGTTTGACTAGGGATGATGCCATTCCCAGCACGAGTGAGCCTAGTCAGGTTAATCAGGAGGGGGAGCTGTCTGAGGTGCTGCAGAATGAGAAACGCAGGATTAGTGTCCAGGAAGAAATCGAATCCGATTCAGAATCGGATATGTCTGTAGCGTCTGATCTTTGTTCTCAGGGTGGAGAGGTATATTCTCTCGATGAAATCAACGGATTTTTAGACGATACATATGGGAAACAAATACAAGTGAGAGATTTTTTCCCCGATCAAGCAAAATTCATTAGAACAGTCTCAGCACTGCAGAAAATCGTGGGGTTGGATCTCCTAAGCGATAAAAAGCGTTTTCGCTTAAGAAAACATGTAACGGCGATGAGAAAGGCAACTAAATTCGGAATTTATGGGAAAAAGAAAAAGAAAACGAAATAAAATTTAAATGATCACGTATCACAAGGTGCTTTATCTCCTCTATCTGTTTTTATTGACTGCTTCTCTGTCTCTTTTACTTAACCTCCACATGCAGGTTTTAAAGATTGGGTCACTAAACATCAATGGTGGGAGGGATAATCACAAGAGGGCGTTAGTTGCGGAAATAATTAAACAAAAGAAGCTAAACGTCGTTTTCCTTCAGGAAACGCATAGCGATGAAGATAATGAGGTTGACTGGGGTCTATGGTGGGAGGGTCAGCATATCCTCAGCCATGGAACTAATTTCAGTGCTGGTGTGGCAATTTTGTTTTCCCCCAATTCAGGCATTAGTATTTTATCCACAATGGAGGTAGTGAAAGGGAGGGTGCTTTTAGTTAATGTAGAAATTGAGGGGAAAACAGTTTCATTTTTGAATGTGTACGCCCCTAATCAGGGATCTGAAAGAATAGAGGTTTTTAGAGAGATAAGAGGGGCTTTGTTACAGTGCAGGGGATGTATAGTAGCAGGAGGGGACTGGAACTGCACTGTGAATTTCACTGTAGATCGGACAGGGGAAGAGCCTCACATGCAGTCAGCCACATGTCTGTTTAGTCTGCTCACTGAACTGGAGCTGGAGGATGTATGGAGAAACAAGCACAAAGCGGTGAGGCAGTACACCTGGGTTAGAATGGCAAACAACACAATTAGTGCAGCCAGACTGGATAGGATATATGTGACAGCAGCTCATATGGTTGGGTTAATGGGAAGCTTTATCTATCCTGTCGGGTTTACTGATCACCATTTGGTGACAGCGGATTTGCGCATCTCTGACTCCCCAAGGGCGAAGTCATATTGGCATTTTAATAATAATCTACTGCAGGATAGTGTTTTTATAGAAAAATTTATATGTTTTTGGGAATTGTGGAGGGGGAAAAAATGTGACTTTGAAACATTAAGTCAATGGTGGGAGGTTGGGAAGGCCCAAATACGTGTATTTGTGCAGCAATATACATCTCACTCCTCAGCAAGCATAAGGGGGGCTGTCCAGATGCTGGAAAGGCAGATAAATGATATTGAGAGGACTTTGAACACCCAGGACAATCATAACAGTGAGGAGCTGCAAGGCAAAAGGAAAGAACTGAGTCTTTTGCTGCAGGAGAGAGTCAAGGGAGCCATGGTGAGAGCTCGATTCATGACACTAAAGGACATGGACGCACCGAGCTCCTTCTTCTTCAACCTGGAGAGATCAGTGGCGCAGAGAAAGCAAATGGCGTGTCTCCGCCTCCCTGGTGGGAGGGTGACTATAGACCCAGTGGAGATGAGGAGACATGCAGTGGTTTTCTATACGGAGCTCTATGGAGCACAGGAATGCGACCCAGACTGCACCACAGAACTTCTGCAGGGGCTGCCGCAGCTGGGGCCTGAGGAACGGGACGCCCTTGACTGTGAGCTCAGCCTGGAGGAGCTCACAACAGCCGTGAAACAGCTTTCACTAGGCCGAGCGCCTGGTATAGATGGGCTGACCTCAAATTTTTATAAGCAATTTTGGGGATGTCTTGGTGCTGATCTTTTTGAGGTCATGAGGGAGTGTTTTCAAAGGGGATCACTACCAGTTTCCTGGCAACGTGCAGCGCTCTCTCTCCTGCCAAAGAAGGGGGACTTGGCACTTTTAAAAAATTGGAGACCCGTCGCCCTTTTATGTACAGATTATAAATTACTGTCAAAACTACTGTCAAACAGATTAAAAAAATATTTAGGGCTATTGATTCACAGGGACCAGTCGTACTGTGTGCCTGACCGCACAATCATGGACAATCTGTTTTTAATGCGTGATGTGTTAGATGTGTGCAAGCTTTATGGACTGAATATTGGCATTCTGTCTCTCGATCAGGAGAAAGCATTTGATCGAGTGGATCATGGGTTTTTATTTTCAACTTTAAGAGCTTTTGGTTTTGGGGAGGTTTTTTTGTCATGGCTGGGGTTACTGTATGAAGGGGCAACATGCATGATCAAGGTTGGGGGTGGGTTGAGTCGCCCAGTCCCTGTTCAGAGGGGGATCAGGCAAGGTTGCCCTATCTCGGGTCAGCTCTACAGCCTGGCGATTGAGCCATTGCTCTGCCGTCTGAGGGACAAGCTCACAGGGTTCTCCCTGCCAGGAGCCTTTCAGAGTCCTAGCCTGATAGTGTCTGCTTATGCAGATGATGTCAACGTTTTTATTCGAGGGCAGGAGGATGTTCAGTCTCTCACTGATTGTCTTGGGTTGTACGAAAGGGCATCTTCTGCAAAAGTGAATTGGGGGAAATGTGAGGCATTGCAGGTGGGACAGTGGCAGCAGGGGGGAGCTCCGAGCTTACCAGGGGGTCTTAGTTGGGGAAGAAATGGGATGAAGGTTCTGGGGGTTTTTCTGGGAACAGAGGGTTTCCAAAAACAGAATTGGGAGGGTGTAGTGGAGAAGGTGTGTGCCAGGTTGTCTTCATGGAAATGGTTGCTGCCTCAGCTGTCCTACAGGGGAAGAGTTCTGGTTGCCAATAATTTGGTGGCCTCGACTCTATGGCACAGACTAATCGTGTTGCAACCGCCGAGGGGGCTGATCCAGGAGGTGCAGAAGCTCCTGGTAGACTTTTTCTGGTCCGGACAACATTGGATCCGAGCAGCTGCTCTATACCTACCCCTGCAAGAGGGGGGACAGGGCCTTGTGGACATTGCCTCAAGAATCAAAGCCTTCAGAGTGCAAACTGCTCAAAGACTTTTGTACAATAGTGAATTGAGCTGGCTGGAGCCTGCTCAAGTGTTGCTGAGGAAGGCTGGGCGGTTAGGCTACGATAAGCAGCTATTCTTGATTCAGTCTGAGGAGGCTGACCTGACTGGGCTCACACCTTTCTACCAGTCAGTGATACAGGCTTGGCAAGTTTTTAAAGCAACTCGTGCACCTGCTGGAAAGCCGGGTATGTGGCTATTCGAGGAGCCACTGTTCTATAATAGCTTCCTACCCAGTAAAACCCTGTCTTCAGCTAGCCTACGATCCAGCCTGAGGGAGGCAGGGTGCATGAAGTTGGGGCATCTCATGAGGTCAATGGAAACATCAGTGGCAGTGCTCGGGGAGATGGCTGGCATCAGGTCCTCAAGGGTGCTGCAGAGGATAGTGGAAGAGGTCTGTGCGTCCCTGCCAGAACCCCTCAGAGCATTTGTGGAAAACTATACCCAAACTGACCAATGGGATGATGAATGTGAGTATGTTTTCCCTGCTTTAACTGTCACGGCTAACACGAGGGACTGGCAGGAAGGGCAGGGGCAACTGCTGTCTTTCAGGACCCCGGAGCTGGGGGAGTTTCAGGCAGTGGGAAAGAAGGCTGCATACTATGTATGTGTAAAAGTGTCTCAATTACGCTCACTGGCAGGGATGAAGGCGTCGAGGTGGGCCGAATTTTTTGGTCCAGACTCTTCCCCAAACGGCTGCTGGAGGTCCTTGTATAAGCCTCCCGTTGAGAAACGGACAGCTGACCTCCAATGGAGGATCATCCATGGGGCTATAGCCACGAACAGACATCTGGTGCACCTGGATCCTAGTGTTGGGGAGGGCTGTCCTTTTTGTTTGGAGTCAGAGTCCCTAACCCATCTGTTTTTACAATGCTCTCGCTTAGCGCAGGTTATTAGCCAACTGAAGAGTTTTTATCAAGGCTTGGGGGAGGAGTTCTCATTTGAGGACTTTATTTTTGGCCCAAGGTTCACGGTGAAGAAGAAACGCGTACAAACACTAATTCATTTTTTGTCAGGTGTTGCCAAATTAGCAATATGGAAAACGCGGAAGAATCAGATCAGAGGGATGGGGTCAGTAGACCCAGTGAAAATGTTCAAAGGGCTGCTTGCAGGCCGGCTCAAAGTAGAGCATGCCTACTACAGGCTCATAGGAAACCTGGAAGGGTTCAGTTATATGTGGGGAATTGGGAGTGTCTTGTGTACTGTTGATGGAAATGGAGAGCTGTGTCTTGCTTTGTGAACCTTTTTGTTTTCTCCCCATTTTTCTGTTTTCTTAGTTTCTGTTGCAGTTATGTTTTGTGTTTTGTAAGTTTTTTTCCTTTTATTTCGATTTTGGTTGGCTTGTAATAGCCTGGAATGTTTAACAAAAATGTGTTAGTGTCACAATAAAGGTGGCTTAAAACTAAAAAAAAACTCTCTCTCTCTCTCTCTCTCTCTCGGCAAAATGCCAGCCGTCAATAGAGGCAAGCACCCCGGCATATCAGGCATAAAAAAGAGGGGCAGTATATATATAAATTTAAATGAAGAGCTAGTTACAGTAACGTAGTTTCACATTCAAATAGAAAATAGCACAAAGAGACTGAAATGATGAAGAAATATAGCTCATATTTAATATACTTGTTTCCGTATAAGATTAGATAATGATTTGGTATTATTGGGCATAAATAAAGTTGTCCTCCTATAAAATTAGGGGGGTGGAGGTGGGTTTAAATTGTAATAAAATGATCTTATCCACTAATGTGCTGATTAGCCTATACTTAGCTTTATATGAAAGCATCCCAAATCTCATCTAGGGCCCTGTGTGAGGTTGTGTAGAAATGCAGGAAATTTGTTTTAAAAGGCTCAACTTTTTCTGGGGGAGGACCCCCGGACACCCGCTACTTTTTACGTTTTCGTTTCAGGATTTTGTGCCAACTTCTGCTCTCAATTATTTAGAGACTGCAAGTGTATCCTAAAGATTTTACTGTGCTCAAGTACAGGAGTGAATCAGCATAGTTTATGGAGCGGTCAGAAAACTAGGACCAACTGGTAATTGGTTGGAACAAGCACCAGCACGCAGACCGGCTCTCCAGGACAGGAGCAGTACGTGCCTTGCAGTCTCCAGGGTGATAAACATATTGCAGTGATATGCACTCATATATTTGATTTGCTTTTGTGGTTTTCTGACTTAATATTTTTTAGTTATGCACTTCCATTTTGATGTACTGTACATATTAACTGTAAGAGAGTTGTAAATAAGCATGTCTTGTAATCTAATAAACTCACAGGAATAGACCTGGATCAGGGTTATCTACCGCTAACATTATCAGACTGGTTATATTCACAAACCATTTCATGTTGAGTCAATTACAAATAATCTCTGTACCAGATATTCTCTTCTGGAACGTGACCACGTATCGGCCCTTTTAATGAACGCGCTGACATTAGGCACTTACGCTCTGCGGGGAGGATTAAAATCGAATGAGTGTGAGACGGGCCAGAGCAGGTTGTGGAGATAGATCTGAGGGTGTGTGCAGAAACACAACGTACAATTTATTATTATTATTTCTTATCATTTAAAATTTTAGCAGAACACCCAAAAAAAAATAAAAATAATAATATGTAGCACCCCCTAGTGTCCTTTCTGTCTCATTGCATTTGAATACATTGCTGGAAGAAGCGGAACACAAGCAGGAATGTGTCTTCCATCATAAAGCTGTTTGACAATGAATATACAGCAGAATGCAAATGGATCTACACAAAACAGACTATAAACTACCCTATAAAACACACTGCAACTGAGCCCACGGCCCAGACTATGAACAAGGCCGTAAACAACAGCCTAAACCATGCTGGAGAGATAACGGCTCATAAATGATGCGCCAAACGCCGTCTGACTAACTGAATAGGCACGGCTAATGCCATCAAGCAACACGTTTAACCTGCATTACAGTACAGCACACACCCCAACACAAGAATACACACAGAAACATGCTAATGCCACCAAGCAACACGTTTAACCTGCATTACAGTACAGCAGACACCCCAACACAAGAATACACACAGAAACATGCTAATGCCACCAAGCAACACGTTTAACCTGCATTACAGTACAGCAGACACCCCAACACAAGAATACACACAGAAACATGCTAATGCCACCAAGCAACACGTTTAACCTGCATTACAGTACAGCACACACCCCAACACAAGAATACACAGAAACATGCTAATGCCACCAAGCAACACGTTTAACCTGCATTACAGTACAGCAGACACCCCAACACAAGAATACACACAGAAACATGCTCAAAGGCTTACAAGCACAATTCACCTGAACCATCCAGCATCGGCAAATCTGAGAATAAATAATGTTCTTCTTCATGTAAAAACAATAAATAAATAAATAAAACTCTTTGTGCCATTCACTAATTTCATACTGAAATAGAAAAATGTGTCCAGGGAAATATGGCCATTTTAGAAGATGGGAGATTCCAAACATAACATTGGGGGTGGGGGTGGGGGTGATAGTTACTGTTGGGTCGAACCCTATTCCTCCGAACTGAAGTCAAACCCCCAGAATTCCCTGTGGGAAGGGCGTGGGCTACATCCATCCTCGTGGGACTGTCTGTTAGCGGTCGCCATGACGAATGACATCATGGGATTGGCCCCCGGAGCAAGACTCTGCATTGCCTCACTTCCGCTTCTAAACATTTTCTGGAGTGAAAGGTGAAAAAGAATAAATAAATTATATTCAATAATAAAGAATGTGAAAGCATGGCCCTGTGGATGCATGTGTGTGTGCGTGTGTATATGAGTGTGTGTGCGTGTGTATATGAGTGTGTGTGCGTGTGTATATGAGTGTGTGTGCGGGTCCGTGTGCATGTGTATTTGTGTATATGAGTGTGTGTGCGTGTGTGCGGGTCCGTGTGCATGTGTATTTGTGCGTGTGCATGTGAGTGTGTGTGTGTGCATGTGTGTGTGTTTGTTTGTAGTGGGATCCTGTGGATGGCCATGCCTGTGTACCTGCTGGTTGTACATTGGCAGGTGTGCAGCGAAGGGGGTGGGGCTAGTGCTGGGGCCCCGCCCCTGGTTGGGGCTGAGCTCACGAGGAATCTGGTCCTGCAGCGGGTCAACTGGTACGACCACACCTGTCTCCTCCGGCCGACTGCCCGCCAAGAAACCCCAACACCTCTCTGTCTTCAGCCTGCAGCACAGATACACACACAGCTATACACACACACACACACACAGCTACACACACACACACACACAGCTATACACACACACACACAGCTATACACACACACAGCTATGCGCGCACACACACACACACACACAGCTATGCGCACACACATACACATCTATACACACACACACAGCTATGCACGCACACACAAACACACATACGCACAGCTATGCACACTGTTACAATTCGCTACTTCCCTGGCACGCTTTTATCTGTAAAGTGTGCTTTAAACCAGGGGTTTTCAAAGTGGGGGCCGCCAGGGGGCGCCAATTGGAAGGGAGAGGAAAATGGAAAATGCAAAAAAAAATAATAATAATAATAATAAAAAAATAATAATATTTATGAGATTATTGTGCCGGTTTAAAATAAAATATTAATTGTTATAAATCCTTTCATATCGAATTGAGGTCTTTGCCATGCCCTTCTTTCAATCGCAGCCAATAACTAACCGTCTGCCTGTCAGTCAAAGCGTTACGTTGAGCTGCTAACGGCCCGATTACGGAATCAAAATAGGGTCCAAAGTATTGTGTTGTGTATTAAGAAGCTGTATGTTAGATTTTTTTATATTTGCCAGTGTAATTTAAAAGTTTTATTTTAAAGCCATTTCGCAATAATGGGGGCCCAGCCAGAGGCTACGGCTATTTGGGGGTCCTTGGCATGGAAAAGTTTGGGAACCCCTGATTTAGACTATATGAGAAGTAGAACTGCAACCCGTATATTTGTGTATTTGTAGAGAAAACAAAAAACAAACCAAAGTAAAACTGGCACCGGACGGCCCTGAGATCACCTGGAGCTCCTTTTTAAGCCAATCAGAGGTGGCCCCACCCTTCGAAGGATGTCGACCGCATGATGACGTAAGCAGCAGGTGCCAAAAGTAAATAAAGAACAGTGTGTGTGAGATTCTATCGCCTTGTAACAACACACACACAGTTACGCGCACACACACAGTTACGCGCGCACACACACACACACACACACAGACAGCTATGCATGCACACATACACACTGTGTGCCACGCCCACTCATCCCTCTTACTGATCAATGGAGCGCTGCCTCCTCTTCAGATCGCTGATGTGCTGTAGCACTGTGGCCACGCCCCGCTGCATGACATCACCCCTCTGTGCCCCGCCTCCTCTCCCGCCTCTCGTCCTCCTTCGACGAAACAGCTCAGAGGGGGTGGGCAGGCGGTCCTTACCCAGCTCCGCCCCCTGGCCTCTCCTCAGCCCCAGAGAGGGCCTGCGCTCAGCTGCTCCGCCCACCTGCTCAGACAACAGCCAATGAATGAGCAGGTCTGACCCCAGCCAGCCAATCACACTGCAGCCCACTGACCAAGCTGTACAGATTGAGAGGATGTTTCCCTTCTCTGACCCAAGGCACCAAGGTGTGAAATTAACACCTGCCATCAGCCAAATTCACTTTGGCAGGTAACCAACCAGGTTGTGTTCAGTAGCATAAAAAACCAATACCAGGCCCCGATGCAGGATGTTCGAATGGGGCTCCCCCCCTTACCGACAACAATGACACCACACACATGGGGGGAAAAAGGCATACACCCCCTAAAGATCTTTAATCCCGTGTTATAGCCAATCAATAATCATCTTTGCACACACACACGCACACGCACGCACACGCACACACACACACGCACACGCACAAAGGCAGTAGCGGCGGCAGGATTTAAATCGTGGGTGGGCCAAGGTACTGCGCTGAAGAGGCACGCGCTCAGGGACAACCACACTGTCTGCGTCTACTGTAGTTACGCCACTGCGCTGAAGAGGCACGCGCTCACGGACAACAACACTGTCTGAGTCTACTGTAGTTACGCCACTGCGCTGAAGAGGCACGCGCTCACGGACAACAACACTGTCTGCGTCTACTGTAGTTACGCCACTGCGCTGAAGAGGCACGCGCTCACGGACAACCACACTGTCTGCGTCTACTGTAGTTACGCCACTGCGCTGAAGAGGCACGCGCTCACGGACAACCACACTGTCTGCGTCTACTGTAGTTACGCCACTGCGCTGAAGAGGCACGCTCTCACGGACAACCACACTGTCTGCATCTACTGTAGTTACGCCACTGCGCTGAAGAGGCACGCTCTCACGGACAACCACACTGTCTGCATCTACTGTAGTTACGCCACTGCGCTGAAGAGGCACGCTCTCACGGACAACCACACTGTCTGCATCTACTGTAGTTACGCCACTGCGCTGAAGAGGCACGCTCTCACGGACAACCACACTGTCTGCATCTACTGTAGTTACGCCACTGCGCTGAAGAGGCACGCTCTCACAGACAACCACACTGTCTGCATCTACTGTAGTTACGCCACTGCGCTGAAGAGGCACGCGCTCACGGACAACCACACTGTCTGCGTCTACTGTAGTTACGCCACTGCGCTGAAGAGGCACGCTCTCACAGACAACCACACTGTCTGCGTCTACTGTAGTTACGCCACTGCGCTGAAGAGGCACGCGCTCACAGACAACCACACTGTCTGCGTCTACTGTAGTTACGCCACTGCGCTGAAGAGGCACGCTCTCACAGACAACCACACTGTCTGCATCTACTGTAGTTACGCCACTGCGCTGAAGAGGCACGCTCTCACGGACAACCACACTGTCTGCGTCTACTGTAGTTACGCCACTGCGCTGAAGAGGCACGCGCTCACAGACAACCACACTGTCTGCGTCTACTGTAGTTACGCCACTGCGCTGAAGAGGCACGCTCTCACGGACAACCACACTGTCTGCATCTACTGTAGTTACGCCACTGCGCTGAAGAGGCACGCTCTCACGGACAACCACACTGTCTGCATCTACTGTAGTTACGCCACTGCGCTGAAGAGGCACGCTCTCACAGACAACCACACTGTCTGCGTCTACTGTAGTTACGCCACTGCGCTGAAGAGGCACGCGCTCACAGACAACCACACTGTCTGCGTCTACTGTAGTTACGCCACTGCGCTGAAGAGGCACGCGCTCACAGACAACCACACTGTCTGCATCTACTGTAGTTACGCCACTGCGCTGAAGAGGCACGCTCTCACAGACAACCACACTGTCTGCGTCTACTGTAGTTACGCCACTGCGCTGAAGAGGCACGCGCTCACAGACAACCACACTGTCTGCGTCTACTGTAGTTACGCCACTGCGCTGAAGAGGCACGCTCTCACAGACAACCACACTGTCTGCATCTACTGTAGTTACGCCACTGCGCTGAAGAGGCACGCTCTCACGGACAACCACACTGTCTGCGTCTACTGTAGTTACGCCACTGCGCTGAAGAGGCACGCGCTCACAGACAACCACACTGTCTGCGTCTACTGTAGTTACGCCACTGCGCTGAAGAGGCACGCTCTCACGGACAACCACACTGTCTGCATCTACTGTAGTTACGCCACTGCGCTGAAGAGGCACGCTCTCACGGACAACCACACTGTCTGCATCTACTGTAGTTACGCCACTGCGCTGAAGAGGCACGCTCTCACAGACAACCACACTGTCTGCGTCTACTGTAGTTACGCCACTGCGCTGAAGAGGCACGCGCTCACAGACAACCACACTGTCTGCGTCTACTGTAGTTACGCCACTGCGCTGAAGAGGCACGCGCTCACAGACAACCACACTGTCTGCATCTACTGTAGTTACGCCACTGCGCTGAAGAGGCACGCGCTCACAGACAACCACACTGTCTGCGTCTACTGTAGTTACGCCACTGCGCTGAAGAGGCACGCTCTCACGGACAACCACACTGTCTGCGTCTACTGTAGTTACGCCACTGCGCTGAAGAGGCTCGCTCTCACGGACAACCACACTGTCTGCGTCTACTGTAGTTACGCCACTGCACTGAAGAGGCTCGCTCTCACGGACAACCACACTGTCTGCATCTACTGTAGTTACCCCACTGCGCTGAAGAGGCACGCTCTCACGGACAACCACACTGTCTGCATCTACTGTAGTTACGCCACTGCGCTGAAGAGGCACGCTCTCACGGACAACCACACTGTCTGCATCTACTGTAGTTACGCCACTGCGCTGAAGAGGCACGCTCTCACGGACAACCACACTGTCTGCATCTACTGTAGTTACGCCACTGCGCTGAAGAGGCACGCTCTCACAGACAACCACACTGTCTGCATCTACTGTAGTTACGCCACTGCGCTGAAGAGGCATGTGCTCACAGACAACCACACTGTCTGCATCTACTGTAGTTACGCCACTGCTTGTGTTATATTTTTAAAGTAATGTGCGGGGTACAAAATTAACTTTTTCACCCACCAGCCATTTTCAACATTTTGCCAGCCACATTACCTATCACAATATAACACAACCTGATTGGTTACCAGCCAAAGTGCTGCTAGAGTAAAAACCTTACCAGCCGCAATCAAAGTTTTACCAGTATTTGGCTGGTGGCGGGTGTTAATCTCACACCCTGGTAATGTGGCTGGTAAAATGCTGAAAATGGCAGGTGATTTTTAGAATCCACAAGTCACTGGTCAGGAGGTGAAAAAGTTAAATTTAATGTACCAAAGCTGGAGTTTTTCAGAGCCTAAAGGCATGAGCTGCAAGGCAGGCTGTGTCATATCGGTGTGTGGGATTAGAGAGGCCCAAGCCTGTTACAGGCAAGGCAGGCTGTGTCATATCGGTGTGTGGGATTAGAGAGGTCCAAGCCTGTTACAGGCAAGGCAGGCTGTGTCATATCGGTGTGTGGGATTAGAGAGGCCCAAGCCTGTTACAGGCAAGGCAGGCTGTGTCATATCGGTGTGTGGGATTAGAGAGGCCCAAGCCTGTTACAGACAAGGCAGGCTGTGTCATATCGGTGTGTGGGATTAGAGAGGTCCAAGCCTGTTACAGACAAGGCAGGCTGTGTCATATCGGTGTGTGGGATTAGAGAGGTCCAAGCCTGTTACAGACAAGGCAGGCTGTGTCATATCGGTGTGTGGGATTAGAGAGGCCCAAGCCTGTTACAGGCAAGGCAGGCTGTGTCATATCGGTGTGTGGGATTAGAGAGGCCCAAGCCTGTTACAGGCAAGGCAGGCTGTGTCATATCGGTGTGTGGGATTAGAGAGGCCCAAGCCTGTTACAGGCAAAGCAGGCTGTGTCATATCGGTGTGTGGGATTAGAGAGGCCCAAGCCTGTTACAGGCAAGGCAGGCTGTGTCATATCGGTGTGTGGGATTAGAGAGGCCCAAACCTGTTACAGGCAAAGCAGGCTGTGTCATATCGGTGTGTGGGATTAGAGAGGCCCAAGCCTGTTACAGGCAAGGCAGGCTGTGTCATATCGGTGAGTGGGATTAGAGAGACCCAAGCCTGTTACATGCAAGGCAGGCTGTGTCATATCGGTGTGTGGGATTAGAGAGGCCCAAGCCTGTTACAGACAAGGCAGGCTGTGTCATATCGGTGTGTGGGATTAGAGAGGCCCAAGCCTGCTACAGGCAACTCACCATCCCTACAGCTCCAGCACTGCAGGCCTCAGTCTGCTGAGAGCTGCAGAGAGAGAGAACACACACACACACACCGTCCACTTCTGCACCACAGGGAGCAACAGAGAGAGAGAACACACACACACAGAAAGAGAGGGGAAGAAAAAGAGGCAGATAGAGGGAAGAGAGAAAAAGGAGGGGGAGAGAGACAGAGAGAGGAAGGAAATAGAGGGAGAAAGAGACAGAGAGCAAGGAGTAAGCAATATAATGACAACAAGTGTAACTGTAACAGCAAGATCAGTTATAAAATGCACAATATTGCTTGTATGTTATGCTTGGGAAATAATTACCCAAGGCATTTCGAGCCAAAAAGGATGTTCAACTGAACTGAAAAAGAGAGGTGGAGGAAGAGATGGATGGAGGTTGGAGAAAAAGGAGAGAGAGAAAGAGAGAGACCTGGGCCATTGGAGAATTCTGTCCCAAAATTCCTGGTTGTACTGGACTGAGGCTTTGGGTTGCAGGAAAGAGGTGGGGCAGGGCGGGGCCTCCACACTGCACTGCCGCTGCACTGTCCTGGACCTCCTGAGAATAACACACACACACACACACACACACACACACAATAGTGTGGTTTGTACATTTGCAATGGTCAACGGTTTCCAGTTTTGTTACTAATATAACCTTCGATACCTTTAAATAAACACTTCTCACATGTTAAGGTCACCTGATTTCAGTCACTAGGGCTACACAGCATTATTAACTCACTTTGCAAAAGAAAGAAAATGGTCACATTCTTCCACCTCGACCCGTTCCACCACTTCGGTCTGTAAATCCCCACAGGGACCCGCTAGATGAAACATCCTCTAGCATGAAAAGACAAAGAAAAACAACACTTCATGTTGACTCCCGTTGACTATACATTCAAACCAGTTCAAGACAATCAGGGTTTGCCCCAAATAAAGCAGCTTTGGTGAATACAACTAATGACAGTAAGTAGTGCAGTGGGGGATTTTAAAAGGAGCTACAGGGAAATATTCCTGAAAGACTGTAGAGTCCAGTAAAGAAGGTGGATTTTGAAGAGCATATGCTAGTTTATAAAACATATGAGCATCTGGCCCAGACCCACAGGGGCCACGATTTCCAGCTTAATCTAGTCCCACCCCCCAATTTCCACAGAGATCCATTCAAATGCAGAGAGGTTATATCGCGTGTAGTACCTGAAAATAAGATATCCTTTTATACCCAGTCATAAAACCACCACAAGTTTACCTGTGGCAAGTTCCAAACAGGTGTTTCTTGAACTTCCCAGACTTTTTTGGAATGTGTAAATGGTAAATGGTAAATGGACTGCACTTATATAGCGCCTTTATCCAAAGCGCTTTACAATGGCCTCTCACTCACCCGTTCACACACACATTCACACACCAATGGCGGCAGCCACCATGCAAGGTGCTAGCCTGCTCATTGGGAGCAATTTGGGGTTCAGTGTCTTGACCAAGGACACTTCGACATGTGGATAGGAGGAGCCGGGGATCGAACGGCCAACCCTGCGATCAGCGGACGACCCGCTCTACCTCCTGAGCCACAGCCGCCCATATTAGCCTATATTTACAAAAAGCAATAAAGTTGATAAGGTAAAACATTAAATATATTTTATTTGTACTGTTTTCAATTAAATATATGTAAAAGAGAATTTGCAATTTATTTATCACTGCTTTCTGCTTTTATGTGAATGTTTTGGAATTGGGGTTTGTACAAATATCCGATTAATATTAATTTACGTTGGACGTACCTGATTTTACGTAAAAACAACGGTCTGCGAAATGTACTACTTTGCTATTACTCTTATTTATGACCACGCTCAGCGAATCAGCATTCTGTAGTCACAGTGCTAGCGTCTTTGTTCTAAAAAATCCTGTCGCATTAGAGGAAATGTGATTAATATATTATTATATTTTTACACATCAGTGGACAATGGAATTAGGTTAATTGCAAAATGGTTACTGGACAGTGGCTTTTAAAGACGATTTTATGCTGATTTCGGATTTCTAACCTCATTGGGTCAATTCATTTCTGTGTGCGCAGCCCTATGCTGCCGCCTAGTGACAGCTATAATGTATTGCAAGTCAAACTAAATTGAATGGGGTTAAAATACTGGTGTGGGAGTGGGACGGCTAGTATTGAAATCAGTTGCTTTCAAATCCCGAAAATCTGCCAAGCCGACGTTGAGCACACCATACAGTTTACTACAGAGACAAGACACCAGAAATCTAGAAAACAGTGAGACATTTCATTAAAGCACTTTGGCCACTCGTTGTAATGTGCACCATAGTTTGCTATAAGGTAGGGCCTACAGTTAGGCCTAACGTTATACAAATACAGTAGGCCTACGATAGCTAGTGCTGCGTTGTACGTTTGTTTGTTTTTAGCCAACTAGCCAGCCTTATTTACTTACCTTTATTTAGCCGTCGACTGTCGTGTCTTCTGAAATAAATAGCCTACTTATAATAGCTATATTTGCTTCATTCTTATATAGTCATTTCATATTTTCACTGTACATTGAACAAACTAGGCTACATAATAATTGTGTAAATTCTCCGATAAACGTAGACTACTTAAATCTTTGTAAATATAACGTATTGCGTAACTTATTTCACTCAATGAATGAACTGAAAGAACTAAACTAAGCCCGCCAAAAAATAACTTCACGCGAGCAAGACGTTCAGGGAATTTTTAACGACGTTACTTCAGAAAAACTGAAGATAGAATTAAGACTTTTCTGACAACGCGATTCAACGCAATGAAAGTAACATTTAAATGCGCCTGGTTATCTATAAAGGGAATAAATTAATCGTGAGATCGACGTGTTTAATACGGCTATCGCTTCCAAAATAATTGGCTGGTGGCAGTGGAGCTTCCACCTCTGACTGTTGCGTTGCCAACGCCTGTGGCCTGTGGCCTGCTCAACTAATAATGACGTAATGTTGTCGTGTCCGTGTTGTAGCCTACCTGCGGTCACTTGACTGGCCAGCCATGAGGTAAACCGATGAAGTGAACCATCTTCAGACAAACGAAACACAATGACGGCTGTAATCAAACATGAAGAGTGTCCCCATTTTCTGGATTATTTAACAGTGCAGTGGGTTCTCCAGGACTCACTCTAAATATGTCTGTCTGGCAATCGTTCCCATGCCAGGGCCCGCTTCAATTTTTAAATGTGGTTGTGGTTGGCAGGGACATGACACTGTAAATGTGTGTTGTTGGCTGGTAAATAAATAAGTAAATAAATACAGAGTTTTCCACTCTAAACAGTATTACTGTTCTGGCGATGCCTGGTACCTCATGGGACTTTTTGTTGTTGTTGCCAGATTCCCTGTAGCCACCAGGAGGCGCCAGAACCTCAGATTCCAGACAGGCAGACTGAAGGAAACACACACACACACACACACACACGGCGATGTGCAGGCGAGGGTAGGTGGCCAGAAAGGTTTGATTAGCTGCCAGAGTGATCAGATCTAGCAGTTAATTAAGTGCAGTTCCCCACCTGAGGGGGAAATCAACATGAGATATGGAGGTGTCCTGCTGTGTGGAATGACAGTGCTGATGGACTAGCAGGTTGGGCTGCGTTTCAGCGACATTCATTAGCATGGAGCATAATCTCATCACCAGTAAATTCATTAGGGTATTCACAGCGGGGAAGAAGAGAATGTTAGGGTTGAGCCATTTCTCAGTCCAGGGATTTGTCTTGGGTACGGAATCTTTTGGGATACATCCATTTCCGTCCAGTGAGCGTTCCAAGCACGTACTCCAAAGCAGCAAGTGACATTATTTTTTTATTTTTTACACAGCGCAGGCCATAATATCAGCCTTTGCTCTTATGTGAGATTTAAAAAATCAGGGCTTTCCCACTGCTTCTGTGGGGCAGTAATGCGTCTAGAAGTTAATACTGCTCATTCCTGCAACAACTGTCATTCCACCAGGCTGCTCCTAATTGGCTGCAGCTTCACCCAGGAAGGGAGGATTTAGCGCCACTTCTGGCCATCCGAGCAGCTGCAGCCTGCCAATATGAAGTGAATTTTTATACATACTGTCAGGTCCATAAGAATTTGGACAGTGACACAATTTGTGGTGATTTGGCTCTGTACTCCAGTACATTGCATTGTAAATGGAACAGTGACTATGAGGTTAAAGTGCAGACTCTCAGCTTTAACTTGAAGGTTTTTATGTCCAAATTGGGTGAACCATGTAGCAATTGTAGTCATTTTTATACATAGCCCCCCCCCCCCCCCCCTCATTTTAGGGGAGCAAAAGTAATTGGACAAATGAACATAAACTTTAATAAAGTATCATATTTAATATTTGGTTGCATATCGTTTGCATGTCATGACTTCCTGATGTCTGTGACCCAACAACATCAAAAGACTCTTGATATCTCATTTTCAGATACTCCTCCAAGCGATACTATAACTTCTCTGCATTTGAATGGATCTCTATGGGAATTGGGGGGTGGGACTAGATTTAGCTGTAAATTACACTGGAACAGTATGGAATACATAGTTGGTTAAATGGCTGTGAGTCACCAAGGGCCTGAGGTATCAAACGAGCCTCAAACCATCACTCTTCCAGTAGATATGGATGGATCACTTCAAGGGTTGTTTCTCCTGACTCATTTTCCCATAGAGTTCAATAGGTCTGTGCATGTCCTTGAGTGGCCCAGCCAGAGCCCAGACCTGAATCAAATTGAACATCTGTGGAAAGAGCTGAAAATGGCTGTGTACCGACACTCCCCATCCAACCTGACGGAGCTTGCAAGGATATGCCAAGAGGAATGGGCAAAAATGTCCAGAAACAAGTGTGCCAAGCTCGTAGCTTTTTCCCCAAGACGCCTTGAAGCAGTAATCGCTGCCAAAGGTGCAGCAACCAAGTATTAGGCTAAGGGTGTGTACAGACATGTAACCCCTAAATAACCTATTTTTGTCAGTGAAATAAAATTGCATATTTTCTATAAACCTGTTTTCACTTCGTCATTATTGGTGATTGTGTGTAGATGTTTGAGGCAAAAAATGAACTCAAGCTATTGTAGTATAAGTCTGTAACATAATAAAACGTGGAGAAGGTGTAGGGGGGGAGTAAAAGTGGGATTCCGGAAACGTTGCCATTTGGGAACTGCATTGATTTCAAAGGACCAGAGGGCCTTGTAATAAAATAATGGGTTACTCTGACTTTCTTTGAGGTCTGGCAACATCCTCCAAAATGTACCAATCTGCTAAAGATAAAGACAAATGGAACTGTTTTCCCTGATGGTAAATGTCTCATAAAAGAGTGATTATGTTGTCCGTCTTTACTATTTCAGTGAAGTGGAGGAATTTAACCGAGGGATATACCGGCAATTGAGGACAGAAGGGAGACCATTCAATTGGTAGGTAGTGCTGTTACCGACTTCACAATCTATGGTTTGAATATTGAAGGCTCAGGAAAAGTCAAATGTCAATAACATGTTATTTCTATTTTGTTTTCTATTGTATTATTGCATCTCTCTCTCTCTCTCTCTCTCTCTCTCTCTCTCAGAACAGGAAACCAGGCCCAACAGGCGGAATGTACAGCGCTGGAGCCTCTCAAAATTGCCATGTACCCTGTGCAAATAAAAGTTATTTCTTTTAAATTTTGTGCACACATTTGTTTACATTCACGCTACAAAGCATTTTCCTTCAATGAGATAAACCACCACCAGTCAGGGTGTGACCATTAATTACACTGACACAACTTTTGCTGGGGACAATAAAAGACCACTCATATGTTTTTGTCAGATGACACAATGCCACAGGTGTTGCAATTCTTGCGAAAGCATGCAATTGGCATGCTCAATGCTGGGAGCTTTTAAAAAAATTTCAACAATTGACAAATTTCTTGTGTGAAATATTACTTCTCATTATATTTTCAACTTGGAAATCACTTCCATCTTATTTAAAAAGATGAACACACACGGGAGCTGTACTAGCTTAAAAGAATAGACGTTTGCATTTTATTCTGGACACCGCCATTGGTGGCTGTGAGAAATCTGCGCCATGGCATATTCTACAAGTCTCTGGAACTCTACTGGAGGGAAGCAACACCATTCTTCCAAAATAATGTTAAATTGGGTTGAGATCAAGTGGCTGCAAAGGCCATAGCATATGATTCCCATCATTTTCGTACTGTGAGCCACTGTATTTGCCTTGTAAAATAAATGCATTTTGGGGTAAAATGAGTTCTATGTTACATTACATTACAGGCATTTAGCAGACGCTCTTATCCAGAGCGACTTACACAACTTCTTATTACATTTATCCATTCATACAGCTGGATATATACTGATGAAATTCAGGTTAAGTACCTTGCTCAAGGGTACAACAGCAGTGTCCTACCTGGGAATCAAACCTGCAAAAGTTCTAATCTAATGCAAAAATTATGTTTTTTTTGGAGCCTGAGGTCAAATTTTTTATACAGCTTTATTATTGACATGCAAAAACTGCGGTCCTGCCATGGTTGCACTGCAATTCGGTAGGTGAAATGAAAAACTAGGGTCCTGACACTGTCCCGGTCCTGAGACTGTCCCTGACACTGCACTGCTCCGGACCATGGTTGCACTGTTGCGGTCATTCAATTGGGTAGGTGGCGCTGTTGCGAAAAACTAGGGTCCTGAAACAGTCCCAGCCCTGAGACTGTCCCGGCCCTGAGACTGTCCCTGCTCCGGTATTGCAGGCACATACTATTGTCTCGCTGGGCCACTCAAGGACATGCACAGACCTATTGAACTCTATGGGAAAATGAGTCAGGAGAAACAACCCTTGAAGTGATCCATCCATATCTACTGCATATCTGGCAGCAGAGTGATGGTTTGAGGCTCGTTTGATACCTCAGGCCCTTGGTGACTCACAGCCATTTAACCAACTATGTATTCCATACTGTTCCAGTGTAATTTACAGCTAAATCTAGTCCCATAGAGATCCATTCAAATGCAGAGAAGTTATAGTATCGCTTGGAGGAGTATCTGAAAATGAGATATCAAGAGTCTTTTGATGTTGTTGGGTCACAGACATCAGGAAGTCATGACATGCAAACGATATGCAACCAAATATTAAATATGATACTTTATTAAAGTTTATGTTCATTTGTCCAATTACTTTTGCTCCCCTAAAATGAGGGGGGGGGGGGGGGGGGCTATGTATAAAAATTACTACAATTGCTACATGGTTCACCCAATTTGGACATAAAAACCTTCAAGTTAAAGCTGAGAGTCTGCACTTTAACCTCATAGTCACTGTTCCATTTACAATGCAATGTGCTGGAGTACAGAGCCAAATCACCACAAATTGTGTCACTGTCCAAATTCTTATGGACCTGACAGTATGTATAAAAATTCACTTCATATTGGCAGGCTGCAGCTGCTCGGATGGCCAGAAGTGGCGCTAAATCCTCCCTTCCTGGGTGAAGCTGCAGCCAATTAGGAGCAGCCTGGTGGAATGACAGTTGTTGCAGGAATGAGCAGTATTAACTTCTAGACGCATTACTGCCCCACAGAAGCAGTGGGAAAGCCCTGATTTTTTAAATCTCACATAAGAGCAAAGGCTGATATTATGGCCTGCGCTGTGTAAAAAATAAAAAAATAATGTCACTTGCTGCTTTGGAGTACGTGCTTGGAACGCTCACTGGACGGAAATGGATGTATCCCAAAAGATTCCGTACCCAAGACAAATCCCTGGACTGAGAAATGGCTCAACCCTAACATTCTCTTCTTCCCCGCTGTGAATACCCTAATGAATTTACTGGTTATGAGATTATGCTCCATGCTAATGAATGTCGCTGAAACGCAGCCCAACCTGCTAGTCCATCAGCACTGTCATTCCACACAGCAGGACACCTCCATATCTCATGTTGATTTCCCCCTCAGGTGGGGAACTGCACTTAATTAACTGCTAGATCTGATCACTCTGGCAGCTAATCAAACCTTTCTGGCCACCTACCCTCGCCTGCACATCGCCGTGTGTGTGTGTGTGTGTGTGTGTGTGTGTTTCCTTCAGTCTGCCTGTCTGGAATCTGAGGTTCTGGCGCCTCCTGGTGGCTACAGGGAATCTGGCAACAACAACAAAAAGTCCCATGAGGTACCAGGCATCGCCAGAACAGTAATACTGTTTAGAGTGGAAAACTCTGTATTTATTTACTTATTTATTTACCAGCCAACAACACACATTTACAGTGTCATGTCCCTGCCAACCACAACCACATTTAAAAATTGAAGCGGGCCCTGGCATGGGAACGATTGCCAGACAGACATATTTAGAGTGAGTCCTGGAGAACCCACTGTGCTGTTAAATAATCCAGAAAATGGGGACACTCTTCATGTTTGATTACAGCCGTCATTGTGATTCGTTTGTCTGAAGATGGTTCACTTCATCGGTTTACCTCATGGCTGGCCAGTCAAGTGACCGCAGGTAGGCTACAACACGGACACGACAACATTACGTCATTATTAGTTGAGCAGGCCACAGGCGTTGGCAACGCAACAGTCAGAGGTGGAAGCTCCACTGCCACCAGCCAATTATTTTGGAAGCGATAGCCGTATTAAACACGTCGATCTCACGATTAATTTATTCCCTTTATAGATAACCAGGCGCATTTAAATGTTACTTTCATTGCGTTGAATCGCGTTGTCAGAAAAGTCTTAATTCTATCTTCAGTTTTTCTGAAGTAACGTCGTTAAAAATTCCCTGAACGTCTTGCTCGCGTGCAGTTATTTTTTGGCGGGCTTAGTTTAGTTCTTTCAGTTCATTCATTGAGTGAAATAAGTTACGCAATACGTTATATTTACAAAGATTTAAGTAGTCTACGTTTATCGGAGAATTTACACAATTATTATGTAGCCTAGTTTGTTCAATGTACAGTGAAAATATGAAATGACTATATAAGAATGAAGCAAATATAGCTATTATAAGTAGGCTATTTATTTCAGAAGACACGACAGTCGACGGCTAAATAAAGGTAAGTAAATAAGGCTAGCTAGTTGGCAAAAAAACAAACAAACGTACAACGCAGCACTAGCTATCGTAGGCCTACTGTATTTGTATAACGTTAGGCCTAACTGTAGGCCCTACCTTATAGCAAACTATGGTGCACATTACAACGAGTGGCCAAAGTGCTTTAATGAAATGTCTCAATGTTTTCTAGATTTCTGGTGTCTTGTCTCTGTAGTAAACTGTATGTTGTGCTCAACGTCGGCTTGGCAGATTTTCGGGATTTGAAAGCAACTGATTTCAATACTAGCCGTCCCACTCCCACTCCAGTATTTTAACCCCATTCAATTTCGTTTTACTTGCAATACATTATAGCTGTCACTAGGCGGCAGCATAGGGCTGCGCACACAGAAATGAATTGGACCCAATGAGGTTATAAATCCGAAATCAGCATAAAATCGTCTTTAAAACCCACTGTCCAGTAACCATTTTGCAATTAACCTAATTCCATTGTCCACTGATGTGGAAAAATATAATAATATATGAATGACGTGTCTTAGTTTCCTCTAATGCGACAGGATTTTTTAGAACAAAGACGCTCGCACTGTGACTACAGAATGCTGATTCGCTGAGAATAAAAGTAATAGCAAAGTAGTAAATTTCGCAGACCGTTGTTTTAACGTAAAATCAGGTACGTCCAACGTAAATGAATATTAATCGGATATTTGTACAAACCCCAATTCCAAAACATTCACATAAAAGCAGAAAGCAGTGATAAATAAATTGTAAATTCTCTTTTACATATATTTAATTGAAAACAGTACAAATAAAACATATTTAATGTTTTACCTTATCAACTTTATTTCTTTTTGTAAATACAGTATAGGCTAATATGGGCGGCTGTGGCTCAGGAGGTAGAGCGGGTCGTCCGCTGATCGCAGGGTTGGCCGTTCGATCCCCGGCTCCTCCTATCCACATGTCGAAGTGTCCTTGGTCAAGACACTGAACCCCAAATTGCTCCCAATGAGCAGGATAGCACCTTGCATGGTGGCTGCCGCCATTGGTGTGTGAATGTGTGTGTGAATGGGTGAGTGAGAGGCCATTGTAAAGCGCTTTGGATAAAGGCGCTATATAAGTGCAGTCCATTTACCATTTACCATTTACACATTCCAAAAAAGTCTGGGAAGTTCAAAAAACACCTGTTTGGAACTTGCCACAGGTAAACTTGTGGTGGTTTTATGACTGGGTATAAAAGGATATCTTATTTTCAGGTACTACACGCGATATAACCTCTCTGCATTTGAATGGATCTCTGTGGAAATTGGGGGGTGGGACTAGATTAAGCTGGAAATCGTGGCCCCTGTGGGTCTGGGCCAGATGCTCATATGTTTTATAAACTAGCATATGCTCTTCAAAATCCACCTTCTTTACTGGACTCTACAGTCTTTCAGGAATATTTCCCTGTAGCTCCTTTTAAAATCCCCCACTGCACTACTTACTGTCATTAGTTGTATTCACCAAAGCTGCTTTATTTGGGGCAAACCCTGATTGTCTTGAACTGGTTTGAATGTATAGTCAACGGGAGTCAACATGAAGTGTTGTTTTTCTTTGTCTTTTCATGCTAGAGGATGTTTCATCTAGCGGGTCCCTGTGGGGATTTACAGACCGAAGTGGTGGAACGGGTCGAGGTGGAAGAATGTGACCATTTTCTTTCTTTTGCAAAGTGAGTTAATAATGCTGTGTAGCCCTAGTGACTGAAATCAGGTGACCTTAACATGTGAGAAGTGTTTATTTAAAGGTATCGAAGGTTATATTAGTAACAAAACTGGAAACCGTTGACCATTGCAAATGTACAAACCACACTATTGTGTGTGTGTGTGTGTGTGTGTGTGTGTGTGTGTTATTCTCAGGAGGTCCAGGACAGTGCAGCGGCAGTGCAGTGTGGAGGCCCTGCCCTGCCCCACCTCCTTCCTGCAACCCAAAGCCTCAGTCCAGTACAACCAGGAATTTTGGGACAGAATTCTCCAATGGCCCAGGTCTCTCTCTTTCTCTCTCCTTTTTCTCCAACCTCCATCCATCTCTTCCTCCACCTCTCTTTTTCAGTTCAGTTGAACATCCTTTTTGGCTTGAAATGCCTTGGGTAATTATTTCCCAAGCATAACATACAAGCAATATTGTGCATTTTATAACTGATCTTGCTGTTACAGTTGCACTTGTTGTCATTATATTGCTTACTCCTTGCTCTCTGTCTCTTTCTCCCTCTATTTCCTTCCTCTCTCTCTCTCTCTCCCCCTCCTTTTTCTTTCTTCCCTCTATCTGCCTCTTTTTCTTCCCCTCTCTTTCTGTGTGTGTGTTCTCTCTCTCTGTTGCTCCCTGTGGTGCAGAAGTGGACGGTGTGTGTGTGTGTGTGTGTTCTCTCTCTGTCTGTTGCTCCCTGTGGTGCAGAAGTGGACGGTGTGTGTGTGTGTGTGTGTGTTCTCTCTCTCTTTGCTCCCTGTGGTGCAGAAGTGGATGGTGTGTGTGTGTGTGTGTGTGTGTGTGTGTGTGTGTGTGTGTTCTCTCTCTCTTTGCTCCCTGTGGTGCAGAAGTGGACGATGTGTGTGTGTGTGTGTGTATGTGTTCTCTCTTTCTGTTGCTCCCTGTGGTGCAGAAGTGAACGGTGTATGTGTGTGTGTGTGTGTGTGTTCTCTCTCTCTTTGATCCCTGTGGTGCAGAAGTGGACGATGTGTATGTGTGTGTGTGTGTGTTCTCTCTTTCTGTTGCTCCCTGTGGTGCAGAAGTGGACGGTGTGTGTGTGTGTGTGTGTGTGTGTGTGTGTTCTCTCTCTCTGTTGCTCCCTGTGGTGCAGAAGTGGACGGTGTGTGTGTGTGTGTTCTCTCTCTCTGCAGCTCTCAGCAGACTGAGGCCTGCAGTGCTGGAGCTGTAGGGATGGTGAGTTGCCTGTAACAGGCTTGGGCGTCTCTAATCCCACACACCGATATGACACAGCCTGTTTTGCCTGTAACAGGCTTGGGCCTCTCTAATCCCACACCGATATGACACAGCCTGCCTTGCCTGTAGCAGGCTTGGGCCTCTCTAATCCCACACACCGATATGACACAGCCTGCCTTGCCTGTAACAGGCTTGGGTCTCTCTAATTCCACACACCGATATGACACAGCCTGCCTTGTCTGTAACAGGCTTGGGCCTCTCTAATCCCACACACCGATATGACACAGCCTGCCTTGCATGTAGCAGGCTTGGGCCTCGCTAATCCCACACACCGATATGACACAGCCTGCCTTGCCTGTAACAGGCTTGGGCCTCTCTAATCCCACACACCGATATGACACAGCCTGCCTTGCCTGTAACAGGCTTGGACCTCTCTAATCCCACACACCGATATGACACAGCCTGTCTTGCCTGTAACAGGCTTGGGCCTCTCTAATCCCACACACCGATATGACACAGCCTGCCTTGCCTGTAACAGGCTTGGACCCTCTAATCCCACACACCGATATGACACAGCCTGCCTTGTATGTAACAGGCTTGGGCCTCGCTAATCCCACACACCGATATGACACAGCCTGCCTTGCCTGTAACAGGCTTGGACCTCTCTAATCCCACACACCGATATGACACAGCCTGCCTTGCCTGTAACAGGCTTGGGCTTCTCTAATCCCACACACCGATATGACACAGCCTGCCTTGCCTGTAACAGGCTTGGGCCTCTCTAATCCCACACACCGATATGACACAGCCTGCCTTGTCTGTAACAGGCTTGGGCCTCGCTAATCCCACACACCGATATGACACAGCCTGCCTTGCCTGTAACAGGCTTGGGCCTCTCTAATCCCACACACCAATATGACACAGCCTGCCTTGCCTGTAACAGGCTTGGGCTTCTCTAATCCCACACACCGATATGACACAGCCTGCCTTGCATGTAACACGCTTGGGCCTCTCTAATCCCACACACCGATATGACACAGCCTGCCTTGCAGCGCATGCCTTTAGGCTCTGAAAAACTCCAGCTTTGGTACATTAAATTTAACTTTTTCACCTCCTGACCAGTGACTTGTGGATTCTAAAAATCACCTGCCATTTTCAGCATTTTACCAGCCACATTACCAGGGTGTGAGATTAACACCCGCCACAAGCCAAATACTGGTAAAACTTTGATTGCGGCTGGTAAAATTTTTACTCTAGCAGCCACTTTGGCTGGTAACCAATCAGGTTGTGTTATATTGTAAAAGGTAATGTGGCTGGCATTGTGGTGACAAAGTTAATTTTGTACCCCGCACATTACTTTAAAAATATAACACAAGCAGTGGCGTTACTACAGTAGATGCAGACAGTGTGGTTGTCCGTGAGAGCGTGCCTCTTCAGCGCAGTGGCGTAACTACAGTAGACGCAGACAGTGTGGTTGTCCGTGAGAGCGTGCCTCTTCAGTGCAGTGGCGTAACTACAGTAGATGCAGACAGTGTGGTTGTCCGTGAGCACGTGCCTCTTCAGTGCAGTGGCGTAACTAAGTAGACGCAGACAGTGTGGTTGTCCGTGAGAGCGTGCCTCTTCAGCGCAGTGGCGTAACTACAGTAGATGCAGACAGTGTGGTTGTCCGTGAGCGCGTGCCTCTTCAGCGCAGTGGCGTAACTACAGTAGACGCAGACAGTGTGGTTGTCCGTGAGCGCGTGCCTCTTCAGCGCAGTGGCGTAACTACAGTAGATGCAGACAGTGTGGTTGTCTGTGAGCGCGTGCCTCTTCAGCGCAGTGGCGTAACTACAGTAGATGCAGACAGTGTGGTTGTCCGTGAGAGCGTGCCTCTTCAGCGCAGTGGCGTAACTACAGTAGACGCAGACAGTGTGGTTGTCCGTGAGCGCGTGCCTCTTCAGCGCAGTGGCGTAACTACAGTAGACGCAGTGTGGTTGTCCGTGAGAGCGAGCCTCTTCAGCGCAGTGGCGTAACTACAGTAGACGCAGACAGTGTGGTTGTCCGTGAGAGCGTGCCTCTTCAGCGCAGTGGCGTAACTACAGTAGACGCAGACAGTGTGGTTGTCCGTGAGAGCGTGCCTCTTCAGTGCAGTGGCGTAACTACAGTAGATGCAGACAGTGTGGTTGTCCGTGAGCGCGTGCCTCTTCAGCGCAGTGGCGTAACTACAGTAGACGCACAGTGTGGTTGTCTGTGAGAGCGTGCCTCTTCAGCGCAGTGGCGTAACTACAGTAGATGCAGACAGTGTGGTTGTCCGTGAGCGCGTGCCTCTTCAGCGCAGTGGCGTAACTACAGTAGACGCAGACAGTGTGGTTGTCCGTGAGAGCGTGCCTCTTCAGCGCAGTGGTGTAACTACAGTAGACGCAGACAGTGTGGTTGTCCGTGAGAGCGTGCCTCTTCAGCGCAGTGGCGTAACTACAGTAGATGCAGACAGTGTGGTTGTCCGTGAGCGCGTGCCTCTTCAGCGCAGTGGCGTAACTACAGTAGACGCAGACAGTGTGGTTGTCCGTGAGCGCGTGCCTCTTCAGCGCAGTGGCGTAACTACAGTAGATGCAGACAGTGTGGTTGTCTGTGAGCGCGTGCCTCTTCAGCGCAGTGGCGTAACTACAGTAGATGCAGACAGTGTGGTTGTCCGTGAGAGCGTGCCTCTTCAGCGCAGTGGCGTAACTACAGTAGACGCAGACAGTGTGGTTGTCCGTGAGAGCGAGCCTCTTCAGCGCAGTGGCGTAACTACAGTAGACGCAGACAGTGTGGTTGTCCGTGAGCGCGTGCCTCTTCAGCGCAGTTGCGTAACTACAGTAGATGCAGACAGTGTGGTTGTCTGTGAGCGCGTGCCTCTTCAGCGCAGTGGCGTAACTACAGTAGACGCAGACAGTGTGGTTGTCCGTGAGAGCGAGCCTCTTCAGCGCAGTGGCGTAACTACAGTAGACGCAGACAGTGTGGTTGTCCGTGAGCGCGTGCCTCTTCAGCGCAGTGGCGTAACTACAGTAGACGCAGACAGTGTGGTTGTCTGTGAGAGCGTGCCTCTTCAGCGCAGTGGCGTAACTACAGTAGACGCAGACAGTGTGGTTGTCCGTGAGAGCGTGCCTCTTCAGCGCAGTGGCGTAACTACAGTAGACGCAGACAGTGTGGTTGTCCGTGAGAGCGTGCCTCTTCAGCGCAGTGGCGTAACTACAGTAGACGCAGACAGTGTGGTTGTCTGTGAGCGCGTGCCTCTTCAGCGCAGTGGCGTAACTACAGTAGATGCAGACAGTGTGGTTGTCCGTGAGAGCGAGCCTCTTCAGCGCAGTGGCGTAACTACAGTAGACGCAGACAGTGTGGTTGTCTGTGAGCGCGTGCCTCTTCAGCGCAGTGGCGTAACTACAGTAGACGCAGACAGTGTGGTTGTCTGTGAGCACATGCCTCTTCAGCGCAGTGGCGTAACTACAGTAGACGCAGACAGTGTGGTTGTCTGTGAGCGCGTGCCTCTTCAGCGCAGTGGCGTAACTACAGTAGACGCAGACAGTGTGGTTGTCCGTGAGAGCGTGCCTCTTCAGCGCAGTGGCGTAACTACAGTAGACGCAGACAGTGTGGTTGTCCCTGAGCGCGTGCCTCTTCAGCGCAGTACCTTGGCCCACCCACGATTTAAATCCTGCCACCGCTACTGCCTTTGTGTGTGTGCGTGTGCGCGTGTGTGTGTGTGCGTGCGTGCGTGCGTGTGTGTGCAAAGATGATTATTGATTAGCTGTAACACAGGATTAAAGATCTTTAGGGGGTGTAGGCCTTTTTCCGCCCATGTGTGTGGTGTCATTGTTGTCGGTAAGGGGGGGAGCCCCGTTCGAACATCCTGCATCGGGGCCTGGTATTGGTTTTTTATGCTACTGAACACAACCTGGTTGGTTACCTGCCAAAGTGAATTTGGCTGATGGCAGGTGTTAATTTCACACCTTGGTGCCTAGGGTCAGAGAAGGGAAACATCCTCTCAATCTGTACAGCTTGGTCAGTGTGCTGCAGTGTGATTGGCTGGCTGGGGTCAGACCTGCTCATTCATTGGCTGTTGTCTGAGCAGGTGGGCGGAGCAGCTGAGCGCAGGCCCTCTCTGGGGCTGAGGAGAGGCCAGGGGGCGGAGCTGGGTAAGGACCGCCTGCCCACCCCCTCTGAGCTGTTTCGTCGAAGGAGGGCGAGAGGCGGGAGAGGAGGCGGGGCACAGAGGGGTGATGTCATGCAGCGGGGCGTGGCCACAGTGCTACAGCACATCAGCGATCTGAAGAGGAGGCAGCGCTCCATTGATCAGTAAGAGGGATGAGTGGGCGTGGCACACAGTGTGTATGTGTGCATGCATAGCTGTCTCTGTGTGTGTGTGTGTGTGTGCGCGCGTAACTGTGTGTGTGTGTGTGCGCGTAACTGTGTGTGTGTGTGTGTGCGCGTAACTGTGTGTGTGTGTGTGTTGTTACAAGGCGATAGAATCTCACACACACTGTTCTTTATTTACTTTTGGCACCTGCTGCTTACGTCATCATGCGGTCGACATCCTTCGAAGGGTGGGGCCACCTCTGATTGGCTTAAAAAGGAGCTCCAGGTGATCTCAGGGCCGTCCGGTGCCAGTTTTACTTTGGTTTGTTTTTTGTTTTCTCTACAAATACACAAATATACGGGTTGCAGTTCTACTTCTCATATAGTCTAAATCAGGGGTTCCCAAACTTTTCCATGCCAAGGACCCTCTGGCTGGGCCCCCATTATTGCGAAATGGCTTTAAAATAAAACTTTTAAATTACACTGGCAAATATAAAAAAATCAAACATACAGCTTCTTAATACACAACACAATACTTTTGACCCTATTTTGATTCCGTAATCGGGCCGTTAGCAGCTCAACGTAACGCTTTTACTGACAGGCAGACGGTTAGTTATTGGCTGCGATTGAAAGAAGGGCATGGCAAAGACCACAATTCGATATGAAAGGATTTATAACAATTAATATTTTATTTTAAACCGGCACAATAATCTCATAAATAAATTATTATTATTATTTTTTTATTATTATTATTATTATTTTTTTTTTTTGCATTTTCCATTTTCCTCTCCCTTCCAATTGGCGCCCCCTGGCGGCCCCCACTTTGAAAACCCCTGGTTTAAATCACACTTTACAGATAAAAGCGTGCCAGGGAAGTAGCGAATTGTAACAGTGTGCATAGCTGTGCGTATGTGTGTTTGTGTGTGCGTGCATAGCTGTGTGTGTGTGTATAGATGTGTGTGTGTGTGCGCATAGCTGTGTGTGTGTGTGTGTGCGCGCATAGCTGTGTGTGTGTGTGTAGCTGTGTGTGTGTGTGTGTAGCTGTGTGTGTGTGTGTGTATAGCTGTGTGTGTGTGTGTGTATAGCTGTGTGTGTATCTGTGCTGCAGGCTGAAGACAGAGAGGTGTTGGGGTTTCTTGGCGGGCAGTCGGCCGGAGGAGACAGGTGTGGTCGGACCAGTTGACCCGCTGCAGGACCAGATTCCTCGTGAGCTCAGCCCCACCCAGGGGCGGGGCCCCAGCACTAGCCCCACCCCCTTCGCTGCACACCTGCCAATGTACAACCAGCAGGTACACAGACATGGCCATCCACAGGATCCCACTACAAACAAACACACACACATGCACACACACACACACACACTCACATGCACAAATACACATGCACACGGACCCGCACGCATGCACACACAAACACACACAAATACACATGCACACGGACCCGCACGCACGCACACACACTCATATACACAAATACACATGCACACGGACCCGCACGCACGCACACACACTCATATACACAAATACACATGCACACGGACCCGCACGCACGCACACACACTCATATACACACGCACACACACTCATATACACACGCACACACACTCATATACACATGCATCCACAGAGACCCATCCCACCCCGGTCACCACCTTTTTGAACTGTTGCCCTCAGGGAGGCGTTTCAGGACCATCAGAGCAAGAACAAACAGACTGAAAAACAGCTTTTACCCCAGAGCTGTTATTGCACTTAACACTGCACAGACCTGAATACCTCTGAACTTTTAAATACATGTATGTGCAATATACGGCTGTTCGTGCAATATCCCTGTGAATGTTTTTCTGTTGTGCAATATGTCTTGGGTTTTATTGTGGTTGTTTGTTTGTTTTTATCTTAGCATAGAGTATTTTTTTAGTGTAGAACTGTATAGTTTTATTTATATTTATTTGTATGTTTTATTTATAAATTGCACTGAGTCTGAGAGCTGCTACCTCAATTTCATTGTACTTGTGCAATGACAATAAAGTGATTCTATTCTATTCTATTTCGCATTCTTTATTATTGAATATAATTTATTTATTCTTTTTCACCTTTCACTCCAGAAAATGTTTAGAAGCGGAAGTGAGGCAATGCAGAGTCTTGCTCCGGGGGCCAATCCCATGATGTCATTCGTCATGGCGACCGCTAACAGACAGTCCCACGAGGATGGATGTAGCCCACGCCCTTCCCACAGGGAATTCTGGGGGTTTGACTTCAGTTCGGAGGAATAGGGTTCGACCCAACAGTAACTATCACCCCCACCCCCAGTTTTATGTTTGGAATCTCCCATCTTCTAAAATGGCCATATTTCCCTGGACACATTTTTCTATTTCAGTATGAAATTTGTGAATGGCACAAAGAGTTTTATTTATTTATTTATTGTTTTTACATGAAGAAGAACATTATTTATTCTCAGATTCGCCGATGCTGGATGGTTCAGGTGAATTGCGCTTGTAAGCCTTTGAGCATGTTTCTGTGTATTCTTGTGTTGGGGTGTCTGCTGTACTGTAATGCAGGTTAAACGTGTTGCTTGGTGGCATTAGCATGTTTCTGTGTGTATTCTTGTGTTGGGGTGTCTGCTGTACTGTAATGCAGGTTAAACGTGTTGCTTGGTGGCATTAGCATGTTTCTGTGTGTATTCTTGTGTTGGGGTGTCTGCTGTACTGTAATGCAGGTGAAACTTGTTGCTTGGTGGCATTAGCCGTGCCTATCCAGTTAGTCAGACGGCGTTTGGCGCATCATTTATGAGCCGTTATCTCTCCAGCATGGTTTAGGCTGTTGTTTACGGCCTTGTTCATAGTCTGGGCCGTGGGCTCAGTTGCAGTGTGTTTTATAGGGTAGTTTATAGTCTGTTTTGTGTAGATCCATTTGCATTCTGCTATATATTCATTGTCAAACAGCTTTGTGATGGAAGACACATTCCTGCTTGTGTTCCGCTTCTTCCAGCAATGTATTCAAATGCAATGACACAGAAAGGACACTAGGGGTGCTACATATTCATCTGCTTGTGCATGTTTGTGCAGTTTGGGTGTTCTGCTAAAATTTTAAATGATAAGAAATAATAATAAATTGTACGTTGTGTTTCTGCACACACCCTCAGATCTATCTCCACAACCTGCTCTGGCCCGTCTCACACACGTATGTGGCTTCACACATTAAATTTTAATCCTCCCCGCAGAGCGTAAGTGCCTCATGTCAGCGCGTTCATTAAAAGGGCCGATACGTGGTCCCGTTCCAGAAGAGAATATCTGGTACAGAGATTATTTGTAATTGACTCAACATGAAATGGTTTGTGAATATAACCAGTCTGATAATGTTAGGTAGATAACCCTGATCCAGGTCTTTTCCTGTGAGTTTATTAGATTACAAGACATGTAACTGGCTCATCATTTTCATTTATATTTTAGCCATACTCCCCCTCTTTTTTAAGCCTGCACGCCGGGGTGCTTGCCTCTATTGACGGCTGCCGTTTTGCCGTGAGAGTGAGAACGTAAGAGAGAGACAGAGACAGATATGATGGTGTATTTTAATATGTGTAAAGGCTAGCTAACACACACACGGGCGCGCACACACGTTTCACAGAATCGCAGCTATAATATAAATCTAAACAACTAGGCTAGATGCAACATGTAATCAATCTATTTAAAATCAAATCTCCCAGACGGAGACTCTCGCCACTATCCTGAACTCCCTGAGTAAGCTAGGCTAGCGAATATTAGTATATCCTAAGCAATGCGTAACAGTTACAGTTATCGAGAAGAGACGGCATAGATTGATCAAAGAAACTGACCTCTCGCTGAGTCTCTTTTTTTTTTTATATGGCCAAACCAACCAATCAGAGAAATATATTATTTCCATGTGCCATTTTTATTATTGGCCGATTCGTCTGTAGCTCTAATAGCCTACTGAAAAGTGCTGACTTCATATTGACATATTGACATCCAGACACGGCCCTGCTTTTCACAGAATACAAAGACGACCAGAAAGAGGTGCAGAGGCCGGAAAAATACAGATGAGCAAGAGACCACCATAATCAACATGGTGTTGGCTAATTATGCCATTACACTGAGGGAAAGTAAAGACAGAGTCATACAAAACAATGTCCTCTTCCCAAACATTGACCAGGTCAGCCTGTCTACAATCGATTGTGTCCTGAACAAACACCAGCTTTGAATGAAACGGATATATCACGTACCGTTTGAGCGCAACGCTGACGGAGTGAAGGAGCTACGTTACCAATATGTGCAAGTGAGTACAGCAGGTTTCTGTAACTGACCACATCTTTTCAGTACTCTGTATAGACATGTCACTATGCACCTCAGTGTTCCTGTATGTAGGCCTATAGCTGGTCCTGTATGTAGGCCTATAACTGGTCACTATGCACCTCAGTGTTCCTGTATGTAGGCCTATAGCTGGTCCTGTATGTAGGCCTATAACTGGTCACTATGCACCTCAGTGTTCCTGTATGTAGGCCTATAACTGGTCACTATGCACCTCAGTGTTCCTGTATGTAGGTCTATAACTGGTCACTATGCACCTCAGTGTTCCTGTATGTAGGCCTATAACTGGTCACTATGCACCTCAGTGTTCCTGTATGTAGGTCTATAACTGGTCACTATTGTGATAGCAATTTTCTGATTCACAATGTGTGTGCTAATTTAGAGATGTATGTTAATTTAGAGACGATCACATTATTTACATTTAACACTTATTAAATGTTTCTTTGATTATTATTTAGTCTAAAAGTAATGCCGTGGTAAGGGAACAGATAGTTTTCAGTCAGCACATGAGCTGGATCAAACTGGTTCTCTCTGTGTCTGTCCCTCTTAGAGGAAAACAGGCAGCCTATGTTATTGTTAGTGAAAGCCTGCTAGAACATTCTGATATGATGGCAAGGTCAGAAGTTATCTGGAGACTCAATACTATTAAACTTAGGTTGTCAGCTAAATGTCTTTCTGTAACTGTGATATTATACATAGAGTCCGCCCTCTGTGACATAGCCTGTAAAAAAGTTAGAAATGTCTTCTGTACTTCCTGATCATTAGAGAGCTGGGGAAGGACTCTCATAATTGGTTTATCTGCAAATAAACTAATTATTATACAACACAGATTTGTTGTGGTTCTGTTTGAACAGACTTTGCTTCACTGTGGGTTAAAGTGAGATTTCCACGACATGTATTTGGCGACGAGGATGGGATTGCTCACTTGATTTTTCTCCAATACAGACCCCTCTCCAATCGGGAAAGGCATAGACAGTGCGCACTGCCGGGGTTTAACCCCGAAGCTGCAACCCTTCTCAGAGAGAGGCTACTGTAAACAGTTACCTAGAGGAAGGACGGCGGCGACCGGACCTGAAAGAGGACGGCGTTTGTTTGGAGTGATCAATACGCAATCCTAGAAAAAAGAACCACAGGTGAGGCTACAACAAACCGTAAAAGAGGCCCGTGAGGCGCTCAAACGGGACCTGTACGGTGCTCGTCTTAAAAAGAAAAGTTTGATTTAGGGACCGACGGGTTCATCACTCTGCGGGAGTGATTCAGACTAGGGAGGCTGGTATGCGCTCCCTCCCCATGGGAAAATAAAATAGATATAAAACAGCTTTGTAAAATGGTTTCCACAGACCATTCAACGAAAAAGAGTGCAGAATTTGAAACTGATTCTGACTAGAATTGGTGTGTGTGATACACCAGCTAAAACCTTATAAGTAATACGGCATAGACTGGTGGTGGGGTAAACACGTGAAAATGGGTTAGAGCAATTCGAAAGCGCAGGATCCCGAATTTTCGGGTCCAATAAAAATAATGCATGACAAATATGGTCCGGCAGCCACACACCAGTATGTTAAATGGGAAAAATTAGGTTTCCCCGAGAAAGGCTCTTTTAGCCTAGGTCAGATTGATAACCTAAGAACACGGCTGCGAGCGTACGAGCTTAAAAATAAAAAGAATAAAAGTAAATGGAAACCTGACTGGAGTGCGGTAGAGATGTGGGATAAAGAGTCTAAATTAAAACAGGGAAAACAAACTAAAAAAGTAAAAACTACATTTTCGGAGGAGAAACTGAAACAAGACATTTCAGTGTCGACTCCTGTTGTGCATTCCTGTAGCTCTCTGTATCCCGATGTAAGACAGCTCGCAATCATACACAAAATTGACCTGGAGCTAGACTGCTCAGCTTGTCCTCCAGCTTACTATCAACAGATTGCAGCGGACCGAAGGGCTCCCACAGCCCAGTGTTGCTGCTACAGCAGATTCCAGCTCTACTCTGCTCTCATCATCCAGCGGAGCAACGGGAGGAGCGAACCGTCCAGCAGCCTCAGTCAGCCGGCGCAGATTCCACGGGACAGTTAACAGAAGGGACAGGTAAACTACCTACCATACACCTGGCTAGCCCGCCGCACACCAAAAGTGGCATCGCGTACGGCCTGCCCGCACCGAAGCAGCCACTTGCATCGGAGCCTGAACAGCTGTTCCCTGACTCCCCTGCTACATCAAGCGGCATATACCAGGGGTTTTCAAAGTGGGGGCCGCGGCCCAATGGGGGGCCGCCAGGGGGCGCCAGGGGGGCCAATTGGAAGGGAGAGGAAAATGGAAAATGCAAAAAAAAAAAAAAAGTTTTTTTTTTTTTTACATTTATTTAAAACATTTATTTCAATTAAATTCATAAGATTACTGTGCCGGTTTAAAATAAGATATAAATTGTTATAAATCCTTTCATATCGAAATTAGGTCTTTGCCATGCCCTTCTTTCAATCGCAGCCAATAACTAACCGTCTGCCTGTCAGTCAAAGCGTTACGTTGAGCTGCTAACGGCCCGATTATGGAATCAAAATCGGGTCAAAAGTATTGTGTTGTGTATTAAGAAGCTGTATGTTAGATTTTTTTTATATTTGCCAGTGTAATTGAAAAAAAAATTTTTTAAAGCCATTTCGCAATAGGGGGGCCCCAGCCAGAGGCTACGACTATTTGGGGGTCCTTGGCATGGAAAAGTTTGGGAACCCCTGGCATATACCCTATGCTGGAATCCCCAAACCCCAGGGTGGGACAAGACGGACAGGGTGATACGGTCCTGGTGTATCGCCCCTGGAAGATTTCGGAGTTACAGGCTTTGTGCGACGATTTGCCTGATCCAAAATGGGTGGGTGGTGCAAAGTTCATGGAAGCTTTGAAAACTATTGTTAAAAACTTCCGCCCAACTTCAGGCGAATTACAAACAATACTGACGAAAAAGCTAAAGTTACGGTGGTTAAACGTAAAGGGAGATTGGTCTGTTGAGCACGCATACAGTACTGCTCAAGATTCTCGCTATGTGCAGCAGATCGATGCACTAGAGACCAGAATAAAAATCGAATTCCCTGTTCAGCTGAACTGGGGAGCAGTAAGTCAGGTGAGGCAAAAGCCTGGTGAAACTGTTAATGATTTTCTTGAGAGACTTACAGAGAAGTTCGACATGCACAGCGGAATGGAGAAACTGGATAACAACGATGACCTTACGACGTACGAGACCCAATTGACCCACTGTTTCCTGGATGGGCTGGAGAAACAGCTGGGGATTGCTACTAAAGCCTCATGCGTTGGCTGGCAAAACAGGTGGCTAAAAGATGTTCTCCTGCATGCCATCCATTGCGAGGAACAAGACCGTGAGACGGATAACAAGAAGAGGAGGAAACACGACAAAGTGAGTTCTCAGCTGCATTTGGCACGGCTCCAATCCTACCAGCCTGACCGAGACGGTGCCCGCGGAGAGCAGCAACACCAGAGGGGTCGCGGAAGAGGTCAGTTTTTCACTGTAGTGGCCTCTTTGTAAAATATCGTGCCTTGTGTGGGTAAAATGTTGATTTCCAGTAGTTTACTACTTACCAGATGATTTTTAAGGTTTTTGTTTCTTTTGTAGGCCAAAATTATTTTGTATTCTTGGAGCATGTCTGTGTTTTGCAGAATCCTGGCCAGGTTCCGTTTAATTTTTCCGTTCACTATTTGGCTGAATGTCGAGTAGGTGGTGATAAGCGAAATTCTTTTTTTAGTGTTCTGTTGTTTTGTAGCCAAGAAGGTTTTCCGAATCTGTCTGAGGAACGATCTGGAATACCCCCTTGGTTTTAATGCATTGAAGAGGATCTTGGTAGCCTCCTCAAAGTATGTCATTTGTGTGCAGATTCTGTTGAACCTTAGCAATTGGGATTTAATCAAACCTCTGAATGTATGTTTTGGGTGGAGACTGTCCTTGTGTAAGAGTGCATGTGTGTCTGTGTCTTTAAAAAAGACTTTAGTGTCTAATGTGTGTGTTTGGGGAAATGAGGGCCCCTTGTATGTGGTACTGTCCAAAAAATCTATATGTTCATAGTGTGTGGTGTGTTTAATTGTGATAGATGTGTGGTGCGTGTTGAAGATCTATATGTTCATAGTGTGTGGTGTGTTTAATTGTGATAGATGTGTGGTGTGTTTAATTGTGATAGATGTGGTGCGTGTTGAAGATCTATATGTTCATAGTGTGTGGTGTGTTTAATTGTGATAGATGTGTGGTATGTTTAATTGTGATAGATGTGTGGTGTGTTTAATTGTGATAGATGTGTGGTGTGTTTAATTGTGATAGATGTGTGGTGCGTGTTGAAGATCTATATGTTCATAGTGTGTGGTGTGTTTAATTGTGATAGATGTGTGGTGTGTTTAATTGTGATAGATGTGTGGTGCGTGTTGAAGATCTGTATGTTCATAGTGTGTGGTGTGTTTAATTGTGATAGATGTGTGGTGTGTTTAATTGTGATAGATGTGTGGTGCGTGTTGAAGATCTGTATGAAGTGTTTGAAATGAAGTGTTTTGCTATGTGTCCATGTTCCCCAAATGTCATCTAAAGTGAATAAAGTGCAAATATGTTTAATAGCTTTTAGTTCCATATTTCAAATGTAGTGGAAACATTACACATTCAATTCCAAATCAAAGCATTAACAAATTTGATCAAGTCTGCGTTATTCTTTTACAGGAAGCAAAGAAAAGGAATATTAATCTGTTCAAAAAAATAGCAGTGTCGACATTTTTCTCTTCAAACTCAAAACACTTTATAAGTTGAAGAAATTTTTCAAGATTTAACTTCACTTTAAATTACTGAACTAATATTTAGTTGCATAACCATTGTTTTTGATAACTGCTGCGCATCTGCGCTGCGTCGAGTCAACCAACTTCTGGCACCTAGAAACGGGTATTTCAGCCGAGGATGAACAAACTACATTCCACATTTCCTGTGAATTTTTGGGGTTTGCTTCAGAAACTGCATTTTTAATGTCACCCCCCAAGTTTTCAATGGGGTTGAGGTCGGGGGATTGAGCTGGCCACTCCATTACCTCATTCCTTTTTGTCTGGAACCAAGATGTTGCTCGCTTACTCGTGTGTTTGGGGTCGTAGTCTTGTTGAAACACCCATTTCAGGGGCATTTCCTCTTCGGCATACGGCAACATAATCTCTTCAAGTATTTTGATGTATTCAAACTGATCCATGATCCCTGGTATACGATATATAGGCCCAACACCGTAGTGTTCCCATACCATCTTTTTTGCGCCACTATGCTTCACTGTCTTCTCATCAGTCCACAGAATGTTACGCCATTTCTCTTTGGGCCAATTGATGTGTTCCTTGGCAAATTTTAACCGATTCTGCACATGCCATTTTTTCAACAATGGTGCTTTACGGGGGCTTCTTGCTGATAGCTTAGCTTCGATCAAACGTCTTCTGACTGTAACAGCACTTACAGGTAATTTTAGATCATTTTTGATTTTTCTGGAGGTGATGATTGGTTGAATCTTTGCCATTCTGAGTATTCTTCGATCCGTTTTAACAGTAGTTGCTCGTTTTCCTCCGCGTGTTTCGTGTTTTTGTTGCTATTTAAAGCATTTGAGATCTTTTTAGCTGAGCATCCTATAATTTTCTGCACTTCTTTATACGTTTTCCCCTCTCCAATCAACTTTTTAATCAAATTACATTGTTCCTCCGAACAATGCTTGGAACGGCCCATTTTACTTAGCAATTCAGAAGGAAATATATTTTATAACAATGTGTGAAACATTTGCTTCCCTTCTTCCTTAATAAAGGACAATTAATTACACCTGTTTTTTCACAGAATGAATGAATTCTCTAATTAAACTCCACACTGCTATTATTTTGAACACGCTCCTTTCAATGAATGAGTCAATTACTCAGAACAAGCAGCGTGCATGTCATGACAGTTGGGTCTGTTGTTTTTCTATTGCACTACTACATCTACAAGTAAATTATTTGCAGAAATATCACTACTACTAATAACTGTGGTTCATCAGGTTACTGATGTTGTGCTGCAATTTTTTTTTTGTGTATTTTAGGGAGGAGGTAAAAAAATCCTTGGTCTCGGGTTGTCCTCTCTTCTCAGGTAAAAACTTTGTTTTTTAGTGATGTATTTGTTTTCTACTAGTGTCTGTGTGATGGCATATATTTCCTGGGCCGTGTCTGGGTATATGGGTCCATCTAATTTTCTGTAATGTGAAATGTTGTGAAGTTGTCTTTAGGCTTCCTGTGTGTATTGTGTTCTAGTCATAATAACTATGGCACTTCCCTTATCTGCTGGTTTAATAATGATCTGTTTGTTGTTAGCCAGCTGTAGTAGCGCTTGGCTCTCACCTCTGCTGAGGTTGTTTTGGTATTTGTGGGTTTGCGGGTTCAGTGCCTTAATCAGTGTGTTGTCCTCTTTAATAATTTGTGCGATCTCTTTAGGTTTCGGCCTCTTTCCTCGGACCCATTCTGTGTGCAATTTCGACTCATAGGGGTGAGCTGAAGTTCTCTGGCCCGAGGATCTGCCGTGGCTTTTCAAGGTAATGTTCTTGTTAAGCATATTTGAATAAGAACAAAGTCATGTTTATGTTCATGTGTATATGACATCATCAGAGCGTGCCTGAGTGTGAAAGACAAGTGGTGATGCTAATGAGCATGCGCAGATAAAATAAACGTCATAATCTCCAGGCCAAACTCAGTGTGATGTGGTCGTGTGTTTTTCTGTCCGTTACAACTAGCTAAGTTGATGCTTACAAACTACTTTGGTTGACTGCAAACGTGGAGACTTCTGCTGAATATAATGTCTCACGCAACAGGTTATGGGCCCAGTCAAGGTGGCCAAAGGTGGTTTAAGTTGTTATTCGACGGTGACGAGAAAAACTTTGAGTTACGGGAGACGAGGTTTTTAGCGCACATGGAACTGCGCGGCCTCAGTGAAGTTATCCTGGAAGAGCCAGCGACAGACTACAACGATGAAGAAGCACTTGAATAAGACGCAACAAAGAATGCAGAAGCATATGCTGAATTAGTGCAGTGTCTAGATAATAAAAGTTTATCACTAGTAATGAGAGACGCAAAACGAGATGGAAGAAAAGCGTTGGCAATACTCCGAGAGCACTACGCAGGAAAGGACAAACCACAAGTCGTGAGCCTGTACTGTGAACTCTCTTCTCTCCACAAAGCAAGCAACGAGACTGTTACTGATTACATTATTCGAGTGGAGACTATATTCACGTTTTTGAGAAGGGCCGAAGAAAATATCAGTGACGGGTTGCAGATTGCCATGGTAGTGAAGGGGTTACCGGACTCATTCAACTCGTTTGTCGTGCACGTCACTCAAACCAACGACCGTCTAACGTTCGGTGAGTTTAAGGCTAAACTGCGAAGCTATGAGAGCACGGACAAGTACAGGACGAGTGACATGAATGCGGACGAGGACGGCGTCATGAGGACTAGCGGGGCAACGGCGAGGGCACGAGGACGTGGAAGAGGGAAGAAGATGGAACCTAGCCGACACTGAATGTTATACGTGCGGAAAGAAGGGGCATATGGCTAGGACATGCCCTAACGAGACCCAAGCGAGGCGAGAGGAGCGACGGTGGGACACGCCACACCGAGGAAGGGGGCGAGGCCGAGGGCTAGGCCGTGACCAGGTGAAGAAGGCAGATGGAGACACGGAGGATGATACCGGTGCACCATTCTTTTTCAAGATAAGTGACTGTCAGAATCAAGTAGGAAATAAGAGAGGTCTTATGGTCAACTGTGGTGCCACGACACACATGATTAATGACCCTGCAAAGTTTAAGACAGTCGATAAGAACTTTAGACCCGAGGACCATGTGATAGAGCTGGCAGATGGAACGAAAGCGACCGGGATGGCGAAGATGAGGGGAGAAGCCGAAGTTGTTCTGCTCGACAGCGAGGGGCGGCAAGTGAAAACGAGGCTCAAACGAGCACTTTACATCCCGTCTTTTCCACAAGACATTTTCTCTGTGAAAGCAGCGACAGCCAGCGGAGCTGAGGTCCGCTTCAAGGACGGTGATGACTGGCTGATTCATCAGAATAGTACCAAGTTTAAAATGGATGTGTACGGTAGGCCATATTACCTTAGCACAGTAGAGGATGAAAATACTGATGATGTATGTAATGGTTGTCATGACATCCAGACATGGCATAGAATACTTGGTCATTGTAATTTTGAGGATGTGTCTAAACTAGAGAAAGTGGTTGAAGGTATGTCGATCAAAGGGAAACATGACATGTCTAACCATAACTGTGAAATATGTACACAGGGCAAATTTACTCAAAGCAGAAACAGACAGGCAGATGCAAAAGCTAAGACAGTACTGGAGCTAGTACATACAGACCTATGCGGTCCAATAGAACCAGCAGATAAAGACGGGTACAGATATGCAATAGCATTTACTGATGATTATAGTGGGATGATTTTTCCCTACGTTATCAAAGCAAAGAGTAAAACAGCAAAAGCTACTGAAAAATTAATAGCGGATACTGCTCCATATGGACATATTAAGTGCATAAGATCTGACAACGGGCATGAGTTTCAAACTTTACTTAGGACGAAAGGGATAAGGCACGAGACAAGTGCACCCTACTCACCTCACCAGAACGGTACTGCCGAGAGAGGTTGGAGGACCTTATTTGAGATATCACGATGCATGCTATTGGAGAGTAACCTCCCAAAGCAGTTATGGACATATGCTGTACAGACAGCAGCACAGATACGTAACAGGTGTTACTGTAAGCGCCTAGAGCAGACACCATACCGTGTTTTTACTGGCAAAACACCCAACTTGTCCAACATGAGAATATTTGGCTCTGAATGCTACGGGTATAAGCAGGATAAGAAGAAGCTAGATTCTAGATGTGCAAAGGGTATTTTTGTAGGATACGACAAATATAGTCCAGCATACCAAGTCTTTTATTCTGAGACAGGGAAAGTCCTGAAACATAGGCTGGTAAAATGTATCACCAAGAGTAGCGCAGATAGTCAGACTCAGACAGATCATATGGATGATGACACTTATGGAGAAATTATTCCCACAACACCAGCAGGGACAAAAATAGTCAACCAGAATCAGAGAGAGCCTAATGTGGGTATACAGTCCTATAATGAGGTGACTATTGAGGCTAGTCAGACCCAGACAGATAGTACTCAAAGAGAACAGGGAGAGAGTGCACGACGCTATCCCACTAGACAAAGAAACGCTCCTGAATATTTAAAGGAGTATCAGTGTAAGGCTGATTGTAATGATGAAGGTGAAAATGTAGATTATTTCTATAGAGTTGCTTATGACGTACCCAAAACATACATGCAGGCTGTCGGCTCTTAAGAAATCAAAAATGTGGGCTGATGCAATGAAAGAGGAGATTAACTCTTTAACAGAGAATGAGACCTTCAGTCTGACCACACTGCCAAAGGGCAAGCAAGCAGTGGGAGGTCGTTGGGTATATGCAGTAAAAGAAAGCCCAGATGGATCTGAGACTTTTAAAGCCAGATATGTAGCTAAAGGCTATGGTCAAGTAGAGGGAGTTGATTACAAGGAAACTTTTTCACCGACAGCCAATATGACTTCTGTACGTACATTGATGCAGGTGGCTATACAGGATGATCTTATCCTACACCAAATGGATGTGAAGACAGCTTACCTCCATGCACCAATGGACTGCAAGTTATATATAGAACAGCCCGAAGGTTTTGAGGAAAAATCAAAAACAGGGGAACACTTAGTGTACAAACTCAACAAGTCATTGTATGGTTTAAAGCAATCCGGGCGAAACTGGAACAAGTTATTACATGATCATCTTACAGAGAATGGGTTTGTGCAGAATGATGCTGACCATTGTGTCTACAGCAAAGAGTCTGAGAACGAAAGAATCATTCTGTTGATATGGGTAGATGACCTACTTATAGCGGCCAATAACAACGGCTCATTCAGTGATGTCAAAGAGATGTTGAAGAAGAAGTTTAAAATGAAAGATTTGGGTGAACTTAAACACTTCCTAGGTATCGACTTTACACAGAGTGAGGGGGAGATCAAAATGAGCCAAAAGAGACACATAGCAAAGATGCTAGAGAGGTTTGGCATGTCCGAGTGCAAACCAAGGTCAACTCCATGCGAGCAAAAGTTACATTTTGACAATGAGGGTGAAGTTATTGATTCAACAGGATACAGAGAGATATTAGGTAGCTTGTTATACATTATGACATGTACTAGACCTGATCTGAGCTGGATTGTGAGTAAACTGTCACAACACTTAGCAGAACCAAAACAGCAGCATTGGGCTGCAGCAAAACAACTGTTGAGGTATCTAAAGGGTACTATAGACCAAGAGCTACATTACAAGAAAAGTGAGGAAAGCCTAAAGCTTGAGGGATACAGTGATGCTGATTGGGCAGCCGATCAAAATGATAGGAGAAGCACAACTGGATATTGTTTCAGCTTAACTGAAAATGGTCCAGTTATATCCTGGAAAAGTAGGAAGCAGCCAACAGTGGCGCTATCGACCTGTGAAGCAGACCAACAGTGGCGCTATCGACCTGTGAAGCAGCCAACGGTGGCGCTATCGACCTGTGAAGCAGCCCAACAGTGGCGCTATCGACCTGTGAAGCAGAGTACATGGCATTAGCGGCGACTACTCAAGAGAGCATGTACCTTGTACAGTTATTAAAAGGGGTAGATCGTAATTGCCCACATGTACCAGTAAAGATATATGAGGACAACCAGGGAGCAATAGCTCTATCCAAAAACCCTGTATGCAGACTGAGAAGCAAGCATGTAGACATCAAATATCACTTTGTACGGTCTGCACATGCTGAGGGGAAGATATCTATTAAATATTGTCCTACTGCAAATATGGTAGCTGATGTCCTAACCAAGCCGTTGACAAAGGCTAAATTTCAAAGGGTATTTGTTCAGAGAGTAATGTGAATTGCAGGTGTAAAAGTTTAACACTGCCAGAGAAGTTTTTTTTGTTTGTTGTTTATTGGATTCTGTGTACCACTGTAGAGAGTTATCAACATGTCTTTGAGTGGGAGTGTTAAGCATATTTGAATAAGAACAAAGTCATGTTTATGTTCATGTGTATTTGACATCATCAGAGCGTGCCTGAGTGTGAAAGACAAGTGGTGATGCTAATGAGCATGCGCAGATAAAATAAACGTCATATTCTCCAGGCCAAACTCAGTGTGATGTGGTCGTGTGTTTTTCTGTCCGTTACAACTAGCTAAGTTGATGCTTACAAACTACTTTGGTTGACTGCAAACGTGGAGACTTCTGCTGAATATAATGTCTCACGCAACAGTTCTGCACCGCCCGCTTGGCAGTTCTCCGGGAATCCGTAGAAACTGAGATTGTTGTGTCGGCTTCCATTTTCCGAGTTTTGAAGTCTTTCTTGGAGTTTAGTGACCATTTCTTCTTGTGAAAAGTTCTTTCACTTGTTTCTTTAAGAATGTAGTCTCGTCTGACACGTCTCCCAGTCTGGTTTCAGTTTCTGTAAGTCTCATGTCCATGGTGGATATCTTTATTTTAATCTCCGTATAAACTACATTGTTTTCAGTTTTGAAATCACAATCTTTCTGCTACCGGGCACCTACAGCGCAGCTGTATCATATAAATAAATAAATAAAATAACACTATATAGGCTACACTAGCCTACTTCTGCATCTCAAATAGCCCGTTTCATGTGAAACTAGTTTGATTTTATTCATGGTTATATTATTTTCACTATTGTGAAAGACTGCGTGTGTATGAAACTTATGAAACTTAAAATTCGGAACAAATTCCGTAGCGTATGGATTCAATAAGGAACGCAACCTTATATTCTTTATAGGGGCGATTCCGTAGCTTATTATAGGGAATGAGTGGCAAACTAAACAAAACGGTGGCTATCAAGATATTTCTATAGGATTGCAAAAATAAATTAAAACGACGATACTTCTTAAGCGTAACAGTGTTTTTTCCCCGTAACTTCCTCCTTTTACTAATCTTCACGGTTATCATGGTGCGGTGGGAAAGCAAGCAGAAACATGTTCGAGGAACCGTTTTAGTCCCCGTTGTAGATACCACTGAGTGTTGTTTAAAGTGGAAATATCGACATGTCATCCCCATCCCATTGATGATACTCCCATAAACAGTAAACACAAATTAAAGTAGGAGGACGAGCTTTATTTTAAATAGACTAGGCCTACACATATATACAGTGTTGCAAAAAGTACTCAAAATTCATACTTAACCCCTTAGTGCAGATAGTCTATGTTGTCTCACATGCGAGACAGTTTTACGCAACTGAGACACGCGTTGCTCCTGCAGCCAAACTATTAGTGGAAAACCCAAACGCGGTATTTTAACTTTATTGGTAGACGATTCGCAACGATTTCTGGCCAATGCGTAGTTTCTAAGTGTCACTATCTTTCCGTAGCAAGTCCATTTAACAAGCACTCCCCACCCAGCCTATACCTACCCATGCGTGACATAGTGGGCAATAGCGTCTATGTTGGGAGTTCATAAATATATGTATTCATCATATAATATCAGAATTCCGTCCAGCAACCAGATAAACCCACCAATAGCCCGACCGTATGCAAATACAGCGGTGCAAATCGCTGCTCAATCAATACCGACATAAACAAGTGAAATCATACAATGCCATTCTACTATCAATATCTGCTATTAAATATGGAATTCGTGTGCAATCCTACCGTGGATTTAAGCGTAGATATGTCCCTTTCAAGATTCCGTGGTCATTTATTGTCTTGGACAATCCGTTTGAAAAATACACAGCGCATTGGAACACTATTAGACAAACGAAACTAGCTCTGCGTAACCCCCCCTTCCTGATTGCACTGCTGTGATGCTTTCAATTTTATTCTGGTTTGATCGACAATTGTTTTATCCAATAGAAGGCACGACAAGCTTCCCAAAAGTAATTTACATGTGTAATTGAAAGCTTGGGTTAACTATTTTAAGGGCGAGCGTAACTGCAATACTTGTTCTATCACTACAATTTTACGCATGTCGTGACGCATGACGCACTACGCGATATAAGTGCGCGTAAACATTGGTTGCCTGCGTAATCATTGTTTGCCTGCGCTTTCGTACGGGTTTTACAGTATGGCTGAAGATAAACTTCACGCATTTGAGCAATTCGTTTTGGAAGTGGGTCAGAAGAGGAAAGCGACGGAGATTCATCAAATCCCTGTAGCGTAGACTCTGTAGAAGAGGATGCCTATCGATATGGGGAAGATATCCTCCTCGACATGTAAGTATTACAGCTTGTAATATTTTGATTATATACATTCGTTTTTCCAGTGCGTCATTACCTAGATATATATTCGTTATTTTTTTATTTGCATCGGTCGTAATAGAGCACTGTTAGCCTGCTAATAATGCTGAACATATTTGTATTGATAATATCTGTTAGCGTAGTGGCTCGTGGTGGCCTACTTTGTTTGCATTCATACCACTCACAATGAAATTGAGTATTTTAGCGCTGTTCTGTTTGGTTGCTCAGTCGTGCGTTATATTTGATGGCTCGATTTGCCGTGAAGCTAGAACATTGCCAGTGTTCCCGATATTATTTTATTGTAATTTTTTGGTGCATAATGTACTCTATGGGGTATGCTTTTCACTTAGGGAATGGGAAATATGTATTCAAATTTACTGTGTCCAGATGTGTGCAAGATGAATGTAAAAAAGCAACAGTTGTGAAACACACTACAGAGTAATGCCATCCTAGAGCACGCAACAAAAGATAACATAATGTAGCATACAGAAGAAAGTGTTTACTGAAGTACAAGAGTGAATGATTTCATATTTAGCTGTGTGTACCACAGTGTTATAATGCTTCTGCATTATGTAATTTGTTCCTATAACATGCTTGACCCTCCACCTCTGCCACTCCAGCAGTGCCCTCTACTGTTCAGAGTGAAGCCACTGCAGGACCAGATCCTTACAGCATTGCCAAGACCGTGCCATTGATGAGTGCATGTTGGCCATGAAGGCACCGCACAGGATGAAGCAGTATATGAAGGATAATGGTGAAAAAATGGCACACTAGGCATCAAACACTGAACTGAAACTGTGCAATATCAATGTTTTCATCCATTAATTGATCGTAAGGGAAAATGTATATGCTTTATAATGGACAAAAAGCTTTTTAATAATTTTTCGGAGAGGTTTTGGATAGGTTATTGGACACCTAGATATCCACCCCCCTGTACTGATCCAAAATAATTCCCACACGAAAATGATAAAAAGGTGAGTTAAATGAGTCAAAACGGTTGATTTGCACTGAATTGTATGATTATTTTAAGATTTACACCAATTCACATTTTAGCCAATTTGGATAGATTTGGAGACCCTAAGGACACCAGGATACACTGCTTACATTTTGCATCATAGATCTTTAGTAGTTCTGTATATCACCCTGTGATTATTGAATGCTTGTGGACAAGGAGTTTATGATCCAGGAAATGTGTAGTTTTACCTTTTTCACTTATGTAGCTCTCAGTATTTTGAAGAAATATGTTTTTTTTTGCATTTCCGGCACTTTATTTTGACTTAAATTATGAAAATAAACAAATCTAAGTTTGTACAAAAAATGGTACACCGGTTTTGTTTCATTTAAGCCATTTACCAAGTTTATGTGATGCTCACACCTGGAGTTATAAAGCCTTAAACAGAGTACCCCCATGATTTACCAAATATGCCATCTGCGCTAAGGGGGTACGTTAAAGTAAAGCTACCTTTCTGGAAAATGACTCGAGTAAAAGTGAAAGTCCCCGATTAAAATAGTACTTAAGTAAAAATATTAAAGTATCTGGTACTAAATGTACTTGAGAATCAAAAGTAAAAGTAGCCTACACGTGCTAAGAAAAAAAAGATAATTGGTGCAGAGTTTCAGCCACAGACACAATCACCCCCCCCCCCTTTTTTTTTAAAGCCACGTTAAATTCTATTCATATTGCCGAAATGTTGGATTTATTTTGCTTGCAGTGCTATAATAACCTATTTTGCTGGCAGGCAGGCAGGCTACTAACTGGCAAGAATCTCATACATGATTAGGCAGGTATGCAAGTGTAAAAGTGCGTGCAGGTAAAAAAAAAAAAAAATGTAAACCAATTTTTGTTTTTAGTTTTTCACCTACATGCGAGATGGCATTTCACTGACTTTACAACGTAAAACTTTTCACTGGGAGGCAGATGTTGAAAATATGCTGCTAACGTTACTTTCTTTTCAGTCACAATTTCTTTCTAAGTTTTCAAATAAAGAGAATGAGGCAGAATCTTCGAGAATACTAGGCTTTATTTCACAGATGCTCATAAAGCCGTAACTTATCTGCAGAGATGTTCAAATTCAGTTTCAGTTACACCTCTTGATACAGTTTTCTTATCCCAAAGTCCTTCCCAATTCTCGGAAAATCCCTCCCAATTCTCGGAAAATCCCTCCCAATTCTCCGCCCAACAGGCGTCTCTTCTCTCACGCCACAAGGGTTTCTCAGGCTCGCATCTTCTGGCCTTTTCCTGATTGGTTTGACACCAATTCTGCTGAGTCCGGGAAACCATGGTGGTTTCCACCTCTATTGGAAAGTACACAACCTCCCCTTTTGCCACCAACATTCTTTTACTGATAATAAATACATGAATGATAATGAAAATTAAAATACAGGCAGAACTCAGAACATAAGATAACATCAGGCTGGCGGACTTTGAGTATAGTGTGCTGGGAAGTCATGTGTTGGTGTAACCGTATGTCGCAACAAGGTCATTATAAAGTATAAAAGGGGCTGTTCGCCCAGGCTCGGGGTCAGTTGTTCCATTGCTCTTCTCGCTGCAACTTCAAAAACTGCTCCAATAAAGAAGAAGATCCGCCTGGTTTTTCTCTTACTAAAATATCTGTGTGTGTGCTCAGGGAAGACCTCGTCTGCCAAGGTAGGCTAGAATCTCGCCTTAGAATGCTACGTCCAGGCTTCTAGTGGCAACAAACAGTGGACATTTTATGTGAAACATTAGCCTATACGTGTATAAATTGTGTCTACGTGTAGACAGGATTTCACTTGTCAAAGCAATGACTTATAGTGAAAGTTTCGCTTTCAGTTTTAAACACAGGCATGACAGTATAGGCTATGCCTGTGGGGTCTGGGTAAAAGCCGGAATGGAGCGGTGGAAGGAAGCTCGGAATGGCCAAGTGTGATCTGTGCCAAAAACACCTCTGCTCAAATGCCTACAGCACTTGCTGTGGAATGCGCATCAACATAATTAACAGTTTCTGAATGGGCATCATATGTACTTTCATTTGACCATAGAATTTTCATGAAATATAAATTTGATCAAAACTAATACCATTATCAAACATTTTTCATTTTTAGGGCTTGATATTCAAATATATTCATATCCTCTCCAACAGTCCTTTTCCATCAAAATATAATTTTGATCAACTAATTGAGTCATCAAGGATTGAATATACTAATTTTAAATAAGAAAATTTGCACTTTCAAAAGGTGAAAATTTTATCTTGATGTCTTATTCCGAAAGGGTGATGAGGGGCTCTGAAACATGTCTGCTAATGCTATTAGTTTTGATCAATTTCTCATATATTTCAATATATATATATTTATATTTCATGTAAATTCTATGCTCAAATGAAAGTACATATGATGCCCATTCAGAAACTGTTAATTATGTTGATGCGCATTCCACAGCAAGTGCTGTAGACATTTGAGCAGAGGTGTTTTTGGCACAGATCACACTTGGCCATTCCGAGCTTCCTTCCACCGCTCCATTCCGGCTTTTACCCAGACCCCACAGGCATAGCCAATGCATGCATCATTGTGTATATTCATTCTTGATGTAGGACAACATTGCTAACCATAAAAAACGGTACCAGAATGACCAATGTAGAATACACAATATCAACCGTGCAATATAACTAGAGCATTCCTGATGTTACTTGCGCTAATAGCGTAACCTGAGCTGCGTCTTCTCGGTTGCTCGTAGAAGCTTTCTTCCCGGGACCGGCGATTAAGCTGATCTACACGTAGTCACGGAGTCACGGCACCAGATGTAACCCCTTCTTTCTCGTCAGTTGCTTCCACAGACCAAACAGGGCGTCAGGTTCACGCAAGTCCGGTTTATTAGCATCTGGTTAAAGATTAAACATTGGATGGTCAAGTTCCACGTTCCCATACACAATATCTGACACTCCAGCTCCGTCTTCACCGCATATAAAAGAAGAACGAATGTACAAATATATAACTAAACAGCGTGATCGTATAGTTTGAATGAGAAAATTACATACAGTAGCTAATAAACCACAAGGACCTGTTTTTAAATGCAAAAGTAAAACAACTAGCTAGCTAACGTAGCTAGCATAGTGTGGCGATCCGGGGCGATTACGAGTGATGTAAATTATTGTGTATATCGAATTGTGTGTGTGTACTTGTGCTGTGCAGACCAAGTGCACGAGTGATGGTTGATGTAGTCACATGATCAGAGCGTGTTCAAAAGCTCTGACGTGTACAGTAACAATGGCGGTTAGCATTTGAATATAACCTCCCGCCAGAACGGCGACTGTTGTGATAAACAACAGTCGTATACAGTTCAGCTAAATGTGATAGCATGCGCTCAACCAGGTCCGCTCTAGAGAATGTTCGAGCGGAGCCAACGGTTGTTTTTGAGTATGACTGAGGGGATTAAGTGTGATTGGTTAAGGTGAGCTGCAGGGCACCTATTAGAGGTCGCCCTTGTTAGCATGCTCATTTGCATATCGAGGCTATAAAGCTGGCTACAGTCCAGCGCGCGTTGTCTGTTCTGCCTGTACGCTGAGAAGGAAGTAATAAGAGATTGTGCTCTTCATAATAAATTATTATACCCTCAAGCAAACCTGACTCCAACTCCATGGCTCGCCACAATGGTGTCAGAGTGGGATGATCTGGGAACAGATCCGCGAATTGGAACGTCAGGTGACCAAGCAGATGGACGTTATCGCAGGAGCGTCTGCGAAGCGGCCCAAGAGTAGACCCGGGGGGCTCCCCGAAGGAGCCAGCGCCGCAAGACCGGAGCGAGAGAGGCCGATTGCAGACCAGGCGGAGGTGCCCGCGCTGGTGGCTGACCCCGCGGCCGGAAACGGAGCGCAAGTAGGTCGGCTGGAAGCCAACGAGGACGCCCCTGCTTCCAGGCCGAGCCAGACGGCGGTGCCGGTGCAGCGACCGACCACACCGTTAAAGGCGGTGATCAAGCTACCCCGTTACACGGGAAAGGGTGAGCTAGAGTCGTACCAAAGCCAGGTACGATTCGCAGCTAGCTACAATGGCTGGGACGAGAGCCAGACAGCCACCCACTTAGCGTTAGCCCTGGAGGGCGAGGCCTGCCAGGTGCTTCTAGACCTGGACAGCGCCGAACCACTGACGCTACCGGCACTGATGACAGCGCTGGAACGCCGGTTCGGACAGCGGCAATTCCTGGAGGTGAGCCGGGAGAAGCTCGCCACGCGACGGCGGACCGGAGCAGAGAGCCTCAGCGTCCTCGCCGCCGACATCAGGCTGTTAGCTCGCCGCGGCTACCCTCAACTCGACAACGCAGGCCAGCAGGAGCTAGCCTGCCAGACCTTCACGCAGGCCCTCACTCCGGAGCGCCTACAACAACAGGTCCGCATCGCCAAACCGGAGTCCCTGGACGCAGCGCTTCGCGAGGCCGAGCGACTGGAGCTCATCCTGGGCACCACACCCAACGGGACCCCGGCTAACAAGCCCCGGGTCCGAGCTGCCGACTGCGAGGACGGCGAGGAGGTGAGATGGGTCCAGCGGAACCAAACTCGACCGCGGCAGCGACCGGAACGGGAGCGACGCTGCTTCCGGTGCGACGAACCGGGGCATTTCGCCCGCGACTGTACCGCCCCTGCGCCAAAAGCGAGAGCTCCACAGCCGACGGGAAACGACGACGGGACGGCCCAATGAGGAGACCACCGTCCCATGCCACACTCCTCCTCAACCAGGCCCGGCCCCAAACCAGCACTCACGCGCCCAGCCTGCCCATCCTAGCAAAAATTCCAAGAGCAAAAGTTCCGTTTGATGCTCTTTTAAGAGCAGAGGAACAGGCCCACGAGGCCGAGCCTCGTATTGGCAGGCTGGGGACGAAGACCGGGCTGTACTTGCCTTGCAGTTTGGACGGACAAGCCTGCTGGGCGCTGGTCGACACCGGAGCCACTATTTCCCTTGTAAGGCCGGGGGTACTTCGGGGTACTAGCGGGCTGCTTTCGGGTGCATGGACCCCTACCTCTACCCAGCTAACCTCCGTCACTGGGCAGAAGATGGGCATGCGTGGTAGTAAACAATTACAAGTGTGTGCAGGAGCCCAGCGAGTGAAACACGAGTTTTGGTTAGCAGATATAAAAGATGCATGCATTATCGGTTTAGATTTGTTAGCGTTGTGGGGAACTAGCATAAATGTGATAGCCGAAACTATAACTATTGGTACCGAAACGCTGGGCCTCCGATCAAAATGTGAATTACAAGCAGCCCGCCGAACTAAATGCCCTGGGGTGCCCCCCAAACACTGTCGCCCCAGTTCTGTGCTTGCCATGACCACCGCTGATTCTCCGCTTGTTACCGTGGTACCACCTCAGGTTACAGTACCACCGCAGACGGGCGGGCTAGCCTCAGCTACCCAGCCCTCTGCGGAGGTGCTGCAAGCCGTCCTAGCATTATGGACGCGCAGCAGCAAAGGGCTCACACCGCAGCAGAGCCAGCAGCTTAAAGCCCTGCTTGTCCGTTACACTCACCTATTCGCTGTGCGGGACAAAGAATGCACACAGACCGAACTGGTTCAACACCAGATTGATACTGGTTCGGCTGTGCCCATTCGGTTACGTCCGCACAGGCTGTCTCTAGCCAAGCGAGAGGTGGCGGAGGACAAGATAAGGGAGATGGCAGCTGCGGGCATTATCGAGCCTTCTGAAAGCCCATGGGCGGCCCCTGCTGTCCTGGTTAAGAAAAAGGACGGGGAGTGGCGTTTTTGTGTAGATTATAGGCGTCTTAATCAGATCACAAAGAAAGACGCCTATCCACTTCCCCGCATTGACGAGGCCTTAGACCATATCGCGGGGTCCAGTTGGTTTAGCTCGCTGGACCTCCGCAGTGGCTATTGGCAGGTAAGGCTGTCCCCGGAAGCGAGGGCAAAATCAGCTTTCACCATAGGGCAAGGGTTGTGGCAGTTCCGGGTCATGCCGTTCGGGCTCTGTAACGCCCCTGCCACTTTTGAGCGACTGATGGAGCGGGTGCTGTCGTCCGTCCCGCGGAGTTCCTGTGTCGTGTACTTGGACGACCTCTTAGTACACGCCAGCGACTTCGAGCAAGCCCTCGCTCATCTAAACGACGTGCTTACTGAGATTGGCCGGGCTGGGTTACGGCTCAATCCCAAAAAGTGTCAGCTGCTCCAGAGGGAGACAGCTTTCTTGGGGCACGTCGTTAGTGAGCAGGGTGTAGCCACTGACCCAGCTAAGGTGGCTTCTGTGCGGGAATGGCCGACGCCTAGCAATGTGGGTGAGCTGCGGAGCTTCTTGGGGCTAGTGTCGTACTATAGACGCTTTGTCTTGAGCTTCGCCACCCTGGCTAGTCCGCTTCATCGCTTGACCAATAAAGGTCAACAGTTCGAGTGGACAGGGGACTGCCAGAATGCTTTTGACCAGTTGAGAGACGCCCTAACGGCGGCTCCCATTCTAGCATATCCGGATGTCGCGCGACCATTCATCGTCGACACGGATGCTAGCAATGTCGGAGTCGGGGCCGTGCTCTCCCAGGTGGGACCAGACGGGGAACGAGCGGTAGCCTACTACAGTAGCGCGCTGAGCAGGGCAGAGCGAAACTACTGCGTTACTCGGCGCGAGCTGTTAGCGGTGGTCAAAGCGGTTCGCCATTTTCGCCCTTACCTGCAAGGCAGCCATTTCCTCATTAGGACAGATCACGCGTCACTAACCTGGCTTTTAAATTTTAAAGATCCGGAAGGCCAGGTAGCCCGCTGGCTCGAGCTGTTGCAGGAGTACGATTTCCAGATTCAGCACAGGCCCGGAAAGCTGCATGGTAATGCAGATGCGCTTTCCCGGAGGCCCTGTGCAGAGCTGGACTGTAGGCCTTGCACTAAAGCCGAGCAGCGAGAGCAGGTGACGGCGATAGCATGCCAGGTTCAGGCTGTAGAGGGTGAGGTTGAATGGTTGCCTCTTAGCCAGCAGGACCTGCGCCTAGCGCAAGAGGGCGACGGCGAGCTGCAGCAGGTGCAGAGCTGGGTCACGGCGGGGGCACGGCCTGCATGGGGGGAAGTGTCGGCCAGTAGCCCAGCTGTGAAGGCTTACGTGAGTCAGTGGGGGAGCCTGACGTCGCAGGGTGGGCTGCTCTATAGGCGGTGGCAGGCCCCCGGCTCCGACCAGGACCTCCTCCAGCTGCTGGTGCCCCGTGCGCTCCGCCCCCAGGTACTTGGACTGGTACATGGCTCTGTGGGGGCGGGGCACTTTGGCATCAGCAAGACTTTGCACCGACTGCGGAGGAGGTTCTACTGGCCTGCCTGCCGCCGGGACGTGGAGCTGCACGTCCATTGCTGCGACGCCTGCACGGCCAAGAAGGGGCCGACGCAGCGGTCGCAAGCCCCCCTCCAGCGGTACGTCGTGGGGGCTCCGATGGAACGGGTCGGGGTAGACATCTTAGGGCCTTTCCCCGTCACCGAGTCCGGCAACCGCTACGTGCTTGTGGCCATGGACTACTTTACTAAGTGGCCCGAGGCGTACGCAGTGCCGGACCAATCGGCGGACACGACGGCGGAAAGGCTCGTAACCGAGATGTTCGCCCGGTTCGGAGCCCCCGAGGAGCTACACAGCGACCAGGGGCGAAATTTTGAGTCGCGGGTGCTGGCGGCTGTGTGTAAGCGGCTGGGAGTGGCCAAAACCCGCACTACGGCGTTGCACCCCCAGAGCGACGGGCTTGTTGAACGCTTTAATAAAACACTGGCCACCCAGTTAGCAATTCTATCCAGCCAGCACCAGCGGGACTGGGACCGCCATTTGCCCCTGGTCCTGTGGGCATACCGCTCCGCCGTGCAGGAAAGCAGTCAGTGCTCCCCCGCTGCGCTCATGTTCGGGCGCGAGCTGAGGACGCCCGTCGACTTGGTGTTCGGAGCCCCGCCCGGACCAACAGAGCACCACCAGTCAGAGGCCGGGTACGCACGGGCCTTGATCGAGCGCCTGGAGACCGCCCACAGCTTTACCCGCCAGGCCCAATCCACCGCAAGTGTTAAGCAGAAGCGAGCGTATGATGTGCGCTGTCGGGGGCAGCCCTTCACCAGCGGAGACAAGGTATGGATCTACTGTCCGATCCGTAAGAAGGGTCTGTCCCCGAAATTGCAGTCGCATTGGCGGGGCCCTGGTGAAGTGGTGGGCCGGCTTAGCGAGGTGGTCTATCGAGTGCGCATGCCCGGCCGAAGGAAACTGGTGGTGCTTCACCGGGACCGTCTAGCTCCTTACCGGCCGCTGTTGGATGGTGTTGAGGAGGGGATGGGCGTCGGCGAGGATCAGCCCGCTTTACGTGCGCCCACCCCTCCTCCACCAGAAAACCCAGCGGCAGCTGAGGGCCCGAATCGCCCTTCTCGCCAACGGAGAACTCCTGCCCGTTTCCGGGACTTTGTGCGTGAGTGCGGACAGTTTAAGGGGTCGCAGGGGACTGCTGACCCCTTAGGTGGGGGCAGTGTGGCGATCCGGGGCGATTACGAGTGATGTAAATTATTGTGTATATCGAATTGTGTGTGTGTACTTGTGCTGTGCAGACCAAGTGCACGAGTGATGGTTGATGTAGTCACATGATCAGAGCGTGTTCAAAAGCTCTGACGTGTACAGTAACAATGGCGGTTAGCATTTGAATATAACCTCCCGCCAGAACGGCGACTGTTGTGATAAACAACAGTCGTATACAGTTCAGCTAAATGTGATAGCATGCGCTCAACCAGGTCCGCTCTAGAGAATGTTCGAGCGGAGCCAACGGTTGTTTTTGAGTATGACTGAGGGGATTAAGTGTGATTGGTTAAGGTGAGCTGCAGGGCACCTATTAGAGGTCGCCCTTGTTAGCATGCTCATTTGCATATCGAGGCTATAAAGCTGGCTACAGTCCAGCGCGCGTTGTCTGTTCTGCCTGTACGCTGAGAAGGAAGTAATAAGAGATTGTGCTCTTCATAATAAATTATTATACCCTCAAGCAAACCTGACTCCAACTCCATGGCTCGCCACAATATCAAAACACATTGTAAAATAAAAGTACACAGTACAAATACACAGTAAACATAGTACAACATACCTGGTTAAAGATTAAACATTGGATGGTCAAGTTCCACGTTCCCATACACAATATCTGACACTCCAGCTCCTACACATGAAAATAACAGTCACACTTTTCTTAGAATGTTCGCGGCCGCCATTACGCACCTAGCTAGTTAGCATTCACGAACGTGGCCATTAATATATTCAATTAAACAAACAAAATACACATTTGCAACCGTCTGATCAGCATACAATGTGATCCACATACATTTACAAGGCACTTTACACAATTAGACTAGACTCATATGGAGATTATCACATCTTATTTTAAATAAGGAGCGGAGCTCAAAAACTTCCACATACCGTCTTCACCGCATATAAAAGAAGAGCGAATGTAGGCGGGGACATTGAACTTGACCCAGACAGTACCAGGTTTTACCAGAAGGGGCATCCAACATGAAGAAATAAAACATAACATCTCATTCCCTTAGGAATGTGATATATTTTGACGAACTTCATACAAATACGTTGCAGGTAAAACTATTCCTGCTACACATCTATATAAATAAAATTGTGTAGGCTCTTATTATTAAAGTGAGAACATAACGCTACATCCTAATCTTGTTTGTTTTGCAACAGTGGCACGGGAGATTTATTGACTTGAAATGTCAAAGATAAAAGAGAGTAGTTCGCCTTGCAGGATGGTGACTGACATGACAGTTGGATTGAATTACATGACTGTGTTGAATTAATCTTCTGAAAGGGCCGTACCGGTGTGATTGTTACTTCCCACCATTAACGGAGACTGTCCCTGTCGTAAACAAACGTCGTAGGCATAGGTAACAGAGCAAGCTTTGCTTTGCTTCCCAATACTCAAAAAATGCACCCTCCTTTTCTCCACTACCACCTCTTCTCCTCCTTGCCCCTCCTCGTTCAACGCAAACCGCAATGTCAAGTATATTGTATCCTGTACATGCAAATACTTGTACTCAAAACGCTCAGGCAGTTTTGCATATTTCCGGGTAGGAGAGGATTGCTAGTGGGGGAGTGGAGGAAAGGAGGTGGGGAGGGAAGAATATTGGGACGCAGCCACAGAACTATGAGGCAGCCATGAATTCATATGGGCGTAGAAAGGAAGCGATCCCTTGCATTTGCTCCGCTTGCTAAAATTTGCCCCTGGAGAAAAACAGCATTTAGACAGACAACAGGTGCTCACAGAAGGACTGGAGATAAATTTAGTTTTTACTAAACAGTTCGCTAAATGGGTCATTATCAGTCCGACAAAATCAAAAGTCTCCCTTTTCTTTCTATATAACGTAGCCTATGCCTGGTTGTCAGGACACAGTACTAGCCAATTACTTCCAACCCGTTATGATTTTGACAAGCCAGCGAAAATCCATTTTTAAGATGCATTTCATTGTGGAATTGCGGCAGTGGCTGAATTATTATTTTTTATTAAGTTTTTATTTTATTTGAGTGCCATTATTCTCTTTCCGTTAATGTAACCGTGCGGCCCTTTGAAATATGCACGCTGACCTGTTTCTCTGGCTTCTTTAATGCGTGGCAGAGTGCTGCTCTAGCTTTTCTGTCAGCCGGTAAGATGTGCTCAGAGAAACTGTTATTCCGCTACACCTTAGAACTCTTCGTCAAACGCCAGAGCTCGTCTCTGTGGTGTCTCAGGATGTGATGTAATACCGCCTGGCGATGCCTCCCTTCCTCCTTTTTGACCAGATGATGCACTGAGTCCACCATACTGTCCATCTGCATGACCCCTGTGGTGCAATCTTGATCAACAGCTATGACACCATCTCTCTTGTGTTTTTGTTTTCTTGTTCTTTAAGACCGCGCAATTTCAAATTCCAGCGGTGCTTGTAGTGTTCAAGCTCCAACACTTTCTCTTTCAGACCAACACTTTCAACATCAATCCAGTGGCGCCGCCAAGGGGTGGCCAGGGGGGGTCACAGCCACCCTGATAGAATCGCTGGCCCCCACACTGGCCCCCCCTCGCGAGTCGCATATGCATAATATGCTGCCATCTGATATTTTACATTAGGTACTATTCATTTAAATCAATAATTATATTTTTCATAATAGTTCATGCATGTGAAAGAAAATAACAAATGTATAGCTAGCCAGCCGCTTAAGCGCAGTGCACTGCCAGGAGACTGAGCGCAAGAAAAAGGCTATGCTGTTACTGCATACCAGTTTTTGCCAAAGCTGCATCATAGCCATAATAGCGCGGAGCTTTCAAAACCATAACAACGCGGAAACCCTTTAAAAAAAACTAAATAAAAACCATAGGCTACACATAGCCTAGTCTATGATAACTGTGGACAAAACGGGCTGAGAAGAATGTAGCCTAATAAAGCAGGGATATGAGTAGGCTATAATAAAATGTATATTGTTGTCCATGATTATGCTTTTTTGTTTTGTTTTTCATTTTTGGACATACATTTTCGTTTACAAAAAGACACAGCAACAGCCAAATACAGCTGTATTGAAAAGAATTTGAGGCCTCTGTGTGGTGTTTTTAAACTCTAGTAGGCTTGTTCCTAGTAAATGTTTTGTTCCTTACAATCAATGTAGCTACTCCTTCAAACTAAAGCTGTATATTTGTCTTTTTAAGGAAAAGGACAACTACTAGCCTATTTGAAGAACAATGAATCGCCTATGTATATACATAACAAATTAAAACAGGATTGTTGTGGAACTCAAAATGTTAACGCTACTGGTATTAGTCTGTGCACATCAGATAATTAGTAACATTAACTGTATGCGATTCCTTAACTCTCATATTAACATAGTTTTCCACTAGCCAATATACTACAACGACATAATAGAATTCCTGAAATTCAGTTATGGCTTTTGGTTTTGGTGTGCCACCACAAGATTTTCAGTGGCCCCTCTGGCCACCCCAATGAAAAATTTCTGGGGGCGCCACTGCATCAATCTTGGCAACATTCTTTTCCAAAATGATAGCTTTGGACTAAGGCGACAGTCTTTTATTTCTTTGGCATTCAACTCCACGCTTTTGTCCACCTGTACGATCATGACAGTGTTTTTTTGTAATTGTGCGATCTTGTAGCATAGCCGAGAGGTTGTTTACAGCAGCAAGTATTGTGGCGTTGGATACCTCCGATTCGTTTCTCAATTTCTTGAATGGGACCGGAATCTTAGTAGGAGTTTTGGGCGAGGGACGTGGCCTCGCATTCGAGGACGGCGTTTCCATAACATTTTCATCCGTTTTGCTTACGTATGCATGCAAAAATAGTGCTTTAGGAGCAGCTTCCTTTGACTGAGGTTTTGGCATTGCCTCACCAAACTTAAACTAAATGGCCCAAAAAAAGCAAAAGAAAGAATTATTTCGCTAGCTAATTAGTTACATAATGATAATTATAATACAGCCTACAAGTCTATGCAAAAGACGCGTCTCCCAGAAAATCTATGCTCCGTGGCCACTGGACCACAGTGCGCTGGCTGGAGCGGACACTTTTCCTGTGAGAAAACGGAAATCGGAACATGGCTCCATAAACTTAGGAAAGACCAGTTTAAATTTATTGTACCTAACAGTTATGTTTAAAATCAGTCAGCAAAACGTACGGGTTACGGATGTAACCCCGGTTCTGTGAATACGGTCAACACGCCACGGTATGGGTCATCCTCGCCGAGAGGGGGAGCTACTAGGAGATTGTTTATCAAATTAACCACCACTACGGGCGGAACCACGTCACGCCATAAATATGGCGCTGGTACACCGCTCGACCTCTTTTGCCGACTTGAGGGCACTTGCCGTCCTGCGGGCGCAAGGTTCTCCGCCTGACAACACCGCGTGGCGTGTTGACCGTATTCATAGAACCGGGGTTACATCCGTAACCCGTACGTTCTATTTCATACCGGTCAACACGCCACGGTATGGGTTACTGTATATCAAATAAGTCAGGCGGGGATGTAGTGGGGTAACCAGGACCGCACATCATAGCATTAGTGCGGGACCGATCAATAAAATTACACCATTGGCTGCTGTTCGTAACCCCTTAGTGCAGATAGTCTATTTTGTCTCACATGCGAGACAGTTTTACGCAACTGAGACACGCGTTGCTCCTGCAGCCAAACTATTAGTGGAAAACCCAAACGCGGTATTTTAACTTTATTGGTAGACGATTCGCGACGATTTCTGGCCAATGCGTAGTTTCTAAGTGTCACTATCTTTCCGTAGCAAGTCCATTTAACAAGCACTCCCCACCCAGCCTATACCTACCCATGCGTGACATAGTGGGCAATAGCGTCTATGTTGGGAGTTCATAAATATATGTATTCATCATATAATATCAGAATTCCGTCCAGCAACCAGATAAACCCACCAATAGCCCGACCGTATGCAAATACAGCGGTGCAAATCGCTGCTCAATCAATACCGACATAAACAAGTGAAATCATACAATGCCATTCTACTATCAATATGTGCTATTAAATATGGAATTCGTGTGCAATCCTCCCGTGGATTTAAGCGTAGATATGTCCCTTTCAAGATTCCGTGGTCATTTATTGTCTTGGACAATCCGTTTGAAAAATACACAGCGCATTGGAACACTATTAGACAAACGAAACTAGCTCTGCGTAACCCCCCCTTCCTGATTGCACTGCTGTGACGCTTTCAATTTTATTCTGGTTTGATCGACAATTGTTTTATCCAATAGAAGGCACGACAAGCTTCCCAAAAGTAATTTACATGTGTAATTGAAAGCTTGGATTAACTATTTAAGGGCGAGCGTAACTGCAATACTTGTTATATCACGACAATTTTACGCAGGCATGCGCAGATGACGCATTTGGTTTGACGCATTTGGTATGACGCGTTTGGTGTTACGCAATAAAACTGCGCGCAACTTTGAAGTGACTTTTTAGTAGTTTTCCCCCGAAGTCGGTCCGAAGAGGACAACAACAGAGATTCTTCTAATCCCTGTAGCATAGATTCTGTGGAAGAGGTGCCTATCAATATGGGGAAGATATCCTCCTCGACATGTAAGTATTACTGCTTGTAATATTTTGATTATATACATTCGTTTTTCCACTGCGTGCTATATTTTCGTTATTTTTGTATTTGCATCGGTCGTAATAGACCACTGTTAGCCTGCTAATAATGCTGAACATATTTGAAAACACACTTTTTCAGACTCCACCTTGAATAACTACATGTATAAGGCAAATTATATAGTACGTTCTTTCCGTTTATTTTTTATTTTCTATTTGGTTTAGCTATCTCATAGCTTAGAATGTATAGCTGACTGTATTCGGTTGATGACTAGCGATAGCTTCTACGTTGTGAGAAAGTAGCGCTTTCGTGACTTTGCTTCGTAGATTGTGTCTGACCTTCAATATGCACTTATTGTACGTCGCTTTGGATAAACGCGTCTGCCAAATAACTGTAATGTATTGATACTATTGTGTTCGTGCCGTTCCCGTAGTGGCTCGTGGTGGCCTGCTTTGTTAGAATTCATAGCATTCACAATGAAATTGCGTATTTTAGCGCTGTTCGGTTTGGTTGCTCAGTCGTACATTATCAACTCCTCAAAAAAAGTTCGGAAACGTTATTTTGGTCGATTATTCCTCCCCTTTAATAATACCAATTGGTATTGTATTTTATATCGTTGGAAAGCCTGATTCGTCACCTTTACAATGAGGTACAACTTGTAAGGATCGTGCATTCGTGGAATGAGCAACACAGCTAACCGTGTGGGTAGCGGCCCAAAAAAATGTGCCAAAATCCCCTGCAATATTCATCTGTTGGTATTCACTCTCGTTTTGAGTTGCTTGGTGGACTGGATGATTGTACTCTCCCACAGTAATAAGGAAAAAACAACACATATTGGCCATTTTTACACTTTATTCATTTTACACTGTCAGGGACCTCAGTAGCGTGTGGAAGATCCATACGCAGCCACAACAGCTTGGCACCTCCTCCTCATGCTGGTCACACACTACTGTTGGATGGCATCCCATTCCTCGGTGCCAATCAGGTGCCAGTCACACATACATACACCTGCCAGCACTTGAAGCTCAAAATGAGAGTGAATACCAACAGAAGAATATTGCAGGGGATTTTGGCACATTTTTTTGGGCTGCTACCCACACGGTTAGCTGTGTTGCTCATTCCACGAATGCATGACTTACAAGTTGTACCTCGTTGTAAGGGACTAATCAGGCTTTTCCAACGATATAAAATACAATACCAATTGGTATTATTAAAGTGGAGGAATAATCGACCGAAATAACGTTTCCAAACTTTTTTTTAGGAGTTTATTTTATGCCTCGATTTGCCATGAAGCTAGAACATTGGTAGTGTTTTCCGATATTATTTTATTGTATTGTAATTTCTTTGTGCATAATGTACTCTATGGGGTATTAGTATATCCATGGGTGATGCTTTTCACTTAGGGAATGGAAAATATGTATTCAAATGTACTGTGTCCAGATGTGTGCAAGATGAATGTAAAATAAATAAATAAAATAAATAAGCAACAGTTGTGAAACACACTACAGAGTAATGCCATCCTAGAGCACGCAACAAAATATAACATAATGTAGCATACAGAAGAAAGTGTTTACTGAAGTACAAGAGTGAATGATTTCATATTTAGCTGTGTGTACCACAGTGTTATAATGCTTCTGCATTATGTAATTTGTTCCTATAACATGCTTGACCCTCCACCTCTGCCACTCCAGCAGTGCCCTCTACTGTTCAGAGTGAAGCCACTGCAGGACCAGATCCTTACAGCATACTGAAGACCGTGCCATTGATGAGTGCATTTTGGCCACAAAGGCACCGCACAGGATGAAGCAGTATATGAAGGATAATGGTGAAAAAATGGCACACTTGGCATCAAACACTGAACTGAAACTGTGCAATATCAATGTTTTCATCCATTAAGTGATCGTAAGGTAAAATGTATATGCTTTATAAAGGACAAAAGGCTTTTTAATAATTTCTCGGAGAGGTTTTGGGTAGGTTATTGGACACCTAGATATCCACCCCCCTGTACTGATCCAAAATAATTCCCACATGAAAATGATAAAAAGGTGAGTTAAATGAGTCAAAACGGTTGATTTGCACTGAAATGTATGATTAGTTTAAGATTTACAGCTATTCACATTTTAGCCAATTTGGATAGGTTTGGAGACCCTGGGTACATCAGGCTACACTGCTTACATTTCGTGTCATAGATCTTTAGTAGTTCTGTATATCACCCTGCGATTATTGAATGCTTGTGGACAAGGAGTTTATGATCCAGGAAATGTGTAGTTTTACCTGTTTCACTTATGTAGCTCTCAGTATTTTGAAGAAATATGTTTTTTTTTGCTTTTTTTTGAAAAGTTTTGCTTGCATTTCCGGCACTTTATTTTGACTTAAATTATGAAAATAAACAAATCTAAGTTTGTACAAAAAATGGTACACCGGTTTTGTTTCATTTAAGCCATTTACCAAGTTTATGTGATGCTCACACCTGGAGTTATAAAGCCTTAAACAGAGTACCCCCATGATTTACCAAATATGCCATCTGCACTAAGGGGTTAACAGAAGAGCAAGCTCAAGTGGGAACGTGGAACATAACCAATGGGTGATAAAAACCCTGAATCATCACCATCTTACTCTTCAGGGGTCTCATGGGGAGGAGGATGAAACGCCTCCAACACAATAGGCCGTGAGACGTATGACCGCGAAAGGACCTTAGGCCGAAACGCGGGGTTGGGACGCAAAGAGACCGATGAGCTACTGTCCCCCAGCCGTATACAGGCAGGGTGTATCGACAGTGCATGCAGCTCGCTCACGCGCCTCGTGGAGGCGATAGCGAGCAGGAAGGCCATCTTCCAAGAGAGGAGCTTTAGGCTGAGCCCAGTCAGGGGCTCAAACGGCGGTTCAGTGAGAGCATTTAAGACCAGCTGCAGGTCCCAAGAAGGGACTGCGTTCGATCTAGGCGGCCGAAGCCGTCTGGCTCCTCGGAGGAATTCTCCAGCACTGCTGATTCTAGGCCCTGCCGGCAACTCTGCCCACGGGCCAAACATGCAGGTTGAAAAATTCTGGGTTCGGATGCCACAGCAGGCCCTGGGCCTGCGACAGCATATCCGGCCTGGTTGGGAGGCACCAGGGGGTGCCCCGTAGGGATTCCCTTAGGTCCGCCATCCATCTCTGCTGGGGCCAGTTGGGGGCAATCAGCAGAACCTGTGCCCCTGAGTTCCTGATCCTCGCCAGAACTGTGGGCAGGAGAGGCATGGGGGGAAAAGCATAGAGCAGGGCTGGAGGCCACTGGTGTGCCAGTGCGTCCACGCCCAATGTCCCCGTCGTGTCCATCATAGAGTACCACAGGGGGCAGTGAGCATTCTCCCTGGATGCGAAGAGGTCCACCTGTGCTTCCCCGAAGCGGGACCAAATGGACTGCACAATTTCTGGGTGCAGGCGCCATTCCCCTGGTCTTGGGCCACCCCTGGACAGCATATCGGCTGCCACATTGGTTATACCCGGCACGTGCACTGCCTTCAGGGACATGCATTGAGCATGTGCCCAGAGCAGGATTTGACGTGCTTTCGCATGCAGGATTGGGGACCGAACCCCACCCTGGCGGTTGATGTAGGACACTACCGTGGAGCTGTCTGTCTGGACAAGAACATGTCTGTGCCAGACCACTGAGAGGAAGTGGTACAATGCCCGAAGCACTGCTTACATTTCTAGAAGGTTTATGTGTTTCCCTGCCCATGAGGGGCTCCACGATCCCTGCACGGACTGGCCACCTCTGACCGCTCCCCAGCCAGTCATGGAGGCGTCCGTGGTGACTGTCACCCTCACCCCTGCCGGCCCCAAGGGAACGCCCTCCTTGAGGCCAGGGGTGGTGAGCATCTTTAGGCATTTCTGGGAAATGGGGAGGAGTCGCCGCCCATCTTCGTGCGGGCTCACTCCCTGTGCCGTCGCCCAATGCTGTGACGGGCGCATATGCAGCAGCCCAAGTGGCACCACCTGGGCGGCTGAGGCCATCAGGCCGAGCAGCCTCCGGCAAAGTTTTACCGTCCCCTGCCGCGCTGCAGCAAAATGGGACAGACTCTCCATCAAAGTATGTCGCCTCTCTGGGGTTAGAGGTTGTGTCCCTTCTCGCTTGCTCCTCTGATGGAGCACAGATCAGCCAGTCGTCCAGGTAATTCGCAATGCGGATACCCTGACGACGGAGTGGGATCAGTGCGGCATCCATGCACTTTGTGAAAGTGCGTGGGGCCAGAGCTAGGCCAAAGGGAAGGACCGAGTACTCGTACCCTGTGCCCTTGAAGGAAAAGCGGAGGTACTTCCGGTGATCCCGGTGTATGGGGATATGGAAGTATGCATCCTTTAGATCCACAGAGGTGAACCAGTCGCCATCTCTCACCTGAAGGAGGAGATTGGCGAGGCGGAGCATCCGGAAGGGCAGGTGCTTCAAAAAGCGGTTGAGCCTTCTTAGATCTAGGATGGGGCGGAAGCCCCCGTCCTTCTTGGGGGCTAGAAAATAGACTGAATAAAACCCTTGTCCCGCTGCCACCAGGGGCAGGGGTGTTATTACTCCCTTCTCTAGCAACACCAGAATCTCGTTGGAGAGAGCTCGCGCAGCGGCCCCGTCTCTCACCCGAGTAGGAGTAACCCCGTAAAAACGGGGGGCCTTGGTGTTGAATTGAAGCCTGTACCCCGACTCCAACGTGCTGAGCACCCAAGGACATCGGGTACATAGGCGCCACTTTGCGAGATGGAGAGGGGGAAAACGCGGTGCCGGAGGCTCGTAACCGTCACCGACGGAACTGGCCTCGGGAAGCTGACTTACCGGAAGGTTTCCGGAACCGCGCCCGGTCCCGCGAGAAACGCGAGGCCCTTGGCTCCAGAGAGCCGGATAAAGGCCCCTGAAAGGTCGTGTGCTCCCCAGTGGGGGCGGGACCTGAAGCTGGGGGTGCACTGTGGAAAAAACGGGTCCCTCTTGCTGGGGCCCGTGGGGCTGGAGCCCGTCCTACCGCCCCCAACATCTCTCTCGCCCTGCGTGACTGCTCTAAGGCAGCCTCCGCAGGCGGCCCGAACACCTGCCCCGGAACCACTGGGGCAGTAAGGGCTGCTACCTGTCCTTGGTCTGTTAGACTGGACTGAGACAGCCACACCTGGCGGCGTGCCAGAACGAGTGAGGACATGGAGTGCCCCAGGGCTTGGGCATGAGCACTAGCCCCGCGCATCATAATGTCCACCACACGCAGCATCTCTATTGCTGAGTTACTGGGGGCAGCGGAGGACATGTCCTGCAGCATACCCTCCAGGTACACCAGCAGCAGTGCGTTAGTGTTAGCCAGTCGGGCCGCAAGAGCGGCGGACTGATAAGCCTTACACCCCCGCTTGTCAGTAGCCCTGCATCGCCTATTGGGATGCTGGGAATCACTATCAGCTCTAAAGGTAGCGCCTGCGAGCATTGAAAACATAGGCCCAATCTGTGGAGGGGCCGCCAACCCGTAGGATGCGGCACCCGCCATATTGGCCAACTGGGTCTTGGGGAGTCTATATGCCCCAGGAGACTGCCAGGATGCCTACAGTTCTGTCAAAAAATCAGGAAGGGGTGGTAACCCCCCTGTAATGGGCCGATGAAGGCCACGGCTGAAAAGTGAGGGAGCAGGAACCGCCAAGGGGGGTAAGCGAGCGCGCTCAGCCGCCCTGAGAATCACCGCCCGATCGGAGGGATCCAAGGGCGGGAGTTCAGAAGCATCGTCGCTTTCCACCTTCAGTGTCAGACTGTTGGGGGTCTGTCCGACAGTACAGGCTATCCGACGCCGTCGTAGACAGCTCGTCTGGGTGACGGCAGGACGGTCCAGGCACTGGGCCCTGAGGGTCTCGAGGCCTGGGTGACTGCTGCTGTGATGCTACCAGCCCCAGAAGGGTCTGCTGCATCGCCTGCACCTGTAGCTGAAGCTGATGGAACTCCGGTTCCTGATGCTTACGCTTCCTAGCGCGCTTGCCAACCCCAGCCCCTTGAGCATACGGCTCCATATTATGCTCCACAAAAGTTGATTGCCCTCCCCCGATGGCCCACCATCTCCCGGATTCTGTACACCTTCCGACATGCTTAGCCCAGAAGTGTGTCCAACACCAAGCCAAGGGCCCAAATCAGTGGTACTGAGGGACCGCAAGGGGATGTGGAAGCCTCCAGCAGCTTCTACTCTCACGAGCAGAGAGGCCCCTTCCAGCCTTTTCGTTCTTCTTATTGTTGTTGTTGTTGCTACTGCGCAACTAACAACACTAAGCCCAGTGGCTAATATAAGACAAGAATATTAGATAATAATAATATAAACTTCTGTTGGAATGGCAGCGTGCTGCCCAAACCTACAGGAATAGAGTATGTCCAACACCAAGCCGAGGGCCCAAATCAGTGATACTGAAGGACCGAGGTGGGTGTGGAAGCTTCAGGTAGCGTCTGCCCTAACGGACACAGGGGCTCCTTCCAGCCTTTTCGTTGTTCTTATTGTTGTTCTTGTTGCTACTGCGCAACTAACAACACCAAGCCCAGTGGCTAATATAAGACAGAAGAATATTAGATAATATATACTTCTGTAAAGAACGGCAGCAATCTGCCTACAACAATTTTTATTATTATTATTTTTTTTCTTCAAGCGAATCCAGCGCCAGTCAAGGGTCCGCAACAGTAGCACTGGAGGACCGCGAGAGGACGCGGAGGCTTACTTTATTGTATCATGCGTGTAATTATTGCTATGCAAATAACAAGTGAAAACAACGCAATGCAATCAGAAAGATATCGGGTAAATCCGATCTAATTCTGTCATGAAAAAAAAAAAACGGCCGTGAACCAGCTACAACAAGGTAATATCTTACCGTGTAAAGCAGCAAACAACAGCAAGCAAACCGCAGTTCCGCGTTGCTGGGGGAGGGAAAGCCCCGGAAACTTACGTTGTCCGGGCGATCGGGAGAGGCAGAAAACAAAAAGTTTTTGCGAAAATCGCAGATTCCAAAGGAACCAACAAACACAATCTCAGCTCACCTTCGAGGAGGCAAAAAGAGGTCGCGCGGTGTACCAGCGCCATATTTATGGCGTGACGTGGTTCCGCCCGTAGTGGTGGTTAATTTGATAAACAATCTCCTAGTAGCTCCCCCTCTCGGCGAGGATGACCCATACCGTGGGGTGTTGACCGGTATGAAATAGAACAAATAACCATTTGATTTTTGTTTTTAAATTTCTGTTTTTAAAAAGAATATCGAATAACTATTTGTTTCTTGTTTTTTAATTTCGGTTTCTGAAACGAAAAACGATTGGCGAAACAGTACATGGATCCAGAAGCAATGCTAAGGCTACTGCAATTAGAACTCAATGCTGCCACTGTGCGGCCACACGTGGTAATGACTTCTGTTCACGTTGTCATTAATCCACTATAATTGTATACGAACGATAATATTGAATATCAGAATATTTCTTAAAGGCATATCGCCGATATGAAAATTGGATATTGTGACAACCCTCCCTCTCATGTGATAGACGAAAAAATAAATCAAATAGATTGTTAAAAAGCAGAGATGCCCATTTTTGTGCAGAAAAACCTTTAAAAAATAGCTATAGCCCAGTCTACCAGTCAGCTGAAGTTTTTTGTCAGCCTCGTTATTTGGACTCAAAACGATGGCAAGGACTGTTCAAGTTAAGGATTACATATTTCATTTAGTGCACTTGAGAGCTCACTGTTTGTCTGTCACTGGGTTGTTAAAGTGCTGTTTGCGGCTCACGGAAAAGGGTATATGGAGCTTGGTTTTAAGTTTTTAGTAGAAGCAATAGGCCTACTAGTCAGCTGAAGTTTTTTTTTTTGCCTTGTTCATTATACTCTAAAGTGGGTCTTTCTGTACTATTTTCATGAGTGAATGTCTACATTTGTAGAAGTATACATTTAGGGTAGAATCTAAATAAATGTTTTATGTCTATCTACAACCAGTAGGCCATCACAATAAGAGTAATATGTTAATTCTAGTACAGGAGAGACTTGGTGTTCTCTTCAATTAAATAAAACAAAATATGTATATATATCGGCATAGGCAATCGGCCAAAATGAGTTTGAAAATATCGGCATATCAAATATCGGCAAAAATCCAATATCGTGCATCCCTAGAATTCCCCTGTAAGCAGGAAACTAAAAGTTCTGGAATTTCGTATAATCTCAACAGCAAAAGATGGCTACATGCCTAGCTTCTTGTTCGTATCATCTCGATAGGAATGAATGTCATCTGACTCAATTCTGCAGGTAAACACAAACAATTGTACTTGTCTGGTGAACACTCCCAACATTCCAAATGGGAGACAATACTATTTGGAGAAGGAAGATGTGGGAACCCTATCAAAAGTAGCATGAAATGTGACAATCATTGCTCATCATGTTCATACTGACATGCAAACTAACACTCGTAAGTTACCAAAACAGTGGATATTTGAAAGCAATATTTCACCATGAAATAATTTCATAAAGGATATGAAACTTTGGACTTCTAAACTTTATGTAAATACCTCCAAAATAAAACTTATTTGAAGTTTTTTTGTAATATGCCCACATGGGGTTTTGTTCTGTTGAAAATGTGCTACAAGATTATTTTTCCTGATTTTAGAAGGGTGTTGTGATAGTAGGGGTGGGACAATCTGAATGTGTAAATACAACTGCATCGATCTGTAAGATTCGAATCGATAAGCATCGATTAATATCGCATTTTAAATGAATGTGCACATGTATTCATTTATTTAAAAAAAAAATTATTTCATTATTTAAAATATATATTTCTGAGACACGACTACTTTTAAAACTGTTTTGACCAGCTTCAATCTATGTTTCTGCTCCAACCCCCACGTAAGCGTGAATTGAAAGCAGGGACAGGCGGGAATCAAGCGACAATGAGACGGACAGATCTGAGCGAAATGGCTAGCTGCATGCTCGCTGAGTGCGACAAAAGAGACAGAAACTTACAGAATTTGCGATGTTCTGAACAGAAAATCAGTGGTATGGAAGAATTTCGGGTTTAGAAAGTGTTGTGGATACTGGATCCAAACCTGTCTGATTATGCCAAATTTGTTGTGGATCTCCGAGTGAAAATATCTCAGAGTTGTTTTCAGAAATTCAGAGTTTTTCAACTTTACCTCTCAAATTTCTCTAAGTGTTTAAACAAAGAGGACGAGGCAATAATTCTCAGAGAATGCTAGACCTTATTTCATTAAATATACAACAAAAAGTCCAGCGGAGTGCCCCCGCAGAGACTATCAAAAATGCCAGACCTTATCCCATACACCGCACGATCAAGGTCTTGCCATCTCCCCAGAGGCACTCCCAGGGCAGTGCCCCTCCGCAGAGACACTCGCAATTATTCTTGGTTTACAGTCCATCTTTATACAGTTTCTTATCAGATTGTACATCTCATTATTTGTCCATCTGACCTATTTGACCATACAAACACAGGCAATCTCTATCCCCGCCTTTCTTCGAGAACTTTCCAAACTTTCCTTTGTAGGGCCTACTCCTATTGGATTGTATCCAAGTGACACCTGGATTCTCAATCACCCGGCTCCGCCCCCCAAAGATAGCTTTCAAATCCCCCCCCCCCCTGAGATCCCCAGCCACCCATCTCCAGCTGCGTGCCCCCCCCCCTGGCATCACCCCCCAGGCCTGGGAAACTATCTCTTATCAGACTCTGGTTTCTTGGATGCTATCCAAGTTCTTCTTCAAATTCCTGGACTGCTGACTGTGTGTAAAAATAACAATGGCTAATTAGTATATTGCAATGTGTTTTGTACTGAGCCCTGGCCGGCCAGACACCAGGTGTCCAGGCGCCAGGAGCGCCAACTTCTCTTATCTTATCAGATTCTCCGAAAAACAGCAGCCCCTGACTGGCCCTCAGCTCCCTCTAGTCAGAGAGACAGAGAATATGTCTCTCTGCTCTTATAATATTTTACTGTGCTTATGAATGCATTTCTCTGTTCTTAATACATTTATACATTCTGTATATTGCTCTTAATACATTCATAGATACATATTCAAATATTATCAATACATATTATCACAGGTAATATAGTTTAAAGGTAATACATATTCAAATATAGTCAATATATATTATCACAGGTAATATAGTTTAAAAGTGATTCATATTCAAATATAGTCAATACATATTATCACAGGTGACCAATGGATTTAATGGAATTCCCAACAAAAGAAGGAGGGTGTACTTGACAAAACCGCTGCAATATGCAAGATCTGCCAAGTAGAAATCAGATACACAGGCAACACCACAAACATGATAAACCATTTGAGCCGACGATACACAAGTGACGTGAAGGACAGCAAGCGGGTTAGGTTAGCAAGCTGGTTAGCAAGCTAAACTCGGGAGTCATTGACACTTCCCCTGAGTTTCCTGGAGAAATGGCCAAACAGTTCTATTTTTTTGTATAATTGTTTTTATTAGTTTTTATACACATACAAGTGCTTTCTGACATTTAAATTTAAACCATTTTCTATTCAAAATCAAGTAGACGTTAGAGACAAAAAACAAAAATAGTAAGACTATTTCCAATGTCTTACGTTCAATTAATTATTACTACGTTAACTGTCCAATTCACTTAATGAATGTCGTGGAACCTAGATACACCATACCATGCAGAAAACATTTGAGTGAAAAATGTATACCTGCTCTGTATGAAGAGGTGAAGAAAACTGTTCGACTGTCCTTGCAAAACGCTACGAGAGTAGCTTTAACTACGGATGGATGGGCATCTTGCTCCACCGAAGGTCTAGATCTTACTAAGATTTAGGAAAGTACTATGCATGACACTAACCTATAGGCTATTTCATTTTTCTTGGCCCAGTTTAGTAATTGTTGTACATTTTGCCATTTTAATTTTGTAAATAAAGGAAATGTATTAGGGTACCATGTCTGACACTGTTTGATAACCTAAATAGGGCAACTTTAGAAAATACACTGTTAGTCATGTTTATTGCTGCATTATTTGCTGCAGACAGCTGCAAAATGTATGGCATGCCTTAACAATAAACATAATGCTGTGAACTTGGTGTAAGGTTCTAATTGAATATTTAATTACTGCTGAATGTATCGGTATCAAATCACATTAGCATACCTATTACATTTTTTTAAAGTATCAAAATTAATCGAACCGAATCTTATCGAATCGAATCGTGGTCAAACGTAAGATGTTATGATGCATCAAACCTTTGCCTAAAGAATCGTAATCGAATCGAATCGTTATGGGATTGAATCGTCCCACCCCTACATGATAGCTAATGAAAACAGAGTTCTAATATTCAGGAATTACACAGCCAGTCGGACCACCTTTAAGAGTAAAATAAATTGGGGGGCTATATTAAGTACAAGTATCTCATTTAGGTCCTTAAACATGGCTGCTCGCATAATTAAATACATATTTGGGACATTTCAAATGCATCTGGGCAATTTATATTAACATGAATCATTTATATTTTGAATTATATCAAGTCTATAGGTCATTGTTTATCACCACAGAAAATGTGATTGTTCTATGTACTGTATTTGCAAAGATATAGGGTAAATAGCCCAAAATACGACGGCCACAAATTTCGGGCAAAATCTGACGCATACCATGCACAGTAAAATAGTCATATCTCAAAAACTACTTGGACCATAGCGCTCAAACTTTGGATCTGTACATTAATATGGTTATAGAACCTTTGGTAAATTTGACATGGAATGACCCATGTATACATTACAGTCCATAAGTAATGTAAATACACCTATTCCCATCATACCTATGCCACCCCTGCCTCCTTAGCCCTTCCTACCAGTTCTTCCTCCTCCCTCTCCCTCTCCCTCTCCCCTTCCTCTCCCACTCCCTTCCATGAGTTACCCTTAAATCTATCCAACTGGTTTAAGCGAGTGGCTAGTTTTGGAACCCTCATCTCAGGAACCCCTAAATATTCATCCACACCCCTAAACCCCCGCCCCCCTGCACCTGAACCTGAACTCTCAACACTACTGACCGAGAGTTTGTCCCTATTGGCGCCCCCCCTTCTGTACCTAACCCTAACCCGAGAGACAGCCCCCCCCCCCTCCCACTCCCCCTCATACACCCCTAATCACAGGTCCACCCCATGCATAGTCACTTGGGCCCCTAGCACCTACACTGATAGGCCCGCACCCCCTAACTCAATGTCCAGCCCAGCTTGCACCTATAGGCGCATCCCCCAAAACTATACTGCTCCCAAGGCCCCTGATGGTACAGCCAAATTCCCGGTGTCCCAGACCACGGCCAGAATCCTTCGCTCTAGTAAGAACAAACCTGTTCTGCTCCCTGTCCACCAGCTCACAGGGTTAAAAAAAAAAGTTTTAAAAAGTCTGCTGTATGATGCATAGAGGGTTCCAATTCTCTCAGTCCTATAACACATGAACCCCAGATGGACCCACAGTTGGAACCCTCTGAAATGTCTAACATTCTCACCCTTCTTGACTTCAGGCTGACGAAAATAATACCTGTAATCATTAGTCATCACATTTTACCTAGATCACGCCTTCGACCAAAGGGCGTCATTTTTAATAACCTAACAGCAGTACAAACTGTCGGCCTAGCACACAAGAATGTTGATGAATCTGTGCATGTAAATGTTCTGAACAGTAATAAGGTGATAATCTCCACTCCCTCAGATTTAAAATCACGTACCAGAGGTCTGGGCCTGCTCTGTTTTAACTCTAGAAGTATGGTAAATAAAATGGACTTTATCCGGATTTGGGCTTTACAGTGCAACCCGGACATTTTTATAATCACTGAATCCTGGCTTAACAAAAAAAAAAAACCCTGATACCAAATTTGCACTGGAAGGTTATAACTTATACAGATGTGATAGAATTAAAAAGGGAGGAGGTGTTCTCCTCTATAGTAAATCTACTCTTATTTCTAACATTATCTTGTTAGAAGATTAACAAGATAGTTCCATTATTAGTTACTGCAGTGTACCGCCCGCCCTCAGCACCCCCCTGCGCCATCAATAACTTATCAATTATTTTCTCTGAATTTGCCCATTATGAACTTATTATAATGGGTGATTTTAATTTAGACTGGCTGAACTGTGCTTCAGACACACTCAGGGATACTTGTAATGATCTAAACTTGGCGCAGCTCATCACCGAACCGACGCGACCTAATTTTAAAAATCCCTTAAGATCATCCTTGATCGACATAATTTTAACTAACAAGCCACATAAATACCTAAACGATCGCGTGTATTAGAGACGTAAAAATTCCGAAATCTCGCCCTCGTTTTATCACCAAAAGAAATTTGAAGCATTTTAATGAACAAGGATTTTTACATGACCTCTTTTATAGTGACATTACACTGATTGCAGCAATCCCCGACATTGAACTAGCGCTGAGTCATTTTATCAAATTTTTTAATTCAATTGCAGATAAACACGCACCCTTTAAGAAACAAAGAATAAAAGATAGATCTAATCCTTGGTTCTCTTCTACATTATCTGAATTACTTATGAATAGAAACAAGGCATGGTCTGCAGCCAAAGCATCAAATCTCCCTTCCGACTGGCAATTCTTCAGACAACTGAGAAATAAATGCCTTGCCTCGATCAGAAAGGCCAAATCGGAATTTTTCATCAATGCGCTGACAGTGCATAATGGCAATCCTTCCAAATTCTGGAAAATTATTAAAACTTTGAATAACAACAACAAGCCCTCGTTTCCGCAACAACTCAAAACAGATTCGGGCCTAATACTTGATAATGTTAAATGATAATGATAAATACATTTAATCAACATTTTATCGATGCAGGCTATTTATTTGAAAACACAGAGTCCCCTCAGACTCAGACTACACTAAAAGTAACTCAAGGCCCAACAAGGCTCCCTCTGATTGGGGCAAAATTCTCCATTAATCTCTGCTCTGAAGATGAAGTTCTCCAAGCACTACTGAATATTGACCCCAAAATAAGCACTGGAGAAGATAACCTTGATCCGTGTTTATTAAAACTTGCTGCTCCCCTAATTGTAAAACCACTATTGAATATTTTTAATTTATCATTTACGGAAAGCATTATTCCTAATGTCTGGAAATGTGCACACGTCCTTCCGCTGTTAAAAGGGGGAGATTCATCAGATGTAAATAATTATCGCCCCATCTCTAAATTATCCTGCTTAGCCAAGATCCTAGAACAATTAGTCAATCTCCAACTCCGCTCCTTTCTATCCATGAATTCAATCTTGAATTCTCATCAGTCTGGCTTCAGACCAGGCCATAGCACTTTATCAGCCACCACATTAGTAGTAAACGACATTATATCCGCCATTGATAGCAAACTGAAGTGCACTGCACTGTTCATTGACCTTTCTAAAGCCTTTGATACAGTTGATCATTCTATTTTACTAAACAGACTGTCCGACATAGGCGTAGATGCAAACGCTTGCAATTGGTTTCAGGATTATCTATCAAATAGAACGCAAGCTGTATTATCCAATGAGTTTAAATCTCCTTTTCTGACTTTAAAGAAAGGAGTCCCTCAAGGATCTATTCTTCGTCCCTTACTTTTCACCATTTACATTAATGAAATTGCTTCTAATCTTATTAACTGTAATGTTCATTTCTATGCCGATGACACGGTACTCTATACAACAGCGCCCTCTACCAGCGAAGCCCTCCTGATACTTCAAACAGCCTTCAATTCCATTCAATACTCGCTAGCCAGTCTGAAACTGGTTCTAAATGCCAATAAAACCAAATTTATGATTTTCTCCATCAAGAGCCCTGATCTTTCAATGGCGCGCCTCACCACTCTAAACAACATTGAAATAGAACGTGTTCAGGAATATAAGTATTTAGGCATCTGGCTAGACTTTAATCTATCCTTCCGCCACCATATTACATATCTAAGAAACAAAATTAAACCTAAAATCGGATTTCTATTTAGAAACAAATCCTGTTTCACCCTGGAGTGTAGAAAAAGGATTATACAGACAAATATCTTGCCAATTATTGACTATGGTGATACCCTGTACATGCACGCCTCAGCCACTATCCTAAATTCCCTTGACCCAATTTATCATAGTGCCTTAAGGTTTATTACCGGCGAAGGGTTTAGAACCCATCACTGCCTGCTCTACCAAAAACTGGAGTGGCCCTCCCTTGAGCTCAGGAGAAAACATCATGGAGTCTTATTTACATATAGAGCTCTCATTGCCAAACTACCTTTGTATCTATCCAGCCTCCTTTCATTTCATGCTTTGAACTATCCTACTAGCTCACATGTACCGCTAGCATTAAACATTCCTAGAGCTAGAACAAAATGGGGAAATTCTGCATTTCGCATTGCGGGTCCCACACTCTGGAACTCCTTCCAGAAACAGAACAAGTTGCCATCCCTTATTCCCCTGCGAACATTTAAAGAATTATTAGCTGTTACATATGGGACTGTAGCTTGTAATTGTCACTGATTAATTGACCGCGCTGCATCTGTTTAATTTGCTTATTGTATCTAGATAACTACTGTACTTTGCACTTCTGTACCTATCACTATATTTACTACTTTTTGTACCTTTGCTACTGTATTTATTGTATATGTTGATTGTAAGCAGGGCACATCTGTGAAAGAGACCTGGTCTCAGTATGTTCTTCCCTGTCGAAATAAAGGTTTCATTCAATCAATCAATCAATTTGGACGGTGACACAATTTTAGTTGTTTTGGCTCTGTACTCCAGCACATTGGATTTGAAATGAAACAATGACTATGAGGTTAAAGTGCAGGCTTTCAGCATTAATTTGAGGGTTTTTACCTCAATATCGGGTGAACCGTGTAGCAATTGTAGCCATTTTTATACATGCCCCCCCCCCCCCATTTTATGGAACCAATAGTAATTGGACAAATTAACATAAACTTAAATAAAGTCATCATATTTGATAATTAGTCACATATCCTTTGTTATGCCATGGCTTCCTGTGTCTGCCCCACGCATCTATGCTAAACGTAAAGCAAACCATGGTATTAACACGGATAATCTTATTACTCTAAAATTATACCATGTTGCTGCTAGCAGCTGTTGTGAATCACTCTTAAAAATTGGACTTCTGAATGTTAGATCTCTTGCTCCTGAAGCAATTCTTGTAAACGAATTGATCACAGATCATAATCTCAAGGTACTGTGTCTGACTGAAACTTGGCTAAGACCTGGTGAATATGTCGCACTTAATGAAGCGTCTCCTTTAGGTTTTTTAAGTACTCAGGTATCATGCCAGTCAGGAATAGGGGGTGGTGTTGCAGCGATCTATCAGTCCACCTTAAGCTTAACCCCTAAGTGTGGAAATACATTCTCATCTTTTGATGTTCTCTCTATGAATTGTGTGCAGCATGACCTTGCTAAAATAAGGGGTAGCATGCAGTCCTTTTTCCTAGTGTCTGTCTACAAACCACCTATTCAGATTTTCTAATAGCATAGAGTTTTTGTCTCGCCTTGCTATTTCGGCAGACACGGTTGTGATTGTTGGTGATTTTAACATACATGTGGATAAACAGGGTGATCTCCTAGGAACAGCCTTTGCCTCTATTACTGACTCTGTTGGTTTAAAAAAAAAATGTTTGTGGGCCTACTCATTACTATAGCCATACCCTAAACTTAGTGTTATCCTATGGTATCAATGTTATGAATCTTAGTATTGCACCCCATAACCCTGTATTATCTGATCATTTCCTTATTACTTTTGAAATCGAGGCAATCATGAAACGGGTGCGTGAGGGTTGGACCCGAAATGCATGACTCAGAAACAGTGGTAGAAGGATAAAGTCCCGTCAGGGCTTTATTCAAGGAATGTCCAATGAGCGTAGTCAAAAAACAAGCAAAGTTCATACACAAAAAATCCAGCCCAAACCAATGTACAGTACCGAGGGAGAAGGCAGTCTCAGAATCGGTAGACCATGCAATAGTCCAGTAACCAGAGTAGCTGTCAGCGGGGCAGAAGTACAGGCAGACGGTAGGCAGGCTCAGGGTCGAAGGCAATGCAAGAGTCCAGACCGAAGTCTGCTCCGCGGGGCAAAAGTTCAAAAAGACAGCAGGCAAAAACTTGTGGTAGGCAGTGGTAACAAAACAGAGGTCAATAACAATGGTCAAAAACAGGCTTGGATCGTAAACAAAAAGGCAGGCTTGGAAAAACGCTCAATTGTGCACTGACAAACAGGAGGCAACAATTTTGCAAACACAAGACATGGACACTGAGCTTAAATGCAGGTGTAGACAGGTGCAGACACTTAGCTTGAGAGCAGCATGCAAATGGAAATCAGGTGTGGAAGGCTGACAAGGTAACAAGATAATTAGTACTTGTTAGTAATAAACCTATCCTGACCTAGCGTTAGTAAATTAGTAAATGACATGCACGAGAAACGTAAGGTAAACATGAACACATGGTTAGAGAGTTAGTATTACCCAATCCTGATCTAACGTTAGTAGATTAGTAAACTCGACACGGGAGAATGAAACAATTACGGAAGCGTGAGCGACAGCAAGAGATAGAGAAACAGCATGAACGCAAGGCTACAGATACAGCATCGGCTTCTTTGTTGCTGAAACCTCATACTCACAGTGAAATAAGGTGATGGGTCAGTGATGTTTTGGAGCTGTTTTCTGTAACTCTTGGTCTTTGTTGAAGAAAGTGGGATTTCTCTGGCTGCTCGCTACGCAAATGGGCTGCAAAGCAATACAATCAAGGTGAATAAATTGAATCATCCTAATGTTACTCAACTTGGCAGATTCCTGTAGTCCTGTCTTCCTGTCTTGCTACTTGTCTAAAAATTGTCCTACTAGTAATACTAATTAAACTACTAATAGTAGCCTAGTGACTGTGTTGCCCTACTTCTAAGGCAGTTATTTATAAGTTTCCAGTTTTGAATATGATCTCCCTGCAGAAGCCACAGTCACAGGAATTGTTAAAAAGAGCTCAAATGCTGTGGCAACATCAGGAAAACTGGGAAGAAGGGACAGGTGCTTTAATTGAGCCCGTTATTCTCCTTAAATTCGGGCCTCAGTGTGTTACAGAAATAAATTAACTGTAGGAAACTGAGGCCTGGATCTGTCGGGAGGCTGCTAGCTGTCACAGGGGAGATAGCGAGGCTACTGCTACCTGTGATTGCGCTTTGTAGTTGAAGTGGAAGTTAAAGTTGGACACTGGACCTTTCAGGTCGGTATAATTATGTTATTTTTCACATTTTAGTTTTAGTTTGTTCAGATATTGTTTTGCTGCATTTTTGGGCACCACTAACCTACTAAAAGACATTTTACTCGTCATCTTGAGAAATAAACCATGTAGGCTACTCGCTCTCCAACTTGATTCAGCAGTGACCAGAGTATTGATATTTATGGTAGCTTGATTCAGCAGTGACCAGAGTATTGATATTTATGGTAGCTTGATTCAGCAGTGACCAGAGTATTGATATTTATGGTAGCTTGATTCAGCAGTGACCAGAGTATTGATATTTATGGTAGCTTGATTCAGCAGTGATATTGATATTTATGGTAGCTTGATTCAGCAGTGACCAGAGTATTGATATTTATGGTGGCTTGATTCAGCAGTGACCAGAGTATTGATATTTATGGTAGCTTGATTCAGCAGTGACCAGAGTATTGGTATTTATGGTAGCTTGATTCAGCAGTGACCAGAGTATTGGTATTTATGGTAGCTTGATTCAGCAGTGATATTGATATTTATGGTGGCTTGATTCAGCAGTGATATTGATATTTATGGTGGCTTGATTCAGCAGTGACCAGAGTATTGATATTTATGGTAGCTTGATTCAGCAGTGACCAGAGTATTGATATTTATGGTAGCTTGATTCAGCAGTGACCAGAGTATTGGTATTTATGGTAGCTTGATTCAGCAGTGATATTGATATTTATGGTGGCTTGATTCAGCAGTGACCAGAGTATTGATATTTATGGTAGCTTGATTCAGCAGTGACCAGAGTATTGATATTTATGGTAGCTTGATTCAGCAGTGATATTGATATTTATGGTGGCTTGATTCAGCAGTGACCAGAATATTGGTATTTATGGTAGCTTGATTCAGCAGTGATATTGATATTTATGGTAGCTTGATTCAGCAGTGACCAGAATATTGATATTTATGGTGGCTTGATTCAGCAGTGACCAGAGTATTGATATTTATGGTAGCTTGATTCAACAGTGACCAGAGTATTGATATTTATGGTAGCTTGATTCAGCAGTGACCAGAGTATTGATATTTATGGTAGCTTGATTCAGCAGTGATATTGATATTTATGGTAGCTTGATTCAGCAGTGATATTGATATTTATGGTAGCTTGATTCAGCAGTGACCAGAGTATTGATATTTATGCTTTATTCAGCAGTGATATTGATATTTATGGTAGCTTGATTCAGAAGTGACCAGAGTATTGATATTTATGGTAGCTTTATTCAGCAGTGACCAGAGTATTGATATTTATGGTAGCTTGATTCAGCAGTGACCAGAGTATTGATATTTATGGTAGCTTGATTCAGCAGTGATATTGATATTTATGCTTGATTCAGCAGTGACCAGAGTATTGATGTTTATGGTAGCTTGATTCAGCAGTGACCAGAGTATTGATATTTATGCTTTATTCAGCAGTGACCAGAGTATTGATATTTATGCTTTATTCAGCTCTGCGGTTTTTTTAGGCTTGTTAACGTTTTTGAGCATTATTATTATTATTTTGCTATCTCTTGTTATGCCTTTTGCTTTTAAACAGACTATTTCTTGTTATGTTTGATATTTTGTCATTTGTAACATTGTTCAGGGTTCATGTCCAAATGAATGAGAGAGCACAGTGAAAAATTTAAGCTTGCTCATGTGTGTTTATAATATAGTTCTGTCAGTAAGAGAGTGATGAAGTAAAGATTTCTTTCCATGTTCTACAGCTTGAACCATGGGGACTGTGAGCTCTGTCACGGTGAAGAATGAAACCCCATACACTTGGCACTTCTCTGGAATATCTTATGTTCATACAGAATTTAATTATAGGGCCACCAGAGTACATGTAAATCAAGTAAGTTTCTATGTTATTCACTTCCTCATTTTAATGAGTGCATCATATACAGAAATACTTTAAATGACTATTTTCCCCCCTCAGTTAAGGGACGCCACTCTGGCCGCCTGGCAATCTACAACATGTGAGGGACACGGAGGGGAAATATTTCTGAAATATGGATATCAGAAAGAAGTTTCTCTCTCATATCGCTATTCTAATAATAACCCCACATTCACCATAAAAGAAAGCCTGGATCGATCTCTTATTGAGCTGCATTGTAACAAAAACAGTACAGTTGAGACTTGCCCCAACTATGGTAAGATACTGTTTTTAAAAAAAAATGTTTTTTTAAGAGACTGTCAATTTGCTGTAATCAGTGCAAAAAGAAGTGAATAAACTATGGTGCAGTTATCTACAGAGTTGTTACTTACTCTGATCATACAGCTGCTGGTTTAATTCCCTATTCCAGGGGAAGGACAACTAACATCTTACATATAGGAAGGACCCGCTGTAGACAAAGAATTTGAGAGTGAAGTATGGATATAGAATAGGGGTCACTCCACATGTGTGCGCAGAAAAGAGGTGTATAAGGTGCGCTATGCTGAAAAAGAGCAGGGGAAATGCATCAAAACCATTGAAGATAATTGCAAAAGTGGCCTCAAGCTGAAATAAATGCGTTAAGTATGATCAAAGCCTAATCCACATGGGTTACTGCGGCTTTGACCTAGGGCTGGGCGATATGCAGCGTCGATAATTATCGAATGCAATACAGGCCGTCACCACCATGTGGTTCCTTTCTTTTCATCTTTTTTCTTTGAGTATACCCGATATACGGCAGTAAAACATCCAAACTCAGAGGCCACGTGAAATTCTTCCGGAGACAAACTTGTTATCTATTGATATCTATTGAATGTTGATAAAACAGCCAATCAGCAGCAAGGTCGTCCAGCTTCCGTGTGATCATGTGATGTGTTTTTGTCAATCACATGAAAGGCGCAATGCCTTTCTGCTGATTGGCCGTCTTAGCAACACACAGTAGACAGCGTTGATGTTTTTTCTCCAGAAGAATTTCACACAGGCTTTAAAGTTTAGATTACTACAACATCAGGTGTAATTAAATTTAAAAAGACTAAAAGAAAGACAACACCGCACATGGTGGTAACGGCCGTTATTACAATCGATAATTATCATTGCGGTATATCGCCTTGACTTACTTTGATCTATTGTAACAAAGCGACTGAATTTCAAAGAAATGAAAGGCTGATATTGGGACTATAAGGGGGAGTCGAGCTCAGAGGACCAGACGCGACAGAGAAGGAATCAAAAAGTTATCTACACGGTAGAATAACTACAGGGGCGGAAGGTCTCCGTGAAAGGAGAATAAAAATAAAGAACAGAGAACAAAACTCCCGGCGTAGCGCCAACGGAAAAAAAACCAGAACGAGGGACAGAAAGTGATCCTAAATTAAACTGTAATGCATGAAAGGCAAGTCCCACGTTACTCCAAAGCAAGGCAATGAAGTAAAGTGGTCTCCTTTAGGCTCCTATACCATACCGGCTTCTGTCAATAAACAAAGACAATCTAGAAGCACCGGAAAGCGGAAGTACTGAGCTATATATAGCCAGCAGGCAACTCAACACAGGTGCATCAGCAGAATGCGAGTGGAAGCGAAAGCACGGCACGGACGGCGGAAAAATAACCCAAGTGCGCCCTCACATGGTTCTGAGAGAGAAACGACCACATAGACGAGAAAAGAGCAGCCAATCCATGACAGGGACGATATCCAATGAGGTTTCTATCAGGCTTTTGTTATTCAATGCCATGTTAATTTTTCTCTCCCACACATAATGAAACAGGCGTGCAGGGGAGAGGGAAGGGGATGTAGGGTGCATGGGTCAAAGGTCAAGGTAATTTTTTTTTTAAACTAAAGTACACATATTTAGGAAAAGTCATGAAGGGGGGTTATTGTAACTTTTTTGGGTGCATAGTTATTGGAATATTGGACTCCATATGGGTCAGATGACCCACCCTGGCCATTCATGTGTTAATGACAAAGTTGTTTTGGGAAAGCAGTGATATTAGAAGCTGCTAGTTTGCTATGCTAAGTACAATGACAGTTGCCTTGTGATGCATGCTTTACATTAATTACATTAATCTGACTAAATAAAGTGTACTCTGGTGGTGGTTGAGGTGAGTTTCCCCCTCATCATTGTAAAGCGCTTTGAGTGTGAGAAAGGCGCTATATAAATGCCAGGCATTATTATCATTATTAATATTACTCCCATTCGCTCAGTAGCAGATCGGGGTGCGAGGGCTCCACATTTTTGTACTTTTTAAACTGCCATTCCCTTTCTCAAAAGCAAAAATTGAGGAAGACCGTGTTCGGCAGCAAGAGTCGCAACGACAAGAGGAACTGCGGCGTTTGAACAGACTGGAGCAGGAGAAGAAGATTGAGGAACAAATCAACAGAGAAAATGAGATTGCAAAAAGGAAACTGTCAGAAGTGCGGTCAAAGATTAATCTGAGTCTAAGTCTAGAGAAGCAAGAGAGGCATCATCAGCAAAGCCATGTGCTGCAACAGGTAGTGGAAGACCATGCAGCTGCTATAGAGTGGGATGAGGTATGTATGCTGTCTTCTGACATATGCAGCTAATACAATAATCTAATCTCTTAAATATGATAGGCTTAAATATACTTTCAATGCCAAACCCTTTCATTCAAAAAGCTTTGTGTTCATTTCATAATGACCAAAAATGCTGCAAACGAAATATTTCAGCTAGTTGAATTAAATGAAAAATACTTTATTGGCAAGATCTGTTTGATTACAAATAATGCGAAAGTAAACAATGATGATATCTATCAATTAACTAGTCATGAGCCCAGCATCTGAGATATACTACGGGGCCCCTAAAATATTTCTTGTGAGATTCAAATTTTTATGTCTTGTCCCTATCTCATTATCAAATGTTGGTCAATTCACATATGACTACGTGCACCTGCTCCTACACCAAATCATGGAAATATACAGGTGCAGCTCAAAAAATTTGAATATCGTGAAAAAGTTCAATATTTTTTGTCACTCATTTCAGAAAGTGAAACTCATATATTATATAGATTCATTACACATAGAGTGAAATATTTCAAGCCTTTATTTCTTGTAATCTTGATGATTATGGCTTACAGCTAATGAAAACCCAAATTCAGTGTCTCAGAAAATTAGAATATTGTGAAAAAGTTAAATATTGGAAACTCATGGTGTCACACTCTAATCAGCTAATTAACTCAAAACTTCTGCAAAGGTTTCCTGAGCCTTTAAATGGTCTCTCAGTCTGGTTCAGTAGGCTACACAATCATGGGGAAGACTGCTGACTTGACAGATATCCAGAAGACAGTCATTGACACCCTCCACAAGGAGGGTAAACCACAAAAGGTCATTGCTAAAGAAGCTGGTTGTTCACAGAGTGCTGTATCCAAGCATATTCATAGAACGTTGAGTGGAAGGAAAAAGTGTGGTAGGAAAAGGTGCGCAAGCAACAGGGATAACCGCAGCCTTGAGAGGATTGTCAAGCAAAATCCATTCAAGAATTTGAACCACCAGGGGGCCACCGTGGATAGGGACAGTGAAGGTTTTGTTTAATATCGCACCCACAAAGTTCAGAAGAAGAGCACTAAGGACGATGCCCTCACAACGACACCCTACAGTCCCGGGAACCCTTTGCCTTAAAGGGACAGTTTACATACAGCATGAAAGTTTTTTGCCTCTTAAAGGCATACTGACCTTTGTTAGAACATAATGTTGTATAGCTACCTGGCACCGATAGTAGTCATACTATTCAAGACAAAAAACACAGGGAACAAGCTTACCTTCATGAGTTGCACCAGTGATCAGCAACTGACCAACGAAGAATTATGTTTTTTCTCTCTCCATTCACTCGTTCTATTTCATATCGGTCAACACTCCACTAAAGATACGCCCACCAACTGAACTTAGCTTTTCATTGGTCAATGTGCTAAAGATACTCCCATGCTCAGAATCTTATTTATAGTTTTACCTATGCATAGATTTACCTGTGCAGAGAGTTTGTCTGTGCATAGTTTTACCTGTGCAGAGAGTTTATCTGTGCATAGTTTTACCTGTGCAGAGCGTTTATCTGTGCATAGTTTTACCTGTGCAGAGTTTATCTGTGCATAGTTTTACCTGTGCAGAGTTTATCTGTGCATAGTTTTACCTGTGCAGAGAGTTTATCTGTGCATAGTTTTACCTGTGCAGAGAGGTTACATGTGCATATAGTTTTACCTGTGCATAGATTTACCAACACTATGGGCGGGCCCACGTCACAAAATAAATATGGCGTTTCTATGCCATCCTGCCTCTTTTTGCCTCTCGAGGTTGAGCTGAGACTGGTTTTTATGGTTCCCTTTGGAATCCGCAAAATCGCAACTTTTCTTGCCTCTCCCGATTGCCCGGAGCTACGTCCTGAACGGAGTATACTTTCCTGGGCTTTCCCTCCCAAGCAACGCGGAATCGTGGTTTGTTGCAGTTTGTTTGGCTAACTTTACTCGGTAGAGTTGTTACCTTGTGTTTACAGTTCACTGCCGGTTTTCCTTGCAGAACTAGATTGTTTTTATGCCGATATCATCTGATTGTATTTAGCCATGTTGAGGCATTGCATTTTTTTTTCTCCTCGTTGGGAAAAAAAGAAGCCGGAAGTAGCCTCTGTGTTAGTAGACACACGCTACCTGAGGTTTCAACGTCCTCTGGCGGCCCTTCAGTGACACTGTTTTGGGCTCTTGACTTAGCGCTGGACACACTTATACCTATTATTGTTATGCTGCCATTTCTATACATAAATATTAGTTTGTACTAATACCTTTCTGTTTACTAGCCGTATTAGGCATTGGTCCCCACACTCCTCGCGGCCCTTCAGTACCACTGATTTGGGCCCTTGGCATGGTGTTAGACACACTTCGTCATCATCGATGTACGTTGCTGCCGTGCCTTACGGAAGTTATACTTATTAAACTGATAGCCTTCTGTTTTATACTAGCCGCGCTAGGCTTGGATTGTTTCTCTTGTTAGCAGCAGCAACAACAACAACAAACAAACAAACAAACAAAAACAAAAAAAAAAGGAAAAGCTGAAAGGGGCCTTTTTTCCGAGGCTTCCACAGCCCCTCACGGCCCTTCAGTACCACTGATTCTGGCCCTTGGCTTGGTGTCAGACACACTCCGTTACTGTTGTTTGTGGGCAGTTAACTGCTGTTCTTGCAGAAACTTTATCCGTGTAAACCGATACCTTTCTGCCTGTATTAACCCATGTTAGAGCATTGGAGTGTCTTCTGTCCGTTGCGGTACAACAGTGAAAAATAAAATAAAAAAGCCGAAAGGGGCCTCTCTGCCAGGGCGGTGATTCTCAGAGTGGCTGAGCGTGGTGGCTTTCCCCCGTTGACGGCTCCTGCTTACTGATTGTTCAGCCGTGGTTTTCACCCCCTTGTGGCTCAGGCCAGAGGGGCTTCCACTCCTACCCGATTTCACAACGGAGCGGCAGGCATCCTGGCAGTCTCCTAAGGCTTCTCCATCCCCTTGTGGCCCTCAGTGGTACTGATTCGGGCCCTTGGCTTGGTGTCGGGCACACTTCAACATCAGGGATGTCAGAAGTTGTGCAGAATCTGGGAACGCGGTGAAAAACCGCACACCCGTGAGGACATACACTTCCTGAGGCTCTTAACCCCCCTGTAGCCCTTCAGTAGTACTGATTTGGGCCCTCGGCTGGTGATCGGGCGCACTTCAACATCTAAGATGTCAGAAGGTGTGCAGAATCCAGGCCCCTAGCTAATTTGTGTCGAAGCTACTACGCACATCAGTGTGATGCCGCAGGCTGCCTCTGTCCCCCCTTTCATTTTTCTCGATCGGCCCCCAGTGCTTCAAACAGGGTTGCCAACGGGATTGTCAGCTTTCGATACCTCGGTCAGGCTACTGCTAGCCACCTGCGCCGGCCTGCTAGGCCTTGTTGGCTTAGCTAGCCGACACTAATGCGCTGCCGTTGGTGTGTTGGAGGGATGGCTGCAGGATACGTTTTCCGCTACCCCCAGTGACCTTGCTATGGTGCCTACATACCCGATGTCCTTCAGTGCTTAGCACCTTGGAGTCGGGGTACAAGCTCCAGTTAAACACTGAGCCCCCCCCCCCCCCCCGCTTTCGCGGGGTTATCCCAACTCAGGAGAAACGGGGCTACTGCGCAAACTCTCCCAGATGAGAGACTGGTGTTTCTGAAAATGGAGCAATAGCACCTGCCCTAGGTGGCGATGGGGTTTATTTTACGTATTTCCTGCCCCCTTGAGATAAATGGAGGCTTCCGCCCAATCCTAGGCCGGAAAGGAAAAAATAACCACTTCCTAAAGCGCCTGCCCTTCCACATGCTCCGCTTTTTCAGTCTCCCCCTACTGGTGGGAGACGGTGATTGGTTCACCTCTGTGGCCCTGCGGGAACTATACTTCCATATCCCCATACACCGGGATCACCGGAACTACCTCCGCCTTTCCTTCCAAGGAAAAAAGTACCAGTACTCGGTCCTCCCTTTTGGCCTAGCCCTGGCCCCTAACTCTTTTTATGAAGTGCAGGGAGGCCGACCACACTGATCCCACTCTGTCACTAAGAGATTCGCATTGCGAATTACCTGGATGACTGGCTATCTGTGCTCCTTCAGAGGAGCAAACCAGAAAGGTTTCAAGGTCAGTCTTGGCCCATTTAGTCAGCTTGGGCCTGACCCTGAACCGAAAAAGAGGCAGCATGTATTTGATGGAGAGTCTGTCCCACTTTGCTGCAGTGCGGCAGGTGACAGTAACTATTAACCGGAAGTTGACCGGCCTGATGGCTTCAGCTGCTCAGGTGGTGCCACTTGGGCTGCTGCAGAGGTGCCCATTACAGCGTTAGGCTGCAGCACAGGGAGTAAGCCCCGCATGAGGACGGGTGGCGACTCCTCCCTATTTACCCAGTTTGTTCAAGGGTGATGACCACCACGGATGCCTCCAAGACTGGTTGGGAGCCGACGGACAGGGTCGGCCCCTACAAGGGTTGTGGAGCCCCTCATGGGTAGGGAAGCACATCAACCTGCCAGAAACTGAGGCAGTGCGTCAGGTATTGACCCATTTCCTCCCAGTGGTCAGACGCAGACAGGTTCTCGTCCAGACAATTCCACTGTGGTCTCCTACATCAACCGACAGCGTGTGGTTTGGTCTCCAACCCTACATGCAAACCATGTCAACTCTTGCGGTGGGCACAGGCCTAGGGCATGTCCCAGAGGGCAGTGCATGTGCTGGGCACAACTAATGTGGCAGCCGATTGGCTGTCCAGGGGTGGCCCGAGAGCGGGGGAATGGTGCCTGCACCCAGACAGTATGCAGTCCAATTAGCCCCTCTTAGGGAGGGTGCAGATGGACCTTTTACATCCAGGGAGGATGGTTTGTCCACTACGATATCCCATAGTGGGCCCGGGGGGGTTTCGTGGGCGTGGACGCCTTGGTGCTCCAGTGGCCTCCAGCCCTGCTCTATGCTCCCCCCCCCCTTTCCTTTCCTGCCTATGGTTCTGGTGAAGATCAGGGACTCAAGGGTACGAGTTCTGACGGATGCCTCTGATTGGCCCCAGCAGACATGGATGGTGAACCTTAGGGCGTTGCTACTGGGCACCCCGTCACGCCTCCTGACGAGAGCGGATATGCTGCAACCAAATCCATAGTTTTACGACCTGCTTGCCCCCTAGATGGGAGTGGCCGCAGGGCCTAGGGCCAGCAGTACTGGAAACACTTCAGGGATCAAAGCCCTCCACAAGGGCATTCTACACCGGAAATGAGCAGATGTCAGTCACTGGTGCCACAATGACGAGTTTACCCAATTTTGTGTGACAGTTCATTCATTTTGGCGTTCCTCCAGTCCCTCTTTGAAGACGAGCTAGTGGAGTCCATGCTATGGGGTTATCTGGCAGCCATATCAGACTGCCATGAGTGTATTGAGGGCCTGACGGTGGGATCTCACCCTCTCGCCAGCCAGTTTCCCTGAGGAGCCTGGCGGCTTCGCCCACCTAGGTCTAACTCAGTCCCTTTGTGGGACTTACAACTGGCTTTGAATCCCCTCACTGAGCTGCCCTTTGAGCTGGCTGGACTTAAACCTTGAAGACTGCCTTTCCGCTTGCTATCGCCTCCGCGAGGCATGTGAGCGAGCTGCACCCCTCCTGTATGCCGTGTGGTGACAGTAGCTCATCTGCGTTTCTCTGTTTCCTAACCTTGCGTTTCGAACTAAGGCCCTCTCAAGGTCATAGATCTAGAACTTCACATCCATTCTCAAAACCATTGAATACAATATCAGCCGTTGGAATAATCTACCCATTTCTCTAATTAGCAGAATAGCACCCATTAAAATGAATATACTATCAAAAATAAACTGCATATTCTCAATAACCCCGATCCAACTGGTCCAATACTGTAGATTCCATAATCAACAAATTCTATTGGAAAAATAAAATAACAGAATTAAATTTGGGTACATTGCAGAAAAGCAAAGATTGTGGGGGGCTAGCAGCCCCAAATTTGAGACAATATTACCTGGCAAACCTGGCTGGAAATTGAACAACAGAATGCAAATAAATTTAAATAACTGATTTACCTTTCCTCACTCAATCACTAAAAAAACGTAACGGCTTCAAGATCCCGGTAATCTCAAAAACGCTGACAGCTTAGTGGAAAGTCAATAACATTATGGGTTACACTCCATCTCTGATCAAACTCACTCCAATATGGTACAACCTAGACTTCCAAATACAAAATAAATTTTTCATTTTCAATTCATGGAAACTACAAGGAGTAACTCACCTGGAACACATTGGAAAATAACTCACTGATACCATTCACAGCACTAATACAGGATTGAGACACTGCAACCCTCCCCCTCTCTTTCAGCTATCTCTCAAAGATCTGAAAAATAAACTAACATGTCTTCTAAATGTCCTTCTTGGAAATATTCCAGTTTCAAATAATTGTTGAATTTGGGGACTCATAATGATTACTTGAGGGAAAACTCTCCTTTTTTCAGACTGAAATACAGTGCTGAAATGCATTATTCAAAATACTTATCTTGTTGCACAACAAGGGGAATGTCTATTTTATTTGCAATTTAAGATGACAATTAACTATTTTAACCTGTAAAGATTTGTCATAACCCCCTGCATGCAGATTAATTTCAAACACAGGTCTGGGTTGGCATTTTACTAATTCACTATATTTTATTTCTCTAATTCTAGTGGAGTGAAATAGACCAGAGGTTCAATGACCTGCTGTTGGAAAACCAGATCACTGAGAAAGATCTGCAAAATGCAACATTAGAAGACAGAATGAGAAGCCTTCAGACAGAACTGACATTTCAATTCTGTCAAGAAGAAGACCTTTCCATTTGGCCTGTATTTAACCTGGAGGCTGCCCTGCAGTGCACAGAACTGTCACTAACTGAGAGGTTTAGCTTACTGAAGGCAGTGACACAACTAACACTAGTAGACCACCGAGAAGCAAAGAGTGGGAATGTGCACCAACTCAACTGGGATAAGAACTACAGTTTTTTCCTATATTTAATGGAGAAGCTTAGCGGTGCTAATAACACTCTGGCCAGTAAACTTGTGTTGACATTTCTTGACATTTTTCCAGATGTATCACAGATCAGCAAAAATCACCTCAGTCAAATTCTGTTCAGTGGAATGTGGACGGCTCTAGAGATGATGCTCTTTCTTAGAGGGGTTAGTAGCATGGACCAGAAGACCACAGAGTCAGTCCTTCATAAAGTGCAGACCTACAGACTTGGCCTCCTCCTCACTCTCTCTGCCCTGAGAGATAAAGATCCATGTCAGACCCTGCAAAGGATTGTAGAGGGAGAGATTGACAAGGACATAGATTCCATTTTGAGTGAAATGCAAGATGCAAATTACCCAGACAATTTTGTCTCAGTGATTGAGGAGGTGTTAAGACAGGTAGCAGAGGATCTTAGTGAATACACAAAGACACAGAATCCCATGGCTACAAAAGAAGAAACAATCATTAAATATGTGGAAAGGAATATAAAGTTGTTGAATTTCACCAGGATAGACATTCCTGTCCTCAAAAATGTCCTTATTGGTATTTCCATGGCTGTTAAAGAATGTTCAACTTTTGAAACACAGGGAGGTGAGAAAATTGAGGGATATTCACCCAGATTCACCCAGCTGGCTTCTTTACTAATGCTTCTCCTGTCACAGTCAACTGAAGGTAAAGGATGCCTCCTTGAAATTTGTACTGGGGAAGGGAAATCATGCATCCTAGCTATGTTTGCAGTGATCCAAGCTATCAGAGGAGCCAAAGTTGATATTGTAACGAGTTCTCCGGTGCTTGCAAGACGTGACCAAGCGGAATGGAGAAAACTCTTTGAAAAGTTTGGCATCACATCCTCTGTTGTGCCACCACCACTGAAAAAGGAGAGTGCTTCTGAAAGTCATGAAAAAAGAGTGCAGGACGCTTACCTTAATCAAATTGTGTATGGAACTGTTGGTGACTTTGCAGCAGACGCATTGAGACAGGAATTTGAAAGACAAGTCACTCGTGGGGAGAGGGAATTTGACTTGGTGATAATAGATGAGGTAGATTACATGACCTTGGACAGTGGCGTTCAGGTGACATTTCTTTCTCATGAGGCCAGTGGCATGAGGCATGTTGAGCAAGTCATTGCCAGCATTTGGTCAATGCTGTCCCCCTGTCGACCCATTGAAATGGAGGAAACTGGAGAGCTGGAATGGATAACTGGAATACAGCTTTTCCACAAGGCTGCAAAAATGGCTGTGATGGGTTCAGAAACATCGGAACACTTCTCAGAATTTGACATTTTGCTCCCGGGGATACAGTTAGGATTTTACACACAGGATGACATTGATCAGTTGATGCAGAATGAGACCGAGGTAGAAAAGGAGGATAAAGAAAATGCTTTTCAAGATGAAAATTGGAAAGCCATTGAAACATTCATGACAAACATTGGAGTGGAAGAACAGCATGATCTGCTGTGTATTTTTGAGGCTGCTTTGGAACAAGCCGTTTCTATTAATTGTTATAGAGCTACAAACAATAAAGCAGCACTATTGAATGACAAGAAAATGGACAGAGATATGAACATCAAAATGCTCCTTCTGGAGAATGGTCAGGCAGGTCAAATAATGTCTGAGAAATCACTCATCAAAGAATCTGTTCAAGAGTTACAGTCTAAAATCAAATATTCTGATGAGTGCAAGCCAAACTCAGAAGACACTGAAGGTTATATTGTTATCCCCTCCTTCCTTAAGCAGTACTTGGAGAATCGATTGCCAGTGTTTGTGGGTAATGCCTTGAAGGCCATTGCAATGACACAGGGCAGAGAGTACATGATTGATGAGTCATCGTCTGCTGCTATGCAAAGCACTGAGAGTGAGTCTGACAGGCATCTCTACCATGCCATTATCCCAGTGGACTACCAGGCCAGTGGAGTGCTGGAGAAGAGCAAACGCTGGGGTGATGGCCTACAGCAGTTTCTGGAGATGAAGCACCAGTTAGCAATATCATCTCTGTCCAGTGTTACAAATTACATGTCAAATATGCAGTTCTTCAAACGATACCTTAATGGAAGTGGTATCTTTGGTGTATCTGGAACATTGGGTGGGGATCCGGACAAAGATTTCTTGAAAAGGCATTACAAAACAGACAGTTATGTGATACCAGCTCATCGCCATAACAAGGTGGTTGAACTCCCTACCCAGCAGATTAGTGGTGATTACTCTGATTGGATGGAGGCAGTCTGCAACACTGCAAGGGCAGCTGCTGACAGGGGGGCAAGTTGTCCTGGTGGTGTGTGAAGATGTGAAGACAGCAAATGAGCTTCAGGAGGAAGTGAAATCTCTGTGTCGACCAATCACCATGTACACAATCAGTGAAAGGGATAATATTGAAGAAACTACATTTTCTAAGGGAAACATCATTATTGCCACTAACTTGGGAGGACGTGGCACAGACGTAAAGGTGGATAATGAGGTGAATCAGTGTGGCGGACTCTTTGTCCTCCTCTCATATTTTCCCGGAAACCGCCGAGTGGAGAAACAAGTGTTTGGACGTACAGCTAGGAAAGGAAACCCTGGTATGGTCCAGATGATACTCCACCTCAACCATCTGGCACCAGCGTACCAAGGACAACCTGTGGAGGTCATGAGGCAGCTAAGAGAAGACTATGAAATCAATCGCATCTCTGATATGGAATCTAATGAGTTGCTGGAAATTGAAATAAAGGAAAAACTGTTCTCCACATTTTGCAAATTTCTTAAAGAATTTGACACAAAGTATACAGAGCAAGAGAGAGATAACATGTTAAGTATGAAAACAAAAAATGTGGAAGATACTATCAGACATCAAGGTAATAAACTTGATTACAAGCCTGCACTCAATGCTCTCAAAGAATCCTGGGCCTTTTGGCTGACACTTCATGAGCATAATATTGAACAGCACGAGAATTTCTCCGACTTGGAAGATGACTTGTTAAGACAGTTAACCAGTACTCACGACATGGTTTTACAGGGTCGAGGCCATCATTTCTATGACTATCTCAAACAAGCTGTGCTCAGAACTGAACTGCATTGTCGTACTAAATCAAAGTGTGATTATGGAGCAAAAGACTGCTGGCAGAAAGTTGTAGAATGTGATCCATTCTACAGAGCTGTGGCACTCTACAACCAAGCCTATATCACAATAAACCTTGCAATGAAAGGCTATAAAGCAGAGGCTATTGAATTACTGGAGCAGTCAAAGGGGTCTCTGGATGTGTACATTTCAGAGACATCAAATACTGCACTTGCTGGTCAGATGGCAATGAGAGGAAACTTTGAGCCACATTATGATGGTACTTGCAATTTTCAGAACCAGATGCAATCTCGGATCCATATTTTCAAAGCATGGAGAGAGTGCATAGACAATGCTCTGGAGAAACTTAAAGAAATTAAGAGAAGTAACTCTGATGCCATCACTGAGGAATCCTCGGTTTATTCTCTCTCAGATGAGAAGGACTTTGTCACCACCAATGAGCTCATGGCCATGTATGAGTACGGCCTTGGAATTGTGTTTGAGATAAAACAAAAACCAAAATTTAATGTGGATGCTTTGATTTGTTTTCTACTTGGTGCGGCCCAGGTGCTAGCTGGTGTTCTTATTTGTGCAGTCTCCTTCGGCTCTGCCTCTCAGTTTGGTCTTGGACTGATCTCTGAGGGTGTGTCTGACATGATTAGTGGGGTTGTGGGTATGAAAACTGGTGTTTTTGATTGGGTGTCCTGGGCCATCTCCAAAAGCATCAGCATTGCAATATCATTGGTCACTGCTGGATTTGGAACAATTAAGAGAGCTGTCAAGTCTGTATATGGTGCCTCAAAAGGCTTACTGAATGGAACAAAGACCCTGTCCTCTGTTGCTCGAAGTTTCATCCAATCAGGGAAAAGCACACTGATGTCCATCAAAGGTGGTGCCATTTCAGCATTATCTTCATTGTCTAGAAGCACAGTGAGGATGGGAACAGATATTGTGGTCAAACAGACACTCAAACATGCTTGCAAATTTGCTGGGCAGGAAATTATTAAACAGACAGTAATGTATACATTGGGCTACGCAATTGATGCAGGACTTCACGCTGCTCTGAAGAAGCTTATAGATTCAACTTTAAGCAAATCTTTCAAAGATGAAATAAAAAGAAATGATGACTTGAATTACGCACTTACAGACCTTATATGCACTGGTGTTCCAAACGCTGCTCTGCAGAAACAACATACAGACTTCAAGATTGACAAATCTTGTGAGAGAGATATTAAAGGAGTGGTGAAATCAATGGGAGAAGGTGTTATTCCTAGTCTCATGACAGACTGCACCACTATACATGAGGTTATTGACAGGCTCTCTGAGGTGAGTGCAAAAGCCTCAGAGCTCATGGACAAAGCAAGAGTACCTGGCAAAGTCCAAGCAGCCATCAGTGCAAGTCTTGTTGTATTAAAATACAGCACAGTTTTTATGCAAATCTTGGAATCTATCCCAACAAAAACGGTTATCAATGACAAATTTGTCCCCAAGTTCAAACAACAGTTTGATAAGCAGCTGGTTGAGAGCTATGACCATGATGGAAGACATAATCTCCCTGATGTGAAACGCTTGAAGGATGAACTTTTGGAATCAATCTCAGAAACTGTGTACCAGGCATTCAGTGAGGCATGTGCCGCACATACAACAACGTTTATGAAACGGATTTATCAGAAGAAGATTAGTAAGGCAACAGAGGCCATTGGGAAAGCCTCAAGCAATATATTTGGCAGATACAAAACCCAAGATTTTTTCCAGGAGCAGCAGCAGAGATATAATATGAAATCCACAGGAAAGATTGCAACAGGGAATTTGTTTGAAGCTGAAAAACAAGATGTTCTGGATTATATAAGTAACATGTCTGACACTGAACGGCCAGCCTCTGAACTGGACCTTTATGTCCTCACTAAGAGTGACCTCCTTCAGGGCAAAGGTATTAAGGTAAAAATGTACAACAAAGATGGCCAACAAATCTATGAGAATACCTACCCTGGCAATGACCACTCGGCAGGATGCATCACTCTCAAACTGACCAGACAGCCAGAGGATGCCGGAAAGTATGTACTTCTGAGCTCTTAATTTTCTATTGCCACACTTTATTAACCTTTAACATTCTGAAGTTAATTGCTATTTTAGCTGAACTTTGAATAACAGCTTGATCAAGTGTTCAAAAGTCCAAAAATTAATGTTTTGTATTTTTGATTTGCTCTTTTAGTGAAAGGAGCCTTTGCAAAATAATTAAAGACAGAGTCAACGGCGTGGAAAGACCCCATGTTGGCCATTACACCATTATCCACCCAGATGGCTCTGAGAGTCCAGTGATATCAGTTGGTCAGAACTGCCTGTACCATGCTGTAGTCCAGGCAACAACTACTGGTCAAGAACAAGACATTCAACAAAGAGCAGGTGTTCTGCGCACTGAAGTACAAAGAGAGGTAAGCCATTGTTTAGCCTGTGATAATAAAATCTCTGTAAAACCTACCTGGAATGTCGAATGACTAAAACAAAAAACTACAGTGCCCTCCAAAGCACGCTAAAGGGAGTGAAATTAGTAATTTTTGCTGTACACTTAAGACATTTGGATTTGAGATAAAAAATAATATGAGACAAAAGAACAGAAGCTTTTATTTCATGGTATTTACATGCATATGTTTCATATGAAACACCATTTTACAGAAATAGGTGTTGTGAACCCCCATTTTCAGCTGTGCATAATTCAGTTAACAAATGACTGACAGATGTTACCTGTTGATCAGGTGTTTCCTTTGGCATGGATTGTTCACACATAAAAGAGCAGTGAGTGTCTAGTCTTGTTTTCATCTGTGGAGATTGCATTTGGAGTCAGAACGCTCACTAATTCAACTTGCTCTATTCCAAATCCCAAGAGAATGTGGTCATTCAAACTTTATGTGCTACGATAGGCAATATTGTTAGTTGTAACTTGGCCTTGTTTTGATATCAATACTTTTACTGGTAGGTAATGAATTACTTGCAATTAATTATTAATTCATTACTTAGTGTTTTGTAGGCTATGCGCGAGTAACGTGGCATTTTTTAACGTTGAAAACGTACTTTTTGGTGAGATATGTTATACTCTAATGGTGGACCACTGGGAATAATCCAAAACATAGCAGCTCATCTGTGAAATACAGAGGGGGTAGTGTTACGGCTTGGTCGTGTACGGCTGCTTCTCAAACAGGCTCGTTCATCTTTATTGATGATGTTACGGCTTGGTCGTGTACGGCTGCTTCTCAAACAGGCTCGTTCATCTTTATTGATGATGTTACGGCTTGGTCGTGTACGGCTGTTTCTCAAACAGGCTCGTTCATCTTTATTGATGATGTTACGGCTTGGTCGTGTACGGCTGTTTCTCAAACAGGCTCGTTCATCTTTATTGATGATATTACGGCTTGGTCGTGTACGGCTACTTCATGATAAAAACACACGTACATGCCTCATGTTCATCTGTTGATCTCAAATCTAATTCCAAAGTATAATAAAATCCCAGAGAATGGTAAACAAAACAGCAGGTAAAAAAAAGAAGAAAAAAAAGGAAAGAACCCGACCTTGTCGGACTGTATTTTTAAACGAGAGTATACACATTGTGATGCCTCCCCTGGGTGCAGTGCCTTATGCAGCATGGCTTTTCAACAACAAAAAAATTGTGTTTTCCAGGACATAAAATTTCTAGAATACAAAAATGATAATAAAAATAAAACTGTAAAAGAAAATGTGAAACTCTCCAGGGGGTGCCATTTCTGCATTCTCCACTGTGACGCAGGGCTGGGGATGGCCAGTCTATCACATGGAGCAGTGATTTTCAACCACTGTGCCGCGAGAGATCGTCAGGTGTGCCTCCTGAGAGACTAAATTGTCATTGTAAATGTGTCATTTTGTAACACCTTGTTGGTGGTGTGACTCAGGATTTTTTTAATGTAAAAAATGTGCCTTGGCTCAAAAAAGGTTGAAAAACACTGACATGGAGAACAGACAGAAACAACAAAGAAAGATAATTGGCTTCCAACCTTTTAATTGGGCTATATGTTGAAAGTGAACAAAATCTTTTAAAACAACAAAAAAGGCATCTGGCCACCAAACTCCAGAAACTCAAGAAAAAAGGCAAGGCAAAAAAAGGTACAAAAGAAATCACAGAAAGTCACAAAATAAAGCAGCCAAACCATGCAGCGACCTCCAGGAAATTAGTCCAAAATATTCCTCCTTAGGCCTGATTACAGGCCTTTTATTAAGCCCACCAATGAGGTAACAGGCAGCAGCTGAATTTGTTACAATCAACTACACCTGCTGCCATGCCTGACTGTGTCTGTGCTGCCCCCTGGTGGACAGCACTCAAACTCCCTTCCTGGCACCACAACGCTCATATACTGTAGAATGCTGGGGTATGGACTACAAGCCATGAGGCGACCTGTGGGGGCTATATAGGGATAGGGTATTAGGAAACACCAATCACAGGGGTCATATACAGCAGCCTGGGAAAAACACTGAAAAACAGTATGGATACATACCACAAATATACAAACAAGAACAAGTGCACAGAATTGGCAAAAAATATACCAATTATTGTACACACATACTGTGTACATATGTGCAATGGCACTGTGAGTACAAATTAAGTAGTACAATGTCTTACATTTACACGTATTAAAAGATCAAATACATTAAAATAAAACTCATATATTGTCAGAGATGATACCTTTGGATCTTCCCTCCTTTATTTCCCTGTGTTCTGTTTTCTGTAACAGGTTAGCCAGAACCTTTCAGCATATGGTGGGTTCGTAAGACTCCAGAAGCACTATGACGAATGTCAGAAAAATCCTGGAAAATATGCTGTTATAGGAGGAAGAAGAATTCAGATCAATGAGGAGTATAAGCAATCAATCTCACAAATGAAAAACAACGAGGTTTCTCCTGGAATAACAGAATATGACATCGCTGAGACTTACCACCTTGGACATGTTGCAAAAAATAAAGAGTTAAGTAGTTTTTCATCTTGGCATAGATCAGGTGACAGAAACATGTTAGTGATGAAGAGCCAATGTGCATACAGTAAAGCTATAGATGCACAGGTGTGTTTCATGCTAATCCGGGCACCATCTCATCACTTGCACTGCACTGTAGATCATTTTTATACAGGCTGTCAACCCCCAAAGTTGAGTCTTTTTCACATTTTAATCACGCAGGTATAATATAATAATATAACCACCTGAGCCTTTTTTTTTTGCAAAAGGGCAAAGGGTCTCATCAGGTATAATATAACTGTAATAACACACCTGAGCCCCTTTTTTTTTTTGCAAAGGTCAGGGTAATCACAGGTATATAATATAACTGTAATACCTGAGCCCCTTTGTTTTTTTGCAAAGGGTCAAGGTCTTAATCACGCAGGTATAATACTGTAATAACACCTGAGCCTTATTGTTTTTGCAAAGGGTCAAGGTCTTAATCACGCAGGTATAATACTGTAATAACACCTGAGCCTTATTGTTTTTGCATGTCTGATGAAGGGCAAGTAAGGGCTTCAAATAACTTGAAATAAAATATGATATCTGAGAGCTATTATAGTATGCCAGTTATATTCCTTCTGCTACTTCATCCATTGGTTCAAATTTAGCACCTAGAAATTAGATGCGAGTGTGTCTACTTTGCAAAAAGATACAATATATGGAAGTTAAATCTTAGTAGCTTAGGTTCCTAATTAGTTTAAGACAGTTGACTACAAAGCAAAAAGCAGTTCCACAATAGAGCATGAATTCATGGATTAAGGATAATACCTGGAAAATTTACTCAAATTTTCTTTTTTCTGTTTTCCTACATTGCATAGTCAAAAGAGCACAATAAGATGTGAATGGCAGTCTGTGGAGAAGGATCACTTCATTCCAATGGCCGCACTTGCTATAGCTCGAAAAGATTTAAATAAACTTCAGAATCCAAAGCTTTATGATCTGGTGAAAGAAGAGAACAAAGAGGTTCACCTGACCATGCAGGTGCTCTACGAGGATCATCGTATTGCCTTGACCACTGGAAATACCAAGGAGGGCAAAGCATGCAGGTAAGACTTCCCGGGCAGAAGTATTAAAATAAAATAAAAAACGGGAAATCAATAAGGCACGAAAATAAACCAAAAAGGAACGGACAAAGAAACAAACACAAAAATCTAACAGAACTCGGAAAAACATATACAGGGAGGGAGGGAGGGAGGGAGGGAGGGAGGGATACTCGGAGAACAGATACGATGAAAACTCGCAATACAATTGCAAACAACAAAGCTATAAAGTTTGATGAACTCGCAACAAAAGACTGAATGCACAAGGTATAAATACACCGAGGGAAACAAGAAACAATGAGGATCAGGTGTGAGGAACCGGGAAGGGCAAATGACAAACAGGTGCACGTAATGAAACAATGAGGAAAGCAATAATAAAATAATAAGGGAACACGCAATACACGGAACTGATTCACACATAACAGACTTGAACATGAACTGGGCAAGTGCATACAGTAAGAGAATGGAAAGAGGAAACGAGAGTCAGCTGTAGATAATAGAGAAACCAAAGAAAGATAATTAGTGATACAACAGGCAGAACGAGAGACAGCTGCAGTGAGGAAAGATGACATTAGTAAATTAGTAGATTAGTAGAAACCCCTGATTCTATGGCGTTAGTAGATTAGTATTATATACAAGTTAGTCATTAGTAGATGAGTAGACCCTAATTCTAAGATGTTAGTGGTTGTTAGTTAATGAGTATTATTTACAATTAAGTAGTTAGTATGAAGGAAGGAATGAGCGATGAAATACAGAGAAAACTGAAATCCCCACGGACTCCCGAAAAGTGTGACGAAGACAGAGAGTGACAGTAATACAAAACACAGAACAGTGAAACCAAATAATCAGAAACATGAATACATACTCAGAATAATTAAACAAGTAAAAAATACAAAACACAGACAGAACTTAGATCTCAGAACATAACACGCAATGGGTAAAAATCTCTATTAGGATGTAATATGCGGGGGTAACGTCATTCTGCGACTTTCCTTCTGATGCATAGTTAAATGTGTTCATGCATATGTTATATACATACATTTATTTATTCTTTATTTATTTTTTATTTAGAGCTTATTCTTGGTTGTCATAAGCTTGGAATATTGGTGACTGTAGAATATGTGTTCGGCCAGAGTACATGATAGCTACTTTAGCTAAAGCTAACTCTATATCTGGTGCTGCTGCTCCATGGTTATGATTTTCTTTTGGGCTCTTGATTAGCATGTTGTGTACAATTGCTCTTACACACACTATTGCACATACACACACACACACGCACACACACACACACACTATTGTACATACACACGCACGCTCACACACACACTATTGCACATACACATGCACACGCACACGCACGCTCACACACTCACACTATTACACATACACACACACACACTATTGCACACACACAAACTCGCACACGCACACACACACTCAAACTATTGCACATACACACGCACGCTCACACACTCGCACACACTCACATACTCACACTATTGCACATACACGCCATGCCATGACTTCCTGATGTCTGTGACCCAACAACATCAAAAAACACTTAATATCTTATTTTCTGGTACTCTTACAAGTGATATGATAACGTCTCTGCATTTGAATGGATCTCTATGGGAATTGGGGAGTGGGACTAGATTTAGCTGTAAATTACACTGGAACAGTATGGAACACATGGTTGGCTAAATGGTTGGCTAAAAAGTCATCAAGGGTCTGATGTATCAAACAAGCCGCAAACAATCACTCTGCTGCCAGAAATACAGTAGCTATGGATAGATAACTTGAAGGGTTTCTTCTCCTGACTTATTTTCAATAGGACAATTTGTCAAGCGAAACAACCCTTAAAGTGATCCATCCATATCTACTGCATTTCGTTTTTTGTTATTGACTTTATGGGTGGCATATCACTTTAAGTGGCAAAAAGCTTAGTTTACAGTCATTCTGATCAAAATTCTGTTTTTACCTCCAATTGGTACAGTATGTTTACAAATGCTGATTTGGATAGTGATGGGTGGAACACCGTAAGGGTGGTACATTGCAACTTCTCTTGGTTTTGGGTCATAATGACCTAACAGCAAACATACTCACTGCCTCCAGTTAGAAACAGCTTTACCTTGACCTTGTCCTACTCTTCTCTCCAGGGAACTGTTGACTGATACAATACACAGTGGGAATGTTGAGACCTTGCTCAAACAGGCCATGATCATGACCAACCCCATATCCTCCAGGCAACTCAGAAGTGATGCAGGTATACTGTGCATACATTAGTTTATCCAAACACCCGACTGACTGCATTGGACCTGAATGAACTAGATAAAAATGCAGAAATGCAAAGATTACAAGCTATTGAATTATTAGTGGGCTAGCTGAAAGAGCACACTCACTTTGTTCTTCATCTAACTTTATTAGTGGGCTTGCTGTAAGCTGTAAAATAATTATTCCTGTCACATTTGTCATAGATCATGGAACCAACATCAATAGATATGTCTTCTTTGGGACTACAAATAATTATTTAAAAGATATCTCTTCCAAAATCGTTTGACATATGAACATACGGGGCGGCAGTGTGGTATAATGGTTAAGGAACTGGGTTTGTAACCGAAAGTTTGCCGGTTCGATTCCCAGGTCGGACACTGCCATTGTACCCTTGAGCAAGGTACTTCACCTGCATTGCTTCAGTATATATCCAGCTGTATCAATGGATACTATGTATAAATGCAAAAGAAATGCTGTGTAAGTCGCTCTGGATAAGAGCGTCTGCTAAAATGCCTATAATGTAATGTAATAATGTGAGGGTTTTTTCTCTCTCTTATGCACTATGTACGTCGCTCTGGATAAGAGCGTCTGCTAAATGTCTATAATGTAATGTAAAAACATGGAACTTTGACCAAGTTGGAATGGCAGGTCCACTAAAATGTTACTGTAAAGAAAGTTGATACTCAAAACAAGACTAGGCAAGCCTAGCTCAGTCCGGACGCCTGTATGCAGCCAGTGGGGAACATTTGACAAGGCACGGCGGATATTGTTCTGGAACATGCAGGTTGGCCTGCGTACCGGGGCGATGGAGTGTATTTGATTCTCAAAGGTGTGTGTTTCAGAGTATGTGAGCGGGAGAGAACGAGGAGGGGAAGCAGGTGTAATTTAATTAGAGTGATGAGCACTATAAGAACGTTACGACTCCGTTCTAATAATGTTACCACTCACACACATTACAGGTCTAAGTGTAGGGTATGTCATTTATATATTGTGATAAAACTGGACATCACATTTTTTTGGTTAGATACCACATTAGCTTAGTTCATAAAATATAAATTTATGAATCGTTTTGTTAGCCTATATGGACAGTTGAAGTGACCCAGGTTTAATGACCTGTTGAACTTTTCTGTACACAGAGAATGCACACAATGACAGCATTCTCACAAGTTTTTTACTTGCTCAAAAACAATATCTCAATAACAATATCCTCTGATCTACTTGGAGCTTCAGCTAGCCCACACAGCTTCTTTCAGCTAGCCCACACAGCAGCTTCAGCTAGCCCACACAGCTTCTTTCAGCTAGCCCACACAGCAGCTTCAGCTAGCCCACACAGCTGCTTCAGCTAGCCCACACAGCTTCTTCAGCTAGCCCACACAGCTTCTTCAGCTAGCCCACACAGCAGCTTCAGCTAGCCCACACAGCAGCTTCAGCTAGCCCACACAGCTGCTTCAGCTAGCCCACACAGCAGCTTCAGCTAGCCCACACAGCTGCTTCAGCTAGCCCACACAGCAGCTTCAGCTAGCCCACACAGCTTCTTCAGCTAGCCCACACAGCAGCTTCAGCTAGCCCACACATCTGCTTCAGCTAGCCCACAGAGCTGCTTCAGCTAGCCCACACAGCAGCTTCGGCTAGCCCACACATCTGCTTCAGCTAGCCCACACAGCTGCTTCAGCTAGCCCACACAGCTGTTTCAGCTAGCCCACACAGCTGCTTCAGCTAGCCCACACAGCTGCTTCAGCTAGCCCACACAGCTGCTTCAGCTAGCCCACACAGCACCTTCAACTAGCCCACAGAGCTGCTTCAGCTAGCCCACACAGCTTACTTCTGTCATACTGTACGGTACATCGGAATGCTTTATACTTCAGTCTTCCAGTTTACTTATATTCCAAAAAGTATTTATTTTGTTGTGAAAAGTTTTGTTCATATTTTTACTCTAGGCATAACAAAAAAAAAACTACCCGAGGGACGCGTAAAAAGCCTGTCAGAAAACGGAACAAATATTTACTACAAGTCCGGTTACAATATGATAATCAGTAAGTACCAGAAGAAGATCATTGAGCAGAATACTGGGGATGATCTGAAGAAATGGGTGAAAGAAGATCAGCACCTAAGCAATAATACACCTGAGTACAGACAGATACTTCAGCGCATGGTCACCTCTTCTCAAGTCACAAGCCTCAAATGCCAAGGCCGTAAAGCCAAGCATCAAAAGCCAAGGCCTCAAAAGCCAAGCCTCAAAAGCCAAGCCTCAAATGCCAAGGCCGTAAAGCCAAGCCTCAAAAGCCAAGGCCGTAAAGCCAAGCTTCAAAAGCCAAGGCCGTAAAGCCAAGCATCAGGTGCCGGGTTTACAGGGACCGGGTTTATCTGGCCTGAGGTTTACCACGTCAAAGAATGTCCTAGGCACAATATGACCATACAACTGGACATTAGAAGTAAATGGCATTCTGCAGGACAGGGAGCAGTTTTGTGTCTGGATCATAGAGTAGCCATCATCTGGACCTCACCTGATATCTAGATTAATGATAGGTAAAATCATAAGATCACACGCCGCCGTACAAAAGTATCTTATTACTATTACTAGGTCGGGGGCAGTAGACTATGCAGTTTCTCTTCCTGGAGGAGAGGGGGGTCTCTTGGTGGTGAGATTTTACAGCCTGCTTTCTGGCCAAACCTTATTTGGACAAGCAAAGGGAATTGTGGAATGTGGAAGGTCTTCTCATTTCTGCATGACCTTTTCCACAGTGATATTGGAGTGTGTAGTATTGCGGAGCCTGAATTAGCTCTTAGACATTTTATTGATGTTTTTGATTTTATTGCAAATAAGCATGCTCCCTTTAAGAAGTTCAGTGTAAAAAATAGAAACAATCCATGGTTCTCAGTGGAGCTCTCTGATTTAAGGGAAAGAGATGTTGCACATCAAGATCACCAAAGGATTGGCGAGCTTTTAATCAAGCTTTTTGAACAAGTGCATTCAAATCATCATATTTTGTTAACAGACTGTTTGATTGTTATGGTAATCCTGGTAAATTTAGGAAAACTGTGAAGGCGCTAAATAATGTACAGGTCTCTCCTCTACCAAATCATCTTATTTATGATTATAATAATGTACAGGTCTCTCCTCTACCAAATCATCTTATTTATGATTCTAAAATTGTATCAGATAAAGAGCAAATATGTAACGTGTTTAATGAACATTTAATTTCTTCTGGTAATCTATTTGAAAGAAAATCTCTGCCCTGCAACACTCACACACCCAGTATGGTTAATATGGTACCTGCTTAACCCAAGCAAGACAGACTATATGCTCTTCAGTAGATCGAAAACTAAACATCTCAAAAATGTTAATTTGTATATTTTGGATGGTCTTGAAATTAATCTGGTCACATGAAGAATTATCTTTTAAAATACTGTTGAAGAAGTGGTGAAAAACCTAAAATATAAATTGGGTTTTTTCTACAGGAACAAACAATCTTTTACAAGAGCATCAAGATTAGAATTCTACAGATTTTTTTTATCTGTGTTGGATTATGCGGATATAATCTACATGCAGGCATCTGCCAGTACCCTCAAACCACTCGATGCAGTGTATCATAGTGCACTCAGGTGTATTACTGGTGCTAATTTTTCATATAATTTAATTATATGAGAACGTTGGCTTGACCTCACTTTGTGTCAGAAGGGAACACCACTGCCTTATGTTCATTTATAAAGCAGTGTTAAATAAATTGCATTTTATATCTGTTCCCTTTTAGAGTTTCGATCTATAGCGCAGTATACTCGTTCTCAATAATATTTCACTCTCTGTAACCCCCGTGTGAATACTGAACCCACGTGTGAATACTGAACCCACGTGTGAATACTGAACCCACGTGTGAATACTGAACCCCCGTGTGAATACTGAACCCACGTGTGAATACTGAACCCACGTGTGAATACTGAACCCACGTGTGAATACTGAACCCACGTGTGAATACTGAAACTGGAGAGGCTGCTTTTGCCTTCTGTGCACCTTTTTCATGGAATCTGTTACAGGTTACCCTCAAATTGGACAGACTGACTAGCACTGAGGGTTTCAGGTTTATTTTGAATATTTTTTTTAAGGAATCTTGTACTTGCTTTTCATAATGTATTTATTTTTAATTATTTTAATATTGTTCACAATACTTTTGTAATATTTTAATCTATTGTTGTATTTTTCATTGTATTCTCATACTGACCTATCCCTGATTAAATAAAGGTCAAGGTAAAAAAAAAAAGGGGGGAATTAACATAAATGTAAAGTGATAATCTAATCACACCAGAAGCATGCAAATATAATGTAATCTCCACTTGTGAAGGAATGTTAATTAAAATGATGCTACTGATGCCTGACTAACTTTCCTTTATCATCCATTGATTTGGTCAATTATGCATTTTGCAGCACAAATGAACTGGCTAATTCAACTGAAGTAGTGCCAACATAAGAGTGCAATCTATCATTATTACTATGAATATATAAATAAACTAAAGCTATGTATATTGCTCAAATGGTTAGAATTAAAAAAGTGAGTGATTTGATGATTTTGAGTGGGAAGATAACTGCTTTGTCACTGATATAAATAAAGAACATCTTAAATTCATATTTGTACACATTCGTTTTGGTACTTAGTACACATGTACATAATACTTAGCATTCAGTATAAAAATAAAAGCTGCTTGTGATAGTTTGCATATTATATTTTTCTACATTGTGATTAGCTAGAACAAATACTAGAACACATTTTTGCATTAAAATGTTACTGCAGTTTGCAGTCTTCATAATACACTAGTTCTTACATTACAGTTTTTCTAAATTGTTTAGACACATTTTCTGAAATTAAAACTAATTTCTCAAAACTACTGTACTGGGAGTGAACAAAAAATGTAAATGTAAAAGCAAAAATAAAAGTATTCTGCTTGCTGCTCTCGATCAGGCCACATATGTACAGTCAAGCCAGAATGTCTGCACACCCCTTTCACCTTCTCCACGTTTTATTACGTTACAGACTTATACTACAATAGATTGAGTTCATTTTTTGCCTCAAACATCTACACACAATAGCCAATAATGACGAAGTGAAAACAGGTTTTTATAAAACTTGTTCCTAGTTTGAAAATGCACTATGTACGTCGCTCTGGATAAGAGCGTCTGCTAAATGTCTATAATGTAATGTAATGTAAATAAAATATGCAATTTTATTTTACTGACAAAAATAGGTTATTTAGGGGTTACATAACTGTACACACGCTTATAAAAATATTGTACTAGTCGACTTCAAGATGTCAGGACTAGGAGACGAGTAGAAGAACCATAGAACCATAGAACCATAGACTGTATAGAAATGCAGCTCAGCTATTCTGTGGCAGAGTGCAACCTAAATCTTTGGGGCGAAAACATAGAAAAACATAGCTTGCACAGCGAGTTGGATGGAACACGCTCCAATTTTGAATTAGGCTACCTTTGAAGCCCTAACTTCTGAAAAGGTAAAAGCTTTAACCCGATCCACGTTGGCGCCCCATACTATAGTGAGACGTATTGGTCCCAATTACAGTATTCATGTATGTCTTAAATTATAAACTAGGCTACGGCTTTAAGAAAACCCGCAGGATTGGTACTGCAGTGCAATAAAATAGGAGGGTGCTATTAATAGCCCAAATCGCTTACAACCCTCGTCTTGCCACAGCCACAGACTGTAAAATGCATAAAATGCACCATTTGCAAGAAAATCATGTTCAGATATAGCTAGAAACAATATATTTTTTTAAATGTTGTACAAATAGGCCTAAGCATTCAGCATTTTCTATTGCTTACTGTAGACTACTAGCTACCTGATGCACGTTCGGTTTAGAAGACACCTCATTTTTTTTCTCCAAAATCTCTCGTAGCTATAAATATGTTACAGTTTTTCACAATTGCTTAAACACATTTCCTGATAGACTACCTCACTTTCTCAAAACCCTAAACACAAATCTCAAAACTCACACACAAAATGCAAAATCCTACACTTTTCCCTCAAAACAGTGTTAACTCTTCACTAAATGGTATTTTCTTTTCAAATGACAAACACATACATCATACGAGTAGACATTTCTAAGCACCCATTGAACACTGGTGTGCAGAATGGAAAACACTATAGTATGAATGGAAAACACTATATGAATGCTTTATCAGTAGAATTATGCCTTTGCATGTTCAGTGTTACACTTTCACCTGTTGGATGTAAAATATTACCATATAATGTTTTTACGTATACTCAAATAGAAAACAACACACAATACTTTAAAAAATAATATTTTATTTGTACCCAAAATGTGCAGTCTACTGTAAATCACAGCAAACAGGATGAAAACGGGATGAAATGAAAGAGATAACAGAAAATAGGCAATAAACAAAACAAAACAACTAGGCTGCATCCTGCCTTCGGTCCCTGCCTGGCCACAGGACCTCATCCACGTCGCAGGCGATGTTCTCCCTGGCCAAGCAGCAGGGGAGGAATCGCCTACAATGGCGCATGAAGCCTTGACAGGCCTCAGCAGTCACATCGCCACATGCGTCCTCCATGGCTTGCAGCAGTGGGATCCGTGTCTGCGGATTCCTCTCGTACACCTTCCATCTCCAGGCAGAGAAGAACTCCTCAATTGGATTGAGGAAGACGGACCAGAGCAGCCCGGTGGAAACTGACGTTGTCCCAGACAACAACAAACCTGATCACCTCTGTGTGGTCTGGTTGAACAACGATGTTGTAGAGTGTGTCCAGGAATGCTATGAGAAGGGCAGTGTTGTAGGGGCCCAGGGTGGCATGGTGATGGAGGACGCCGTGGTGGTTGATGGCAGCACACATTGCTATGTTCCCTCCGCACTGGCCAGGGACTTCAGTGATAGCACGCTGGCCGATTACATTTCTGCCCCGGCGCCTTCTTTTTACAAGGTTGAACCCCGCTTCATCAATGAATATAAATTCATGCAGGTCTGCTTCTGCATCTAGGTCAAGAAATCTCTGAAACAGACAACATGACAATATTATACACCAAGAGTGGTCAAGTAGGCTATTGTGAAACATTGTAAAAAAAGGACAACATTGGATTACTGTAGTACAATACAGTAATGTGTCAGTGCTGATAGGACACAGTTGTGGAATGTATAGGACGTACTTGCACATAGTCATGGCGAATCTCCTTGATTCTGTCAGTGTTCCTGTCAAAAGGAACCCTGTACACCTGCTTCATCCTCATGGAATTGCGTTGGAGAACACGGTCCAGTGTGGATAAACTCACTGTTGCTATATTTTGGAATAAGTGTTGGTCTGCAATGATTGCATCTTGGATTTGTCGGAGGGTTATGACATTGATGGCCAGCACCATGTTGACTACTGCAGTCTCCTGCTCATCTGTGAGGAGTCTTCCTCTCCCACCACGTTGTGGTAATCTTGCAGTTCTGCAAAAGATACAAATAGATACAAATACAGCAAGGTCCTTGCAACACTAATTGAATACTGTATTGATATGCAGTACTACAGTAAGGCGAGTAGGTTTCTTACCTATGCTCATTTCTGAAAGTCTGAATTATTGAGGCAACCGAGAAGCGACTGAAGTTGGGTTGGACCCTCTGTCCAGCCTCCCTCATGGGCAAACCATGGTTGACCACATGATCAATGACAGTGGCCCTAATCTCATCAGAGATTATGGTTCTTCTCCTTTCACCTCCTTGTCCTCCTCTTCCTTGTCCTGCTCCTCCTTGTCCTCCTCCTCCTCCTTGTTCTCTTCCTCCTCTTACTCTCACTCCTCTGTCTTGCTGCTAACCTCTCTCTTCAATGTTGCCACCATCCATTGTTCTCCAAACAAACCAGGAGCTCATCTGTGACCCTTCTATAAATGGTAAATGGTAAATGGACTGCACTTATATAGCGCTTTTATCCAAAGTGCTTTACAATGGCCTCTCACTCACCCGTTCACACACACATTCACACACCAATGGCGGCAGCCACCATGCAAGGCACTAGCCTGCTCATTGGGAGCAATTTGGGGTTCAGTGTCTTGCCCAAGGACACTTCGACATGTGGTCAGGAGGAGCCGGGGATCGAACCGCCAATCCTGCGATTAGCGGACGACCCGCTCTACCTCCTGAGCCACAGCCGCCCCATATAGCAAACTGCTGATTGCTAATTGCACAACAGCCTTTGGAGTTCAGAAATGTGATTGGCAGTGTGTTCTGTGTGAACACCAAGAGAGGGAATTCAGGAAGAGTGTGCAAGATATAGAGAATTGTGTGTAGTGTTGTAAAAAATGTGTGGTTTGGAATGGGAATCTGAGTCTAAAGCAGAAAATGTGCTTGATTTGATTTGATTTGATTTGTTTATTTGGAAGGGACAATGCACATTAATGAACATACATACAGTATGTAAACATGCCGGATTATAGCAGGGATGCTCATTTCCATCCGTAGTCCCTTGGGCAATTTAGAGTCTCCAATTAGCCTAACCTGCATGTTTTTGGACTGTGGGAGGAAACCGGAGTACCCGGAGGAAACCCACGCTGACACGGGGAGAACATGCAAACTCCACACAGAAAGGCCCTCGGCCGGGATTCGAACTCGGTACCTTCTTGCTGTGAGGCGACAGTGCTAACCACTGCACCACCGTGCCGCCACCGTGCTGCTTGGAGTTCAGCAGAATTGGTTTGGCAGTTGGTACATGAGTTTCAGGTTGTGCACATTGTGTCTGATGTTCCAATTAATGTGTTTAAACAATTGTGAAAAACTGTAATGAAACCACTTCTCCCATCCATTATTCTGTCGAATGTCCGCTCATTCCGGAATAAAATGGACTTGCTACAGGCCCGGTGCCGACTGGAAAGGGCTTTCAGGGACATTTGCATCATCGCCCTGTCCGAGACCTGGCTTGATGAGTCGGTCTCTAATGTCGAGGTCAGCCTGGACAACTTGGAAAAAATTTTGTATATTTGAGCTGGCCAGTACACTCAATCAATACTGATGCCTAAGTAATATAATGGTAATAGTGTCTTTCATTTTTTACACCAGTGTGTAATTGACATTTATAATTTGTATTAATTTGTTGACTAGTGTTTATTATTTGAAGGACAATTTTCATTTTGGGATGAGAGTGTATGGTTTTGAAAATAGTGCTTGATTTTTTACAAGAGATATATGAAGTTTTGCAGAAAGAGTTGACCGTTTGGGTTTTGTGCTTACAGTCTTGAGAAATTAGTTATAGTTTCAGAAAATGTGTCTAAACAATTGAGAAAAACTGTAATGCCATGAATTACTTATGTATTCTGTAAGAATTTTGAATTATGATATTCAAATATCCTTTGTTGTGACAATTTTATGCACAATATCTCTCATTTGAAACATATCTTAACAAATAATATAAATTTTTTACCAAACTCTAGTAGATTTCTGTATAACCAGTTTCCAGGACCTAATGCCATTAATTTCAAACAATTCTTCCTCTTACAGTTGTATTCTTCTTTAATACTGACTTACTGGATTGCGCAACTTCAAACAGGAGATCTCATCATGGTCTTTATCTGTCATATTCAAACAGGAGATCTCATCATGGTCTTTATCTGTCATATTCAAACAGGAGATCTCATCATGGTCTTTATCTGTCATATTCAAACAGGAGATCTCATCATGGTCTTTATCTGTCATATTCAAACAGGAGATCTCATCATGGTCTTTATCTGTCATATTCAAACAGGAGATCACATCATGGTCTTTATCTGTCATATTCAAACAGGAGATCTCATTATGGTCTTTATCTGTCATATTCAAACAGGAGATCTCATTATGGTCTTTATCTGTCATATTCAAACAGGAGATCTCATCATGGTCTTTATCTGTCATATTCAAACAGGAGATCACATCATGGTCTTTATCTGTCATATTCAAACAGGAGATCTCATTATGGTCTTTATCTGTCATATTCAAACAGGAGATCTCATTATGGTCTTTATCTGTCATATTCAAACAGGAGATCTCATTATGGTCTGTATCTGTCATATTCAAACAGGAGATCTCATCATGGTCTTTATCTGTCATATTCAAACAGGAGATCTCATCATGGTCTTTATCTGTCATATTCAAATAGGAGATCTCATCATGGTCTTTATCTGTCATATTCAAACAGGAGATCTCATCATGGTCTTTATCTGTCATATTCAAACAGGAGATCACATCATGGTCTTTATCTGTCATATTCAAACAGGAGATCTCATCATGGTCTGTATCTGTCATATTCAAACAGGAGATCTCATTATGGTCTTTATCTGTCATATTCAAACAGGAGATCTCATTATGGTCTGTATCTGTCATATTCAAACAGGAGATCTCATTATGGTCTTTATCTGTCATATTCAAACAGGAGATCTCATTATGGTCTTTATCTGTCATATTCAAACAGGAAATCTCATTATGGTCTTTATCTGTCATATTCAAACAGGAGATCTCATTATGGCCTTTATCTGTCATATTCAAACAGGAGATCTCATTATGGTCTTTATCTGTCATATTCAAACAGGAGATCTCATCATGGTCTTTATCTGTCATATTCAAACAGGAGATCTCATTATGGTCTTTATCTGTCATATTCAAACAGGAGATCTCATCATAGTCTTTATCTGTCATATTCAAACAGGAGATCTCATTATGGTCTTTATCTGTCATATTCAAACAGGAGATCTCATCATGGTCTTTATCTGTCATATTCAAACAGGAGATCTCATTATGGTCTTTATCTGTCATATTCAAACAGGAGATCTCATTATGGTCTTTATCTGTCATATTCAAACAGGAGATCTCATTATGGTCTTTATCTGTCATATTCAAACAGGAGATCTCATCATGGTCTTTATCTGTCATATTCAAACAGGAGATCTCATTATGGTCTTTATCTGTCATATTCAAACAGGATATCTCATCATGGTCTTTATCTGTCATATTCAAACAGGAGATCTCATTATGGTCTTTATCTGTCATATTCAAACAGGAGATCTCATCATGGTCTTTATCTGTCATATTCAAACAGGAGATCTCATTATGGTCTTTATCTGTCATATTCAAACAGGAGATCTCATCATAGTCTTTATCTGTCATATTCAAACAGGAGATCTCATCATGGTCTTTATCTGTCATATTCAAACAGGAGATCTCATTATGGTCTTTATCTGTCATATTCAAACAGGAGATCTCATTATGGTCTTTATCTGTCATATTCAAACAGGAGATCTCATTATGGTCTTTATCTGTCATATTCAAACAGGAAATCTCATTATGGTCTTTATCTGTCATATTCAAACAGGAGATCTCATTATGGTCTTTATCTGTCATATTCAAACAGGAGATCTCATCATGGTCTTTATCTGTCATATTCAAACAGGAGATTTCATTATGGTCTTTATCTGTCATATTCAAACAGGAGATCTCATCATAGTCTTTATCTGTCATATTCAAACAGGAGATCTCATTATGGTCTTTATCTGTTATATTCAAACAGGAGATCTCATCATGGTCTGTATCTGTCATATTCAAACAGGAGATCTCATTATGGTCTTTATCTGTCATATTCAAACAGGAGATCTCATCATGGTCTTTATCTGTCATATTCAAACAGGAGATCTCATTATGGTCTTTATCTGTCATATTCAAACAGGAGATCTCATTATGGTCTTTATCTGTCATATTCAAACAGGAGATCTCATCATGGTCTTTATCTGTCATATTCATTACATTACATTACATTACATTACAGTCATTTAGCAGACGCTTTTATCCAAAGCGACGTACAGTAAGTGCATATAGAAAGGTCATCTCATCTCTACTACAATGCTATTCTAAATAGTATAAACTTGAGTACACAGTTCAACAAGAAGATCTCATTATGGTCTTTATCTGTCATATTCAAACAGGATATCTCATCATGGTCTTTATCTGTCATATTCAAACAGGAGATCTCATTATGGTCTTTATCTGTCATATTCAAACAGGAGATCTCATCATGGTTTTTATCTGTCATATTCAAACAGGAGATCTCATTATGGTCTTTATCTGTCATATTCAAACAGGAGATCTCATTATGGTCTTTATCTGTCATATTCAAACAGGAGATCTCATTATGGTCTTTATCTGTCATATTCAAACAGGAGATCTCATTATGGTCTTTATCTGTCATATTCAAACAGGAGATCTCATTATGGTCTTTATCTGTCATATTCAAACAGGAGATCTCATCATGGTTTTTATCTGTCATATTCAAACAGGAGATCTCATTATGGTCTTTATCTGTCATATTCAAACAGGATATCTCATCATGGTTTTTATCTGTCATATTCAAACAGGAGATCTCATTATGGTCTTTATCTGTCATATTCAAACAGGAGATCTCATCATGGTCTTTATCTGTCATATTCAAACAGGAGATCTCATTATGGTCTTTATCTGTCATATTCAAACAGGAGATCTCATCATAGTCTTTATCTGTCATATTCAAACATCAGATCTCATTATGGTCTTTATCTGTCATATTCAAACAGGAGATCTCATCATGGTCTTTATCTGTCATATTCAAACAGGAGATCTCATTATGGTCTTTATCTGTCATATTCAAACAGGAAATCTCATTATGGTCTTTATCTGTCATATTGTAGGGCGGCAGTGTGGTATAATGGTTTGAGCAAGGTACTTCACCTGCATTGCTTCAGTATATATCCAGCTGTATTAATGGATACTATGTATAAATGCAAAAGAAATGCTGTGTAAGTCGCTCTGGATAAGAGCGTCTGCTAAATGCCTATAATGTAATGTAATATTCAAACAGGAGATCTCATTTTGGTCTTTATCTGTCATATTCAAACAGGAGATCTCATTATGGTCTTTATCTGTCATATTCAAACAGGAGATCTCATTATGGTCTTTATCTGTCATATTCAAACAGGACATCTCATTATGGTCTTTATCTGTCATATTCAAACAGGAGATTTCATTATGGTCTTTATCTGTCATATTCAAACAGGAGATCTCATTATGGTCTTTATCTGTCATATTCAAACAGGAGATCTCATTATGGTCTTTATCTGTCATATTCAAACAGGAGATCTCATTATGGTCTTTATCTGTCATATTCAAACAGGAGATATCTCATTATGGTCTTTATCTGTCATATTCAAACAGGAGATCTCATTATGGTCTTTATCTGTCATATTCAAACAGGACATCTCATTATGGTCTTTATCTGTCATATTCAAACAGGAGATCTCATTATGGTCTTTATCTGTCATATTCAAACAGGATATCTCATTATGGTCTTTATCTGTCATATTCAAACAGGAGATCTCATTATGGTCTTTATCTGTCATATTCAAACAGGACATCTCATTATGGTCTTTATCTGTCATATTCAAACAGGAGATTTCATTATGGTCTTTATCTGTCATATTCAAACAGGAGATCTCATTATGGTCTTTATCTGTCATATTCAAACAGGAGATCTCATTATGGTCTTTATCTGTCATATTCAAACAGGAGATCTCATCATGGTCTTTATCTGTCATATTCAAACAGGAGATCTCATTATGGTCTTTATCTGTCATATTCAAACAGGAGATCTCATCATAGTCTTTATCTGTCATATTCAAACATCAGATCTCATTATGGTCTTTATCTGTCATATTCAAACAGGAGATCTCATCATGGTCTTTATCTGTCATATTCAAACAGGAGATCTCATTATGGTCTTTATCTGTCATATTCAAACAGGAAATCTCATTATGGTCTTTATCTGTCATATTGTAGGGCGGCAGTGTGGTATAATGGTTAAGGAACTGGGTTTGTAACCGAAAGGTTGTAGGTTCGATTCCCGGGTCGGACACTGCCGTTGTACCCTTGAGCAAGGTACTTCACCTGCATTGCTTCAGTATATATCCAGCTGTATTAATGGATACTATGTATAAATGCAAAAGAAATGCTGTGTAAGTCGCTCTGGATAAGAGCGTCTGCTAAATGCCTATAATGTAATGTAATATTCAAACAGGAGATCTCATTTTGGTCTTTATCTGTCATATTCAAACAGGAGATCTCATTATGGTCTTTATCTGTCATATTCAAACAGGAGATCTCATTATGGTCTTTATCTGTCATATTCAAACAGGACATCTCATTATGGTCTTTATCTGTCATATTCAAACAGGAGATTTCATTATGGTCTTTATCTGTCATATTCAAACAGGAGATCTCATTATGGTCTTTATCTGTCATATTCAAACAGGAGATCTCATTATGGTCTTTATCTGTCATATTCAAACAGGAGATCTCATTATGGTCTTTATCTGTCATATTCAAACAGGATATCTCATTATGGTCTTTATCTGTCATATTCAAACAGGAGATCTCATTATGGTCTTTATCCTGTCATATTCAGCTGACCGAAACACTTCAATCATCTTGAAATGCAACCCCTTCTGCAAACACAAAATCCCAAGTAAAAGGCAACACTTTTGATGATCAGAACAGATTACTGAAAACCCAAGACAATAACATATTTCATGGCAATCCTTTCACTGCAGCAGAATTAATTATGGATACCAAAGGCAATCGGCAGATAATACAATTAGACTGTGATATTTGTCCAGTTGTACACGTTGCATTACAGTGTTGGACACTTTTAGTGGAAAATGAACCATAAATACAGAAATGTACAGCGTGAGAGAATCAGTAATCATTGGGGTCTGGCAGTGTCCATGTCAAATTATGAAAATGTTGAATAATTAAATAAAATCTGATTAATTAAATTTGCAAACAATACTGAAGCCTAACTCATATAATTCTAATAGTGTTTTTCATTTTTTACACCAGTGTGTAATTGGCATTTATAATTTGTATTCATTTGTTGACTAGTGTTTATTATTTGGAGAAAAAATGTCATTTTGGGGTGAGAGTGCATGGTTTTTAACATAGTGTTTGATTTTGACAAGAGATATAAGAAGTTTTGCAGAAAGAGCTGACCCTGTGGGTTTTGTGTTTATAGTTTTGACAAATTAGTTATAGTTTCAGAAAATGTGTCTAAACAATTCAGAGAAACTGTAACTAAGGACTATTTTGAACTGTATTGGCAATACAAAGAAGGCTGCTCTCATAATTTCTAAAATCCGCCAGTAAAAATGTTTGAAATTCATGGTTTTATTGGCTGGCTTCAAGAACTATCTGGAGTGTGGTGAAAACAATTAGTAATTTTGGCATATAGTGAATTATATTGGTAATATGAAACATTTTACAATCTCTTAATTCCACATTCTTAGAGTACAATTGCATAAAATTCACTGCATCTGTAGCTGCACGTAGTTGTCAAGAATCCACAGGAATTCTGAGAACAATTGGAAATTATTCCTTCATACATTTTCAGAAAACAAAATTGTGATTTGACATTGTATTATGAAGAACAGGATTCCATCACATTGAAATTCATAACAGTAAAAGATGGGGAATGATCCCAGTTTGGTTGTGCACATTTGTTCATGTTTTCTGCCATCTCGCATTCTCTCTCTTTCTTTCTGTCTCCAGCTTCGCTTCCTTCTTGATTATTGTTAACTAATCTACTCATTTACTAACGCTAGTCAGATCATTACTAACACACTAATCTGCTAACCATGTCTCATGTGATTTACTAATTAACTAATTTACTAACGCTAGGATGGGATCATTACTAACAGACTAATTATTTGACTAATGATCTTCGTCTCATTTTCCCAAGCTGTTTCTAATTTCTCTCTGTTCTCAAGCTAAGCGTTTGCACCTGTCTACACCTGCATTTAAGCCAGTGTTTCCCTGTCTTCCTCGTGAAATTGTTGCCTTGACTTGTACGTTTGAGCGTTTATTTCCAAGCCTGATTCTTGTTTTTACCCATGCCTGTACCCTGACTACTGTTTACTGCCTACTGTTTACTGCCTACTGCCTACTGTTTACTGCCTGCCTGTGTATTTTTTTACTACTGCCTGTCAGACCTATGAGAAGCGCCTGCTGTCTACGGTACTTCTGCTCTGCGGTAGAACTTCGGTTCTGACCCACGCTTGGACATTGACTACGAGCCTGCCTGCCGTTTGTCTGTACCTTTGCCCTCACTGACAGCTTTCCCTGGATTTCGACCATTGCCTGTAACATCGTTTATGAGACTGCCTTCTCGATTCGGTACCTGCGCTTTGATTGTGGATTTCCTGTGTATGACCATTGCTTGGATATTGATAACCAACTTGAACGCTCCTACTAATAAAGACCCTTGGGTTATTTATTATATTCCACGAGTCGTGCATTTTGGGTCCAAACCACATTGTTCTGTCACAGGGAAGATGCAACCATGTCCGAGAAGACACTTTATGATAGCAATCCGTGATGTTACCACCAGGAATAGCAGTTATGAATGGAAGATTGACGAGCAGCAAAAGAATCATCTCAAAAGTTCTCTTAACAAACAATACAAGTAGGCTATAAAATACGAATAGTATAAAATTGTTTTTAAAATAAAGTTAATAAAAATAATTTTATTTTAAAAAAAATATAATAAAAAAATAAAAACTTGTGGGAATACACACTTTATGCTAAATGTTTCGCGGGTGAAAAAGGTTGTGAAACTGTTTTATAGCTGACTTGCGGTTTGGAAGCCGGAGAATACCCGAAGGCCATATTCTCGAAAATTACTCCACTCCCCCCCTCCAAAAAAAAAAAAAACATAAATAAATAAAATGGAGCTTTTCCATTTCGACGACCAACTCCTCCTACCCGTGAAGTCACGAAAGTGAAAGTTACCGGATTGTTGCCGAATAAGGCGCATTCACATCACTCCCACGCGCATGCATCAGTACGCCTATTCAGTGTGTTGTTTTTTCTCTCTCTCTCTGTCGATCCGCGTGCGGTAGGCCACTAACCCTGATGGCTGACCACGGGACACAGCGCGTGACGTCGGTTCAGGTGGTCAGTTTGATGAGCCCATCTCTTATTCTGAGCGCCACGTCGATACTCGTCGCATGCACCTGTCTTGGGCTGCTGCTCGCTCAGGCAGCTCAGATCCACCAACTGCGCGTGGAGCTGCGGGACCTCAAGGTGCGGGTCGGAGAGGAAACGGATCTGTGCCTCTGCGGGGTAGGTGAGTCTTAGCCAACCGAATTCGCCACATTAGCTGCCTGGAAAATATAGGAATCTATTGGAAAATATTAAAATCTATTTGAAAATATAGGAATATAAATATGAATTCCAACGAGGTCGTTGTTTGACGCAATATGATCATAAACTTACTAAAATAAATCATAACACTGATTATAGTCAGTAGTGTTTTCTGTTATTAAGCGATAAGAACTGCAGTTGTGAGTGCCACACAATTTAACCATCCCCCGCGCAACAGTTCTTCCGTTTTTTACCCGCACATCTGTCTGTGATCTTTTCGCGGACTATCCACATTGCGCTTCTGTATCTCCATGAGATAGAAAAACGTAGGAGAATATATCAGGAATTCATATTAGCCAAAGTAATTAATTTAAGTAAAAGTAATCAATTCACTAGAAGATACAGCGATATTATTACATGCTGTGTGATAATGTTTAAGGAAGTCTGGATTGGGAACTTGGGTTGGGACTGGTAACCACTTCTGTTATTTACCATTTCCTGAATTGCTTCAGAAAATGTCCAGCAGTTTACACGAGAGAAAATATGTTGAAATAATTCAAGCTTAACATGTTTGTGCTGGCAGCTGAAAATGAGTCTGAATTTTTTGCAAGGTTGGCATAAGTTGGTGTGCATGTAATAAATGTTCTCTCTCGTTCTTATGCTCTCCCTCACAGAGAACCGTGTTTTAATTATTAGCGCTTTAGTTTTTTATTGTGTGTCCCGTAATCAACCCGGCAATTACTGTTACTGCTCCTTTTAACTTATTCACTTACTGTGTGTGGGTTGTGCCCATTGCAGTGTAGCGGCCCGTGCGTTTTACATAAACAGGTAACGTTGCTGCCACCACCTTTGTTAACCCGGTGCGGTCCGGACTGGGGAGAAACGTATGGCCAAGACATATTTTTATTTAACTTGATTTGTCTTTTAAAAGCATGCGTCTTACGAAATATAACCCGGTAATATTAACCCTACGCCGGGACACACAGTGAAAGTTACACTCGTAAATATTGTGATATGCACAAGTGAAAATAATATATAAATGGACAAAAAAGGACCACATCACTACACTGTAGCACGGCAGGCACGTGCAGAGGATGTTAGAGGGGCAGGGGCCCAAATTCATAAATGGGCACGCCGGCGATTTTTGCAAATAAATAAATATATGCCTGGAATGAAGGGATATTAAAATGTATGTATTCAGGGTTTTTCCTGGCAGAGAATATGGTTTTTGGCGGTACGTAGGCTATGCGAGCGCACGCAGCAAATTTCTGTTCCATAAATTTTACCGTAAATACAGTTTTTGGAGTATGTATGTAGGCTATGGTTGTAAAGTACCAGTAGGGTTGTGTTTAGGAGTTAGGTTTTAGAAATCAAAGGTAATTGAATATTTGAATATTATACCAATTATGATATTTTGATAGCGCACAAATAGAAAAATAAATAAAGAACACTCTAAAACACAAATAAAATATAAGTGTAGCTACAAGTCAAAAAAAAAAAAACTTACAAAAGCAACGTGTGTGTTTTTACATAGTCTACGTTGATGTAGTTATTTCAGCCCTATATGCGATAGGTCACTGTGGAAATGTTGACTGTACGGGACTTTGGCGAAACGTTACGAGATAAATCCTTCAGGGTTAATCATAATACAGTGGTAGCTGCATATAGCCTTCAAGTAAGATATTTGGTTTCATTCACACATTTATAGCTACGAGAGATTTTGTAGAAATAAATGAGGTGTCTTCTAAACCGAAAGTGCATCAGGTATCCAGTAGCCTACAGTAAGCAATGGAAAACGCCGAATGACCTCGACAAGACAGAGCTCCTCTTCATGCCACACAAAACCTCCCCGCTACTTGACCTCTCCATCACCGTTGACGGGACCGTGGTGGCTGCCTCCCGCTCTGCAAAGAACCTGGGGGTGGTCCTAGACGACCAGCTGGACTTCAAAGACCACATCAGGGCGACGGCACGGTCCTGCAGGTTCCTCCTGTACAACATCAGGAGGATTCGACCGTACCTGACCACCTACTCCACCCAGCTTCTGGTCCAGACTATGGTCACCTCACGCCTGGACTACTGCAACTCCCTGCTCGCAAGCTTACCAGCCTGCGCCATCCTGCCTCTTCAACTGATCCAGAACGCAGCTGCCCGGCTTGTGTTCAACCTCCCGAAATTTTCACATGTCACCCCCCTGTTGAGGTCACTCCACTGGCTGCCAGTTGCAGCCAGGATCAGGTTCAAAGTTCTGACCCTGGCCTACACTGCAGCCAATAGGACAGGCCCTGTCTACCTGCAGGAATTGATCCAGAACTATGTTCCTGCTCGACCGCTTCGCTCATCTACTGCAGGGCGACTTGCACTTCACCCCCTCCGTGTAAATGGGACTCGCTCGTCCCGACTGCGGAGCTTTTCCACCCTAGCTCCCCAGTGGTGGAACGAACTTCCCATTCCCCTACGTTCCATGCCAACCCTGCCTACTTTCCGTCGTGGCCTGAAAACGCACCTTTTCAGACTCCACCTGGACTAATTCTTATCTAGGACCTCATGGTATGTGTTCTTGTTGAACTGTGTATTCAAGGTAGTAAAGTTTATAATATTTAGAATAGAATTGTATTAGAGCTGATTTACCCAGTTCACTGTGAACTGCATTGTGTTCATTACTAGGGATAGCTGCTACTGTATGGGAAGAATGTGCTTTCTTATCTGCTCTGTAGTTACTTCGATTACCTTTCTGTATGCACTTACTTTGGATAAAAGCGTCTGCTAAATGAATGTAATGAATGCTTAGGCCTATTTGTACAACGTTTTAAAAAAATATTATTGTTTCTAGCTATATCTGAACATGATTTTTTTGTAAACGATGCCTTTTAGTCTGTGCAGTGGCAAAATGGGAATAGCACCCAATATATTTTACTGCAGTATCAATCCTGCGGGTTTTCTTAAAGCTGTAGCCTAGTTTATAATTTAAGACAAACATAAATACTGTAATTGGGACCGATACATCTACCACTATAGTATGGGGCGCCAACGTGGATCGGGTTACAGCTTTTACCTTTTCTGAAGTTAGAGCTTCAAAGGTAGCCTAATTCAAAATTGGAGCGTGTTCCATCCAACTCGCTGCGTACACTATGTCTTTCTACCGAGTCGCCCCAAAGATTTAGGTTGCACTCTGCCACAGAATAGCTGAGCCGCATTTCTACAGTCTATGGTTCTGCTTTTTCTCCTAGTACTGAAATCTTGAAGGCGACTAGTACAGTATACATCACCATCCGCTAGCCGAAAGACCATATTGCACCCAAAAAATGTAATTCATTTGGATATGAATTTATTTGCCATTTTCTCAATTATTGTCATTTTGGCGGTCGCGATGTCCCTATTCCGTGAAATAATTTATTTAAAACAAACCCATGACTGAGGTTAGTTGAAACACTGCTACATGACAGTTAATTACTGATACATGCAAAGAAATGAAGTGTATTTCAATAAATTATTCTCACATGTTACGTATTACATTAGCTAACTAGCTATTAAAACTACTGTGGTGCGATGGGACCGTTCTTTTAAGTTCAGTGGATGGGACACAAGAACTCGACCATATACCATTGATTCTCACATTACAAGCAAAAGATATCAACACTAACGCTAGCTAGTTGGCACATTTTGAGCTGCTAAATAGTTCAAGCATAGATAGACCCTACTTGCCAAATAGTGTCAAGCAATTTCTAAAGCGCATTAATATCAATATAAAACGAAAATGAACAGTATATTTATACTTTGTTTGGCTACATACCTGATGTCTGCCTCAAAGTAACTCATCACACTGACTGACTCACGACTGTCGAGTGCCTATGCATGCGTATGTGTGCAATTTTGCGTGAGTGCGTTCTATCACCATAGAAACGCTGTGCCCACACAGTGCTCGCCGCTGCGGCGGAAACCAAGAGGGAGGGTAGAGGTAGAGGGCATCGCCGGGGAGCACCAATCTCTCGACCTGATATTTTGATTCAATCAATATATCTGTTCGGCAGGGCTGCCTGTGCGCAAACAGGAATTTATTATTATAATTTGTTTAAATAAAAATTTTAAATTCAAAATTTTACTGAAAAAGGGCACTTCTCTATAGCAGGCCAAACGGCAGGTGCTCAAGCCCCCTTTGAGGTCTATGTGTGCACGTGCCTGGTAATAGGCACAACCCACACACAATAAGTGAATACGTTAAAGGTAGCGGGAAACAGTAATTGCCGGGCTGTTGTTGCTCATTCACCCGCTGCTGTTCACATAACTCGCGCAGAATCACTAGCGTTCTCCTACGTCGTCGTAAGTCAGTCTGGATACGCGCTTGTGTTGAATGAGTGTAATGTAGGCTAATCTAACGACATGCACTTGGCCCTCCGTGATCTATCAGGTGCCGGCACCTGCTCCGTATTGTGGACCGGAGGCGCGAGACCAAGCCGGGGTTCGAATGCGGAGGGAGATGAAGAAGAACGGTACCCGGAGGAAACAGCGGCAGCTTGGGAAAAGTGAGCGCGCGCGCACCTTTACCCAAACGTTCACCTGACCCATCTTCTTCAACTTGTTCCAGCAGGGTCGTTGAATAATAAATACAACATTCTATCAACAGAGTCAGATTGTGACTTGTTATTTTCATACGTAATAACTAGGCTATATAATACATAATTATAGGTTGCAAAGGGAGCTCAAGTGACCCCACCCAACACAATAACCTACACAATGTAACCCCGGGGCCTTAGGAACGTTGCAGCCTACAGAAATGTTACTAACCATTATAAGGTTGTTATCTTTCCCATCTCAGCAGACTAACATTTCCAGTTTAAATTAAATCCTTAGTTGTGATTTTCGTGTTTCCCTGCAGGGCGGCGCACTTTTCTGCACCTCCTGCCCCTCTCCTCACACTCATACGGTGAATCCAACTTTTTTGCTTTCTTTAGTTTTTATTCTTTCTCTGATTCCATCGTCTGAGCTCTGTGCTCACAGGTCAGGTCTCAATATGTCGCAATCTCTTATTTTTTCTGCTCTCTCTCTCTCTCTCAGATGAAGAGGACAAGACCTTGTTGAAATGGACAAAGGGACTGAGCAATGGGGAGGGGCTAAAGTTGTCAGGGGAAACGGTTTCCGTGTCGACTGAAGGGTTCTACTTCATCTACAGTCAGGTAGGTTAAAGGTTATGGGTTAGGTGGCTAGAGCTGCCGGATGGCTTATCCTGCTTAGGCCCAATGTAGGGCGATGCTTAATCAGGGCTCTAGAGCGGTCCCAATTGGAAGGGCTCCTCTGCCGAGTCCAGGTTATCCCAATGTAGGGCTATGCTTAATCAGGGCTCTAGAGCGGTCCCAATTTAGGAACATTTGCTCCTGAAAATTGACATGGAAAAATAATTTACTAATGGGGATGCATTAGTGTGCTCCTAAATTTTTCAACTTTGGAGCATGTGTTCCTTGGAGCCCTGCTAATTACCAAGATTGGGGGGGGGGGAGGGATTCAGTTGGGCTGGATAGAGCTCATAGAGCTTTTCCCACCAATACGGTGTCGGTGCTGGCTGTCTCTTAGTTACAGACTGTGCTCTGATTGGCAGGTCCTGTATGAAGATATCACTTATGTCATGGGTCATGTGATCAGGAAGCGCTTTGATGACAGCGAGACCAGCCTGTTGAAGTGCATCACGAGCATGCCAGCCAATAAGACCATGGCATTCAACACATGCTATACTGCAGGTACCACACTAAACACATGCTACACTGCAGGTACCACACTCAACACATGCTATACTGCAGATACACACACAACACACACACGCTGAAAACAAACACACATGCACACACACAATCCCTTTCTTGCCCCCAACCCCTGCACCCTACAGGCCACACACAGTACTACAGGAGAGCCAGTGACTTGCACCCTACAGGCCACACACAGTACTACAGGAGAGCCAGTGACTTGCACCCTACATGCCACACACAGTATTACAGGAGAGCCAGTGACTATTTTACACCCTACAGGCTACACACAGTACTACAGGAAAGCCAGTGACTATGTTACACCCTACAGGTCACACACAGTACTACAGGAGAGCCAGTGACTATGCTATCATGACTGGGTATAAAAGGATATCAAAAGACTCTTGATATCTTATTTTCAGGTACTCTTACAATCGATACTATAACCTCTCATTTGAATGGATCTCTATGGGAATTGGGGGGTGGGACTAGAATAATTACACAGTAAATTACATGAAAACAGTATGGAATATATGGTTGGTAAAATGGCTGTAAGTCAAGTTTGTAAGTAAGTTTCAAATGAGCCTCAAACCATCACTCTGCTGCCTGATATGCAGTAGATACGGATGGGTCACCTTAAGGGTTGTTTTTTCTGACTCATTTTTCTATTGAATTCAATGGAAAAATAAGTCAGGAGAAACAACCCGGCAAGTGATTTTTTGCAGGCATCAAATTCAAAATGAGCGTATATTTACAAAAATCAATAAAGTTGATAAGGTAAAACATTAAATATCTTTCCTTTGTGCTGTTAAATATATGTAAAAGAGAATTTACAAATCACTGCTTTCGGCTTTTATGTGCATTTTACATACTGTCCCTTTTTGGGAATGTTTGTAAATAAATAATAGTAAATAAAGGAAAAAAAATGTTTTATATATTTTTTGTGGTTAACCAGTGTCCCTCAGGTTATGACACACAAAGATGTACTTTTCTGCTATTGGGGCTGTTGGCCCTTCTCCTAGTAGGATTTGTAGTTTTGTAGTTAGGGAATATAAATCTTTTATAATTAGAGATAATTTGTTGAAGTAATGTGTAAATCTGGAAATTAGCAACACAAATCATTTCGAGTTCTCCAAATTGTAAAATCTGGAAACATCAACTAAAATCATGTTACCAACCAAATTGTAAAACTCCGCGCGGCTAGACCAATGAGGGAATAGCTCGGAGCGAAGGTTTAAGCGTGATGTATTCCGCTATTGCTGTGGGAAAAGGGAAAAGTTATGAAAGTTAATAAAGTAATATTAATATTCTTGCAACCGGGTTAGACTGCTCTTTAGATTCACGGGATTAGCTAATAAGGGACCACGAATCAAAGGTACTCGTACCACGTTACCTTCCGCTTTTAGTCTGGTCTACCTTGACCCCAGTTTATCCAAAGAACAGCCTGTGTATATTACAGTAAATCATCAGCCACCAACGCTGATTCTGTACTCGTTTATCTGACTCCATTTAATATTATAATTTAGTATGTACAATTTCCACTTGATTTGTTAAAGGACTCTCATACTTTAAAGACGGTTCTCTGAGCTGGATGTGTCTGTTAACACCGCGATTTACATTGGGCCCTTAATGTACACGACTCACAGCTGACTAGATATCTGCGGTTATCTCAGAGGTTGCGGAAGCAGCCACTTTGTGCAGTATACTCTATGGTTAAGACTCAGGGACCGACTAAAGGAATATTGGCAACCCCCGTTCTCAACATGTATAACCGCCAGGCGGAGGTGATCTACTTTAAGACATAGTTCTACAGGTGCAATACTCCGTGATACATTAAGCTTAAATAGTCAACCTCCCTAGACCAGCTGAGGGGATAACCATGACTGAGGAAATTAATCAACCCATTACCGGTGCACAGAGATAATACATCAATGTTCAGAGAAAACACACAAATCAAGTTTAACTAATTTATTACCAGGTAGGTTCCTTACTTAAATTATCAATATACAGTTACAGATTGAACAGTCCAAATTCAAATACAGTACAGAAGAAATACTTAGTCATACCTGGCAATCGCTACACACAGTGACCTGAGGTTAGATGTGTGGGAAAGTCTGGATTACAGCTTCCATGATGGGTTTGTATCCTTTCCTTAAATGCTCAAACTCTGTGTTTGATCTGGCTGCAGACGGTCGTAAAACCATAAACTGGTCAGCACTATTAGCCCCCTTCTATGGGGTTTCACAGAATGGTTTTTTCTAAGGACCATTTCACAACGGCAGCTTACGCCTGTGTTATGAAATATACATTCCATCTATGTTACACATTTAGGACATGTAGACCATTGCACCACTCACACCGAGACCATCAAAATGATATCAAACATGAATAGGTCTAAGTTTGTGTTGCCATGAAAATCTCCATCTCTATATAGTTTTTCAAATGTGATTGATATTAATGCCACAAATGTCCCAGAATTCCTGTTGAGAATATTACATTTACACCCTAGTTGTCCCTGTTAATGTAGGTACATTAACTTGATGTATTTACTAATGTAACACTCAAAAACTGAACAATACATAATTATCTCTCTGGAAAGAGTGTATAATGTATGTTCCAGTGCCCAGACTAGTTCCAGTGTATACTGTACAATGTAGCAAAAGTATCAATCACATTTGTATGTTTTTAAGCTTTTGGAGGACAAAAGCAATGTATACCATGTTGTGTTGTGTGTGAAAAATATATTTAAGGACAGAGATTTAACCTGCCCTGATAACGCCATGTGGGGGCACTATGGCACTGTTTTGTGTGCTTGTTGTTACGACAGTCCAAGCTTATGACGTCTGGAGACATTCTTTGACCGTCATAAACTTTACGCCAGATGGTCCCAGCAGATGTTACGGCATTGAAGTTCTGGCATCACAGCCTCCCAGAGACGTCACAGGCTTCCCCCCATGGTGTCATGTTCAGCTGCTCTGAGATTTCAATTCCAGTCTTACAAATGTTTTCTAATTTCTGTATATTTTCCACAATGTAGGAGAAAGTGTATCTCTGTTTGCACCTCTCCTGTCTTACTATGACCACTTATATGTTCTTCTTAAAAAAGACAAATGTAATGATCTTCCCTCATTTCCCTCCCCCCTCTCTCTCTCTCTCACTCCCCCCCTCTCTCTTTCTCTCCCCCCCTCTCTCTCTCTCTCCCCCCTCTCTCTCTTTCTCTCTCACTCCCTCCCCTCTCTCTCTCTCTCCCCCCCTCTCTCTCTCTCTCCCCCCCTCTCTCTCTCTCTCCCCCCTCTCTCTCTTTCTCTCTCTCTCCCCCCTCTCTCTTTCTCTCTCTCTCTCTCTCCCCCCCTCTCTCTCTCTCTCTCTCTCCCCCCCCCTCTCTCTCTCTCTCTCCCCCCTCTCTCTCCCCCCCCCCCTCTCTCTCTCTCTCTCTCTCCCCCCCCTCTCTCTCTCTCTCTCTCTCTCTCTCTCTCCCCCCCTCTCTCTCTCTCTCTCGCCCCCCCTCTCTCTCTCTCTCTCTCTCTCTTTCTCTCTCTCCCCCCTCTCTCTCTCTCTCTCCCCCCCCTCTCTCTCTCTCTCTCCCCCCCTCTCTCTCTCTCTCTCCCCCCCCCCCCTCTCTCTCTCTCTCTCTCTCTCCCCCCCCCTCTCTCTCTCTCTCTCTCTCTCTCCTCTCTCTCTCTCTCTCTCTCTCTCCCCCCCCCTCTCTCCCCCCCTCTCTCCCCCCCCTCTCACTCTGCCGCCTTCTCTCTCTCTCTCTCTCTCCAACTCTCCCCCCCTCTCACTCTGCCACCCTCCTCTCTCTCTCTCTCTCTCTCTCTCTCTCTCTCCAACTCTCCCCCCCCCCTCACTCTGCCCCCCTCCTCTCTCGCCCCCCCTCTCTCTCTCTCTCTCTCTCTCTCTCTCTCTCTCAGGTGTACAGTACCTGGAGTCAGGCTCTGTTGTGGAGCTCTCGATTCCTTGTAAGGACGCAGAGATCAGCCTCCTGCCCCACGCCACCTTCATGGGTCTCTACAAGCTCTGAACGAACACCGACTCAACACTGACTCAACACAGCGCCAAACACTGACTCAACACTGACCGACACACAGCACAGACTGAACACATGAACACAAAAACCAACACCCACAAGCCGAACAGTGACACACTGTGCTGTGGTTGAAGGCTCAACGCTGGTGCTGAACAAATGTTCTGCTTTGCTCTGTGTGCTGATGTTTGCTCTGGCAGAGTTTTCTGATTGGCTAACGGAGCCTCGGTCTGGTCTTGGCCACAGCTATCCACTCTAAATCTCAGAGGAGGCTAATGTATCATGTTTCTCAATATTTAAGCATGCATTCACACACACACACACACACACATTACATTACATTATAGGCATTTAGCAGACGCTCTTATCCAGAGCGACTTACACAACTTGTTATCCATTCATACAGCTGGATATATACTGAAGCAATTCAGGTTAAGTACCTTGCTCAAGGGTACAACAGCAGTGTCCTACCTGGGAATCGAACCTACAACCTTTCGGTTAAGTCCTTTTCGGAACAAGTCCAGTTCCTTAACCATTACACACACACACACACACACACATACACGCATAAGCACATGCACACACACACACACACACACACACACATACACGCATAAGCACACACACACATACACGCATAAGCACATACACACACACACACATACACGCATAAGCACATGCACACACACACACACACATACACGCATAAGCACATGCACACACACTCACACAAACCCACAGGACTAAATCAGTAGTATGTAAGTTTTCAGATATAATGCTCTAAGGTGTGTGAGTATGAGTGTGTGAATTTGTGAGACTGTGTAATCACTTGAGTGGGAGAGTATTTTTGAGAGTGTGTGTGTGTGTGTGTTTATTGCTCTGGACAGTAAATCCCCAGACAGGAAAGAAATATGTGTGGTACTGGTACTGATGCAGTTATTTCCTTTATAAATGCCTTTCTACTTGCATTATTAAAAAAACATACATATGAATAGAGCTTCCACTGTATGTTAATGATTATGTGGCTGAGACGGGAAATATTCCAGAATTTCCTTCCTGGTTTGGAGAGTCGCTCAGTTAATCCGGGATTTACAATGGGGCTCCTTCCCAGAATTACACACGGACATCCCCTCACACAATAATAAACCACAATGACTCTAATCCTTTTCCCACACACACATGCATGTCACAACCAATCTCGCACTCACACACACACACCAACATGCATACAAGCATACACTCTCTTCCTCACACACACACACACGTTCTGACACACAGCCACACACACTGTTCCACACTCACACAGACACACACTGTTACACACTCACACAGACACACACTCTGTTACACACTCACACAGACACACACTCTGTTACACACTCACACAGACACACACTCTGTTCCACACTCACACAGACACACACTCTGTTCCACACTCACACAGACACACACTCTGTCCCACACTCACACAGACACACACTCTGTTCCACACTCACACAGACACACACTGTTCCACACTCACACAGACACACACACTGTTCCACACTCACACACACACACACACTCTGTTCCACACTCACACACAGACACACACTCTGTTCCACACTCACACAGACACACACTCTGTTCCACACTCACACAGACACACACTCTGTTCCACACTCACACAGACACACACTCTGTTCCACACTCACACAGACACACACTCTGTTACACACTCACACAGACACACACTCTGTTACACACTCACACAGACACACACTCTGTTCCACACTCACACAGACACACACTGTTCCACACTCACACAGACACACACTGTTACACACTCACACAGACACACACTCTGTTCCACACTCACACAGACACACACTGTTCCACACTCACACAGACACACACTCTGTTACACACTCACACAGACACACACTCTGTTCCACACTCACACAGACACACACTCTGTTACACACTCACACAGACACACACTCTGTTACACACTCACACAGACACACACTGTTCCACACTCACACAGACACACACTCTGTTCCACACTCACACAGACACACACTCTGTTACACACTCACACAGACACACACTCTGTTACACACTCACACAGACACACACTGTTCCACACTCACACAGACACACACTCTGTTCCACACTCACACAGACACACACTCTGTTACACACTCACACAGACACACACTGTTCCACACTCACACAGACACACACTGTTACACACTCACACAGACACACACTGTTCCACACTCACACACACACACTGTTCCACACTCACACAGACACACACACTGTTCCACACTCACACAGACACACACTCTGTTCCACACTCACACACACACACACGTTCTGACACACAGACACACACACTGTTCCACACTCACACAGACACACACACTGTTCCACACTCACACACACACACACACTCTGTTCCACACTCACACACAGACACACACTCTGTTCCACACTCACACAGACACACACACTGTTCCACACTCACACAGACACACACACTGTTCCACACTCACACAGACACACACTCTGTTCCACACTCACACAGACACACACTCTGTTACACACTCACACAGACACACACTCTGTTCCACACTCACACAGACACACACTGTTCCACACTCACACAGACACACACACTGTTCCACACTCACACAGACACACACTCTGTTCCACACTCACACAGACACACATTCTGTTACACACTCACACAGACACACACTCTGTTACACACTCACACAGACACACACTCTGTTCCACACTCACACAGACACACACACTGTTACACACTCACACAGACACACACTCTGTTACACACTCACACAGACACACACTCTGTTACACACTCACACACACACACACACTCTGTCCCACACTCACACAGACACACACTCTGTTACACACTCACACAGACACACACTCTGTCCCACACTCACACAGACACACACTGTTCCACACTCACAGACACACACTCTGTTACACACTCACACAGACACACACTCTGTTACACACTCACACAGACACACACTGTTCCACACTCACACAGACACACACTCTGTTACACACTCACACAGACACACACTCTGTTACACACTCACACAGACACACACTCTGTCCCACACTCACACAGACACACAGACACACACTCTGTTACACACTCACACAGACACACACTCTGTCCCACACTCACACAGACACACACTGTTCCACACTCACAGACACACACTCTGTTACACACTCACACAGACACACACTCTGTTACACACTCACACAGACACACACTCTGTTCCACACTCAGACACAGACACACACTCTGTTACACACTCACACAGACACACACTGTTCCACACTCACACAGACACACACTCTGTTCCACACTCACACAGACACACACTCTGTTCCACACTCACACAGACACACACTGTTCCACACTCACACAGACACACACACTGTTCCACACTCACACAGACACACACTCTGTTCCACACTCACACAGACACACACTCTGTTACACACTCACACAGACACACACTCTGTTCCACACTCACACACAGACACACACTCTGTTCCACACTCACACAGACACACACACTGTTCCACACTCACACAGACACACACACTGTTCCACACTCACACAGACACACACTCTGTTCCACACTCACACAGACACACACTCTGTTACACACTCACACAGACACACACTCTGTTCCACACTCACACAGACACACACTCTGTTCCACACTCACACAGACACACACTGTTCCACACTCACACAGACACACACACTGTTCCACACTCACACAGACACACAGACACACACTCTGTTACACACTCACACAGACACACACTCTGTCCCACACTCACACAGACACACACTGTTCCACACTCACAGACACACACTCTGTTACACACTCACACAGACACACACTCTGTTACACACTCACACAGACACACACTCTGTTCCACACTCACACAGACACACACTCTGTTACACACTCACACAGACACACACTCTGTTCCACACTCACACACAGACACACACTCTGTTCCACACTCACACAGACACACACTGTTCCACACGCACACAGACACACACTCTGTTACACACTCACACAGACACACACTCTGTTCCACACTCACACACAGACACACACTCTGTTCCACACTCACACAGACACACACTGTTCCACACTCACACAGACACACACACTGTTCCACACTCACACAGATACACACTCTGTTCCACATTCACACACACACACACGTTCTGACACACAGCCACACACACTGTTCCACACTCACACAGACACACACTCTGTTACACACTCACACAGACACACACTGTTCCACACTCACACAGACACACACTGTTCCACACTCACACAGACACACACTCTGTTCCACACTCACACAGACACACACTCTGTTACACACTCACACAGACACACTCTGTCCCACACTCACACAGACACACACTCTGTTACACACTCACACACACACACACACTGTTCCACACTCACACAGACACACACTCTGTTCCACACTCACACACAGACACACACTCTGTTCCACACTCACACAGACACACACTGTTCCACACTCACACAGACACACACACTGTTCCACACTCACACAGACACACACTCTGTTCCACACTCACACAGACACACACTCTGTTACACACTCACACAGACACACACTGTTCCACACTCACACAGACACACACTCTGTTCCACACTCACACACAGACACACACTGTTCCACACTCACACAGACACACACACTGTTCCACACTCACACACAGACACACACTCTGTTACACACTCACACAGACACACTCTGTCCCACACTCACACAGACACACACTCTGTTACACACTCACACACACACACACACACTGTTCCACACTCACACAGACACACACTCTGTTCCACACTCACACACAGACACACACTCTGTTCCACACTCACACAGACACACACTGTTCCACACTCACACAGACACACACACTGTTCCACACTCACACAGACACACACTCTGTTCCACACTCACACAGACACACACACTGTTCCACACTCACACAGACACACACTGTTCCACACTCACACAGACACACACTCTGTTACACACTCACACAGACACACACTCTGTCCCCTGCCTCATTTTTTGTATCGAACTGTCAATTATCCCAAAACGCAAACTTAAAGGTGGCTCTATCGATTACAGGGTCTTACTGTCTGTAAAATATTCAAAATACTTTTAATAGCCAAAATTATGTTACAATTTATCGTGTCTGACTTTAATCCAACGTTATAATATAAAATATCATAATAAAACTATGTTAATGCCCAAAGCACAATTCACATTTAATCAGCATCATCTGCTGAATGCTGAACATTAAGGATACAAGATTGTATCGCCCTTCGTTCTGTGTGGGCTGGCCACGGGTGTAGCCAAGGTTGCAAGTGGTTGAAAATTCACTTTGCGGTCAGATTAAATTGGAATTACACGTTGTTGGCTAATATAAAAATGTCATTTGAAATATACATTTTATTTTAACTATTAGGTCTCTGCAGTAGGTTTAATATAGCCTACACTTTATAGTAACGTTATGCGTATTGCTATTTGTTATATTCAAATGAAACCTACCTGTTGTCACCTAGAAGCCATCCATCAGTAATACAAATTGCTCACACAGTTGCTCCAAATGTAGCTGTCGTGTGTGCTCTCATTTAGTTCCAGGGCATCACATACAACGTGTAGGCAGTGTTTAACGAGTGTTAGGCTACTTTTCTACACACAGAAGTGTGTTTGTTCTCAGTCGATGCGCCGGTGGGAATTTGCGACCCATCAATTGCAGCAAGAAGTTTTGGGAGACCACTCAGGGCGTAAACGTCTCCTTTCACTTGACGTCTGTGTTGCGGGCTGAATGAAATCAGAAGGCTATTTACAGAGCGTAGTGCTGTCGTGACTTTACGGACAAATTGGACGTTTCGTTGCTTATTCCATAACATTGTCCGATGTCAGACAACCCAAAGAAACCTGCCGGGTGCCAGGAAGCGCAGAGCTGTCACTATTTGAAGGGAGACAGGTAGGGCCGTGCTCTGTTACATGTTAGTATATGGCCTAAGAAGGTCGCATAAGCGTAGCCTAATATTCCATACCTTACAAAAAATACGTTTATAAAAGAAGGCCTAGCCTATGTCTTTACACTTTTTCTGAACTAAATCCCAGATAGTGTAGGCTACTTAAAGTGCACTTTCATTTTAATTTGCAGAAGCGGTTTCAAGTAGCCTATAAGTTTAGAAGTCGTTTATAAATGGTAGTAGCCTATACTTAACTTTTAGTTCCAGGAAATACATGAATACTGGAAATACTTTAAATACATTGGCCTATTTAGCTTTATAAAGTTGTCTACGTAAAATATAGTCTACTTTAAAATAAACTTGATGTACTTAAGTATACATTTAAAAATGAACTTTTATGTAGGCTACTGTGTTTTTGTAAGTGATATCTTTCTAACAACGAATCTCCGTAGTTATCTAAATGGTGGAAGCGATCACAAAGAAGATTCTGCCTCCGTCTCCGCACAATCAAAGTTAACGCCATACTTGCGAGGATGAAATGTTTTGCGAGCAGCCTGTAGTCCTCGCGCTTTTATTTGCGATTTGCGAGGGATGCGCATGCGATGCGTTTTCGTGAAACGCGTTTTGACAAGAAATTGCGATCTGCGACGGGGAATGCCGCATTAAATTGCTTTCAGCCCACTCCATCAACATCCAGGCGATGTGCAATAGTATGTGTAAGGTTACATGTATAGACTATTCGCAATTATCCTGGATCAAACTATGACTGTCATGGTTTTCTTCCTGCTGTTTCCGGGCGTTGCCTCTCGGAGCCGCAAGAGGGCGCTCCAGTCCAGTCATTCTTCTCCCTCTGCGGGACTAATTCCTTACTTGCCTTTATTGTGTTAGGAGGTTCTTATTAAGATTTCTGTTCTCTTTTCACTAAGTCCCTTCCTTGGTTATCTGTCCCTCTATTTGACAGTTTCCTTGGTTTGCCTCGTTCTGTTTACCTTTTTATTTTTAGCTCTTTGATATTTTAAGCTTGGAGGTATCTCTGTTATTTTCTAGTTCTTTTCCGCTCGAGTCTGCGAGCCTTTTGCCCATTTTTCTGTGTCGCTATTCTTTTCTTTATTTCTGATTGCCTCAGCTTTTCGCCCACTTTTTCTGGATAGTTTTTTGTTTGGCATTTATTCGCCGGGAAGTTTATTCTTCCTTTTTTTAGTTCTCCTTTCCCCCTATTAGTGGCTTTTTCTACATCTGTGAAGAACTTTAGGAAACCCCTCACGGTCGCGTTTGGTCCTCCACACCCACCGCCGTCACAATGACTTAGCCTATATTTGCCAATAATTCCTGTAATCTTCTGGGGAGACAATCTTCTGTTACGGGACAATGGCTATCCACATTTATTCTGATTAATCTTATAATGTTTTTAGCAAAGTTTCACATTCATAAATGTAAATTTATTAAAATGAATCTCCATTTTCTAGCCTTCAAGAAAGAAGTTGAGATGTATATTAAAACGATAACTCTTTCTAAAAACCAAAAAGGAATTAAAACTTTGTGCTTCCTATATAATGTCTTCTTATAATTTTATTCTTCGTCCTTCGTATTTTTTAAATTACAGTGACTAGGTTTCCATACTCTCAGCTTCTTAAATCCCCACTAATTTCACCTGTTATTCCATAACTTAACAAAATGATCTAAAGAGAACTAAGAGTCTAATTAGAAAAAATAAATAAATTTGCACCCCATTACAAAATTTATTCTCTGCGTGAGTGCTTTAACTTCATACAGGAGCAGGTCTGTTTCCCCTGCTGTAAATGGCACTTTTCACGGTCTTCCTGGGAAAGTGGACTTAATTATTTTACAGCATTACGCTACCAGTAAAACAGGTTGGTCACATTTCCATAAGCAGGACATTATAAAACAAGGGGAAATATGCGTGAACCTATGGGTTCCCGACCTGACAGCTTTAGTGTATTTAGTGTCGCCATTAAGGCAAAATAACGGTATTTATGTTATTAATCAATATTACAATGCACATAATGAACTTCGGATGAAGCTTCATGGAACAGCCTCATGGAATTGATGTTTGACAATGCTTCATTGTATAATCAAACAAAATTTGTTAAACAAGCAGGCTAATTTCGTATTTTCTAAGGTGAGACTAAAGTCATATTCTGGTATCATATTCTCAGCTGTTGCAGGTGCTTTTAATGAGATTTAACCAAATGTAGCCTATTTTCTAAAATAACAGCACTGTCAGGAATTGCCGGGAACCCGTGCCGGTCTTAAACCCTAATGTTAATGATTATATCAAACCGCTTCATAATGGCTAGTCTGAAAAATATTGATCATACTATTGATCCATATAATCTATTACTTGCTCGCACTACACACGCACGAGCATGTCTGTTTCACAATCATATAAGCAATCCGCCAAGGTGGAAAAGCAGGCTTTTGAAGGGAATGGGATATGACATTTGATTGGTTTATTGCATGTCCAAGTCACACCTATAATTATTGAAGAGATAAAGTTCAGCCCATTTGCACATTGCGCTGTGCTTAGCGCTCATGAAACACGCCATCTAACTAGCAAAAGTGGACTTGGGCCCGAAATACACTTTACGCCATGTGCTTAGACCAAGTGCTAATATCGCCAAGATAGAGCCCCAGAAGTGCATCTTGATGGGTCACATAACGCAGCGCTTCTTCTACTATGGGTTGGGACCCAAAATGGGTCGCGAGAGTTTATGAGGTGGGTCCCGGACTGAGTGTATTTGACGGGTCCCTGAAAGATACTATATTTCTAATTTAGGTCCCAATTTGAAAAGTTTAAAAAGGAATGATGTAATGTAATGGATGAGAGAGGGGGCCGGGGTCAAGTCAGGGAGCAGAGAATAAGATCAGGTGACTCACGCTCCACACTCCACCTTTACGGAGCGGATGTTGTCCATGCGGCAGTCCATGACGTTCTGGCAGGAAGCGGTGAACTCCATCCGCCTGCTGTGGAAGTACTCCTGGTCATAAACTGTGATCTAAAACAGAATAGAACACACACACGCACACACACACACACACACACACATGCCCATGTATGCACACACACAACCGCTAAGCGTTTAGACCAAGCACTAAGATTGCCAAGATAGAGCCCCATACTTTTATTATTAGTTTATAACTTCACGTCAAACCTCCAATGTTTCTTTTACGGTCTGATATACTTTATGTGATGTGTTTCAGGCCCAAAGCAATCAAATCAGAAAAAAAATATTGATGGTCTGTGATCTAGAATTAAAATCAGGTTGCTGCGCACCATCCAGAATTTCAAGCATTCTAAATTCTACATTTGAATGTCAACAACTGGGGAGGGAAATCTTATCCAAAAAAGCCTGTGTGGGTGCAGGTTTTTGTTTTAGCCCAGTACTAAGACACCTGATTCAACTAATTAACTAATCATGGTCTTCAATCAAGACTTTTGATAAGTTGAATCAGGTGTCTTAGTGCCAGGCTAAAACAAAAACCTGCACCCACACCAGCTCTTTTCCCCACTCCTGATCTACAAGCTCAGTCTCCCTGTCCCCCATGTATGTAATTACCAGAGTGGCCACTAGAGGGCGGCATGGTTCTGCAGCTGACCAAATGCATCTGTTTTATCTCCTTTATATCTCTCCTTTTCTCCACAGTCTCTGAGCCAGAGGCGGCTTTGGCTTCGTATTACATTGCTTTGGCATGTCCTGGAAAATAAAGTGCATTTGATAAGAGCTGAGAGACGGTGGAACTACAGGCCACACACAGTACTACAGACAAGCCAGTGACTATTTTACACCCTACAGGCCACACACAGTACTACAGACAAGCCAGTGACTATTTTACACCCTACAGGCCACACACAGTACTACAGACAAGCCAGTGACTATTTTACACCCTACAGGCCACACACAGTGCTACAGAAGAGCCAGTGACTATTTTAAACCCTACAGGCCACACACAGTGCTACAGGAGAGCCAGTGACTATTTTACACCCTACAGGCCACATACAGTACTACAGGAGAGCCAGTGACTGTGTTATACCCTACAGGCCACACACAGTACTACAGGAGAGCCAGTGACTATTTTACACCCTACAGGCCACACACAGTACTACAGGAGAGCCAGTGACTATTTTACACCCTACAGGCCACACAGTACTACAGGAGAGCCAGTGATTATTTTACACCCTACAGGCCGCACACAGTACTACAGGAGAGCCAGTAACTATTTTACACCCTACAGGCCACACACAGTACTACAGGAGAGCCAGTGACTGTGTTATACCCTACAGGCCACACACAGTGCTACAGGAGAGCCAGTGACTGTGTTATACCCTACAGGCCACACACAGTGCTACAGGAGAGCCAGTGACTGTGTTATACCCAACAGGCCACTACTGTTCAGAAACACAGAAGTGCAGCGCGCTCCTGGGGATTGGTGAATTCTGCAATTGCGGGACGTATACTCCGCCCGGCAGTGCAGTGCCCAGGAGAGACACAGGGGACAAATAAGCACCCCTCCACCCCACCCAAACCCACATCACCCGCCGCCCACAATGAGCAGGGCCGCATATTTCCCATGATGCTCTGCTGGGAGACTGGCGTTCAGATTAACAGGCCAGTAAAACCGCCTCAGGAAAAGAGGAAAAAGCTCCTTCAGACCTGTACACAGACAGGGTAAGTGTGTGTGTGTATGTGTATGTGTGTGTGTGTGTGTATGCGGGTAAGTGTGTGTGTGTGTGGGTAAGTAAGTGTGTGTGTGTGTGTGTGTGTGGGTAAGTGTGTGTGTTTGGTGTGTGTGTGTGTGGGGGGTGTGTGTGTGTGAGTGTGTGTGTGAGTGTGTGTGTGTGTGTGAGTGTGCGTGTGAGTGTGTGTGTGAGTGTGTGTGTGAGTGTGTGTGTGAGTGTGTGTGTGTGTGTATATTTGGAGGTGATGTGTATGTGACACTGGGCCAGTATGGAAGGGGGGTATTCACACTGTACTGTATGTATTGGACATTAAGCCGTACTACAGAAGATGGAAGGGACTTTGTCTTTATAAGGAAAAACTGGGGTGGTTATGGGATTAATTTAGAGGTTAGTGCTCCGTCACGGCCACCAGCAGCCTGTCACAGTCCTGCTCCCTCCTTAAATCTCTCCCTCCAGCTACAGCCCTTCATCCTGGCCTGCCCAGCGAGTCCGAGCTGTCCTTCACTTTCCCTGGAAAACTGAATTTATTTTCTCCACAGATACACTGTGGCCATCTGGGCCTGATGTGTTTATTTCTTCAGTACTGAGATATCCCAGCATAGAGATAAGGAGGATGTGCCTTTCTACATTTATCTTACTGTGTGTGTGTGTGTGTGTGCGTGTGTGTGTATGTGAGAGAGAGAGAGAGAGAGAGAGAGAGCCGGAGGGAGGGAAGAGAAAGAGGCAGAAAGGGAGACCTCACACAGGTAAAAGGTCACAGATTGCAGGTAAAATACATATTACAGGCTATATGGGTTACACATCACATTTTACACAATTCAGCTGTAAGATTACAGGTAAAATCAGACTGATCACAGGTTAGATGTGTTTAAAGATGCAAATAATGATTTATGGGAACAGGTTTTGATTGGGCAGGGGCAAAACTGTGTGGAACTGTTGCTTGGAAACTAATTTGGCAAGCCACCTGAGACAAGCGCTCCAGGGCAGGGCCAGAGAGGGGTTCAAGGCGGGGCAGGCCTTCTTAAAGCTTCGCCCACTGGCGGGTTTTGGCGGGACAAAGGGTGATTACATCATTGGAATTTGAACCCTGGAGCGAGCCTGAAAACACCTTTCTACTCTCCTGTCCCAGTGTGTCAGGTCGCACGCTTGTATTTGCTACTCTCCTGTCCCAGTGTGTCAGGTTGCACGCTTGTATTTGCACACACAAGACATTGACACAAGTCCTTTATAGGACCTCCAGCTAAGCACAAGGGGACTGGTTAATACTTATAGCATGGACCTTTTACAAAAAAAAGAGGCGGGGTTATAAAGAGAGGCGTGGCTATGAAGGAAATGTTGGTTATACAGAGAGGCGGGGTTATGAAAGAAAGGTTGGTTTTAAAAGGCGACAGGGTTATGCGGGGGGCAGACGGAGGAAGACGATGCTCTCAACCAAGGAAACCCGAGATCAACAAATGGGCGGGGCAACATAGTATGATATAATCCCCCTGGAGTGTGCTACTCTTAGAGAGGCCTTTCCCACAGTACTGCTCTTACACTGACAGGAAGTTAGAAACAGGAAGTCAAGACTGCTGTGCAGAAAGGGTGACAGGATACAGAAGTTTGTGTCACTGCATGTTTGGGGTCAAAGTCCACAGCTTTGGCTCTGACTGTGGCTACTGTTCCAGGGAGGAGTGTGATTGGATAAGCGCTCATGAGTTAGACACATGCAGGGGGATTAAGTAGAGCAGATCCTTTCAATCCCACACTCCAAGGCTGCAAAATCACTGCAACAAAAACGCCACTAAAAACTAACGCTCTCATCAATGGCACGTGCACACACACACTCGCAGACACACACACACACACACTCGCAGACACACACACACACACACGCCCACGCAGACACACACACACTCGCAGACACACACACACACTCGCAGACACACACACACACACGCCCACGCAGACACACACACATGCAGTGCTCTATTGTCTGAGGCTTTTCTGGTACAGGGTTATTGGCAGTAGATGTAAGAGTGGGAGCTGATAGTAAAGACAAGCAGTTCTGTGTGAAACAGACTCTGATAATTACACACCGTCTCCACAGGATATCTATCAATCCACCCAAACAAATCTATGTCTCACACTGCCACACACAATAATCCCCCTCTCTTCTCTTTTTTCTTAAACTTCCTTCCTTCCCATGCTTTTCAGTCTCTCTCTCTCTCTCTCTCTCTCTCTCTCTCTCTCACTGCACAGACACACAGTACAGACAAACTGCAAACAGACACACAGTACAGACAAACTGCAAACAGACAAACAGTACAGTCAAACTGCAAACAGACAAACAGTACAGACAAACTGCAAACAGACACACAGTACAGACAAACTGCAAACAGACACACAGTACAGACAAACTGCAAACAGACAAACAGTACAGACAAACTGCAAACAGACACACAGTACAGGCAAACAGACACACAGTACAGACAAACTGCAAACAGACACACAGTACAGACAAACTGCAAACAGACAAACAGTACAGACAAACTGCAAACAGACACACAGGCAAATATCCAAAACAGCAAAAATCTGCTAAATGACTGAATTGTATCACAGCACAGACACAAAAAAGAGATTCACAGTATGATACAGTACATGACACTGACATGCCAACATACCACAGACACGTGAAACACCATTTCCCCTTGTGTGGTTACCCTGGTAACACGGTTACCCTCACCGGACTTCCTGCATGTCACGTGTTCCGAGTCCAGTCTAATTTATTTTCAGTGAGAACCATTAATCAAACGGGTCATTGTAAACAGGCCTTCTCTCCAATGAAATAGCAATGCCTGCAGGTGTCCGGAGCTCTGTGTGTGGCTACGCTCTGCTTCAGGGCGCTGTGTGTGGGTACGCTTTGCTTCAGGGCTCTGTGTGTGGCTACGCTCTGCTTCAGGGTGCTGTGTGTGGGTACGCTCTGCTTCAGAGCTCTGTGTGTGGGTACGCTCTGCTTCAGAGCTCTGTGTGTGAGTACGCTCTGCTTCAGGGCTCTGTGTGTGGGTACGCTCTGCTTCAGAGCTCTGTGTGTGAGTACGCTCTGCTTCAGGGTGCTGTGTGTGAGTACGCTCTGCTTCAGGGCTCTGTGTGTGGGTACGCTCTGCTTCAGTGCTCTGTGTGTGGGTACGCTCTGCTTCAGAGCTCTGTGTGTGGCTACGCTCTGCTTCAGGGTGCTGTGTGTGAGTACGCTCTGCTTCAGGGCTCTGTGTGTGAGTACGCTCTGCTTCAGGGCTCTGTGTGTGGGTACGCTCTGCTTCAGAGCTTTGTGTGTGGCTACGCTCTGCTTCAGAGCTCTGTGTGTGGGTACGCTCTGCTTCAGGGCTCTGTGTGTGAGTACGCTCTGCTTCAGGGCTCTGTGTGTGGGTACGCTCTGCTTCAGGGCTCTGTGTGTGAGTACGCTCTGCTTCAGGGCTCTGTGTGTGAGTACGCTCTGCTTCAGAGCTCTGTGTGTGGGTACGCTCTGCTTCAGGGCTCTGTGTGTGGCTACGCTCTGCTTCAGGGCGCTGTGTGTGAGTACGCTCTGCTTCAGGGCTCTGTGTGTGGGTACGCTCTGCTTCAGGGCTCTGTGTGTGAGTACGCTCTGCTTCAGGGCTCTGTGTGTGGCTACGCTCTGCTTCAGGGCTCTGTGTGTGGCTACGCTCTGCTTCAGAGCTCTGTGTGTGGCTACGCTCTGCTTCAGAGCTTTGTGTGTGGCTACGCTCTGCTTCAGAGCTCTGTGTGTGGCTACGCTCTGCTTCAGGGTGCTGTGTGTGAGTACGCTCTGCTTCAGGGCTCTGTGCGCTCTGCTTCAGGGCTCTGTGTGTGGGTACGCTCTGCTTCAGGGCTCTGTGTGTGAGTACGCTCTGCTTCAGGGCTCTGTGTGTGAGTACGCTCTGCTTCAGGGTGCTGTGTGTGAGTACGCTCTGCTTCAGAGCTCTGTGTGTGGGTACGCTCTGCTTCAGGGCGCTGTGTGTGGGTACGCTCTGCTTCAGGGCGCTGTGTGTGAGTACGCTCTGCTTCAGGGCTCTGTGTGTGGGTACGCTCTGCTTCAGGGCTCTGTGTGTGAGTATGCTCTGCTTCAGGTCGCTGTGTGTGGGTATGCTCTGCTTCAGGGCGCTGTGTGTGGCTACGCTCTGCTTCAGGGTGCTGTGTGTGGCTACGCTCTGCTTCAGGGTGCTGTGTGTGGCTACGCTCTGCTTCAGAGCTCTGTGTGTGGGTACGCTCTGCTTCAGGGCTCTGTGTGTGGCTACGCTCTGCTTCAGGGTGTTGTGTGTGGCTACGCTCTGCTTCAGAGCTCTGTGTGTGAGTACGCTCTGCTTCAGGGCTCTGTGTGTGAGTATGCTCTGCTTCAGGTCGCTGTGTGTGAGTACACTCTGCTTCAGGTCGCTGTGTGTGGCTACGCTCTGCTTCAGAGCTCTGTGTGTGGCTACGCTCTGCTTCAGGGTGCTGTGTGTGGGTACGCTCTGCTTCAGAGCTCTGTGTGTGGGTACGCTCTGCTTCAGGGTGCTGTGTGTGGCTACGCTCTGCTTCAGAGCTCTGTGTGTGGGTACGGTCTGCTTCAGGGCTCTGTGTGTGGCTACGCTCTGCTTCAGGGTGTTGTGTGTGGCTACGCTCTGCTTCAGAGCTCTGTGTGTGAGTACGCTCTGCTTCAGGGCTCTGTGTGTGAGTATGCTCTGCTTCAGGTCACTGTGTGTGAGTACACTCTGCTTCAGGTCGCTGTGTGTGGGTATGCTCTGCTTCAGAGCTCTGTGTGTGGCTACGCTCTGCTTCAGAGCTCTGTGTGTGGCTACGCTCTGCTTCAGCGTGCTGTGTGTGGCTACGCTCTGCTTCAGAGCTCTGTGTGTGGGTACGCTCTGCTTCAGGGTGCTGTGTGTGGGTACACTCTGCTTCAGGGCTCTGTGTGTGAGTACACTCTGCTTCAGGGTGCTGTGTGTGGGTACACTCTGCTTCAGGGCTCTGTGTGTGGCTACGCTCTGCTTCAGGGCTCTGTGTGTGGCTACGCTCTGCTTCAGAGCTCTGTGTGTGGGTACGCTCTGCTTCAGGGCTCTGTGTGTGAGTACGCTCTGCTTCAGGGCTCTGTGTGTGAGTACGCTCTGCTTCAGGGCTCTGTGTGTGAGTACGCTCTGCTTCAGGTCGCTGTGTGTGGGTACGCTCTGCTTCAGGGCACTGTGTGTGGCTACGCTCTGCTTCAGGGTGCTGTGTGTGGCTACGCTCTGCTTCAGGGTGCTGTGTGTGGCTACGCTCTGCTTCAGGGCGCTGTGTGTGAGTACGCTCTGCTTCAGAGCTCTGTGTGTGAGTACGCTCTGCTTCAGGTCGCTGTGTGTGGGTACGCTCTGCTTCAGGGCGCTGTGTGTGGCTACGCTCTGCTTCAGGGTGCTGTGTGTGGCTACGCTCTGCTTCAGGGTGCTGTGTGTGGCTACGCTCTGCTTCAGGGCGCTGTGTGTGAGTACGCTCTGCTTCAGAGCTCTGTGTGTGAGTATGCTCTGCTTCAGGGTGCTGTGTGTGAGTACGCTCTGCTTCAGAGCTCTGTGTGTGGGTACGCTCTGCTTCAGGGTGCTGTGTGTGGGTACGCTCTGCTTCAGGGCGCTGTGTGTGAGTATGCTCTGCTTTAGGGCTCTGTGTGTGGGTACGCTCTGCTTCAGGGCTCTGTGTGTGAGTACGCTCTGCTTCAGGTCGCTGTGTGTGGGTACGCTCTGCTTCAGGGCGCTGTGTGTGGCTACGCTCTGCTTCAGGGTGCTGTGTGTGGCTACGCTCTGCTTCAGGGTGCTGTGTGTGGCTACGCTCTGCTTCAGAGCTCTGTGTGTGGGTACGCTCTGCTTCAGGGCTCTGTGTGTGGCTACGCTCTGCTTCAGGGTGCTGTGTGTGGCTACGCTCTGCTTCAGGGTGCTGTGTGTGGCTACGCTCTGCTTCAGAGCTCTGTGTGTGAGTACGCTCTGCTTCAGGGCTCTGTGGGTGAGTATGCTCTGCTTCAGGTCGCTGTGTGTGAGTACACTCTGCTTCAGGTCGCTGTGTGTGGCTACGCTCTGCTTCAGAGCTCTGTGTGTGGCTACGCTCTGCTTCAGAGCTCTGTGTGTGGCTACGCTCTGCTTCAGGGTGCTGTGTGTGAGTACGCTCTGCTTCAGAGCTCTGTGTGTGGGTACGCTCTGCTTCAGGGTGCTGTGTGTCGGTACACTCTGCTTCAGGGCTCTGTGTGTGGCTACGCTCTGCTTCAGGGCTCTGTGTGTGGCTACGCTCTGCTTCAGAGCTCTGTGTGTGGGTACGCTCTGCTTCAGGGCTCTGTGTGTGAGTACGCTCTGCTTCAGAGCTCTGTGTGTGGCTACGCTCTGCTTCAGGGTGCTGTGTGAGTACACACTGCTTCAGGGTGCTGTGTGTGGGTACACTCTGCTTCAGGGCTCTGTGTGTGGCTACGCTCTGCTTCAGGGCTCTGTGTGTGGCTACGCTCTGCTTCAGAGCTCTGTGTGTGGGTACGCTCTGCTTCAGGGCTCTGTGTGTGGGTACGCTCTGCTTCAGGGTGCTGTGTGTGAGTACGCTCTGCTTCAGGGTGTTGTGTGTGAGTACGCTCTGCTTCAGGGCTCTGTGTGTGAGTACGCTCTGCTTCAGGGTGTTGTGTGTGGCTACGCTCTGCTTCAGGGTGCTGTGTGTGAGTACGCTCTGCTTCAGGGCTCTGTGTGTGGCTACGCTCTGCTTCAGGGCTCTGTGTGTGAGTACGCTCTGCTTCAGGGTGCTGTGTGTGGCTACGCTCTGCTTCAGGGCTCTGTGTTGAACGTAATCTGACTGACAGATCGATAGTTTGATTACAATCTTCTGTCCCTGAGGCCTGTCGGACACTAAGAATACTCTGCTGTTATCTTTTTGGCTTTGGGATGTTTTTGGCGAATGTGCTCTCTCACGCTCTTTCTGCAGCGCTGGACACAGACCTGGTGTAGCACTGGCTGGAGGACACATCGCCTTCGCCAGGATGACGATCCAGGATTAAGTTTATTGGTCAATTTGTTGTTTTAATGGAAGCAAGCGTGCAAGGATGTGTTCACCAGCTGCTCTCAATCAGCTGGCGTGTAATTGAGGCTGATTGCGATTACCTGATTGTGATTTCAACTACACGGCCTTTGTGTGTGCGTGTCTGTGTGTGTCTGTGTGTGTGTGTGTGTAGGATAGAGAGAGAGAGAAAGAGAGAGATAGAGAGAGAGGGAGGGAGGGGGGTAAGAGTTATGGTCACATGTGAAAACAGACAGTGGCCAATGATTTTAACTCAGTTATTGTGTACATTGGCTTCATACAGAGGCCAAACAGTCTGGGAAAAATTATGTGGGAACGATCGAAAGAGAGATGTGAGGTGTGTGCACACTAATGTTTTCCACGTTAAATCAACTCTTAAATATATATTTAACTCTGATAGCGTCTATTTTTATCTTTTTATGAATTAACTCTGGATGTTTTATTATGCGAGAGAGAGAGCGGGGTAGAGCTAGAGAGAGACATTTTACCAAAATAATCAGAAATGTGTTAAAAATAACAGTGTGAGTTGTTCTAATACACACACACTCACACATGCAGACATGCAGATACACACACACACACATAGTCTCGCACGCACACACACACATACACACACACACACACTCACACATGCAGACATGCAGATACACACACACACACACACACACATGCAGATACACACACGCACACACACACATACACACACTCACACATGCAGACATTCAGATACACACACACATACACATAGTCTCGCACACACACACACACACACACACTCACACATGCAGATACACACACACACACACATACACACACACACACTCACACATGCAGACATGCAGATACACACACACACATACACATAGTCTCGCACACACATACACACACACACACACTCACACATGCAGACATGCAGATACACACACACACACACTCACACATGCAGATACACACACGCACACACACACACACACACTCACACATGCAGACATGCAGATACACACACACACACACACACACACATACACACACACACACACTCACACATGCAGACATGCAGATACACACACACACACACACACTCACACATACAGACATGCAGATACACACACACACACACTCACATAGACTCACACACACACACACACACACACATACACACACACACACACACTCACACATGCAGACATGCAGATACACACACACACACACACACACTCACACATGCAGACATGCAGATACACACACACACACACACACACACACATACACACACACACACACTCACACATGCAGACATGCAGATACACACACACACACACACACACTCACACATACAGACATGCAGATACACACACACTCACACACACATGCAGTCTTGCGGGATGGAGCCTCTCATGTACCTGAGAGACAGAAGAGTTTACACTTTACAGACCGAGCATAACAGGCCCTGAAGAGCTTATTCATTATTCATGAGACCAGGCACCGCAACTTAATTAGGAAACTCCAATTAAATATGCAAAACAACCATTACCTAAGTGCAGGAGAGGGTTATTACAGCTATACCTGGTTAGATATGTATGAGCACACATACTGTAGACACACACACACACACACACATCACCCCCCCATAGTAAGCACACAGTAATCTTCATTTCATTCCTTGTGGATTTGATAAAATATTTCCTTGGGATTTGCCTCAGTTTGCCTGCCCCCCGCCCCCCGCCAATTGCTAACATAAACAATAATAACATAAACAATAATAACACAAACAATAATAACATAAACAATAATAACATAAACAATAATAACACAAACAATAATAACATAAACAATAATAACATAAACAATAATAACATAAACAATAATAACATAAACAATAATAACACAAACAATAATAACACAAACAATAATAACATAAACAATAATAACATAAACAATAATAACACAAACAATAATAACATAAACAATAATAACATAAACAATAATAACACAAACAATAATAACATAAACAATAATAACACAAACAATAATAACACAAACAATAATAACATAAACAATAATAACACAAACAATAATAACATAAACAATAATAACATTAACAATAATAACACAAACAATAATAACATAAACAATAATAACACAAACAATAATAACACAAACAATAATAACATAAACAATAATAACATAAACAATAATAACACAATAATAACATAAACAATAATAACATAAACAATAATAACACAAACAATAATAACATAAACAATAATAACATAAACAATAATAACACAAACAATAATAACATAAACAATAATAACACAAACAATAATAACATAAACAATAATAACATAAACAATAATAACATAAACAATAATAACACAAACAATTGTGGCGTCCAGCCACACTTTCCTCGGAGAGGAAGGAAGACGGGGAGACAAAGGTGAGTTCAAGGTAAGTATTTTATTTTTCTTTAACTTTTTACAGTGGGTCCGGAGGGTAGCTCCCGTTCCAGCGATCCTGATCCGGGTTTTTCTCCACGTCCAGTCCTTACGTTCTCTTTCTCCTTCTCTCCGGCTGTCGGGGTTTCACTGGTACTCTCAGCTGCCACCTGGGAGTCGGGTAGCCCGTTGGCAGGGATAAAGAAGAGGAGAGGTTAGTCTAGGGTGGGTCGGAAGACCCGTAGTGGAGTGGGGTCGCCGTCGGGAAGGGGCGTCCCTACGCTCCCCGCTTCCGTCCGCGATGGGGAATCGCCGGTTACTCGGCTATCACCGAATCCGTCGTGTTCGGAGTGATTGGGATTTCCACCAGCCGTGAATCCCGTCCAGCTCCGTGTTTTCACGGTGAGTTTCACCTTGTAGCTCCGTCTATTCGTTAACTGTGTCTCGCTTTCCCTCACGCCCTTTTTCCTCCACAGGTTCCGGGACGCCGCGGCTCGGTCACCACCAAGCCTCTTCAGCGTGCTATGGGGAACGAGGAAACAGGTTAGTGCAGAGAGGCATACAACAGTTAATGATCCTTTATCTTACTGGTTCGTTCTAATTCTTTTTCTCCGTCTTTCCTAGATCAGAGAAAGACTCTTCGTCCGTTAGTGAAGGGGTGTCGTTGCGGCGCACACTGCCTCAGTCCTTCACCGTGGCTGTCTTCTCTCTCTCTGAGCTTGTCAGGCTGTCTTTAGTAGCCTGACTGCAGGTGTGGCAATTGCTCCCAGCTGGTCTGGTTCAGCTCCGCCCTAATAGATTTATTAGTCGGCGCTGACCTGGGTCCTGAACCTCTCACTGGGAGTGGCGTCTGTGGCTTCTTCACCTTCGCTCTGTGGCGAGTTAATGCCCTCCTGTCGCCCCATTGCCCCCTAGTGGCACCTGGCGGAGGCGTAGCTGGAGTCCGGTTGCCACATATCCCCCCCCTTAGCTCCGACACCCGTGGTGGAGCGACTGTCAACCCGAGTTCCTCCCGTCTGGATAGGGCGTCTGCGTTGCCATTCTGCTTCCCCGGTCGGTGTTCCACCTGGAATTTGAAATTTTGTAACTCTAAGAACCATCGGGTTACTCGGGCGTTCTTACTCTGGTTAGCCGCCATCCATTTGAGTGGGGCGTGGTCCGTTACCAGGAGGAATTCCCATCCCAGTAGGTAATACTGGAACTTTTCCAGTGCCCACTTCACTGCGAGAGCTTCCAGTTCTACGGTGGCATACTTTTCCTCGTTGCTCAGTAAGCGGCGACTGGCAAAGATGATGGGGTGTTCCACTCCATCTTGGATTTGGGACAACACGGCTCCGAGCCCGGTTCCGGATGCGTCCGTCTGTAAGACAAACTGGCGTTCGTAATTCGGGGTGGCTAGTACGGGTTTGGATATTAGTACCTGTTTTAGCTGATTGAAGGCGTGCTCTGTCTTTTCGGTCCAGCGGACTGTGGAGGGTTGTTTGTTCTTAGTTAGGTCATGTAATGGACCGGCGATCGTGGCGAAGTGGGGAACGAACTGCCTATAGTACCCCACTAAGCCCAGGAATGTTCTCACCTGTTTCTTCATTGTGGGTTGTGGCCAGGTATTGATGCTGTCCAACTTGTTAACCTGGGGTCAGACGCAACCTCGTCCTACTGTATGTCCCAGGTAATTGGCTTCTATGAGCCCCAGATGGCACTTTGCCGGGTTGGCCGTTAGTCCGGCCTTTCGTAAGGCTCTAAGTACTGCTCTGAGCCGGTCCAGGTGGCTCTTCCAGTCGGGGCTGTGGACGATTATATCGTCTAAGTAGGCGGCAGCATACTCTCGATGGGGCCGCAGGACGATATCCATCATCCGCTGGAAGGTGGCCGGCGCTCCATGGACCCCGAATGGGAGGACCCGGTATTGGAATAGGCCATCCGGGGTAGCGAAAGCGGTCTTCTCGCGGGCTCGGGGAGTCAGTGGTACCTGCCAATACCCTCTGGTGAGATCTAGGGTGGTGATGAATCGGGCGGGACCTAACCGCTCGATTAACTCGTCCACTCGGGGCATTGGGTAGGCGTCGTACCTGGAGACTTCGTTTAGCTTCCGGAAGTCGTTACAGAACCTCCAGGTTCCGTTTGGCTTCGGAACTAGTACTACCGGGCTGCACCATGGGCTGTTGGACGGTTCAATTACCCCGAGCCGCAACATTTCCTTTACTTCCTCCCGGATGGCCATTCTTCTGGCTTCCGGGACCCGGTATGGTCGTAGCCGGACCCTCCTTCCAGGTTCAGTCACGATATTGTGCTGTGTGATGTGGGTTCGGCCGGGCTGTTCTGAGAACACATCTCGGAACCCCTCGATGATCTCCCTCAAGTCCTGTTTCTGGGGGGTGGAGAGTTCTTCTCCCATCGGAATTTCCGGGGCTTGAGGGCTACTCCGGGTCGTGGTGAGCGCCTGTATGGGTTGGGGTATCGGGGCTACCCAGCGTTTCAGCAGGTTTACATGGTAGACCTTCTGTTCCACTCTGCGTCCAGTTTGTCTCACTCTGTAGTTCACGGGCCCTACCCGTTCCATCACCTCGTAGGGGCCGTGCCACCGGGCGAGGAACTTACATTCTGTGGTGGGGACAAGTACCAACACTTGTTCTCCTGGTTGGAACTCACGTATCACCGCTCCCCTGTCGAACAACCGCCTTTGTTCCCTCTGGGCCTCCGCCATGTGCTCGTTAACCAGGGGCCAGATCTTCGTTAGGCGTTGTTGCATGGTCTCGACGTGATCAATCAAGGAACGGTTTTGCGAGGGACGTTGTTCCCAGGTCTCTCGTGCCAGATCGAGCAGTCCCCGGGGTCTCCGTCCGTAGAGCAGCTCGAAGGGGGCGAATCCAGTCGATGCCTGGGGTACTTCCCTGATGGCAAATAGTAGGTAAGGTAACAGGCGGTCCCAATCCTTACCGTCGGTCTCAATCGCTTTCCTTAGCATGCTTTTTAAGGTTCGGTTGAATCTTTCCACTAGGCCATCTGTCTGTGGGTGGTACACCGAGGTCCGGACCTGGGTTACCTGCAACAGTCGGCACATCTCTCGGAGAACCTGGGACATAAAGCACGTACCTTGATCAGTCAGAATTTCGCGCGCAATGCCTACCCGACTAAAAAGTAGGAAGAGCTCCCTGGCCACGGTCTTTCCCGTGGCGGTGCGCAGAGGGACTGCTTCAGGGTAACGGGTGGCATAGTCGACGATGACCAGGATATAACGGTGACCCCGGCTGGATTTCGGGAGGGGTCCCACTATATCCATTGCGATGCGGTCGAATGGGACGTCGATAATGGGCATCGGGATCAACGGTGCTCTGCTGCTGGGCCTTGGACAATGCAACTGGCACTGCGGACAGGCCCTGCAGTAGTCCTCCACTGCCTTCTTGATGCCCGGCCAGTAGAACCGTTGTTGGATGCGGTCCAACGTCTTCTCGATCCCCAAGTGGGCTCCCAGGAGGTGAGTATGCCCCAGATATAGCACGTGGTTCACGTGCGTCTTTGAGACCACCAGCTGTTCAATCCGCTCGCCCCGTTCTCTGTGGATACGGTACAGCAGGTTATTTCGCACACAAAAGATGGGAGTGTTGGTATGACTCCCCATCTCTGGAGAGGGGTCCACTAGGCTTCCCCTCCACGCGTTGATCAGACAGGGGTCTTCAAGTTGAGCTCGTCCGAATTCCACTGTGCGACGCTCGGGGCCTGTTTCGAATCCCGGAAGTTCAGGGATCTGCTCTTCTTGCTGGAACGGGGCCGGATCGGAACCGTCCTCTCCCACCTCTCTTCCGTCCTCGGCGACGGTATGTACTGGGCCACTCACCTCCCTTTCTCCCTCTGGCTCCGGGGTTTCGAATCCGGACAGGGTGTCACTGGAGTGTGGGGCCGGCTCACCGTGCGGTTCTGACCTGGGGTTGGCGATCCACGCCTCTGGAGGGTTTATTTTCCTCCCCGTGGGGGGTCGCCTCTTCTTCGTGTCTTCAGCGGGGCCGTGCGGGTGCTCCCAGTAGGTCTTAAACAGGGGACAGTCTCTCCCCAGGAGTACCGGTACTGGTAATTTATCCACCACGGCGACCTTTATGGTGCAGGTCCCACTTGGACTGCGAATCTTGACTAGGCCGGTCGGGTAGGCTCTCTCATCCCCGTGGACACACCCCACTGTTACTTCTGCTCCTTCCGGCCGGTCTACGAAGCTGGCGTGTACGAGGGTGATGCCGCTACCCGAGTCGAGGGTAGCCACCGTGTCCCTTCCCTCTATCGACACCGGGATCCTGGGGGGTGCCATGCCCTCGTGGGCCCAACACGTGGTGACATACAGGGAGGAAGTGGAGTGGTTCTTACCGGTCTGGTTCTGCGTCCCCATGGATTCTTCCTCCCCGGGACAGTCGTTGACCAGGTGACCCCTCCTACCGCACCCGAAGCACCGTCTCAGTGCCGGGTCGAAGGATGGCCTTTCTACTGGTCGGGTCGGCGTTTTCCGATTGGGACCCCGTGTAGGCTTTTCCTCCGATCGCTTTGGGACGGGCGTCGTGGTTCTTCCCCCTGTCAGTAATCGGGTCGTGGCGGAGTGATTCTCCAGCAGTTGAATCATTAGGTCCACACTTCGTGGTCCGTGTTCGGCGACGTACCTTTGAGTTGGTCGGGGTAGGGCCCGTAAAGCTCGGTCAATGAGCAGTCGTTCTTTCCAGTGGGGTCCCTCCCCCTCTTCGAGCCAGTTGTCTAGCAGGCGTCCTAGTTTCATCATCTGAGCTCTAGGGGGCGCCTCTGGATCGAAGGTCCACTCGTGGTACTGCTGTGCTCGTTCCGCCAACCCGTAGCCGTAGTAGGCCAGCACTGCGGTTTTCAGGCTGGCATATGAGGACACCTCTGCTGGGCTGAGATGATGGTAGGCCAGTAGAGCTTCCCCAGTTAAGAACGGGGCGAGGACATAGGCCCACTCTGCTTTGGGCCATGTTTCGCGTAGGGCCGTTCTTTCAAAAATTTCCATGTAGGTCTTTACGTCATCTGTTTCGCACATCTTTAGGAGTACGTCTTTGGGTTTTCGTCCTGCCTTTCGGCCCATGTTCTGTCGACACAGCTCGGCCACGGCTGTTTGGAGCATGGCTTGGGACGTGGAGAGGTTCCCCAGGGCCCCCTCTATTCGGGATTGAGACCCGGCGTCCATGTCTCCGATCTCCTTCTCTTCCCTCTCTTCGAAGAGGACAGAGGACAAATGGTTAACTGAGAGGCGACGTTTTACCTTTAATTCCGGTTTCGCTGCGCTAATCTTCTCTTGGGTCCAGGGAATCGCTAAGACCGCATTCTCCACCATATGTGGCGTCCAGCCACACTTTCCTCGGAGAGGAAGGAAGACGGGGAGACAAAGGTGAGTTCAAGGTAAGTATTTTATTTTTCTTTAACTTTTTACAGTGGGTCCGGAGGGTAGCTCCCGTTCCAGCGATCCTGATCCGGGTTTTTCTCCACGTCCAGTCCTCACGTTCTCTTTCTCCTTCTCTCCGGCTGTCGGGGTTTCACTGGTACTCTCAGCTGCCACCTGGGAGTGGGGTAGCCCGTTGGCAGGGATAAAGAAGAGGAGAGGTTAGTCTAGGGTGGGTCGGAAGACCCGTAGTGGAGTGGGGTCGCCGTCGGGAAGGGGCGTCCCTACGCTCCCCGCTTCCGTCCGCGATGGGGAATCGCCGGTTACTCGGCTATCACCGAATCCGTCGTGTTCGGAGTGATTGGGATTTCCACCAGCCGTGAATCCCGTCCAGCTCCGTGTTTTCACGGTGAGTTTCACCTTGTAGCTCCGTCTATTCGTTAACTGTGTCTCGCTATCCCTCACGCCCTTTTTCCTCCACAGGTTCCGGGACGCCGCGGCTCGGTCACCACCAAGCCTCTTCAGCGTGCTATGGGGAACGAGGAAACAGGTTAGTGCAGAGAGGCATACAACAGTTAATGATCCTTTATCTTACTGGTTCGTTCTAATTCTTTTTCTCCGTCTTTCCTAGATCAGAGAAAGACTCTTCGTCCGTTAGTGAAGGGGTGTCGTTGCGGCGCACACTGCCTCAGTCCTTCACCGTGGCTGTCTTCTCTCTCTCTGAGCTTGTCAGGCTGTCTTTAGTAGCCTGACTGCAGGTGTGGCAATTGCTCCCAGCTGGTCTGGTTCAGCTCCGCCCTAATAGATTTATTAGTCGGCGCTGACCTGGGTCCTGAACCTCTCACTGGGAGTGGCGTCTGTGGCTTCTTCACCTTCGCTCTGTGGCGAGTTAATGCCCTCCTGTCGCCCCATTGCCCCCTAGTGGCACCTGGCGGAGGCGTAGCTGGAGTCCGGTTGCCACACAATAATAACACAAACAATAATAACATAAACAATAATAACATAAACAATAATAACATAAACAATAATAACACAAACAATAATAACACAAACAATAATAACATAAACAATAATAACACAAACTATAATAACATAAACAATAATAACATAAACAATAATAACACAAACAATAATAACATAAACAATAATAACATAAACAATAATAACATAAACAATAATAACAAACAATAATAACACAAACAATAATAACATAAACAATAATAACACAAACAATAATAACATAAACAATAATAACACAAACAATAATAACATAAACAATAATAACACAAACAATAATAACACAAACAATAATAACACAAACAATAATAACACAAACAATAATAACATAAACAATAATAACACAAACAATAATAACACAAACAATAATAACATAAACAATAATAACATAAACAATAATAACACAAACAATAATAACATAAACAATAATAACATAAACAATAATAACATAAACAATAATAACATAAACAATAATAACATAAACAATAATAACACAAACAATAATAACATAAACAATAATAACACAAACAATAATAACACAAACAATAATAACACAAACAATAATAACATAAACAATAATAACACAAACAATAATAACATAAACAATAATAACACAAACAATAATAACACAAACAATAATAACACAAACAATAATAACATAAACAATAATAACACAAACAATAATAACAAAAACAATAATAACAAAAACAATAATAACATAAACAATAATAACACAAACAATAATAACATAAACAATAATAACACAAACAATAATAACATAAACAATAATAACACAAACAATAATAACATAAACAATAATAACACAAACAATAATAACACAAACAATAATAACACAAACAATAATAACACAAACAATAATAACATAAACAATAATAACACAAACAATAATAACATAAACAATAATAACACAAACAATAATAACACAAACAATAATAACACAAACAATAATAACACAAACAATAATAACACAAACAATAATAACACAAACAATAATAACACAAACAATAATAACACAAACAATAATAACATAAACAATAATAACACAAACAATAATAACATAAACAATAATAACACAAACAATAATAACATAAACAATAATAACACAAACAATAATAACACAAACAATAATAACACAAACAATAATAACATAAACAATAATAACATAAACAATAATAACACAAACAATAATAACATAAACAATAATAACACAAACAATAATAACATAAACAATAATAACACAAACAATAATAACATAAACAATAATAACACAAACAATAATAACATAAACAATAATAACACAAACAATAATAACACAAACAATAATAACACAAACAATAATAACAGAAACAATAATAACACAAAACAATAATAACATAAACAATAATAACATAAACAATAATAACACAAACAATAATAACACAAACAATAATAACACAAACAATAATAACACAAACAATAATAACACAAACAATAATAACACAAACAATAATAACATAAACAATAATAACACAAACAATAATAACATAAACAATAATAACACAAACAATAATAACACAAACAATAATAACATAAACAATAATAACACAAACAATAATAACACAAACAATAATAACACAAACAATAATAACAATAATAACACAAACAATAATAACACAAACAATAATAACATAAACAATAATAACACAAACAATAATAACACAAACAATAATAACATAAACAATAATAACATAAACAATAATAACACAAACAATAATAACATAAACAATAATAACACAAACAATAATAACATAAACAATAATAACACAAACAATAATAACATAAACAATAATAACATAAACAATAATAACACAAACAATAATAACACAAACAATAATAACACACAAACAATAATAACACAAACAATAATAACATAAACAATAATAACACAAACAATAATAACATAAACAATAATAACACAAACAATAATAACACAAACAATAACATAAACAATAATAACACAAACAATAATAACACAAACAA
>CM040401.1:80118352-80120852 GCA_022702515.1 Ilyophis sp. 1 JC-2022
CAGACTGCTGCTGGACATGTTTTTAAAAAGGCTCCAGGCATCTTTAATTGAGAGCTGATGTAATGGATGAAATTCAGAAGGACTGGGAGGAGGGTGTGATTGGTCATTCTGGGATCATACCTAATGCTTCTTTTCATCATTCCCATGAAGGGCAAAATAATATTTGATTTAACCAATCAATCAACAATAAGATTCACTTGAAGTTACAGTTTTTTACGATTGCTTTGACTCATTTTGCACAACAAAGTTTCAATGTGCAAAACTCTTAACACAGAATGCTATACTGCTCATTTTGGGTTCAAAATGTAATATAGCATGCAAAATAAAAATACCTGTGTCAAATCAGAGAACATTATATGCAAATGTTTATCATAGCACCAGAACATTGGATATATTTATCGTTGAAGTTTAATTATTGGTGCATTTCCAAATACAACGGCCATTATCAAATAATGCTGTCAAACACAAAATAATTGCCATCAAAAAAGACTATGCAAGGGTCATTTCCTCATAAGTACTTGAAATGATGTACAGCAAGCATCCCTTGTGATAGACTGCAGTGTATATACAGGTGCAGCTCAAAAAATTAGAATATCGTGAAAAAGTTCAATATTTTTTGTCACTCATTTCAGAAAGTGAAACTCATATATTATATAGATTCATTACACATAGAGTGAAATATTTCAAGCCTTTATTTCTTGTAATATTTCTTGTAACATATTTTTAAAGTATCATATTTAATATTTGGTCGCATATCCTTTGCATGCTGTTACTTCCTGAAGTCTGTGACCAATCAACATCAAAAGATTCTCAATATCTTATTTTCAGGTACTGTTACAAGCGATACTATAACCTCTCTGCATTTGAACTGATCTCTATGAGAATTTTGGGGTAAGACTAGATTCAGCTGTAAATTACGCTGGTACAGTATGGAACACATGACTGGCGAAATGGCTGTACGTCATCAAGGGTCTAAGGTATCAAACGAGCCCCAAACCATCACTCTGCGGCCAGATATGGAGTAGATGTGGATGGATCCCTTTAAGGGTTGTTTCTCCTGACTTTTTTCCCCATAGAGTTCTATAGGAAAATGAGTCAGGAGAAATAACCCTTGCAGTGATCCATTGGGCTGTAAACCAGTCTCGCACAGCCAATGCACGATGGAAGTTTACATTGTCCCAGACAATGATGAACACCATCTGAGCATTTGGCTGCACGAGACGATTGTACAGGCCCTCCAGAAAATGTATGAGGCGCATGGAGTTGTATGCCCCCAGCAGAGGGTCACGAGCCTCAACTACATTGCGGGAAATGACAACACACATTGAGATGTTGGCTCCACGCTGTGGCATTTTATGTAGTGGTCAGTGGCGGGCCGTGCATTTCACACCTAGGCCTTCAGTGATGTCCTACACAGTCCTACCTGAATTATTCCACCTCTTAATACCATCATTATGACGCCATGGCTCTAGAAACTATACATTTAGACAGAAACGCAGTATAACCGGGCGTTGCATCACCTTAACCTACAACAGAGTTATATTCATATTTCCGAAGCATTTATAATCAATAAATCCGCATTTACAATTAAGAGTGTTAAACTACCAGCTTTAAGATCGCTTGGATACTGTCAAAACTTTAAAATAAAAGGCGCTTTTAAGGGATTAGTCTACAAAGTTTTATTACAGTAAGTCCACCAAAAGTATGTTAGCTTTAACAAGTTTGTTCGCTAAACAGCGCATTGTCGCACCCAAAGCAGTTTCATTTAAGAAACGTGATGATAAAGACACATAAACTATTCACTGAAAATAAAAGAAAACAAACAAATAATTTGCATTTGTTCATGGGGATATATTTGCAACAGTGGTGAAAGTGTATTCCTAGCCTTGAATGTCCACTTTGACTCGGTAGCGTCGGCTCGCTAGCGTCGGGGTTGGCCGTTCTCTTCTGACGATGTCTAGCTTTTCTTGAAAAGTTTGTCTTGAAAATGGCGTTGTAATTATATCTGCGACCAAATCGATGTCTTCTCCTCCTTCAGCCATTGTGGGTTGAAAAAAAACAGCTTGTAGAAATCTACACAAATTACCTCGTTCAAGTTCAGTTTCCTAGCTATGCATAGCTCTGCCTCTCAATAGTGCGTATCCAATCAAAAGACGTGCACGTGCTGACGTTATCGTACACCTGCTAGCTGGCCCCGGTGTCGACATCTCGACATCTGATTGGTTAACACCACAGGGTTGATTCCGATCACTTTAAGCTACAGGCGCCCGCAATGTTTATTCTGAAGGCCTAAGGGCAGATTTCTTGGACCCTGGCAACACATTATGGCTGAAATATGATTGGATAAAAGCTCTAACATAAAGGCCAGCCCTCCAAATCTCGATCTGAGGCTGGAAGCAGCGCAACCAAGAGGAAAGCTATGAAATGAAGAGAATAGACTATGGGGAATAATTTAATACATATTTGTGGAAAAAATATATCAAAATTACATTTATATTCT
>CM040401.1:80123352-80218352 GCA_022702515.1 Ilyophis sp. 1 JC-2022
AAGTTAGCGGACAGCTTGCGGTTTCCATTTCCTCCCGCTGTGTTACGTTAAAATCTGTCCCAGACCCTGCAGCCTGGCCATAGGCCGAACCTGTTAAACATTTGCCACCTCACGTTTGTTGTGATTTTTATTAATTTAACCAGACTGTGATCCCTGGAATGTCCATTTTAGAGCATACCTGTTTACTGTGCGTTCATGAGACAGGTGTGTAAGGGCTGAGACAGGTGAGAGAGAGAGAGACTTTTTTTTTTTACTTTTTATGTCCTTAGATTGAGAAATAATATTTTACAAACCTTCTACAAAGCTTTTTTTTTTTTAACAGGAATGAGTACATGCAATTAAAACAACTACAATCATCCCTTTCATAGCACTGTCATCAGATATGAATGATCCCAAAGAATAAAAATAACTTCACTGTCTAACAGTGACTATTTGTGAGAAGCAAGCAATCACGTGCTAGTATTTGTGAGCTGCAACCAATCACAAGATTGTGTTTGTGACCAGCAAGCAATCACATGCTAGTATTTGTGAGCTGCAACCAATCACAAGATAGTGTTTGTGACCAGCAAGCAATCACATGCTAGTATTTGTGAGCAGCAAGCAATCACAGTATAGCATTTCTGAGCAGCAACCAATCACATTATAGTGTTTCTAAGCAGCAACCAATCACAAGATAGCATTTCTGAGCAGCAACCAATCACATGATAGCATTTCTGAGCAGCAACCAATCACATGATAGCCTTTCTGAGCAGCAACCAATCACATGATAGTATTTCTGTGCAGCAGCCAATCACATGATAGCATTTCTGAGCAGCAACCAATCACATGATAGTATTTCTGAGCAGCAACCAATCGCATGATAGTATTTCTGAGCAGCAACTAATCAGGAGAGTATTTGTGGCAGGGTGTTTCTCTAGCGCGTGCAGTGCATTTGGAGCGTTTGGGGTTAATAGGAGCCAGCCACTGGAATGCAGCGAGAGGAAAAGGAACCGGGAGGAAGCCGGGGAGCGTAACGCCCTTGTTTACCTCCCTCCTGGAGCCGCGTCAGCTCGACCTGCACAGACAGAGACCTGGCGGGCGTGGCAGATGAGGCGGGCGTGGCAGATGCGTTCTCGCATAACAATCGCGGCAGAAAAAATGCTCCTAACCTCCCGAACCGAGAGAGCTGTCTGAGTAGAGCGGCCGGATCGGTGGTTTTGCGGTTTGTGTTGAACCTGCAGCCGGAGGGGGGGGTTGCAGGTTTAATTCCTGTCTGAGTCACTCTGTGGCGGCTTGAAAGAAGCGTTTTTGTTCCTCCAGCTGCAGGTTAAAAAAGGGATCGGCCCCCGTCCTGTCTAATGAAGCGCTCTCACGCCACCGACAACTTCAGCTTTATACTCAATTCACAGATCAATGTCACATGTACACTTTCCTTCTCTCTTTCTCTTTCTCTCTCTCTCTCCCTCTGTCTATTTCATCTATGCACGCATACACACACATACACGCTATCGCTGATGTTTTGATACTTGGATACACAGATAAGATTCATTTGTTTTTCACAAGGTTTCAGAAGTTCGGGGTTTAGATTCAGTAAAGTGCTCTAAAGTTCTCTGAACTCTAAATGTTTGCTTATTTCTATTGGAGACACAGACAAACTGTCATTCGGTTACTTCACAAAGACTGGTGGTATATTCACTCAGACATCAGCATCTCTCTCTGTACCCCCTACCCCCTCACCATACACTCTAGATGTGTTGTGTGTGTGTGTGTGTGTGTGTGTCTCAGAACCCCACCATACTCTCTAGATGTGTTGTGTGTGTCTCAGAAAACGGTGTTGCTATAAATTAATCCTTTGTCACCGGGTAGATTTTAGCCAGAGAACAGAGCTTTAAAACCCCTCTCTCAGCATTCTGCTCTCAGAAACCCACTTACAACGCTCACGTGATTACCTATCCATTAACCTACAGATTACCTATCCATTCACCTACAGATTACCTAGAATGTGAGAATGTGTACTACAGATTGTGAGAATGTGCGTACCTCTGCACACGATGGTCGTCATACATACGCAATGTTTGGAGTGAGTGTGATATGGCGACACCGTGATAGAAAGGCAAAAACTTTTAAGCAGATTTCCGACTTTCACCCTGAGTGTTCTTTTACGTATTCTTTTACTCAGAGTTTTATACATGTTGCACCTGAACTTTCCATCTCTGTCTGTATCTGACTCAGACCTGGATAGTTTACCGGTGGATGCCAATCCCGCAGATCCCTGGGAATTTTCAATAAAACGTGTTACCAACCAGAATATACTATAATTTATCATTTATGAAGAAAACATATAAGAGAAAAGAATACATATAAGAGAAAAGAATTGGTGAATTTTGTTTTTCAAATGTCTAAGAGTTATTAAAGATGATGACAGGAGGTCAGATCTGATTCAGGTTCCTGAAACATAAACAACATTTTCAATCTCCCCTTTCCCCCACACTATTCCGCTGGTTTTACCCTCATTTCACCATAGAAGAAGAACAAAAGAACTGCTCATGTGGCTTCAGCTTCTTCTATGGTTTTGTGTTTTGTGAGTTTTCTGGCCAAAGTGTCAGGAGTCATAATGAATGTGTGGTTTATTAAGAGGGCTCCGGTGATAACGGACACAAAGAGCTGATTGGCTGAGAGCCGCTGCTGGCGACCGGGAGCCAGGGTCGTGCTCCTGTCACGCACCGTAATCAATCACTGGCAGTTCGGAGTGCTGAATTATTTGGATTTAGGGTAAAAGGGGGGGGGGGGGGTTCACCCAGCATGTGAGAGTGTGATTTCAACAGTTATTGCTTTGTTACAAGTGATAATGATGTTGACCTTTGACCCCCGCCACCGTGCTGACGGTGTCACAGCGTATGGCACTATGGCGGCCGGCGGCATCATGAGCGCGTCGATGAATGGAGCTCTCATATGCGGAGTGCTCTCTCTCCCTCTCCCTCTCTCTCTCTCTCTATCCCTCCCCCTCCCTCTCCCTCATCCATCAAACACTCTGTCATAATATTATTTCTTCAATTATCCCTGACTACCTCTCTCCGTTCCTTCTCTTTTCCCATAACCCCCTGCCCCCCACCCCACCCCATAATAACTGCTGCCTTAAGACACTGTAATAATAACGTTATTTAATTCAACCTGCTATTCCATTAAGCACATGACTCCTGGACTCCTGGACTCCTGTGTGTGTGCGAGCGTGCGTGAGTGAGTGCGTGTGTGTGTGCGTGCGTGAGTGCGTGTGTGTGTGCGTGTGCGTAAGCGTAAGCGCCACTCCATCTAGCCCCCTGCTAGGACGGTAATGACAGCAGAATCACTCTGACATGGATGTTAATTTTAGCTGCAGAGTAAAAAACATTCAATTACGACCAACTCTGCTTCTGTTTCCCTGCTGAGCTAAATGAGGTCTGGTGAAAAACAAAAGAATTAGAAACAGAATTCAGAGTTCAAAAAGACATATGTTAGAAGCAGAGAGAGAGGAACTGATACGAGATGGACCGTGACCAAATGTGAACCAACTGGAACCAGACCGGCTCATTATAGCCCTTTCCCACTGTAGAGCTGGAACCAGACTGGCTCATTATACCCCTTTCTCACTGTAGAGCTGTAACCAGACTGGCTCATTATACCCCTTTCCCACTGTAGAGCTGGAACCAGACTGGCTCATTATACCCCTTTCTCACTGTAGAGCTGGAACCAGACTGGCTCATTATACCCCTTTCTCACTGTAGAGCTGTAACTAGACTGGCTCATTATACCCCTTTCCCACTGTCGAGCTGGAACCAGACTGGCTCATTATACCCCTTTCCCACTGTAGAGCTGGAACCAGACCGGCTCATTATACCCCTTTCCCACTGTAGAGCTGGAACCAGACTGGCTCATTATACCCCTTTCCCACTGTAGAGCTGTAACCAGGCTGGCTCATTATAGCCCTTTCTCACTGTAGAGCTGTAACCAGACTGGCTCATTATACCCCTTTCCCACTGTCGAGCTGGAACCAGACTGGCTCATTATACCCCTTTCCCACTGTAGAGCTGGAACCAGACTGGCTCATTATACCCCTTTCCCACTGTAGAGCTGGAACCAGACTGGCTCATTATACCCCTTTCCCACTGTAGAGCTGGAACCAGACCGGCTCATTATACCCCTTTCCCACTGTAGAGCTGGAACCAGACTGGCTCATTATACCCCTTTCCCACTGTAGAGCTGTAACCAGGCTGGCTCATTATAGCCCTTTCTCACTGTAGAGCTGTAACCAGACTGGCTCATTATACCCCTTTCCCACTGTCGAGCTGGAACCAGACTGGCTCATTATACCCCTTTCCCACTGTAGAGCTGGAACCAGACTGGCTCATTATACCCCTTTCCCACTGTAGAGCTGGAACCAGACTGGCTCATTATACCCCTTTCCCACTGTAGAGCTGGAACCAGACTGGCTCATTATACCCCTTTCCCACTGTAGAGCTGGAACCAGACTGGCTCATTATACCCCTTTCCCACTGTAGAGCTGGAACAGGCTGGCTCATTATAGCCCTTTCCCACTGTAGAGCTGGAACCAGCTCTGTGCGTGTGTGTGTGCATGTCTGTGCATGTGTGTGCCTGAGCGTGTGTATGTGTGTGTCTGTGTGTGTATGTGTGTGTGTGTCTGTGCCTATATGTTATTCAGTGCCTTTTTTCTCAGAGGCAGGCAAATACATCCCCCCACCTACACAGAATTCTGAAAAATGTTCTGTCGTTTTGGCTCCAAAATCTTGATGAGCAGCAAAAAAAAAGTAGTACTCTTAAGCACACACACACACACATGCACACACATAGATGTGCACACACACACACGCACCCATGCATTACACAGACATGCTGCCGATAAAGTCGATATGATGAAATGATGCATACAGATGGCTGGTTGTAGGAGCTGCAGTGGCAGATCTGGCTGCTTTAAAACATCATTACTTTGAGTGATGTTCGGAGCAGAGCCTCACCTCCACGGTAAAATAAACTCACTTTTACAGCCTGACAGCCCCTGACTTTGTAAGCAGCTGACGTGCCCGTATAAGGGCCTGTTAAAATCTGCCGCCGTGACATCACTCGAGGGGGACATTCATCTCTGCCACACCAGGGAAAGCTCTTATGGGTGCGGAAATGGGTTAGGATTGCCTTTTACAAAAAAAAATTATAAAAAAATAAGCCATGTAGTGCCAGAGCGGGGGTCAGCTTGGGGAACAGCCCTGGCATGGGGGCCCACGCATAAATAAAAAATATTACATATAAAAACTATATTTCTATTGTACGCAGAAATATATATATATTTCTATACATATTAGTGAGCAAAATGTACAATTAATTATATTTTTTAAAAACTTGGTGCATCTTCTTAATAGAGGGGGTAGGGGGTTATGGGATTGGGGTAAATAGGGAGGGGGTTATGGAATTGGGGTAAATAGGGTGGGGGTTATGGGATTGGGGTAAATAGAGAGGGGGTTATGGGATTGGGGTAAATAGAGAGGGGGTTATGGGATTGGGGTAAATAGGGAGGGGGTTATGGGATTGGGGTAAATAGGATAGGGGTTATGGGATTGGGGTAAATAGAGAGGGGGTTATGGGATTGGGGTAAATAGGGAGGGGGTTATGGGATTGGGGTAAATAGGGAGGGGGTTATGGGATTGGGGTAAGTGTCAGAGACCAGCACCTGTTTATGAAGCTCAGGTGAAAATATTGATGAGGGATGTTAATTAGCAGGCCATCTGTCAGCAGGCCTAATTGCTCGTAAGCTTAAGAGGAACACTTCTAAGTGCACTCTATTATCCAGGATTTATTTATTTATATATTTATTTGCTCATTTTTATTTATTTCTCTTTATGCTCGGCTCCAGGGCTCCAGCTGGCCTCTAATTGCATGTCAGCATCCTTTGAAGCATGAATAATTGATCACTCTTCAGCATAAGATGGGAAGGCAGACGTGGAGGGACTTTTTTTCACTTTATTCCTGGGTTTTTTCGCTGAAATGTGGCGCAGATGTAAAAGGGCGTGCGCTCCTTCCTTCAGCTCGCGCTGTAAATAGCTCGTCCTCTCAAGGTTCTCATTTTTCTCTCGTGCCCTTTTCTCCTGGTGTGACAGTTCCTCACCGCGATCGCAAACTGCCCCGTCCGTGCGGGACGCCCAAACCTCCCATTCTCTCTGTTAAATCAGAATGGGAGAATAACAGCATGTGAACCACGCGCGGAGTTAAAAACTCAGCACCATGACCAATCGAGGGATTGACCCAACATCCTTAGCAGACAAACAGGCCCGTGAAGCAGTCACTGTGACAGAATAGTCTGGAATGTCTGTCAATTTAAGTCAGTTCTAGAACTCTTGTGCATTGTTTCAATTGTTTCAGCATTAGAATGTTCAGTTAAGAACATCCCCTCGATGGAACACTAACAGCTCGAGGTGGAGGACCAACAGCCAACAGCGAGAAGTGGAGGATCAACAGCTAGCACCAATGGCAGGGGCACTTGGTTCCTGGGGTGGGGCTTAGATTAAGAATGGAATGCAAACCCAGTTTAAGAGGGTAAAACAGGAAAGAAGAACCTGCTTGTGCTCCACCAACAGATGCCTTTCATTCATAAATGAGCACCATACCCATAAGTATTAATATTCCCTGACTTATTAAAAACATTTTAATAGCAGTTAAAGTTTTTCTTTTTTTAAACTAAGTTGACAGTTCTGGGAAAATGTTAAATAAATTCTAAACACATATTAAGAAAAGTGGAAACAGCTGCAATTTTCACCCTGTGACTCTGCTGCTGAATTCATTTTTTAAATGATCTTTTTCCAGAAAAGGCCCTGCTTTTGAACTCAAGCCATTCTTTTTAGTGCTCTCAGATAAATTTGCTGTGACACTCTGATGTAAATGAGCAAGTGTTCAGGCGTAATATATACATTTAACACAAACATTTCTGCCTATGGGTCAGTCATTCAGACCATTTTCCACTGCGGGGAATATGGCTGTGTATGAAACACATTTATAAAGCAAAAATGTTTTCATAGAAAAATCTCACCTAGGGATTCAAACCCATGATCTTCTTACCTGTAATTTCATGGGCCTTGACCACTGCTCTGCTCCGCCTCCCAGTGTGGGCGTGGCCAAAGGTGAGGTCTGAGATATGGGCAGCGGAACCCTGCATATGTTAAAGGTGGTTACCAGGCAACAGCGAGGTTGTGATCCACTGCAGATATCCTGCCCAATGACCGAAAATAACTTTTTTGTGAATTAGTTTTTTTTTTTTTGATGCTTTGAAAATGGTAACCTTCTCCAGGTCAGCAGTGGAACAGTGTTAGCAGTTGGCCTGCAAGTGACAGAATAATAAATTGCCAAATAGCTAATAAATAAGTGCATATAGTTATTCTTAAATAATCATAATGTGTAAAAAATGTTTGATCCCATTTTAAATAAAAATTATCTGATAGCCCTGTAAAAAAAAAGAAAAAAGCTGAAGAAGGCTAGCGTAAGAGCATTAGCAGTGGGGGTGATGGCGAAACTGAATTTAATTAAAAGGTCACGTTGGGGTCAGGTTTCAGTCTGAATGTTTGAGATGCTCTGAAGGCTTCAGTGAGTGTGGAGTAGAGAAAAAGTACACGCTATAGAAAAATTATGATAATTAAGTTATGAGCACTTCTTTCTTTGTACTTTGCAGAATCTCAGCGCTAAAGATGTTCAGTTAAAACACATCTGGGGAAAAAAAGAAAACACAAATATAAACAAAAAAACACAGAACGTGACCGAGGCATGAAACCTGAGCTGAAAACGGAGCTATGTTTTGCTTAGCAACAATGAGCCATATAAAACAAACAGAAGACACAACAGCCAAAGACATTCTGGGAACGCAGAGTCTTAGGGTGGGGCGAAGCATCCATCCGTCTCTTTATGAAACCTAATCTCCTTCTTCTCACAAAAGAAGAAGAAGCTCTTCTTCTCTTTCTTGTACTCTCGTCGGCCGGTTCCACCAGTTCTCAAAGGCCCAAGTTCTGCCGGGCCTACAAGCCTGGGAGTAAAGTGGCAGGAGTGACAGGGCAGAGGAGGGGTAAGGCTGGGGAGCTGGAGTGGACACGATCCCCCTACATCCCTCTTCAGCAGAGAGACCCCAGACCAGAAAACCTTAGCGGGGGGCACAATCCAGGGGTGTTAGCTTTGGTCAGCTGGGTGGACGATCACGGACAGAGGCGAGGGGTAGGTGGTGGTGGTGGGCGGGGCAGTCGAGGTCAGAACCCGGGGGGGTGGAGGGGTGGTGGATTGACCTCGTTCAGCAGGGGTATGTGCGTGCCGTCAAAGATAGGTAGCCAATCAACTGTCTATAATGTTTATGAACCAATGTGACTTTGTCCTGGGAGCGGATTAGTTTTTATTTGGCATGAGATGCGCTTGGGTAGCGTGAGAGTGGAAGATAGAGCCGGAAAGCGTGTGTCTCTCGCCAAAAGTGTGAGAGTTGGCAACCCTGAAAATCCTTCTGACAGACGAGAGCAGAAAGATCAGAACACAGGAAAAGATGGATAGACAGAAGGTGTGGAAAGCAAGAGGAAATTCCTGACAGGCAGGAAGTAGAGAGAGATTGATCAACCCGGTGAGAGCCAGGGAGCAGACTGGTGTCTGGGATTGGGGCAGGCAACCCTGGTCCTGGAGTGGCGTTGACGTTTCTGGTTTTTGTTCCATCTGAGCTTGATTGAAAGAGTTTGATAGATAGGGGTAGATTAGTACAGGGGATTGAGACGCAGCCTAGCATAGGAGTTGTAAAATCAAGGTTCAGAAAGTAAAAGTCCTTTTTTGTCCCAATCACCTGGATTTGCTAATTAGCACAACTCTTCAGCCAGGAGGTTAGTGAAATGAGCTGGTCGAGTTAATGGGTGGAAGAAAAACATGGCCCGGATCTTAACTTTCTGACCCCTGGACTTTCCATCACTGCCTTGCAGGCATGTGGATGGATGGAGGGGTGAACAGACGGATGAGTGCAGGAACAAAGACAAACACAGACAGAATGAGCCGGTCACCGCTGGGCGTGTCGGCACCTTCATGGTTTCCATGGCGATACCAGTTTGACGGACGGCTGGCCATCCTCACAGACATGATTAAAAGATCTGAGTGGGACAGAGGATGAGATGCTCTCCTCTCACAGGGCTGATCTCACAGGGCTGATCTCACAGGGCTGCTCTCACAGGGCTGATCTCACAGGGCTGCTCTCACAGGGCTGGCACTGCGGGGGTTACACTGTGATGAAAGGCCCCGCAGTGAGTCCATTTCAACTGGCTTGAGTGCTGCCAACACACACACACACACACACATACACACGCATGTATGCACACACACACACACACACGCACATACATATACACACGCATGTACGCACACACACACACATATACACACGCATGTACGCACACACACACACACATATACACACGCATGTACACACACACACACACATATACACACACATGTACGCACACACACACACATATACACACGCATGTACACACACACACACATATACACACGCATGTACGCACACACACACACATATACACACGCATGTACGCACACACACACACACACACAAATATACACACGCATGTACGCACACACACACACATATGCAAACACACAAACAGACACGCGCACAAACACGGACACACACTGAGCAACCTGATCCTGTGATGACCTCTTCCCCACTCGTACAGGAGAAGCAGAAAGACCCGATGTTCCCAACTGGAGGTGTGACTCAGCGGAGTGGCGAGCGCACAGCTGTACAGGACCTGCATGATAAGCAGTCCTGCACCATGGCAACCCCCAACAGGAGAGTCTGTGATTATTTTACACCCTACAGGCCACACACAGTACTACAGGAGAGTCCGTGACTATTTTACATCCTACAGGCCACACACAGTACTACAGGAGAGTCCGTGACTATTTTACATCCTACAGGCCACACACAGTACTACAGGAGAGTCTGTGATTATTTTACACCCTACAGGCCACACACAGTACTACAGGAGAGTCCGTGACTATTTTACATCCTACAGGCCACACACAGTACTACAGGAGAGTCTGTGACTATTTTACACCCTACAGGCCACACACAGTACTACAGGAGAGTCCGTGACTATTTTACACCCTACAGGCCACACACAGTACTACAGGAGAGTCCGTGACTATTTTACATCCTACAGGCCACACACAGTAATACAGGAGAGTCTGTGACTATTTTACACCCTACAGGCCACACACAGTACTACAGGAGAGTCCGTGACTATTTTACACCCTACAGGCCACACACAGTACTACAGGAGAGTCCGTGACTATTTTACACCCTACAGGCCACACACAGTACTACAGGAGAGTCCGTGACTATTTTACACCCTACAGGCCACACACAGTACTACAGGAGAGTCCGTGACTATTTTACACCCTACAGGCCACACACAGTACTACATGAGAGTCTGTGATTATTTTACACCCTACAGGCCACACACAGTACTACATGAGAGTCTGTGATTATTTTACACCCTACAGGCCACACACAGTACTACAGGAGAGTCCGTGACTATTTTACACCCTACAGGCCACACACAGTACTACAGGAGAGTCCGTGACTATTTTACACCCTGCAGGCCACACAGGAGAGCCAGTGGCTGCATTTGAATAGTCAAAAAAATAGCTCCTTCTTCCTTTCTTTGCAACTTTTCTTTGACCTCGCCAGAAAATGTAATTGGGTCAAGGAAAAGTTGGAAGGAGAGATTTACAAGGAATCTAGCGTCTACTGTGGAATTCGAACGTCCTTCTCTACCTTGCGTCGTGGTGCGACGTCCAGTCATATTGATGTGACTGTTCAACACAGCGAACTACAACTTCACGAAAAATTACGACAAAAGGCGCATCATTGCCGTCTGCATTTCACTTGAACTTTTCGTTTTATCTCTGCTAAATTTAGCCTCTTAATAAATTTGGTGTATTGTCTGATTGTGTCTTTGTTCGTTTACTTTCTATTATAAGCCACTACTAACCAACAATACTAGCTATTCACACTTACATTTCTGCCATTTCTCAGATGTTCGCGTTGTTGTTTAAATACAGTAATTCGGTAGGTTCCAGAAAACTCAGATGCTTATGAAAACATTGGCGGCATTGCATTGTGGGCCACGAATACTACCTTCCTTCTGAAAAGGACAGTCCAGAGCATCCTTTGTGAAAAGACGGATAAAAGGAATCGTGAAGCTCCTTTCCTTCTCAATATAAGAAATTCGAATGGTCCTTAGCATGGCTGCCTGGGAAATATTTCTGGTTCATGCGATCTAAAGGATCCTTCCTTGCTCAAATTTGACTATACAAATGCAGCCAGTGACTATTTTACACCCGACAGGCCAAACAGTACTACTCCCTCTCTGCAGCGCACTGTTCTTACACTGTTTGATAGTGGTCAGTGAACGGTGGTCAGATGTTAATGTAACTGTTCTTACACCGATAGTGGTCAGATGTTAACGTCACTGTTCTTACACTGATAGTGGTCAGTGAACGGTGGTCAGATGTTAATGTCACTGTTCTTACACTGATAGTGGTCAGTGAACGGTGGTCAGATGTTAATGTCGCTGTTCTTACACTGATAGTGATCAGTGAACAGTGGTCAGATGTTAATGCCACTGTTCTTACACTGATAGTGGTCAGTGAACGGTGGTCAGATATTATTGTCACTGTTCTTACACTGATAGTGATCAGTGAACAGTGGTCAGATGTTAATGTCGCTGTTCTTACACTGATAGTGGTCAGTGAACGGCGGTCAGATGTTAATGTCACTGTTCTTACACTGATAGTGGTCAGTGAACGGTGGTCAGATATTATTGTCACTGTTCTTACACCGATAGTGGTCAGTGAACAGTGGTCAGATGTAAATGTCGCTGTTCTTACACTGATAGTGGTCAGTGAACAGTGGTCAGATGTTAATGTCGCTGTTCTTACACTGATAGTGGTCAGTGAACGGTGGTCAGATATTATTGTCACTGTTCTTACACCGATAGTGGTCAGTGAGCAGTGGTCAGATGTTAATGTCGCTGTTCTTACACTGATAGTGGTCAGTGAACAGTGGTCAGATGTAAATGTCGCTGTTCTTACACTGATAGTGGTCAGTGAACGGCGGTCAGATGTTAATGTCACTGTTCTTACACTGATAGTGGTCAGTGAACAGTGGTCAGATGTAAATGTCACTGTTCTTACACTGATAGTGGTCAGTGAACAGTGGTCAGATGTAAATGTCACTGTTCTTACACCGATAGTGGTCAGTGAACGGCGGTCAGATATTATTGTCACTGTTCTTACACTGATAGTGGTCAGTGAACGGCGGTCAGATATTATTGTCACTGTTCTTACACTGATAGTGGTCAGTGAACAGTGGTCAGATATTATTGTCACTGTTCTTACACTGATAGTGATCAGTGAACAGTGGTCAGATGTTAATGTCGCTGTTCTTACACTGATAGTGGTCAGTGAACGGTGGTCAGATGTTAATGTCACTGTTCTTACACTGATAGTGGTCAGTGAACGGCGGTCAGATATTATTGTCACTGTTCTTACACTGATAGTGGTCAGTGAACAGTGGTCAGATGTTAATGTCGCTGTTCTTACACTGATAGTGGTCAGTGAACAGTGGTCAGATGTTATTGTCACTGTTCTTACACTGATAGTGGTCAGTGAACAGTGGTCAGATGTTAATGTCGCTGTTCTTACACTGATAGTGGTCAGTGAACGGCGGTCAGATATTATTGTCACTGTTCTTACACTGATAGTGGTCAGTGAACAGTGGTCAGATGTTAATGTCGCTGTTCTTACACTGATAGTGGTCAGTGAACAGTGGTCAGATGTTAATGTCGCTGTTCTTACACTGATAGTGATCAGTGAACAGTGGTCAGATGTTAATGTCGCTGTTCTTACACTGATAGTGGTCAGTGAACTGTGGTCAGATGTTAATGTCACTGTTCTTACACTGATAGTGGTCAGTGAACTGTGGTCAGATGTTAATGCCACTGTTCTTACACTGATAGTGATCAGTGAACAGTGGTCAGATGTTAATGTCGCTGTTCTTACACTGATAGTGGTCAGTGAACGGTGGTCAGATGTAAATGCCACTGTTCTTACACTGATAGTGGTCAGTGAACGGCGGTCAGATGTAAATGTCACTGTTCTTACACCGATAGTGGTCAGTGAACAGTGGTCAGATGTAAATGTCACTGTTCTTACACTGATAGTGGTCAGTGAACAGTGGTCAGATGTTAATGTCGCTGTTCTTACACTGATAGTGGTCAGTGAACGGTGGTCAGATGTAAATGCCACTGTTCTTACACTGATAGTGGTCAGTGAACGGCGGTCAGATGTTAATGTCACTGTTCTTACACCGATAGTGGTCAGTGAACAGTGGTCAGATGTAAATGTCACTGTTCTTACACTGATAGTGGTCAGTGAACGGTGGTCAGATGTTAATGTCGCTGTTCTTACACTGATAGTGATCAGTGAACAGTGGTCAGATGTTAATGTCACTGTTCTTACACCGATAATGGTCAGTGAACAGTGGTCAGATGTAAATGTCACTGTTCTTACACTGATAGTGGTCAGTGAACGGTGGTCAGATGTTAATGTCACTGTTCTTACACTGATAGTGGTCAGTGAACGGTGGTCAGATGTTAATGTCGCTGTTCTTACACTGATAGTGATCAGTGAACAGTGGTCAGATGTTAATGTCACTGTTCTTACACCGATAGTGGTCAGTGAACAGTGGTCAGATGTAAATGTCACTGTTCTTACACTGATAGTGGTCAGTGAACGGTGGTCAGATGTTAATGTCGCTGTTCTTACACTGATAGTGATCAGTGAACAGTGGTCAGATGTTAATGTCACTGTTCTTACACCGATAGTGGTCAGTGAACAGTGGTCAGATGTAAATGTCACTGTTTACACTGATAGTGGTCAGTGAACGGTGGTCAGATGTTAATGTCACTGTTCTTACACTGATAGTGGTCAGTGAACGGTGGTCAGATGTTAATGTCGCTGTTCTTACACTGATAGTGATCAGTGAACAGTGGTCAGATGTTAATGTCACTGTTCTTACACCGATAGTGGTCAGTGAACAGTGGTCAGATGTTAATGTCACTGTTCTTACACCGATAGTGGTCAGTGAACAGTGGTCAGATGTAAATGTCACTGTTCTTACACTGATAGTGGTCAGTGAACGGTGGTCAGATGTTAATGTCGCTGTTCTTACACTGATAGTGGTCAGTGAACAGTGGTCAGATGTTAATGTCGCTGTTCTTACACTGATAGTGGTCAGTGAACTGTGGTCAGATGTTAATATTTCTAATTAAGACTGAAGGAGGACAGAACAGGATTAAAAAGGATGGAGTGGGAGTGGGGTTCAGTGTTACTGTGTGTATGTGTGTGTGTGTGTGTGCGTGTGTGCGCGTGTGTATATATGTATGTGTGCGTGTATGAGTGTGTATATATGTATGTGTGTGTGTGTGTGTGTGTGTATATATGTGTGTGTTTGTGCGTGTATATATATATATGTGTTTGTGCATGTGTGTGCGTGTGTATATGTGTGTGCGTGTATATATGTGTGTGTTTGTGCGTGTTTGTGTACGTACAGTGGGAGCAATAATTATTTGATCCCTTACTGATTTTGGAGGTTTGCCCACTTACAAAGAATGGAACTGTGTAGAATTTTAATCATAGGTACATTTTAACATTGAGAGACAGAATATCACAAAATAATCCACAATAACAACATCATATAAACTTTATTATCGTATTTTCGCATGAAATAAGTATTTGATCCATAGAACAATAGGACTTAATACTTGGTGGAGAAACCTTTGTTGGCAAGCACAGAGGTCAGACGTTTGTTGTAGTTTTTCACCAGGTTTGCACAGATCTTGGGAGGGATTTTGGTCCACTCCTCTTTGCAGATCCTCTCCAAATCCTTAAGGTTCCGAGGCTGTCGCTTGGCAACTCGAAGCTTCAGCTCCCTCCACAGATTTTCGATGGGATTTAGGTCTGGAGACTGGCTAGGCCACTCCAGGACCTTAATATGCTTCTTTATGAGCCACTGCTTTGTTGCCTTGGCTGTATGTTTTGGGTCATTGTCATGTTGGAAGACCCATCCACGACCCATTTTCAGTGGGAAGGAGGTTGTCGCCCAAAATTTCCCGGTACATGGCCCCATTCATCCTCCCCTCGATACGGTGAAGTCGTCCTGTCCCCTTAGCTGAGAAACACCCCCAAAGCATAAGGTTTCCACCTCCATGCTTCACAGTGGGGATGGTGTTCTTTGGGTTGTACTCAGCATTTCTCTTCCTCCAAACACGGCGAGTCGAGTTGATGCCAAATAGCTCTATTTTGGTCTCATCTGACCACATCACCTTCTCCCAAGCCTCCTCTGGATCATCCAGGTGTTCTTTGGCAAACTTCAGACGGGCCTGTACATGTGCCTTCTTCAGCAGAGGAACCTTGCGTGCGCAGCAGGATTTTAATCCTTCACGGTGTAGTGTGTTACTGATGGTTCTCTTTGTGACTGTGGTCCCAACTGCCTTCAGGTCATTAACAAGCTCCTCCTGTGTAGTACTGGGCTGATCCCTGACCTTTCTCATGATCATTGATATCCCACGAGGCGAGATCTTGCGTGGAGCCCCAGACCGAGGGAGATTGGCGGTGACTTTGTGTTTCTTCCATTTTCTAATAATTGCTCCAACAGTTGTTAACTTCTCACGAAGCTGCTTGCTTATTTTCTTGTAGCCCATCCCAGCCTTGTGCAGGTCTACAATTTTGTCCCTGATGTCCTTAGACAGCTCCTTTGTCTTGCCCATGGTGGAAACGTTGGAATCTGATTGATTGTGTGGACAGGTGTCTTTTATACAGCTACATAACGATGTAACGAGTTGACACAGGCGTTTTGGGTAATGAGTTGAGATTAGGAGTGCTTCTTAATGGAAAACTAACTGGTCTGTGGGAGCCAGAATTATTGCTGATTGGTAGGGGATCAAATACTTATTTCATGCGAAAATACGATAATAAATTTATAAAATGTATATGTTATTGTGGATTATTTTGTGCTATTCTGTCTCTGAATGCTAAAATGTACCTATGATTAAAATTCTACACCGTTCCATTCTTTGTAAGTGGGCAAACCTCCAAAATCAGTAAGGGATCAAATAATTATTGCTCCCACTGTACGTGTGTCTGTATGTGTATACGTACTGTGTGTGTGTGTGTGTGTGTGTGTGTGAGTGAGAGAGAGAGCATGTTCAGCATGTGTGTGTGTGTGTGTGTGTGAGAGAGAGAGCATGTTCAGCGTGTGTGTGTGTGTGTGTGTGTGTGTGTGAGAGAGTGAGAGCATGTTCAGCGTGTGTGTGAGAGAGCATGTTCAGCGTGTGTGTGTGAGAGAGAGAGCATGTTCAGCGTGTGTGTGTGTGTGAGAGAGAGAGAGCATGTTCAGCGTGCGTGTGTGTGTGTGTGTGTGAGAGAGAGAGAGCATGTTCAGCGTGTGTGTGTGAGTGTGTGTGAGAGAGAGAGCATGTTCAGCGTGTGTGTTTTGCCAATTTTACAAACAGTGCAAAGCCCTGAGCTTTTCAGTGAGACACAATGGAGCGTCTCCACTGAACCCCAGGAGAGGAGTGAACCCCAGTGCAGTCTGAGGGCCAGTGGAGTTACTGTGGGGGGGGGGTGCTTCCATTCCTTGCTTCTGTCCATGCCTGTTTTCCAGGAATGTCTCTAGACCCCTTTTCCTGGGTCAGGTGGAAAAATGGCCTATTTACCCGCCTGCCTGCCTGCCTGCCTGCCTGCCCCACTCCTCCCTCCCCCGCTCTGGGAAATGTACTCGGCCCATGTAAAAATCATTGTGTGAAATCCAGTGGAGTTACTGTGTGTGTGTGTGTTTGTGAGCATGTGTGTGTGTGTGTGTGTGTGTGTGTGTGTGTGTGTGTGTGAGAGAGCATGTGTGTGTGTGTGTGTGTGTGTGTGAGCGTGTGTGTGTATGCCTGTGTGTGTATGCCTGTGTGTTTGTGAGCATGTTTGTGTGTGTGTGTATGCCTGTGTGTTTGTGAGCATGTTTGTGTGTGTTTGTGAGCATGTGAATACCGGCTCGCCTCTCTGTGTGAGTGTGCGTGTGTGTGTGTGTGTGTGTATACCGGCTCGCCTCTCTGACTGTGAGCGTGCGTGTAGCCATGCGTATCCGCTCGTAAAGTGAAAGTAGATTAATAAAGCAGTGCTGCTTTATGGCGCTGTAAATTAAGGTGTGGCAGGGGGGGGGGGGGGTAAACAGCGCAGTCAATCTGCAGTATGAGCAGCTACAGACTCCACACTGTCACACCCATATAAAATATATTTATATACAGACACAAGGCAACAGAATAACAACAACAAACAACCAACACGGTCACTGCTGCTCTGTTCATTTACACCCCTCAATACAAAGGTCAAAGTTCACCAGGGTGTATAGTTTACTGCGGGGAACCCCAGCTTTGGAACCCAGTCTGGTTTCCGATGATGGCAACGTGTGGCTTCAAAAGCAAAGGGAGCATGCAACCAAGGATGCCAAAATCACCGTTAATGATAATAACAATAGTAATCATTAAAAATAATCATTAAAAAATAATTACAATCACAAATATGGCTTTTTTTTCTTCTGAAAGTCCATTCACAAAGGACTCAATAGCATTCTTTTGGTCTCTGAGCAGTGTGCGAACACAAACTTATCTCTGAAGAGCGAACAATGACAGCAGTGTTCAGAAATCACTGTCATCTCATTACAAAAAACCGATCTGTCGTTTAAAAGTCAAAGTGCTCGTATGTTTCTCATCCCTGGAGACAGAGACAGATTTGGGACTGGAGAGCGATGCACAGAGTCCGGCTGGGTTACAACAGCCCGTTCGCTCAGGCTCTGTCTCCATACGTAGAAAAAAATGCAGGTCGATTAAAAACATCCAAATTCCGACCAATCGTGTGCTATCATATCCGTTACCGGGTGAAAAGTCAACTTCTGTCAAATGAAGGAGAAAAAAAAGTCCCAAAGAATTCCATTGGCTGTTTATTGTTCACTGTGATGTCACGTCGCTGTCAGTGTGACGGCATTGTTATGTAATGCCCCATTGTGATGTCATTTACACGTCAGAGGGGCAGGCTCCTCCCAGTAGCTCTCCTGAGACAGCAGCACAATGTCTGTGTGTTTTTGGAGGGCTAGCAGCGGGCCGTTGTGAGGTCCCCTGCTTGCACCCTCAGGTCCTGGATGCTGTGGAGGATTTTACGCTGGTGCCCGGCCAGGGTCACCCCGATACGCAGCAAATCCCTGTAACCCCAAAAGAAAAACAAAAAAAGAGAGTGAGTGCGCGCGTGAGAGAGAGAGAAAGAGAGAAAGAGAGTGAAACCTGGTGTCGTGCTGATGTGCCCTCAGAATGCCCATTAAACTGTCGAGAGTTAATTCTCCCATCCCTTAAACACACACATACAAACCGTACCAGAGACTCCCTTAAACACACACATACAAACCATGCCAGACACTCCCTTAAACACACACATACACACCGTACCAGAGACTCCCTTAAACACACACATACACACCGTACCAGAGACTCCCTTAAACACACACATACACACCGTACCAGAGACTCCCTTAAACACATACATACAAACCGTACCAGAGACTCCCTTAAACACACACATACAAACCATACCAGAGACTCCCTTAAACACACACATACAAACCATACCAGAGACTCCCTTAAACACACACATACAAACCGTACCAGAGACTCCCTTAAACACACACATACAAACCATACCAGAGACTCCCTTAAACACACACATACAAGCCATGCCAGAGACTCCCTTAAACACACACATACAAACCGTACCAGAGACTCCCGTAAACACACACATACACACCGTACCAGAGACTCCCTTAAACACACACATACACACCGTACCAGAGACTCCCTTAAACACACACATACAAACCGTACCAGAGACTCCCTTAAACACACACATACAAACCGTACCAGAGACTCCCTTAAACACACACATACACACCGTACCAGAGACTCCCTTAAACACACACATACAAGCCATGGCAGACACTCCCTTAAACACACACATACAAGCCATGGCAGAGACTCCCTTAAACACACACATACAAACCGTACCAGAGACTCTGGAGGAATTGTTGTGTGGTACAAACAAGAACTAACCAAATTAATTGACCCAGTGAAAATAGGTGAGACTTACCTTTGGCTTAAAATTAGCAGAAAAATGATTGCATCTAAAAAGGATATTTATCTATGTGCAATTAACATCCCCCCCCCATCAGATTCTCTCTATTTTAATGAAAGCATTTTAATCTGCCACTTCCAGGCCCAGGGATGTGTGCTGCTCTGTGGAGACCTAAACGCCAGGACAGGTCATCTCCCTGATTTCCTCACAAGTAAACATATCTCCTGTGTACCACACTCCAATCACACAAACCAGAAACAGCCGCGATAATATCATTAATAAAAACGGTAGACAGGTAGAGTATCTCTGTCAAAACTGTTCTTTATCTGTCTGTATATCATTAATGGTAGGACCAGAGGGGACTCTTTTAGAAGTTTCACTTACAGCTCAGCTTGTGGGAATAATATATTATGCCATTACAGATGTGGACCCCTCCTCCATAAATGCATTCACTGTCAGGCAACAAACCCCCCTATCAGACCATAACCAAATCATTGTATATATAAACAGAACAAACGAGCCAGATAACATACAGACACAGCCCAGTAAGCTGTATGATCTAAAACACACATACAGATGGGCTCCAAACAGTGCAGAAGAATTTGGCAAAGCTATTAACTCACCTGAAATCACAAACCTAACTAACACATTTCTTAACACAAAATACGAACCTAATTAGACAGGCCTAAACTTGGCAGTTAACCATATTCAGGATATATTTGATGAAGCAGCTAAAATATCAAACCTGAAACAAAATAAGAAATGCAACCCAATGAACAATGACAAAGAGAAATGGTTTGATGACGAATGTAACTCAATTCGGAAAAAACTACGGAAATTGTCTAATCAAAAACATCTAATCAAAAACATCTAATCAGCCTCAAAACCCCAGATTTACGCTTGGAGTGAAACATTAAAACAATACAAGAACACTCTATAACAAAAAAAGGAGAATCACCTTAATAAATTTAAAAATCTATTGATCAAAACAAATTCTGGGAAATGTGGAATTTCAGTTCGACACAAAAACCCGCATTAACTTTAATAAATGGTTCAATTTAAAAACAATATTTTGAAAACTTATATAGGGACATTGAACAAGACAAATGAACAAAAGACCAAAATGAAATCAAAGAAAAACGAACATTACTAGAACAATCAATCAAAGACAATCAGAACCCAATTGACACACCAATTACAATGCAGGACTTAACTGAACATCTCAGAACACTAAAACCAAGAAAGGCCTGTGGTTTTGACAACATAAATAACGAAAAGCAGCAACCAGTTAATACAAGAAGCCCGACTGAAATTATTCAACCTGTCACTACATACTGGCTGCTTCCCTGACACCTGGAACCAAGGGCTTATATCCCCGATTTACAAGAGTGGAGATAAATTAGACCCCAATAACTACCGAGGCTTCTGTGTAAGCAGTAATCTTGGGAAGTTATTTTGCAGCATCCTTAATTCAAGAATTATAAACTTTATAAACCTTATCGAGCACAATGTCTTCCGAGTCAAATTGGCTTCCTCCCAAAACACCGCACAACTGATCATATTTACACCCTATACACCCTCATAGATAAACATGTTCACCAAATTAAAAAAGGAAAAATCTTTGCATGCTTTATTGACTTTAAGAAAGCATTTGTCTCTATCTGGCACCAGGGATTAAATTATAAAACACTTCAAAGTGGTATAGAGGGAAACTTATATCACATTATTAAATCAATGTATTCAGAAAACAAATTGACAATCAAAGAACATAATTGTTCACTCAGGGTCGTGGAGTGAGACAGGGCTGCAGCTTGAGTCCAACATTATTCAATATTTACATTAATGAATTGGCCACAATGCTGGAACAATCTGCAGCCCCTGGACTCACTCTACATGACACCGAAATTAAGTTTTTATTATATGCAGACGACCTGGTTCTGCTGTCACCCACAGAACAAGGGCTACAGCAGAACCTGGCTGTCTTAGAAGAATTCTGCCAGTCCTGGGCCCTGGCAGTAAACTTCAAAAAGACCAAAATAATAATTTTCCAGAAAAAGGCCAGGTCTCAGAGAAGCAGGTACAGTTTTACTCTCTGTAACACAATTTTGGAACACACCACAAATTACACATACCTAGGTCTGAAAATAAATGCATCAGGGAGCTTTAACCTAGCAGTGAATGCACTAAAAGACAAAGCCAAAAGGGCATTTTATGCAATCAAAAGAAAGTTTTACAATATAAAAATTCCTGTAAGAACTTGGTTAAAAATAATTGACAGCGTACTACAGCTGATTGTGCTATATGGTAGTGAGGTATGGGGTCCACTTAGCCATCAAGACTATTTACAATGGGACAAAAACCCAGTGGAAACCCTGCATGCTGAATTTTACAAAAACATACTCCAGGTCCACCGAAACACACCAAACAATGCATGCAGGGCAGAATTAGGCCGTTACCCTTTAATTATTAACATTCAAAATTTTTTTGGATCCATCTAAAACAAAGCAAATCAAATTCCCTCCACTATAAGGCCTTTCTATCCCATGAGCTAAGCCCCAATAGAAGTCCTCTCAGTCAGCTGGCCCTGAAACTAACAAACCAAGCGAAAACTAACAATACTAATTATGGCCCGTTTCAGACCAGCACTGCTTCAACTAAAATTAACCAATTCATTAATCTAACAAAAGATTCTTATTTGGAACATTGGAAGATAATGACAAAACAGCAAAACAAACTAAATTGTTATAATATGTTCAAACTAAACTACAAATTGGCAGAATATCTCTCCACTGTCAGAGATATAAAGCAGAGACAGATCCTTACCAAATACAGACTAAGTGATCACAGCCTGGCCATTGAAACAGGAAGACACAAACAAACCTGGCGCCCCAAAGAGGAGAGGACATGTGATCACTGTGAGACAGGGGAGGTTGAGACAGAAATACACTTCCTTCTACACTGCCATAAATATAGGGAAATTCGGAATGATTTCTTTGAAAAAACAACAATACCTCCAAATTTTGTGAAACTTTCAGATGAAGAAAGGTTACCAATTTTACTGGGTGAAGGACACACAGCCCCACTAGCTGCTTTATATATAGCAACTTGCCATCGACGTAGAAGCACAACAGTTAGTTAATAATTTTGTATATCATAAGTCATACATATAGCAGTATGTGTATGATGTTTATGTTTTATGCGTGTTATGTCTATATTTGCTAACAAGTTAAGTTCTTATTTATTTATTGATTATTGATTATTGTTATTATTATTATTATTGTTGTTTGTAACATTTGCTTTGGCAACACAGTACATGTCATGCCAATAAAAGACCTTCAAATTGAAATTGAAAATTGAGTGACAAACAGCATTGGCGCTATAATTAATAATAATATAATTTCCTTCCTGCAGTGAAATACTCGTGCACACGCACATGCCCACATACAAAAAGACATGAATAGAAAGAGGCTAATTCTTCTGTGAATTAAGTATAAAGCTGAAGTTGTCGGTGGCGTGAGAGCGCTTCATTAGACAGGACGGGGGCCGATCCCTTTTTTAACCTGCAGCTGGAGGAACAAAAACGCTTCTTTCAAGCCGCCACAGAGTGACTCAGACAGGAATTAAACCTGCAACCCCACCCCCTCCGGCTGCAGGTTCAACACAAACCGCAAAACCACCGATCCGGCTGCATCACACACCTGACAGACACCACACAATGACACAGACACAAAGAGAGAAATAGACAACAGAAAGACAGACAGACGGATACTGACTCTGTGGAAAGGCGAGTAAAGGACAGAAAGATGAATACTGACTCTGTGGAAAGGTGAGTAAAGGACAGACAGACAGACAGATACTGACTCTGTGGAGATGTGGGTAAAGGACGGACAGACAGACGGACGGATACTGACTCTGTGGAGATGTGGGTAAAATACAGACGGACGGATACTGACTGTGGAGATGTGTGTAAAAGACAGACAGACGGACGGATACTGACTGTTGAGATGTGGGTAAAAGACAGATGGATACTGACTCTGTGGAGATGTGGGTAAAAGACAGACAGATGGATACTGACTCAGCGGAAAGTCGAGTAAAGGACAGACAGACGGATACTGACTCTGTGGAGATGTGGGTAAAGGACAGACAGACGGATACCGACTCTGTGGAGATGTGGGTAAAGGACAGACAGACGGATACTGACTCTGTGGAGATGTGGGTAAAGGACAGACAGACGGATACTGACTCTGTGGAGATGTGGGTAAAGGACAGACAGACGGATACTGACTGTGGAGATGTGGGTAAAAGACAGACAGACGGACGGATACTGACTCTGTGGAGTTGTGGGTAAAAGACAGACGGATATTGACTGTGGAGATGTGGGTAAAGGACAGACAGACGGATACTGACTCTGTGGAGATGTGGGTAAAAGACAGACGGATACTGACTGTGGAGATGTGGGTAAAAGACAGACAGACGGACGGATACTGACTCTGTGGAGATGTGGGTAAAAGACAGACAGATGGACGGATACTGACTGTGGAGATGTGGGTAAAGGACAGACAGACGGATACTGACTCTGTGGAGATGTGGGTAAAGGACACAGACAGACAGATACTGACTCTGTGGAAAGGTGCTCCAGCAGGTCGAAGGCGGTGAAGCCGGCCTGGATAAAGCCCTCCTCGTAGCGCTCCATCTTGATGGCCCTTAGCCACTCCCCCACGGAGCCACAGGCAGAAAGAGGCGGGGCTCCACGGTGATCCAGCAGGGGGTGAGATGGCCTGAGGGGGGCAGGGGTCAGGGGTCAGAAGAGTAGGCGGGAAGGTTAAACAGGCAATCCGACAGACAGGGGGGCGGGTCACTTGATTGATGAGTTTCTGCACTGAGAAACAGGCAGAGGGGCGGAGCCGGGAGCTGTGAGTGACAGGTCCCTGTAGGGGGTTAATGCAGGTATGACAGAGAGTGGATGTGTGAGAGAAAGAGAGAGAGAGAGAGAGGGGGGGGTACAGTCCGCCGCCCCCCAGCCTGCACACCCTCCGCTGCCCCATTCCAAAATTCCACCGCTACAGACGTGAAACCTTCAACAGCTACTGAGGAGAACTCCCAAAAATATCAGTTCCCTCGGTCCGTCTCCCCATCTATGAGCATGTACCAACCCCTCCATCTCTCCCTCTGTCACTCCATCTCTCTCTTTCCTTTCTCCTCCACCATCTCACCCTGCTCCGTCGCGGGCCACCATCTTGAGGGAGGCGGGGTTGCGGATGAGCTTGTCCAGGGCGCTGACGATGGCGCTGAAGCGGGGGCGGGTGGAGCGTTCTTTCTGCCAGCAGTCCAGCATGAGCTGGTGCAGCAGGGTGGGGCAGTCTGGGGGCGGGGGCAGCCGGTAATCCTGCTCTATGGCGTTTATCACCTGGGGGAGGAGCAGGGGGGGTTAGCACTGCAGAAACACTCACTCACACACTCTCACACTGCTCACACACTCTCACACTCTCACACTCTCACACACAACACACACTCACACACACTCACACACTCACACTCACACTCTCACACACTCACACACTCACACACTCACACACTCACTCTCACACACTCACACACTCACACACTCACTCTCACACACTCTCACACACACACACACACACACACACACACACTCACACACACTCACACACACACACACTCACACACTCTCACACTCTCACACACTCACACACTCACACACTCACTCTCACACACTCACACACTCACACACTCACACACACTCACTCTCACACACACACACACTCTCACACTCTCACACTCACACTCACACTCACACACTGCTCTCACACTCTCACACACACACACACAACACACACACACACTCACACACACTCACACACACACACACACTCACACACTCTCACACTCTCACACTCACTCACACTCACACACTCACACACACACAACACACACTCACTCACACTCACTCACACTCACACACACACTCACTCGTGTAAACAGACACAGAGATAGAGATAGAGATAGACAGACACACACACAGGTATAAATAAACACACACACACACACACACATGTAAACACACACACACACTCACATCCTGGTTGCTCATGTCCCAGTAGGGCCTCTCTCCAAAGGACATGACCTCCCACATGACGATGCCATAGCTCCAGGCGTCCGACGCCGAGGTGAACTTCCGGAAAGCGATGGCCTCCGGAGCCGTCCAGCGGATCGGGATCTTACCGCCCTGGGACAGCGGGAGGATGAAGCACCGTTACCATGGAGATAACACTCTTACCATGGGGAGAGCACTGTTACCATGGAGACAACACTCTTACCAGTGAGAACGCACTGTTACCATGGAGACAACACTCTTACCATGGAGAGAGCAACGTTACCGTGGAGACAACACTCTTACCAGGGAGAAAGCACTGTTACCATGGTGAAAGAATGGTTACCACAGAGTGCAGTGAAAGTAGGTAATACCATATAGCTGGGGCTGGAATAATGACAGGATACTTTGAAGGCGGTGAGATGGGGGGGGTTATCAGAATCCCAACAGTGATCTGGTGTGGATGGTGAAATTTGGGGGGGGTCAGTAGGGGGTTTGGTTCATGGTTTTTGGTTATATTTTCATGTTTGTTTTTGTTTATGGATGTAATTTAATGTCCAGTAATTAACACTGCATGAAAATCAGTGTATATGGGGTGGACACGACAGTGCACAATTCTGAAAACGGACCATAGATGTGTATCTGTCATCGGAAACAGACATAATCTCATGCGCAGAGGGTTATCCGAGTCCAGAAATCCCCCATCACAGGCGTGGTCTGGGAGTGTGCACAAGTTTCTGGAAATATACATGTATGTGTGCACAGGAGAAACTACTGCTCAGGGCTCGCGCACGGACATTTCACAGGTCCGATATCTTCCACAAACTCCCCTTTTCATGTACTGTAATGGGATGTACTTTAATGTGCTGTAATATAATGTACTGTAATGGAATGTACTGTAATGTACTGTAATATAATGTACTGTAATGGAATGTACTGTAATGTACTGTAATATAATGTACTGTAATGGAATGTACTGTAATGTAATGTAATATAATGTACTGTAATGTAATGGAATGTAATGTAATGTAATGGGATGTACTTTAATGTGCTGTAATATAATGTACTGTAATGGAATGTACTGTAATGTACTGTAATATAATGTACTGTAATGGAATGTACTGTAATGTAATGTAATATAATGTACTGTAATGGAATGGAATGTAATGTAATGTACTGTAATGTAATGTAATGGACTGTATTACATTCTAATGCTCTGCCTGCATTCTGAGCAGTTGGGGGGGGGGGGGGGGTTCAGGGTCTCTTTAGGTTTAGGGGGGCTGTAGGGGGCGCTGTTTGGGGGTTTGCGGGACACTCAGCAGAGAGCTGGTGTAGGTGGGCTATAGGGGGCGCTGTTTGGGGGTTTGCGGGACACTCAGCAGAGAGCTGGTGTAGGTGGGCTATAGGGGGCGCTGTTTGGGGGTTTGCGGGACACTCAGCAGAGAGCTGGTGTAGGTGGGCTATAGGGGGCGCTGTTTGGGGGTTTGAGGGACACTCAGCAGAGCTGGTGTAGGTGGGCTATAGGGGGCGCTGTTTGGGGGTTTGCGGGACACTCAGCAGAGAGCTGGTGTAGGTGGGCTATAGGGGGCGCTGTTTGGGGGTTTGCGGGACACTCACCAGAGAGCTGGTGTAGGTGGGGTCGGCTGAGTTCTCCTGTAGGAAGCGGGACAGGCCGAAGTCGGACACCTTGCACACCAGGTTGCTGTTGACCAGGATGTTGCGGGCGGCCAGGTCCCGGTGCACGTAGCTCATCTCAGACAGGTACTTCATACCCGACGCTATACCCCGCAGCATCCCCACCAGCTGGATAGGGCTGAACTGTCCGTCATTCAGCTGCGGAGAGAGGGAGGAGCTCAGCACCATGGGAGGACAGGGTCAGAGGATGGATGGATGGATGGATGAGAGGATGGATGGATGTGTGGGGACATGGAAGGACAGACTGACAGAGTGGAAGCCATGTTTTCTCTGAGCCGCTCTGATCAGACGAACAGCCATAATAAACCTGCCCATGATCACATCACACACGGACACACAGAGAGACAGACACACAGACACTGGAACAGAGACAAACACAGATAAACTAGAGAAACAGGCAACAACAGAGAGACATACACACAGACACAGGTCCCTGTAGAAAAAATCACAAACACAGGCACTGACCCGCAGGAAGGAGACAGACAGACACACAGGAAGGAGTGACAGACAGAGACAAACAGAAAAAAAGTCACAGTCAGACAGACAGGAAGGAGAGATAGACAGCCAGCCAGGAAGGGAGGAGTCACAGACAGACAGACAGACAGGAAGGAGTGACAGACAGAGGCACTGACCCGCAGGAAGGCGTCCAGCGCCCCGTTCTCCATGTACTCTGTCAGGATCATGACGGGGCAGCTGGCGGTGATGATGCCCTCCAGATGGATGATGTTTGGGTGCTGAAACTGTCCCATGATGCTCGCCTCGCTCAGGAAGTCTCGCCTCTGCTTGTCCGTGTACCCCCCCTTCAGCGTCTTTATGGCCACGTAGTTCTCCTTCTTCCCAGGGACCCTTAAACGGCCTCGACACACCTCCCCAAACTCACCTGCACAGGGCGCAGCCAGGTAAAGAACACAACACCCCGTCAATCTCACCCGCACAGGGCAGAGCCAGGTAAAGAACACAACACCCTGTCAATCTCACCTGCACAGGGCAGAGCCAGGTAAAGAACACAACACCCTGTCAATCTCACCTGCACAGGGCAGAGCCAGGTAAAAAACACAACACCCTGTCAATCTCACCCGCACAGGGCAGAGCCAGGTAAAGAAAACAACACCCTGTCAATCTCACCTGCACAGGGCAGAGCCAGGTAAAGAACACAACACCCCGTCAATCTCACCCGCACAGGGCAGAGCCAGGTAAAGAACACAACACCCCGTCAATCTCACCCGCACAGGGCAGAGCCAGGTAAAGAACACAACACCCTGTCAATCTCACCCGCACAGGGCAGAGCCAGGTAAAGAACACAACACCCTGTCAATCTCACCCGCACAGGGCGGAGCCAGGTAAAGAACACAACACCCCGTCAATCTCACCTGCACAGGGCAGAGCCAGGTAAAGAACACAACACCCTGTCAATCTCACCTGCACAGGGCAGAGCCAGGTAAAGAACACAACACCCCGTCAATCTCACCCGCACAGGGCAGAGCCAGGTAAAGAACATAACACCCCGTCAATCTCACCTGCACAGGGCAGAGCCAGGTAAAGAACACAACACCCTGTCAATCTCACCCGCACAGGGCAGAGCCAGGTAAAGAGCACAACACCCCGTCAATCTCACCTGCACAGGGCAGAGCACCCAGTTATCTATAATAATAATAATAACAATCATAATAACAATCATAATAACAATAACAATAATAATAATAATTTAATATAGCAACCTATGGTTCTGCAGTGGAAAAGTTTGGGAAGATAAAAATAAATAAAAAAAATACATTTTCTTTCTTAAGTCAAACCAGCAGGCCACCAGCATTGCAGCAATTTGTTTCACAAAATTGCAGCAACAACATTGGAAAGCTGGGAAACGTTATTACATTCCCAGTAACCTGATCACACAGGTGGTGGAGGGGGGCAGAATACCTACAAATAAATTAACTTGAGAGAGAGGGGGATAGGGAGAGGGGGAGTAAGAGAGAGGGGGATAGGGAGAGGGGGAGTAAGAGAGAGGGGGATAGAGAGAGAGAGGGGGAGGAAGAGAGAGGGCGATAGGGAGAGGAAGAGAGAGGGGGATAGGGAGAGGGGGAGTAAGAGAGAGGGGGATAGGGAGAGAGAGGGGGATAGGGAGAGGATGAGAGAGGGGGAGTATGAGAGAGGGGGAGGAGAGGGGGAGTATGAGAGAGGGGGATAGGGAGAGAGGGGGAGGAAGAAAGAGGGGGATAGGGAGAGAGAGGGGGATAGGGAGAGGAAGAGAAAGGGGGATAGGGAGAGAGAGGGGGATAGGGAGAGGGAGAGAGGGGGATAGGGAGAGGGAGAGAGGGGGATAGGGAGAGGAAGAGAGGGGGATAGGGAGGGAGAGGGGGAGTAAGAGAGAGGGGGATAGGGAGAGAGAGGGGGATAGGGATAGGGGAGGAAGAGAGAGGGGGAGAAAGAGAGAAAAAGACAGAGAGAAAGAAGAACACATCGGCCCGTGACTTTATCCTCAGGGTAAACGCACACTACCGTGTGGTTTGGGCTGTGACTGGCACCACGGTGTCTATTACAGCACTGTAGTTTACAGTCGTGCTACTGGCTTTGGATGCATAACTCATCATTTATGTCCCCATGATAACCTGCTACAACTTCCGTTTTAACAGCCCTGCTACTTCACAGACCATAAGTAGGGCTTTGGCATCAAGATGTTCACAGACAAAATGAGTTTGAGAACCTCAATCAATCAGCATTTTTATAGTGTGCGATACCACAGGAGGAGAGAGGCATTTGAAACCGAGAGACGGATTTGGTTTTTGAATATTTATACACACGTCTTGCCATCACTGTTTTCAAACGCACTGGCAACAGAATCCTGTTTATTGTTATGGAGAAAATGCTCATTTGAACTGAAAAAAAGGATTTGTGAAAGAGAGAGAGGGAGGGCAAAGAGAGGGAGGGCAAAGAGAGGGAGAGAGGGGAAAGAAAGGGAGAGGGAGAGAGAGAGAGAGAGGGAGGGGAAAGAGAGGGAGAGGGAGAGAGAGAGAGGGAGGGGAAAGAGAGGGAGAGAGAGAGAGAGGGAGGGGAAAGAGAGGGAGAGAGAGAGAGGGAGGGGAAAGAGGGAGAGAGAGAGGGAGGGGAAAGAGAGACAGAGAGAGGGAGGGGAAAGAGAGACAGAGAGAGGGAGGGGAAAGAGAGACAGAGAGAGGGAGGGGAAAGAGAGAGGGAGGGGGAAGAGAGGGACAGAGAGAGAGAGGGAGGGGAAAGAGAGGGAGACGCACCAGCCCCGATGACCTCCTCGATCTTAACGAAGGACACGTCGATCTCCTTGGCAAACTCGCGCACGGCCTCGTTGGGGTCCTCGTAAGTGAATGGGTCGATGTATACCTTCACACCTGTGTGGGCGTGGTCAAGAGAGGGACAGGGCAAATAAAAAAACACAACAAATGTAGATAAAATATGCGACACTCATAACTGTACATGACATAATGGTGAAATGACTTTTAGTGATAACATGTGTAACAATAAAATAGTACTTTACGACTACAGGAGAATACTATGGGTATAGACTACAGGTGAAGTCTACAGGTATAGACTACAGGTAAAGACTACAGGTGAATACTACAGGTAAAGACTACATGTGAATGCTACAGGTATAGACTGCAGGTGAATACTACAGTTATAGACTGCAGGTGAATACTACAGGTATAGACTGCAGGTGAATACTACAGGTATAGACTGCAGGTGAATACTACAGGTAAAGACTACAGGTATAGACTACAGGTGAATACTACAGGTATAGACTGCAGGTGAATACTACAGGTAAAGACTACAGGTATAGACTACAGGTGAATACTACATGTAAAGACTACATGTGAATGCTACAGGTATAGACTGCAGGTGAATACTACAGTTATAGACTGCAGGTGAATACTACAGGTATAGACTGCAGGTGAATACTACAGGTAAAGACTACAGGTATAGACTACAGGTGAATACTACAGGTATAGACTGCAGGTGAATACTACAGGTAAAGACTACAGGTATAGACTACAGGTGAATACTACAGGTAAAGACTACATGTGAATGCTACAGGTATAGACTGCAGGTGAATACTACAGTTATAGACTGTAGGTGAATACTACAGGTATAGACTGCAGGTGAATACTACAGGTATAGACTGCAGGAGAATACTACAGGTATAGACTGCAGGAGAATACTACAGTTATAGACTGCAGGTGAATACTACAGGTATAGACTGCAGGTGAATACTACAGGTATAGACTGCAGGTGAATACTACAGTTATAGACTGCAGGTGAATACTACAGGTATAGACTGCAGGTGAATACTACAGGTATAGACCGCAGACTTACTTGGGCCCATCAGGTACTGCCCATGTTTGTCACCGATCTCTGTGTCCTTCAGGCTGCTGTGTTTGCTAGAGAGAGAGAGAGAGAGAAAGAAAGAGAGAGAGAGAGAGAGAGGGGGAGCGAGAGAGAGGGAGCGAGAGAGAGGGAGAGAGAGAGAGGTCATTCCTTACCCCCTTGCTCTCCTCTACTCTCTCAGGCTGTTCATTTACTTCCTTCCTTTAAAATATCAACACTTTTCCCAATCCAGTAATAGCATACAGGGAAAGCACACACAAAGCGAGGTGCACAGACTAAAGGGTTAATCAGTAAAACACTGAATCACCGTCACGGTAATCAGCCGCACTATAAACAGCAATCACAGAGTCTCATCTCTCCACAGGTTTAAAGATGTTACATCATCGGGTGCTTAATCCACTCAAACTAATAACCCACCCTTTAGCACAACAGCTGGATTGTGATCAGGTTTTTTTCAGGGTTTGGGAAACTACCCTGAATTTGGAACATCCTTTAAAAATCCTGCCTTCTCCAGAGGCTTAGTCATATGGCCATCTCCTTAAACAGCTCCGCTTACACGCCAGAGTATTACCAGAGTGTAAGGCTAGATAGAGTAGTGTGTGTGTGTAACTTACACAAATCTCTTTAAGTCAGATCCTCTTAAAAGTTTCCTTTTCCCCTGTTGTTTACTGTCTGTAAACTTCTCCCAGTGACTTGTAACCTGATGACAGTTGGCAGCTATAAACCTGTGTTTACCTGCGCAGTGAAAAAGCCTCACTCAACACGCTCCCCATTCCCCGTTACTCTGTCATACTTTCTTTCTCTCTCTCTCTCTCTCTCTCGCTCTCGCTCTCAGCAGTTTCTGTTTTATATTATTTTTTGGAGACACAGTGCAGCCCTCCAGCAGTATAACCCCCCCTCACTGCCCCCAATCGTTGGCACATTCGGCTGTGCCCCTGTGTCAGGCAGGAGGGGCCCCATTTTTAAGGTGGGGAGGGGGGCTCAGGTCCGGGCAGTACGAACGGGAACCGGAGCTCGCTTTCTTCTCACGGGACAAAAATAGCTGCTCTGGCCCCGCCCTCAGGCCCCGTTCCCATGGCGCCGCCCCCACCCCCCCCCCCCCAGGGTCACAGCTATTGTTCTCCCGTCCAGCAGGGCCCGAGTAGCAGCGAGAACAACTACTTCCTGCCCAAACCCCGCCCTCCTTAAACACCCCCCCCCCCCCCCCCCCCCCCCTTTCACTACCCCACCTTTAGCCTTGATGGGAGGCAACGTAGTATAACTGTGCGTGGAGCTGAGAGGCTGCAGGTTTGATTCCCAGGTGGGGGAATCGCTGTTTGTACAGCTGAGCTAAAGGTGCTTATCCAGGCAGAACTGCTTGAGTGTAAATATCCAGGATTACATTTACATTACAGCAGTCTGCTGATCCCCTTATCCAGGCAGAGGCCCACACCGTTAAACGGCTAAAGTGGGAATGTACAGTAATCCCAGGGCACCTGAGGCCTGCTTGCACACACAACGTGAGGTAAAGCGCCAGGAAATGTCCTGGGCGGGTCAGCTAACCAACCCCCCACACCACACCCACCCCAAAATCTCCCCTCTCGCCCCCCCCCCCCCTCTTATGCTCCAGATGACTGACTTTGACTGGAGGGGGGCTTACAAACCACCCCCCCCCCCCCCTTGTGGGGTTTAAATGGCACACACCCATCACACACATGGACACGCCCTCTCGCCCTTCCAATTAAAGACTTAACCGGGTCATCAGGGTTCCTGATAGGCTGGAGGGTTGGATCACCTGAGCCAGGAGTCTGGATTTAAAGTGCTTGTACAGCCTCAGGGAGAAATGCTCCCCCCCCCCTGCAGGGGGGCGACTCCCTGCACCCTCAGTCCCCCACCTGCCTCACACCATTACCGCACACTATGCGTTCCATCCTGTTCTCTCTCTCCTTCATCCACCTCTTTCTCTTTTCCTCTCTCTATCTCTCTACCTTTAGCTCCCTCCCATCGGACATCTCTTCCCCCCCCTCTCTCTCTCCCTCCCTCTCCCCCTCTTTCTCTCTCTCCTCCCTCCAGTCCACATCACTCTTTCCCTCTCCTCATTAATTTCTCCCCATTCTCTCCTCCCATCTCTTGCTTCCTTCCACCATCCCCACTGTCCCCCCCTTTCTCACCGGATGCAGAACACCGCCATGGCGATGATGGAGATGAGCAACAGGGTTCCCATGGCAACCAGGACCCCCGTGACCATCAGCTGGGAATCGGGCGTGTCTACAGAGGGAGGGGATGAGGAGGGAACAAGGGCGGGAGAGAGAGAGAAAGAGAGAGGGGCAGGGAAAGGAGGAAAGGAGGATGGAGGAAGGAGTGAGAAGGGTAGAGAAGAGAGGAGGAAGGTGGAGGAAGGGAGAGAAAGGGGGCGGGGTATGTTAGTACAGCTCTCTCTCAGACTGCAGAGTGAGATAATGCATAAACAGCAGGTCCAGACCTACAGAGTATTTTTGTAATATATAACAGATGGACAGAGAATCTACAGCACATCGTGGGAGAGGAAGAGGGCGCTGCGTACCGTCGGGCAGGGTGCGGACCATCGTGGAGGGGCTGAAGGTCCCGTATCCCGCTACGGTGCGGGCGCGCACCTGGACCTCGTACTCTGTGGCCCGACGCAGATCACTCAACACCACCTCGTTATTAACGCTCTCCTTATACCTGCAAGAGTGTTCATCCTCCTGCCTCTGCTGGGAGAGAGAGGGATCAGGAAGAAAGGAGAGTTTGCAGAGGAGAGGAGAGGGAGAGGAGAGGGGTGGGATGGCAGGGGGAGAGGAGAGGAGAGGGAGAGAGAGAAGCCAGGGCAGGGGGGAGGAGAGAGAGGAAGATTAATTTTTTTACTGGGCACATTTTAATCCAAAAAAGGATTCAGCACACTGCTACAGTTCTGCTACAGACCATTGCATGGTTCTATGGTTGTATAATGTTGTAGGATGGTTATATGATGGTTGCAGGATGGTTATAGGATGGTTGCAGTATGATTGTAGGATGGTTGCATGATGGTTGTAGGATGGTTGCATGATGGTTATGGGATGGTTGCAGTACGGTTGTAGTTTGGTTGTGGGATGGTTGTGTGATGGTTGCAGTATGGTTGTACAATAGTTGTGGTATGGTTGCAGTATGGTTGTTCGATGGTTGTGTGATGATTGCAGTATGGTTGTGGTATGGTTGTGTGATGGCTGTGTGATCATTGTACGATGGTTGTGGTATGGTTGTACGATGGTTGTGTGATGGCTGTGTGATCATTGTACGATGGTTGTACGATGGTTGTGGTATGGTTGTGTGATGGCTGTGTGATCATTGTACGATGGTTGTACGATGGTTGTGGTATGGTTGTGGTATGGTTGTATGATGGTTGTGTGATGGCTGTGTGATGGTTGTACGATGGTTGTGTGATGGCTGTGTGATGGTTGTACGATGGTTGTGGTATGGTTGTACGATGGTTGTGTGATGGTTGTGTGATGGCTGTGTGATGGTTGTACGATGGTTGTGTGATGGTTGTACGATGGTTGTGTGATGGCTGTGTGATGGTTGTTCGATGGTTGTGTGATGGCTGTGTGATGGTTGTACGATGGTTGTGTGATGGCTGTGTGATCATTGTACGATGGTTGTACGATGGTTGTGGTATGGTTGTGGTATGGTTGTATGATGGTTGTGTGATGGCTGTGTGATCATTGTACGATGGTTGTACGATGATTGTGGTATGGTTGTGGTATGGTTGTATGATGGTTGTGGTATGGTTGTACGATGGTTGTGTGATGGCTGTGTGATGGTTGTACGATGGTTGTGTGATGGTTGTACGATGGTTGTGTGATGGCTGTGTGATGGTTGTTCGATGGTTGTGTGATGGCTGTGTGATGGTTGTACGATGGTTGTGTGATGGCTGTGTGATCATTGTACGATGGTTGTACGATGGTTGTGGTATGGTTGTGGTATGGTTGTATGATGGTTGTGGTATGGTTGTACGATGGTTGTGTGATGGCTGTGTGATCATTGTACGATGGTTGTACGATGATTGTGGTATGGTTGTGGTATGGTTGTATGATGGTTGTGGTATGGTTGTACGATGGTTGTGTGATGGCTGTGTGATGGTTGTACGATGGTTGTGTGATGGTTGTACGATGGTTGTGTGATGGCTGTGTGATGGTTGTTCGATGGTTGTGGTTGGGTTCTCACCTTCTCGCAGTAGCGGAGCTGGTACAGCAGGATGGAGTAGTGTGGCTGCTCTGGGCGTGTCCAGTGCAGAGTCAGACTGCTCTCTGTAGCTCTGCTCTGCATGATACCAGAGACCAGCACCGGCACTGCGCACATCACACACACACACACGAACACACACACACACGCACGCACACACACGAACACACACACACGCACACACACACGCGCACACACACACACACACACAGGTTAAGAGCTACTGGAGTTACAAAAATGGACCAGCAATCATACAACATATGAAAGACAAAAGTGAAACTCCAAAACCCACCCTGTTGTAACCCCACCCCTTTGAAAGCCCAACGCTCTCTGACCCCACCCATCCCAAACCCGCCCCTCTCACAGACCCCGCCCCTCTCTCTGACCCCCCCCCCCCCCCCACCCCCCTCACCATCGTGGCTGGTGGTGACGTTGACGCTCTCTCCGGCCGGCTCCCTGTCACTCTGCAGGGAAACCCCGTTCAGGCTTTGTACACTGAAGCTGTAGGTGGTGTGGGGCAGCAGGCCCCAGACGGTGACTCGCCGGGCCGTCAGGCCTGCCTGCGAGGGCCGGTAGCTCACGCTGTCCCCGCAGGCCGAGCACAAGGCACCCAGGGGCCCGCAGAGCAGACAGAGCACCGCGTAGCTCAGGTCCCTCCTCCCGCCGCTGTCCAGCGGCTCGCTCCACTCCAGCGTCACCGACGTGTCGTTTACCTGCGTCACGATGCTACGGGGGGCTGACGGGGGCTCTGTGGGGTGGGGGGGGTGGGGGTGAGGAAACTATTAACTATTCAATGATTCACATTCACGTGCTTCATTGCCAACACAGTCTACAGTATTGCCAAAGCACGTCATTTATTTCTTCAAATGACAGATTTCCAAACTAATAACACAGTAGATGGAAGCTCTGGGGGGTGGGGGGGGTGAGTGTTGGGCAGGGGCGGGGCGTGTGAGGAAACTATTAACTATTCAATGATTCACACGTGCTTCATTGCCAACACATTTCACCACGTTGCCAAAGCACGTAAATTATTCAAATTAAAGCTTTCCAAACACAGGAGACGGGGGCGTGGCATGCAAGGAAATAATGAATTATTCAAGGCTTCACATGTGCCTCTGTGCCAACACGTTCCACCATACTGCCAAAGCACATCATTTACCTCCTCAAATGAAAGATTTCCAACCCAATTACACAGTAATAGTGAGAAAAATATTCTAAAATTATTGAGTTATTTAATTTTAATACGACAGACATATTCCCTGTTGTGTGTACCTCATTCTCTCTGTGGAAAATATAATATCTACAAAAGCCAGATTAAGATTCTTTATTAGCGTGCCAAAACATTGTGTGCCATGACTAATTAAACAATATTTAAACAGTGACAATTTGGATTTAAAACCTGCTAGTTGCATTTTCTCTTTTGCGTGTGTGTTTTTGTGTGTGTATATGTGTGCGTGTGTGAGGTGTGTGGTGTATGCGGTGCGTGTGTGTGCAAGGTTTGTGATGTATGCGTATGCATGTGTGTGTGTGAGAGTGGTGTATGCATGTGTGTGTGCGTGTGTGTGAGAGTGGTGTATGCATGTGTGTGTGCGTGTGTGTGTATGTATGCATGTGTGTGTCTCTCTCCCAGCCTCCCGGACTTGTGTCATGCCCGACTCTGCCAACGTTACAGTTTGTTGTGCAAAACTCATATTGCCAGCGCCTGCCAGATTTAGCAGCCGATTTTTCATTTATTACTTTTCCTTCAACTCAGACTAATCTTTTTTTTTTCACAAACACCCATATTAATAAGGTAATTAGCCCCAGAAACGTATTCATATTTTGCATGAAATAACTGCTCTGCTTCTTAAATTTGAAAATGGCGGTGCCCGTGCGCTGGCGCGTACAGTCACATCAAGGGAAAACACTGGAGGAGAGAGTGAGAGGAGGGAGAGGAGGGAGAGGAAGAGAGAGGGCGCTGAGGGAGGAGGGAGAGGAGGGAGAGGAAGAGAGAGGGAGCTGAGGGAGGAGGGAGAGGACGCTGAGGGAGGAGGGAGAGGAAGAGAGAGGGAGAGGAGGGAGAGGAAGAGAGAGGGCGCTGAGGGAGAAGGGAGAGGAGGGAGAGGAAGAGAGAGGGCGCTGAGGGAGGAGGGAGAGGAGGGAGAGGAAGAGAGAGGGAGCTGAGGGAGGAGGGAGAGGACGCTGAGGGAGGAGGGAGAGGAAGAGAGAGGGAGAGGAGGGAGAGGAAGAGAGAGAGTGTTCCTTTATGGTCCTTGTTTATAAATGCTATAATCTGTCCTCCATGATTTACAAAGCACTGCTGCTTATACACACTCTGGCCCTCGTGCCAATACAGCGCATTTGGATTTGAATTAGAGACACATTCTTTATGGTTACCACTGCAGCCAGACTCAGGCTGTGATTCTGTATGTATGCACATAAAATACTATGCCTTTTACTTTCCATGTAATCCTGTTAGTCTTGTGATGTTGCCATTATTATCTTTCTATATTCACTTAGCAGACAATTTTATTAAGAGCTACTTATGGGCCCATCAGGACTATGATACATGAAAGTGCACATCGCAGGAATTACACATTCAAATGTTATTCACTGTTCTAGCAAATAGTCAATTAAAGAGAGAGAGAGAGAGGGAGAGGGAGAGAGAGGGAGAGGAGGAGAGAGAGAGAGAGAGAGAGAGAGAGAGAGAGAGAGAGAGAGAGAAAGAGAGGGAGATGAATGGCCCCACTATAACTGCCCATTATAAACTAAGATGTAGTCCCCAGAGCGGAGGGCCACAGTACCCGCTCTGTACACCAGCAATTCGGCGGGGGGGGGGGGGGTTGCAGGATTCTGTAGAATGACTGGTATCTTTCTGTACTGTTGGCACTTTAATGTGATAATTCCTCTTCCCTTAAATATAGTAGTTGGTTGTTGTCTGACCGCGTTCCTTAATGAATTAAAGTTACTGGTTTTCTCTTTATACAATCTGCTCCAGAATGGCCTGCTAATTATGCAATAATTGAAATGCCTTGACTTGGAATTAAATCAACTGAATTTCAGTAATTCAATTGAGAGCGAGAGGGAGGGAGGGAGGGAGGGAGAGAGAGAGGGAGAAAGAGAGCGAGAGCAAGAGAGAGGTGGAGGGACTCACTTGTACAGGGTGTGTTAGCGGTGTCTGAGCTGGCGCGGAGGTAACCGGGGCGACAGACACAGGACGCAGCGCCGATACTGGCGGAGTGGCTGTTGCCGGGACAGGGCGAGCACTCGCCGGCTCCAGGTCCAGATTTGAACTGCCCCACCGGACACTCTGTGGGAAGAGGGGATGCCTTATTAAATCACGCAAAATTCTAAATTAAACAAAGTTACCCCCCGCCGCGCCGTGCCGCGCCGCGCCCACGCAGAGACGGCAGCCAAAAGACGCACGAGGCAAAAGGAGGAGGAGTGAATGAATGAATGAAAAGCCATCCCGTTGTTCTCCGAGAGATACAAACACCGTTAAAAGGGATCGGTCTCTGCGGAGCCGCTGCCCGAGGGCTCGCAGACACGAGCCGCACGAACGCAAATAAACCCGCGGCATCGCCAGCACGGGTTCAATCGAGCGCGGAGACCGTCACAGCGCGTCTACGCTCTGCTGCGCGTTTGCCTCTATTCACACACAACATTTATGCTTTATCCTTTAAAAAAAAGAAAAAGAAAGAAAGAGAATCCAATATGAGGCCAAAAATTATTATCTGGTTATCTGCAGTTTCTGTTTTCATCTCTGATGTCTTGTGAGGTCAGACCCCGGAGCAGATTAATTCAATCAAGCATACACTGGGATTTTAATAATCAAGCATACACTGGGATTTTAATAATCAAGCATACACTGGGATTTTAATAATCAAGCATACACTGGGATTTTAATAAAGCATACACTGGGATTTTAATAATCAAGCATACACTGGGATTTTAATAATCAAGCATACACTGGGATTTTAATAATCAAGCATACACTGGGATTTTAATAATCAAGCATACACTGGGATTTTAATAATCAAGCATACACTGGGATTTTAATAATCAAGCATACACTGGGATTTTAACAATCAAGCATACACTGGGATTTTAATAATCAAGCATACACTGGGATTTTAATAATCAAGCATACACTGGGATTTTAATAATCAAGCATACACTGGGATTTTAATAATCAAGCATACACTGGGATTTTAATAATCAAGCATACACTGGGATTTTAATAATCAAGCATACACTGGGATTTTAATAATCAAGCATACACTGGGATTTTAATAATCAAGCATTATACTGGGATTTTAATAATCAAGCATACACTGGGATTTTAATAATCAAGCATACACTGGGATTTTAATAATCAAGCATACACTGGGATTTTAATAATCAAGCATACACTGGGATTTTAATAAAGCATACACTGGGATTTTAATAATCAAGCATACACTGGGATTTTAATAATCAAGCATTATACTGGGATTTTAATATGCAGCCATCTTTGTTTACCATTTCATTCATACATTCCACACATCTTCATTTGCATAATGTTCAGACCTCATTCTCACCCAGGTGTGTTCATGCATTCCATTGTCACACCTGAACCTTTTGTTCTTGTTCATTATTATTCCAGCCTCAACATTCCCATTGTCTTTGCTCTGATTGATTTGACACTAATGTTTTCCACACTACATTGGGAGGATGCAATATGGCATAATCCATAATCCATCCACCTGTAGGAAAACATTCACAGACATCACTGACGATGAATTGCCTGGAGAATGAAAACTAACCAGAAGAACCTTTTCCAGAGAGATTTATAGGGTAACAGAAAAATATAAGTTCATATGGTGGACATAGAAACTCATCAAATGGGATAAACAAAATTGTGATTCAATTAATTTGCACAAGAATGCAATTAAGAAATAATATTTAGAAGTGACAGTGATGTTAATATTCCCCTGCATAGCGCTCGCACTTAGCAGCGCAGTGTAGCACTGTCTTATAGGCCGTGAGATCACACGTGAGAGGAGGACAGCGCTCAGTTATAATGGGGGAAAAAACCGCACTCAAGGACGCTTTCTGATAGCAGATCGTACATGCGATCTAACAAATAATCCGGAGTAAAATATTTAACAAATCAAACAACAAAAAAGCCCAAACACCCAATGCAGCTGGTTTCATGTAAATTTGAGGACAAGGCTTCAAAACTGAATTACAGTTACAAGACGCGAGTTTTCCGTTGAAGCATCAACTCAAAAAGCCGAGAAGCCATTACGTCCTTTGTCACGCTCGTAGCTTTATTTTTTACGGCGACTTTGGGAAGTGTAGGCTATTCACGCCTGTCACTGGGAAAATATGGGTTCGCTACTTTTTATAGCTGCTTTTTGATAACACTAGCCGACAACATTTCTTGTTATTTGCCCAGCGGAGTCCGATCGGGGGGTTGAGTCCAGGCTCCAAAAAAGACTACCGTCAGCTTTTCCCACATCCCAGAGCACATTTATCATTAACCAAACAATTTTAAAAAATGAAGATAAAACAAAGGTGTTAACTGTGTGTTGCACAGGAAGCGGGAGGACGGCGCAGAAAAGGCTCGCGTCAGCCTAATCAGAGGCCAGGGTGACTTCATTACAATTCAACAGTGGCTTCCTTTCCCAGCCGTATTAATAGCCTCTCTTTGTTAAACAGTTAGCGCGCAAAATGTGTTATCCTCTTTCTGTGTGTCTGCAAATTTCTACAATAATAAACGCCGAGTTAACTGATAAGAGAGAGAGAGAGAGAGAGAGAGAGAAATAGAGAAATAGAGAGAGAGAGCGAGAGAGCTAGTCGTTGTCATTATTAGTCTTCATTTTATTTGCTTCATTGCTTAACGGTCTCCACATATAATAATAAAAATTTAATTCAGCAATATTTGGAATTCTATTTAAAGTTTTATTGGCATGGCAATACCTAGCACTTGCCATGTCAATAAAGCAAATTAGAATTTCAGATATTATAAATGTAAATATATCTATATACACTGCTCAAAGAAATTAAGGGAACACTTAATCAACACAGTATAACACCAAGTCAGTTAAACTTCTGGGATATCGATCTGTCCAGTTAGGAAGCGTAAACGATTGTCAATCAATTTCACCTGCTTTGGTGCAAATGAAAGTGACAACAGATGGATAGGAGAGGCAACAGCAAGACAACACCCAAAAAGTAAATGGTTTTGCAGGTGGTGGCCACAGACCATTTCTCTCTCCTTATCCTTCCTGACTAATTTTTCTCTAGTTTTGCATTTTGCTAGTGCTCTTGTCACTACTGGTAGCATGAGGCGGTACCTGCAGCCCATTCAGGTTGCACAGGTAATCCAGCTCCTCCAGGATGGCACATCCATACGTGCCATTGCAAGAAGGTTTGCTGTCTCCCAGCACAGTCTCAAGAGCGTGGAGGAGATACCGGGATATGGGCCATTAAACAAGGAGAGCTGGACAGGGCCGTAGAAGGGCAACAACCCAGCGGCAGGACCGGTATCTGCTCCTTTGTGCGAGGAGGAACAGGAGGTGCACTGCCAGAGTCCTACAAAATGACCTCCAGCGGGCTACTCGTGTGCATGTTTCTGATCAAACTGTCAGAAACAGACTCCATGAGGGCCCAACGTCCTGTAGTGGGACTTGTGCTCACAGCACAGCACCGTGCGGCTCGATTGGCATTTGACAGAAAACACCAGAATTGGCAGGTTCGCCATTGGCGCCCCGTTCTCTTCACAGATGAGCAGATTCACACTGAGCACATGTGACAGACATGAAAGAGTCTAGAGGTTTAATTGACTTGGTGCTATACTGTGATGATTAAGTGTTCCCTTAATTTTTTTGAGCAGTGTAGATTACACACATTCACAGTTGTGTTCAAATAAATAGCCGACATTTTTCTCTTCAAACACTTACTGTATAAACTGGACATTTTTCAAGATTTAACTTCTCTTTAAATTACTGAACTAATATTTAGTTGCATAACCATTGTTTTTGATAAGTGCTGCGCATCTGCGTTGCATCGAGTCAACCAACTTCTGGCACCTAGAAACGGGTATTTCAGCCCAGGATGAACAAACTACATTCCACAGTTCCTGTGAATTTTTGAGTTTTGCTTCAGAAACTGCATTTTTAATGTCACCCCACAAGTTTTCAATGGGGTTGAGGTCGGGGGATTGAGCTGGCCACTCCATTACCTCAATCCTTTTTGTCTGGAACCAAGATGTTGCTCGTTTACTCGTGTGTTTGGGGTCGTAGTCTTGTTGAAACACCCATTTCAGGGGCATTTCCTCTTCGGCATACGGCAACATAATCTCTTCAAGTGTTTTGATGTATTCAAACTGATCCATGATCCCTGGTATACGATAAATAGGCCCAACACCATAGTATGAAAAACATCCCCATACCATGATTTTTGCGCCACCATGCTTCACTGTCTTCACAGTGTACTGTGGCTTGAATTCAGTACCCGGGGGTCGTCTGACGTACTGTCGACGACCACTAGACCCAAAAAGAATAATTTTACTCTCATCAGTCCACAGAATGTTACGCCATTTCTCTTTGGGCCAATCGATGTGTTCCTTGGCAAATTCTGCACGTGCCGTTTTTTTAACAATGGTGCTTTACGGGGGCTTCTTGCTCATAGCTTAGCTTCTATCAAACGTCTTCTGACTGTAACAGCACTTACAGGTAATTTTAGATAATTTTTTATCTTTCTGGAGGTGATGATTGGCTGAATCTTTGCCATTCTGACTATTCTTCGATCCGTTTTAACAGTAGTTGCACATTTTCTTCCGCGTGTTTCGTGTTTTTGTTGTCATTTTAAAGCATTTGTGATCTTTTTAGCTGAGCATCCTATAATTTTCTGCACTTCTTTATATGTTTTCTCCTCTCCAATCAACTTTTTAATCAAATTACATTGTTCCTCCGAACAATGTTTGGAACGGCCCATTTCAGTTAGCAATTCAGAAGGAAATATATTTTATAACAATGTGTGAAACATTTGCTTCCCTTCTTCCTTAATAAAGGACAATTAATGACACCTGTTTTTTCACAGAATTAATTAATTCTCTAATTAAACTCCACACTGCTATTATTTTGAACACGCCCCTTTCAATGAATGAGTCAATTACTCAGAACAAGCAGCGTGCATGTCATGACAGTTGGGTCTGTTGTTTTTCTATTGCACTACTACATCTACAAGTAAATTATTTGCCATGCAGAAATATCACTACTACGAATAATAGTAGTTCATCAGGTTACTGATGTTGTACTGCTATTTTTTTTAACATAACTGTATGTATTCCATACCACTGGAACACATTATGTATGTAATGTGCTTGGCAGGTCTGCCGCCCGTCTCTGGCAGTAACTACTCGAGGGGGTGAAGTAGAGTGCAGGATATATCCACTCTTACAGCTTACTGCCTGACTGCAGGTAACAAATCATTCAGAGAAGTTTAGACTGTAAAAAGCCGAGGACGGGAAACTTTTAAGATAGTCAGCGTGACTCTAAAAAAGGTTTGCCACACCGACAGAGTGGAGGGACTAAACACGACTCTATATCCAGCTTTAAAAGTAGAGAGCCAAGCCGGGGGCGGGGGGTTACTAATAGCAACATGATATGGCATCCTCTCATAGGGATGTGTGTGCGCGAGTGTGTGTGCGCGCGAGCGTGTGTGCGCGCGAGCGTGTGTGTGTGCGCGAGTGTGTGTATGTGTGTGCGCGCACCACACATGTCTGTTGCTACATGCTAGGGCTGGTGAGCTCTCACGACACACATCTGGAATGTCACCCCAACATGACCTGCCACAAAGAGTCGTGCAAAGGGAACTGGGGCGTGGAGACACACACACACACACACACACAAACACAGTCATGCACATATGCATGCACACACACCTTATACACACACACAAACACAGAGTCATACACATACACACCTCATAAACCTCATACACACCTCATACACGTGTATGTGTGTGAGAGGTGCGTATGTGTGTGAGAGGTGCGTATGTGTGTGAGAGGTGCGTATGTGTGTGAGAGGTGCGTATGTGTGTGAGAGGTGCGTATGTGTGTGAGAGGTGCGTATGTGTGTGAGAGGTGCGTATGTGTGTGAGAGGTGCGTATCTGTGTGTGTGCACCATGTGTGAGGTGTACAAAATGATTATTGTTGAATATCTATCTCTTTCTGGCAAAATCACTTGTTCAGAGAGAGAGAGAGAAAGAGAGAGGGGGAGAGAGGGGTCGGAGAGAGAAAGAAAGGGGAGAGAGAAAGAGAGAGAGGGGTCGGAGAGAGAAAGAGAGGGGGAGAGAGGGAGCGAGAAAGAGAGGGAGAGAGAGAGAGGGGGAGAGAGGGAGCGAGAAAGAGAGGGGGAGAGAGGGAGCGAGAGAGAGAAAGAGAGAGGGGGGGAGAGAGAGATAGAAAGAGAGAGGGGAAGAGAAAAAGAGAGTGGGGTTGGAGAGAGAGAGAAAGAGAGAGAAAGAAAGAAAAATGAGTGAGTATGACTACCATGGCAGATGGGAGAGCTGCATTTCCCTGCCTCCTGAAGGTCCAAACAGACGAGGAAGGACAGCAAGCAGATGTGACATTTTGGGGTGACAGCTGGTATAAAGAGGAGAGGGGGGGGGCACTAAAATCATTTACGTCCTTTTAATTGAGGAAGGTGTCCAGACGTAAACATTAAATTTGGTTCCATATTTCAGCCGACAGGAGCCTTAGCAACTAAAATAAGAAAAAGCAAAGATTTATTTCTTTATTTATTATTTGTATTTCTGGCTAAGTTTTGCCCTGGTTTCCAAAACAGGAAAATATAGAGGATAGAGACATAGAGGCATAAAGAATGTGGGGAAATGGATTTAAGATGAAAGGACTGATTTATAAAGACCAGCTAAAGCCGTGAATGTGTGCGTGCGCGTGCGCGTGCGTGCGCGTGTGTGTATGCCCCCCTCCCCCCAGGTAATTTTCTGGGTGTGTCCAGAACATTTAGCCTCAAAACCTCTGAGGCAGAGTCCCTGACCCCTGACCCCTCACCCCACTGGGGGTCATTATTGTGGTTTGTACTCTTAGCAGACCAGCCCCCCCCACACCCCATTTCAGAGGGGCGGGGTTACAGGTAAAGGTGTTATGAGACATCCCCTCCCTTCAGTCCACACACACTCCTCTAAAAATAATGCAGGTGGGTGTGTGTGTGTGTTTGTGGGTGTGTGTGTGTGTGGGGGTGTGTGTGTGTGTGTTTGTGGGGGGGTGTGTGTGTGTGTGTGTGTGTGTGTGTGTGTGTGGGGATGTGTGTGTGGGTGTGTGTGTGAGCCTGTGTGTGTGTGTGTGGGGGGGGGGGGGTGTGTGTTTGTGGGTGTGTGTGTGTTTGTAGGTGTGTGTGTGCGTTTGTGGGTGTGTGCGTGTGTGTGTGTTTGTGTGTGTGTGGGTGTGTGTGTGAGCCTGTGTGGGGGGGTGTGTGTTTGTTTGTGTGTTTGTGTGTGTGTTTGTGGGTGTGTGTGTTTGTAGGTGTGTGTGTGTGTGTGTGTGTGTGTGTGTGTGTGTTTGTGTTTGTAGGTGTGTGTGTGTGTGTGTGTGTGTTTGTGGGGGTGTGTGTGTGTGTGTGTGTTTGGGTGTGTGTATGTGTGTGTGTGTGTGTGTGTGTGGTGGGGGGGGGGATAATTGAAGAATATCATCATAAAAATCATCTCATTGGAAAAGTGTCTGGATTTTTTTCTTGTTCACTCCCTTTTTCATTTATCTCTCCGACAAAGGATGCCCCACACATTACTCCACTCACTCACTCACTCACCCTCTCTCTCTCCCCAGCACTGTCTGGCCTGGGTTTGCCACAGAGTATCACACTATGCACGGTGTGTGTGTGCGTGTGCGCATGCGTGCGTGCGTGCGTGCGTGCGTGCCACATGAGTTTACCCAGACTCTCAACCTTCAGATATCCATCCACACACACACACACACACACACATCGCTCTGCTTGGACTGTGTATTTTACCAGTGAGTTTAATACCTCAGACTGTACCCTGCCAGATCCCTCAGATCCTGCCATCCTTTCCACCTTTACTTTACCTTTATAGGCTCCTCATCTACAGCCGGGTTTCTCCCAACATTTCTCTTTACTTTATTTGGTCCAATTGTCCTTTCCATTTCCTTAGTAAAGCACCTTTGGAGCAACGTCTCTGTAAGAAGCAGCGCTACACAAACTACATTAAATTAAGTCACCCCGTCCCACCACACCCCAGTCTCTCACCTTTGCAGCTGGTGTCCGTGGTGACGGGCTGGTAGCCGGGCAGGCAGGTACAGGTGGAGGTGGGCTGCCCCACCCACTGGCCGTCCTCCCCGCAAAACATGCGCGGGGGGGGCGTGGCGGCTTTGGCGGGACGCTGGGCAGCGTGAGGCACGCACACGCCCTGCGACTCCTGTACCAGGGCGTGCGGCACCGTTTCGGGGAAGGAGGAGAAGGCGCGCGTAACAGCGGGACACTTCTTAAAGAAGACGCGCGCGGACAGCAGTGCCATGCAAGCCCCCTGGGCCTGGAACGCCAGGTAGAACCCCCGCGCGGTCAGCGGCCCCAAGCGCAGCGTCTTCACGTTAAACTTCCTCTCCCCGTCCTTACGCAACAGGAAGTCAGCCGCCACCGTGTCCACCTGTGAGGAAAGTAGCTGGAGTCAGTGCATCTGCACACCTGGGCTTACGTTGACATTAGCACAGAGGATATCACACTCGTCTCCGTAAACTTAATATAGTTTAACCTCCATTTACCAGTATTTACAGTTCTATTGAGCTGAATTTAACTGTGCAGTGTGTGTGAAACCAGGCCAATCTCAATGTACAGTCATAGTAAGAGCAGTGTGTTTGGCATAATACAGGTGAAACAGGGCCAGTCTTTGAGTACAGTCATAGTAAGAGCAGAGTGTTTGTTTGATATAATACAGGTGAAACAGGGCCAGTCTTTGAGTATAGTCATAGTAAGAGCAGAGTGTTTGGTATAATACAGGTGAAACAGGGCCAGTCTTTGAGTACAGGCATAGTAAGAGCAGAGTAAACCGTCCCTCACCTTGACATAGGGGTTCTCCATCCAGGGTGGGTGAGTGGGCGTGGCCTCGTCCGAGTCAGCCTGGTAGTACAGCAGGTTGAAGGTCTCCTTGCAGGTGCGGTGCAGGTTTGGAAGAGAGGAGCACTCCATCATGGTGAAGCGCAGCTCCACGTACGCCTGCCACGCCCCCCGCCTCTGGATCAGCGTGCTGCGCAGCCAATGGCTACCTGTGCTGCCCGCGCTGTCTGACGGGCAGATCTGATAGGTCCGCACGCTGTTGTTGTCATCGTCCAGACCACTCACCTCCTCCCACTGAGACAGGGGGGCAGGGCCAAGACAGGGGGAAGGGGGGGTTACATGGAGGGGTGTGGCCAAGAAAGGGGAGGGGAACCAATACAATAAGAGGGTGTGACCAACACAAGGGGGTGCGGTCAATAAAATGGGTGTGGCCAACACGGGTTGGATTAATGCAATAAGGGGCGGGGCCAATACAATAAGGGGTGGGGCCGAGGCAGGAGGTGGGGCCAATGAAAGAGAGAAAGGGCAGGGGACACAGGAGTGGTTGTAGAACAAAGAGAAGGGAAAAGAGTGGGTTGGGTGGGGTTAGTCTCTGGGGGGTGCAGAATCATTCACAGCTGACAGGTTGGGGGGGTTCTATTTCAATTCAGGCCACTCAGGAAATGGATTTTAAAACCAGTTTCATACAAACCGCATAAAATCAACATGACCCATTTTTTAAACTAAAAAATTTTTTTCATGAATTTTATTTGCTGAATTGAGTGAATTGAACAGGGACCGAAGTTGAACTCGGTACGGTATAGCTCGGTAAAAACATGAACAGGAGGGAGAGGAGAGGAGCGGGGAGGGGAAGGAAGGAAGGGGGGGGGTGAAAAAAACAAGAGAGGAAGGATGTAAAGATTTTAAAAAAAGAAGGAAAGAAGGACTGAAGGAAGGAGGAAAGGAAAGAGGAGAAGATTTGTGACAGAAACTGACAGGAGCTGGAGAGAGAGAGGGAGAGCCAGACAGACAGACAGCCGTATACAGAAAGAGTGAGAGGGACAGACAGCCAGCCGTATACAGAAAGAGTGAGAGGGACAGACAGCCATATACAGAAAGAGTGAGAGGGACAGACAGACGTATACAGAAAGAGTGAGAGGGACAGACAGCCGTATACAGAAAGAGTGAGAGGGACAGACAGACAGCCGTATACAGAAAGAGTGAGAGGGACAGACAGACAGCCGTATACAGAAAGAGTGAGAGGGACAGACAGACGTATACAGAAAGAGTGAGAGGGACAGAGAGACGTATACAGAAAGAGTGAGAGGGACAGACAGACAGACATATGGACCCACCTGGGGGTTGACACGAGGGTGAATGGTCCATTTGAGGTCGGAGGTCTCAGTCTTGGTGTACATCAGGATCTCTGAGAGAGAGGATACCAGGCCAGACTGCGGTCAGTCTCATACAGGTCAGTGTGGTATACGGTTCATAGTACACAGTTCATTATGGTTCACTATGGTTAAAAATATGCTTCTATAAGGATTGCAGTTTGGTTTGGTTTGGTTGAGTGTTACATTACATTCATTTGCCAGACGCTTTCATCCAAAGCGATGTACAATAAGTGCAAACCGAAGGTCATTGAAGCAACTACAGAACAGGTCAGCCGAAGCACATCTCTATCATAACGGAGTAGGGCTGCCACATTAACCCAAAAATACATATTCATTCAAATAATTTTGAATATACAGTATATTATAGTTAATATTATTTGAATACACCGTCAACAACATTCTCTTAATTATGTTGTAATGCTTGGGTATGTCAACCAGAGGGCCATATAAGTTCCTAACGGGAGATGTATAGCAAAAACAACATGAAAGACTACTGATAAGACACATTCAATAAACAATGTGGATCCTTACGAACTATCGGCTAGGTTTTGTAGTAGAAATTTTTAGTTGCAAGTGTTAGTGTTTCCCATAGCCGAGCTACATTATGCATTGTTTCCCATAGCCTAGCTACATTATGCATTGTTTCCCATAGCCTAGCTACAGTATGCATTGTTTCACATAGCCTAGCTACAGTATGCATTGTGTTTCCCATAGCCTAGCTACAGTATGCATTGTGTTTCCCATAGCCTAGCTACAGTATGCATTGCGTTTCCCATAGCCTAGCTACAGTATGCATTGTGTTTCCCATAGCCTAGCTACAGTATGCATTGTGTTTCCCATAGCCTAGCTACAGTATGCATTGTGTTTCCCATTGCCTAGCTACAGTATGCATTGCGTTTCCCATGGCCTAGCTACAGTATGCATTGTGTTTCCCATAGCCTAGCTACAGTATGCATTGTGTTCCCCATAGCCTAGCTACAGTATGCATTGTGTTTCCCATGGCCTAGCTACAGTATGCATTGTGTTTCCCATGGCCTAGCTACAGTATGCATTGTGTTTCCCATGGCCTAGCTACAGTATGCATTGTGTTTCCCATAGCCTAGCTACAGTATGCATTGTGTTTCCCATGGCCTAGCTACAGTATGCATTGTGTTTCCCATGGCCTAGCTACAGTATGCATTGTGTTTCCCATGGCCTAGCTACAGTATGCATTGTGTTTCCCATGGCCTAGCTACAGTATGCATTGTGTTTCCCATAGCCTAGCTGCAGTATGCATTGTGTTTCCCATGGCCTAGCTGCAGTATGCATTGTGTTTCCCATGGCCTAGCTACAGTATGCATTGTGTTTCCCATAGCCTAGCTGCAGTATGCATTGTGTTTCCCATAGCCTAGCTGCAGTATGCATTGTGTTTCCCATGGCCTAGCTACAGTATGCATTGTGTTTCCCATAGCCTAGCTGCAGTATGCATTGTGTTTCCCATAGCCTAGCTACAGTATGCATTGTGTTTCCCATGGCCTAGCTACAGTATGCATTGTGTTTCCCATGGCCTAGCTACAGTATGCATTGTGTTTCCCATAGCCTAGCTACAGTATGCATTGTGTTTCCCATAGCCTAGCTACAGTATGCATTGTGTTTCCCATGGCCTAGCTACAGTATGCATTGTGTTTCCCATAGCCTAGCTACAGTATGCATTGTGTTTCCCATGGCCTAGCTACAGTATGCATTGTGTTTCCCATGGCCTAGCTACAGTATGCATTGTGTTTCCCATAGCCTAGCTACAGTATGCATTGTGTTTCCCATAGCCTAGCTACAGTATGCATTGTGTTTCCCATGGCCTAGCTACAGTATGCATTGTGTTTCCCATGGCCTAGCTACAGTATGCATTGTTTCCCATAGCCTAGCTACAGTATGCATTGTGTTTCCCATAGCCTAGCTACAGTATGCATTGTGTTTCCCATAGCCTAGCTACAGTATGCATTGTTTCACATAGCCTATCTGCAGTATGCACTGTGTTTCCCATAGCCTAGCTACAGTATGCATTGTGTTTCACATAGCCTAGCTACAGTATGCATTGTGTTTCACATAGCCTAGTTGCGGTATGCATTTTACTTTTTTTAAGATTAACTTATATGATTTAGCCTGTGGTAAAAATGAGCAAACATGAGATGAAGTGTGTCATTTAAAACATGTGTGTGCAGCGCGAAGAGCTCCTCTCTCCTCTCAGTGTCAAAAGTTACTGAAATTGAGACAATATGAATATGACAATGTTGTGTCAGCGTTGACTAAATAATATTGGTGACGGCACTGGACGCTATTAGCCTGGATCCAGACCCCAAATTGCTGTGTCTGCATTATCAGGGTAAAAAAAGTGCAATGGCAGTCTTTGAGCATCAGGGGGCAGTGCTGAGGCACTGCAAAACAGTAGAATCTGGAAAAATACATAGAGGTGAATGGAGCTAAATGATATAAAATTATCATCACAGTCGATTTCAAATATTTCCGCGTAACTGGATTATTACTGGCAATGTTACACGGCCAAATGATTATAATGAATACATCACTTGCTCAATAAAACCAGATTGTCTATAAGATATAAGGTGATGTACCGCCGGTACTAGCTAGTACTTTGTTCGTCCACATTTGTCATTCTTGTGCTGTTATTACCAAACGATTTTGGCTGGCTGTGGCGCCGTCCATCTTGCTTTTGAGTCTCCCATCCAAAGCGGTCATAAGTGGTCTGTCTGCTCGGTCTGCGTTAGCATTAGCGCACTGCTACATAGTTTGTCTGCTCGGTCTGCGTTAGCATTAGTGCACTGCTACATAGTTTGTCTGCTCGGTCTGCGTTAGCATTAGCGCACTGCTACATAGTTTGTCTGCTCGGTCTGCGTTAGCATTAGTGCACCGCTACATAGTTTGTCTGCTCGGTCTGCGTTAGCATTAGCGCACCGCTACATAGTTTGTCTGCTCGGTCTGCGTTAGCATTAGCGCACCGCTACATAGTTTGTCTGCTCGGTCTGCGTTAGCATTAGCGCACCGCTACATAGTTTGTCTGCTCGGTCTGCGTTAGCATTAGTGCACCGCTACAGGGTCTGTCTGCTTCTCACACAGATCCACCCAGCAGCCTACTGTTGACCCTACAGGACCCCCCCTCATATAAAACATAAATAACCCCCACATCTCACAGGAGAGATTTGGGGAAATACTGTGGGAACAGGGTAAACACACACACACACACTCTATCTCTCACACACACTCTCGATCCCACACACAAACACATGCATGCATACACACACACACTCACAAAAACTCATATACACACACAAACATGCATGTGTGCACACACATTCGCTCTCACACAAACTCACTCACACACACTCTCTCACACACACACACACACACACTCTCACACACACACTCTCTCTCACACACACACACACACACACACTCTCACTCACACACACACTCTCTCTCTCTCTCTCTCTCACACACACACACACACACACACACACACTTATCTTGCTGCAGTCTGTAAAGGAACAGCTGTAGTTCTTTAATCTTTTGCCCTTAAAATAATTATTCAGCTCTGCATCCTGATGGAACCTTCAGCTCCAGCCCAAAGGAATTTATTTTCTCTGTAGAAAATTTTAGAAAAATGGATTTCCCCGCAGCAGGACTCCTTTAAACGAGTGCCGTTAAATTATCATTATTCATTTTGGGCCTGGTTTCCTCTTTTCATTAGAAACTACGCAGGAAGTTACGGTTTTAGGAGCTTCCTAAATGGACTCGGGTTAGAGTGCAGAGTCAACACATTCTGTCCCCACAAGTGAAGTTCGCAACTCTGCGTCTACTTCATCCCGTAAACACACCAACTTCCAATACCCAGAATTCCCTTCTGCAACCCCCTCCGCTCCACTGTGACGGTACTGTGCTCCTCTCTCTTGCCCTGGTGGTAGTTTTGTAGCCATGTTAAACACCCCCCCTCATTGGCTCTCTCACCCAAAGCACTGGCTGAAGATTGTAAATTCACTTTTGTCTTGTATGACCACTCAGAAGTTTCTTTAACGTATATAAGTAGATGACGGGTCGTGCTGACAGTTTCACAGAAATGTTCTGGAAGCTTCTGGCTGGGGAGAGGGGGGAGGGGGCTCCAGTATGTGCTCCTCATCACACACCATTTTCTTTAAATCGCACAAATCCAGTATTCCAGCTGCCTGGGCGGAGCGGGCATGACCTCATCTAGCCTCCCCCATTCAGTCTTTACCTCCTTTCATCTCTCTCTCCCTCCCTCCCTCCGTCCGTAACCCTCAATTTCACACCCCCCGCCGCTCCTCTAGAGCATTCCTCCTGATCTCTCGCTCTACCACTCCTCTCTCCAACCTCATTTTTCATTTTGTTTCCTCTCAGCACCCCCAACCCCTCCTCCCCCCAAATTTCTCCTCCATCTCAATCCTCCCCCTCCAGGAGGGTTTTCGGAGAGGGGGGGGGGGCAGTTGGGGGCTGTTTTCTTTGGGAGGGGGGCAGTTAGAGCTGGTTGAGCCACAGGCTGCAGAGACCTGATAACCTGAAATCCAGCATGAAAAAAAAAGAAACCAAAACTCGTGAGAAAGAGGAGGACTCTACTCCAACTGCACTGGAGAGGGATGGAGGGAGAGAGAGGGGGGGGGAGAGAGAGAGAGAGGGGGAGGGGGGGAGAGAGAGAGAGAGAGCGGGGGGAAACAGGGGAAGGATGGAGTGATGGTGAGAGAGAGACAGCAGGAGAGAGATTGAGGAGATGAAGGAAAGGGATAAATAGAGGCAGAAGAAAAAAAGGGGGGAAAGGATGGAGTGATGGAGAGAGGGGGAGGGAGAGAGAGAGGGAGAGAGAGGGGGGAACAGGGGAAGGATGGAGTGATGGAGAGAGGGGGAGGGAGAGACAAAAAGAGGAGAGATAGGGGACTGTTGTTATCCAGAAACAGACAGTGAAGCGTGCATGAGACACAGAACCTGACTCAGGCCCAACGCCATGCACAATGAGTTATTACACACTAACCGCAAATCCCACAATGCAGCCTGTCTCTTCCCTCAAACACACAGAAATTTAATTTATAAGGGCTTTCGTAAAAACAGGTTTGCAGATAATCCCCCGTTTGCATCATCCCTGCCATGATTTCAGCACGTACGCGGGATTTCTGAATATAATTATACATTTTATTTAGAAAAATGCAGGTCATGCCAATAAATCTGTCTCTCTCTCTCTCTCTCTCTCTCTCTCACAGTCTCCCCCCCCCCCCCCAGAACAGTTCCCAAGCAAATCATAAGATGGCATAAACGTGAAGGCTTGATCAGACACATAAAACGTGAAGCATGAGTTATCGTTATGAATCCTCAACCGCAGAGTCACAGGCAAACAGCATCCTTCCTCAGTCTGAACACGGAGCGTCAGACCTGGACACACCTGAACACACCTGAAGGCTGGGAAGAGCGTACAATCACCACTGTTTCCCAGAATTACGTTTAGGTCATCGTGCTTTATGATCCCTGGTGTGTGTGTGTGTGTGTGTGTGTGTTAATCTCTGCATGCGTGTGCAGGCATTGCTGTAGGCAGCCTCATAAGAAACAGGGATCAGTGATGTAGTTTAAATGGCTCCAGGCTCAACACTCACTGTCTGCATCTATTACAGTACTCACCCAGTGTGTGCGCACACACACACACACACACACTTACGCGCGCGCACACACACACTTACGTGCGCGCGCACACACACACACACACACGCACGCACACACACACTTACGCGCGTGCACACACACACTTACGCGCGCGCACACACACACTTACGTGCGCACACACACACACACACACACGCACGCACACACACACACACACACACAGACATAAACACAGCCACAAACACACACAACCACAAACACAGCCATGCACACACACACGGCAGTTGAAATATTTGTGTGTGTGTAGGGACGCGTTTGTGTGCAACGCGGGGACATTGGGATTTCTGGGTCAGTAAAATAGCAGGTCTCAGAGCAGCCAGCTCTCAGGGAGCTCTGGGCCTTTGGGCCTCTCAGTAACAACTTCAGGGATTTTTTTTATCTTTGCCTGAAATATCCCACAATTCCACACTGCTAGAGAGGTCCTGCTTTAACGTTTCAAACCGCCGCTCTACGGGAGGGAAAAGCTCCATGTCTCTCTGTAGATACTTCCCCCCGGAATCAGTCTGAGTACAGAATTAATGAGCACAACCATTTCACACTTTAATACACATACACACCGACACGGACACGTCACACGCTTACACACCGACACGTCACACGCTTACACACCAACACGGACACGTCACACGCTTACACACCGACACGGACACTTCACACGCTTACACACCGACACGGACACGTCACACGCTTACACACCAACATGGACATGTCACACGCTTACACACCGACACGGACACTTCACACGCTTACACACCGACACGTACACGTCACACACCGACACGAACACTTCACACGATTACACAGCACACTGGCATTTAAAACACCACCACACGAACACACAGACTAGTGTGTGTGTGTGTGTGTGTGTGTATCATGGATCCTTGCCAGAGTTAAAGCAGACCTGGTGTACACAAATATGGAAAATATGACCCAGGATTACACACAGACACTCATACACACACTCAGAAACTCACACTCTCAGACACTCACTGTCGCTCGCACTCGCAAACGCTCGCACACACTCTTCTGACACACGCAGACACACTCTTCTCTCTGTCGGTATGGTAACCTGTGGAAGAGTTACAACAGCGGTAACCAGAGGTGCCGAGACTCGTGCGAATCCACCGCACCCCTAGAGGGCGGAAGTGAGTCACAGCACAAGCCGATTACTCTCTTCCTCTTCCTCTTCATCACAGGCTTGTCTGTTCTAGTGTTTCGTGTCCCTTGGTTTCCCAGTGGGGACGCGAGTGCAGTGGAATGTGGATCTCTGCCAGAACCCTGCGTCAGGCCACTATTATACACATGGTTAAGTAGGGGGACACAGAGCGCTAATTACACACACACACACACACACACACAGACAGACACACACACACACACACACACACACACACACAGACACACAGACAGACACACACAGACACACACACTCCTCTCCCCATTCACCGATTTCGGTAGGCCTCCTGTGGGGTATTTACCGGTACACCTTCACACATACTCACACCTGACCATACCTAAGAACACCAGAGAGACAGGGCATGGTCAGGTGAGACTGGGAGTGGCCAGGTGAGACAGGGCGTGGTCAGGTGAGACTGGAAGCAGTCAGGTGAGATAGGGCGTGGCCAGGTGAGACAGGACGTGGTCAGGTGAGACAGGGCGTGGTCAGGTGAGACTGGGCGTGGTCAGGTGAGACTGGGCGTGGTCAGGTCAGACTGGAAGCGGTCAGGTGAGACCAGTGGTCTCAATGGTGTCCAGAAGACTGCGTTCTCTCATAAAACTGGCAGAATTTCAGCAAACAAGAGTACAGAGCGCATTAAAGCTTTGCTGCTTTACTGCCCAAGAAGCACTGCATTGAAGTTCATCCATTTATCATCAAAACACAAAACTACAGCCTCGCCGGGTGCCTTTCACAAACTGTGCTCTGCATTCCACCTCAGCAGCATCTCAACACACCCACGGTTTGCTTTAAAGGAGCCTCAGTGCATGATGGGATAGATGATGATACATAATTACAGCTCTCCCCAGACCTCACAGAACGAGTTTCCATATCATTTAGCATTTAAAATGACGGGAATACGATCCTGTCACTCAAACCAAAGGCAGGCCAGCCTTGATACAATTGAACTTAAACACAATTTGGATTATCAAGCTTTACCGACCCATGAGAATTTTTTTTAAAAATGTTTAAAAAAAGGGCGATTCCCGGCACTCCAAGAATATTCCCACTGTGTCTTTAATAACATGGCTCAAATGTTTAAAGTAACGCTGCGAGAACGTTCTTAGCTGAGCTGAGAACGGAAAGAGGAGCTTCTTTCTCCCTGCCTGGTGCTACATCAGGTCACAGGAATCTTAAAAAAAAAATGTCATTTGTAAAATTAATTCACACATTGCTCTGCCTCAGATAACAACTCTTGAGAGAGATTAAATGTCCTAAAAGCTCAATTAGGAAGAGATCAATCAGAAAGAGATGGGGGAGAGAGCACAGAGCTGGCTGAGGACAGGGAGCCAGAGCAGTCTGTCTTTATAAAGATCAGGAAACTGTTTTCATCGTTTACCAAAAACACAGCTGCAGTTAGCCTGCAATTAAAAAATAAATATTTATTTAACCCTTTGAAGAGTCTGTGTTTTGGAATGTTTTTTTTTTTTTTTCTTCTTCAAAATTCTAAATCAGTGTTCTAGAACTCCACTGCTTTCAATTACCAGTAGTGATCGTTACGTCCACATTAGAATGTTGAGTTAAGAACATTCTAATCGCATATCTGTGATCCTACACCTTAAAGGGTTAAGCTGTGTTTGTGCAAAAGGTGTGGCAGGACAGGCTTAAAAATCAAGATCTAGATATATCCCAGTTTAACAGGAGATCCGTGTCAATTAGGCAGTTTAGTGTTAAAAGTGGCTAAAATTACACACATCAGTGGAGCGGCTGTGTTCTGCATGCAAGCTCAGTGTAATTAGCCTGCTATAACCAGCTTGCTATAACCAGCCTGTCCAGGCTACTCAGCATTGCTTAATGGAAAAATACCAATCAACAATTTATCTGGCAGGGATAGATTGTGTGTGTGTGTGTGTGTGTGTGTGTGTGTGTGTAAGACAGACTGAGAGATTAAGTGTGTGTGTTTGCTGTGTGTCTCAGATGCAGTATAGCTACACAGACAGAGATTAAGTGTGTGTGTGTGTGTGTGTGTGTGTGCAGTAGCTAATCATTCTTAAATGTTGTCTGACAGAGGCAAAAAGCTGGAACTGGCAGGAAGATCAAAGCCAAAAATCACACACACACACTCACAGGCGCACATACACACACACACACACACACACACTCACAGGTGCACATACATACACACACACTCACAGGTGCACACACACACACACACACTCACAGGTGCACACACACACACACAGGCGCACATACATACACACACACTCACATGAGGTGCTGCCAGAGTATGTCACAATTGATGGTGTCAAAGGCTTTGGCGAGGTCAATGAAAGCTATGGAAAGGTTTTTATTTTGCTCGCGGCCTTTCTCCAGCAGCTGCTTTGCCACAAAAATCATGTCCGTTGTGCTCCGGCCTTTCCTGAACCCGCACAGTGATTCTGGGAGGATGTTTTCTGAAAAATGCCCTACAAGCCTTATCCTGGCAAGGATCTTCCCCCGCGACTGAAAGCAGGGAGATACCTCTGCTGTGGCCGCAGGTAGCTTTGTCACCCTTCTTATGGATCACAACAACATTTGCGTCCTTCCATTCCTGAGGGATTGATTGACAGCCAGATAGACTTAATGAGTTGGTGTAATCGACGTAGAAGGAGGTATCCCCCGAGCTTCAAGATCTCGACTGGGATGGCGTCGGGACTCGGACCAGCACTTTAACTGCCTGGTGGACCTCAGAACTGCGGTGGAGCGTCAAGATGGTGGACGAGGGGGAAAGTCTGGGAGTGTGTTGAGGATGTGCGAGTCTGTGGGATTTTTGTGATTGAGGAGGTTAGTAAAGTGCTCTGCCCATCTCTCCACAATCTTTTGGTTGTCCTTGAGGACACACACACATACATATTCTCACAAATCCACACACAGACACATTCTCTCACAAATCCACACACACATCCTCACAAATCCATACAGAGAAACATGCTCAAACATGTAAATACATAATAGAAAAGAGAAAGAGCACACTCTTTACAGACAGACACAAACAAGCACACTCAGGGACAGCAGTGTAGCACAGACCCCTTATAGCACTTAATTATTCATTATTCATGACGGCCGTTATAGACTGTGACTTTACGGGGCTCGAGTGGCAGAGATTAGAGTTGTGTAAGCATCTGTTAGAGAATGTGAAGGGGAACCTGGGTCTTTATCTCACAGAGGTACTTGTATCTGTGTTGGGGGCTGTGGTTTAAATACCTGCAGCAGGCTCTGTCCCCAGTACAAGAACACTGTTCATATTATCCGTGGACGGAAGGCAGTTTTTACTGAAGCAGGTTCACCCCCCACTCCCTCTTATGGAGACATGTGAAGCAGTACCCGGCTGAGTGGAGGTGTTTGGTGTGTATATAAAAACACGGGGCCTCGTTCTCCTCCCCACAGCCAATTCTTCTATCCCTGTGGGATTATCCTCCTGTGTGGTCGATTCTCTCGCTCTGTTCACATCCTCCCTCTCTCACTCTCTCTCTCTCTCTTCCCCTCCCTTAGCATCTCCCTCTCTCCCGCTGTCTCTCTCTCCATCCCTCCCTCCCACCCTCTCTCTCCCTCTCCCCTTCCCCCCCTCTCCCTCCCTCTCCCCCCCCTCTCCCTCCCTCTCCCCCCCTCTCCCCTTCCCTCCCTCCCTCTCCCCCCCTCTCCCCTTCCCTCCCTCCCTCTCCCCTTCCCTCTCCCCTTCCCTCCCTCCCTCTCCCCCCCCTCTCCCTCCCTCTCCCCGTCCCTCCCTCTCCCTCCCTCTCCCCCCCCGCTCCCTCTCCCTCCCTCTCCCCCCCTCTCCCTCTCCTCTCCCTCCCTCTCCCCCCTCTCCCTCCCGCTCCCTCCCCTTCCCTCCCTCTCCCTCTCCCCTTCCCTTCCCTCCCTCTCCCTCCCTCCCTCTCCCCTCCCTCTCCCCTCCCCTTCCCTTCCCTCCCTCTCCCCTCCTCCCTCTCCCCTCCCTCTCCCCTCCCTCCCTCTCCCCTTCCCTCCCTCCCTCTCCCTCCCTCCCTCTCCCCTTCCTCCCTCCCTCTCCCTCTCCCTCCCTCCCTCCCTCCCTCCCTCTCCCCTTCCCTCCCTCCCTCCCTCCCTCCCTCCCTCTCCCCTTCCCTCCCTCCCTCCCTCATTCCATCCCTCCCTCCCTCATTCCATCCCTCCCTCCCTCATTCCATCCCTCCCTCCTTCCCATGATGGATTGATATTAGAATTGTTCTCCTGTCCTTCATTGTGAGATGAGGTTTAACACAAAGAGCAGGTGTGTGTGCAAGCCTTTCTCTTGCTCTCCCTTTCTCCCTCTCCCCCCTAACACTGGAACAGAGCCTTAACAGAAACCAGACCATGGGGACCATCCACACACAGGAACAGAGCCTTAACAGATACCAGACCATAGGGCCCATCCACACACTAGAACAGAGCCTTAACAGATACCAGACCATAGGCCCAATCCACACACTGGAACAGAGCCTTAACAGATACCAGACCATAGGCCCAATCCACACACTGAAACAGAGCCTTAAGAGATACCAGACCATGGAGCCCATCCACACACTGGAACAGAGCCTTAACAGAAACCAGACCATGGGGCCCATCCACACACAGGAACAGAGCCTTAACAGATACCAGACCATAGGGCCCATCCACACACTGGAACAGAGCCTTAACAGATACCAGACCATAGGGCCCATCCACACACTGGAACAGAGCCTTAACAGATACCAGACCATAGGGCCCATCCACACACTGGAACAGAGCCTTAACAGATACCAGACCATGGGGCCCATCCACACACTGGAACAGAGCCTTAACAGATACCAGACCATGGGGCCCATCCACACACTGGAACAGAGCCTTAACAGATACCAGACTGTAGGGCCCATCCACACACTGGAACAGAGCCTTAACAGATACCAGACCATGGGGCCCATCCACACACTAGAACAGAGCCTTAACAGAAACCAGACCATGGGGCCCAACCACACACAGGAACAGAGCCTTAACAGATACCAGACCGTGGGGCCCATCCACACACTGGAACAGAGCCTTAACAGATACCAGACCGTGGGGCCCATCCACACACTGGAACAGAGCCTTAACAGATACCAGACTGTGGGGCCCATCCACACACTGGAACAGAGCTTTAACAGATACCAGACTATGGGGGCCAACCACACACTGGAACAGAGCTTTAACAGATACCAAACCGTGGGCCCCATCCACACACTGGAACAGATCCTTAAGAGATACCAGACCATGGGGCCCATCCACACACTGGAACAGAGCCTTAACAGATACCAGACCATAGGGCCCATCCACACACTAGAACAGAGCCTTAACAGATACCAAACCGTGGGCCCCATCCACACACTGGAACAGAGCCTTAACAGATACCAGACCATGGGGGCCAACCATACACTGGAACAGAGCTTTAACAGATACCAAACCGTGGGCCCCATCCACACACTGGAACAGAGCCTTAAGAGATACCAGACCATGGGGCCCATCCACACACTGGAACAGAGCCTTAACAGATACCAGACCATAGGGCCCATCCACACACTAGAACAGAGCCTTAACAGATACCAAACCGTGGGCCCCATCCACACACTGGAACAGAGCCTTAACAGATACCAGACCATGGGGGCCATCCACAAACCATCTTATTGGCGACACACACACACTGATACATATTATTGGCTACATACAGCGGTACATCTTATTGGCTACATACACATCTTATTGGCATTTTCTTCTCAAGCTGTTATCTGAAAGAGGGAAGGAGAGTGACTCACGCAGTATATATAAGTGCTGTATACTGGACACTGGGCAGGAAAGGGGAGTGTCATTCAGAGAGAGAGGGATAGAGGGAGAGAGAGAGAGGAAAGACTAACCTGAGAGGGGAACAGGGGGAGAGAACTTTTCATCCTTCATGAGAAGCAGATTATCTCACACACACTCACACACACACACACACACACACACACACACACACACACACACACACGCCGCAGAAAGTGTGTGTCATTGCAAGATTAACACGCTCTCAATTTATCATTAATCCTCTGATTTTTACACTTAATTCCCACGTCTTTACACTTCACGAAAAGCCGGCGTCCATCCCCAACAACCCCCCCCTCCGCCCCACATCCCTCTCCCCTCGGCAGGCAAATAATCGTATCCAGGACGACACAACATACCTAAAACTCATTAGTCATACCGACACGTTAGCCTTCCTACCTCTGGATACATTTCACTGGATACATTTCAATGCATATATTTCACTGCATATATTTGGTTTGTGCTTAAAGTGCATTATAGCTACAGTGGTGGCAAAAATTTGAGGATCGAACCCGTGGTCACAACTGCTATCTGCTAGCTGCTTTAGATGTGCCTACACCACTGCTGCCACTATAATTCACACACTCTCACTCATTCTCACACATTCCCTCACACAGACACAGTCTCTCTCACACACACACACGCACACACGTCACAGTGACTTTGTCCATATTTTTGTAATACAGTTGTGAACACACGGGCTGCATTAGGGAGGTTTCCAAGACCTGCAGGCTGAGGGTTCCAAGTTCATATGCAAATCAGCCATTTTATATTGGCATAAAAATGGCTGTAACAAAGTTAAAATGCACACACATCGCCTGTGGTAAACAGTTGGTGTTTTGTGGGGGCGTTTGTGACAGGCTCAAACTCCACATGGCCTTTCATATGTTAGTGAAATATATATATATATTTTAATTTGTAATTATATGAAGCCCCTGCCCATGTATTGTCAGATTAGGGAAACCGGTGCAGGAGGTGATTTCACCACCGCCGAACCCCGACACTGCGAAGCGTCTGCTTATTGCGGAGGCTAATCGCGGGATTAAGCGACAGCCGCAGATAAGGAGGGTTGGGGGGAGGGGGTCGCTTTAAATGCAAATCCCCATTTTATAAAAACCGGTTCCGTTTAATGGGATTTCTGGGACGAGATCCGCATTTCCTCGGCAGGGAAGCGGGATGGAAGGAGCCAGCGCTGCTGCAGCGACTGTGTGGAAGAGAAAAAACAGACAGAAGAAAAGCACCGTATAAAAACGCACAAAGAAGAAACTCAGATTTACCCCGGGCTAGGCTAATGCTTTAGCTACCTGGCGTAATCAGATTTACCCCGGGCTAGGCTAATGCTTTAGCTACCTGGCGCACTCAGATTTACCCCGGGCTAGGCTAATGCTTTAGCTACCTGGCGCACTCAGATTTACCCCGGGCTAGGCTAATGCTTTAGCTACCTGGCGTAATCAGATTTACTCCGGGCTAGGCTAATGCTTTAGCTACCTGGCGCACTCAGATTTACCCCGGGCTAGGCTAATGCTTTAGCTACCTGGCGCACTCAGATTTACCCCGGGCTAGGCTAATGCTTTAGCTACCTGGCGTAATCAGATTTACCCCGGGCTAGGCTAATACTTTAGCTACCTGGCGCACTCAGATTTACCCCGGGCTAGGCTAATGCTTTAGCTACCTGGCGCACTCAGATTTACCCCGGGCTAGGCTAATGCTTTAGCTACCTGCCGTAATCAGATTTACCCCGGGCTAGGCTAATGCTTTAGCTACCTGGCGCACTCAGATTTACCCCGGGCTAGGCTAATGCTTTAGCTACCTGGCGCACTCAGATTTACCCCGGGCTAGGCTAATGCTTTAGCTACCTGTCACACTCAGATTTACCCCGGGCTAGGCTAATGCTTTAGCTACCTGGCGCAGGGCCGAGACTCCTGCAGCTTTGCGCCCTGAGTATGCAGCCGCTAGGTACTGTGGTGAAAAGTGATTGAGCTAGGTCTGTGTGTGTGTGCGAATGTGTGTGTATATGCATGTGCATGTGTGAGTGTGTGCGTGTGCACGTGTGTGTGAGTGTGTATGCGCATGTGTATGTGTACATACATGTGGGAGTGTATGTGTGAGAGAAAGAGAGCAAGATAGAAAGCAAGAGAGTGAGAGTGAGCTGCTTAGTTTCCCCCCCCCCCCCCCCCCTAGGATTTTGGGATTTAAATAATGACTCTCAAATTTAATCCCAAGACCTCCACCACAGTGTGAAGTTCTCTCTGTCTTACATTTGAGTTCTTAAATCAATATGAGGAGATCAGATGCTGCAGGAGGCTCGCTCAAACAGATAAATCCCTCCGTTTCACTCTCCTCATTTCTCTTTTTCATCATCAAGGTTAGTCAGATCCTGAAAGAACCTTTACCTGGTTCAGTTTCAGGATACTCATTGTAGTTCTATTCTGAGGTTAAACTGTAAGCAGAGGTCCTGCAGCTCGGGTTATTTTACCAAGCGTAAATCGTTCGGATTTTCCACATTCTGTGAAAAGTGCAATTTGGACTGCATCAGCTAATGTAAGCTTCCCTCTGGGCTAAAATGGAGGATTTAAATTCAAATTCCAGAGTCTGACGCTCTAACCACGCTCCACTCTGCCGCGTAAACCTCGCCTTCTGGAGAACATTAGTGAAGTAATTGAAAACGGAAGCGTGACGGGACTTCGCTGTCGCAGAAGTGGGCATCGAACGCGATGTGGGAGAGGCGGACGGGATGTGGGAGAGGCGGACGGGATGTGGGAGAGGCGGACGGGATGTGGGAGAGGTGGACGGGATGTGGGAGAGGCGGGCGGGATGTGGGAGAGGCGGACGGGATGTGGGAGAGGCGGACGGGATGTGGGAGAGGCGGGCGGGATGTGGGAGAGGCGGGCGGGATGTGGGAGAGGCGGACGGGATGTGGGAGAGGCGGACGGGATGTGGGAGAGGCGGGCGCGATGTGGGAGAGGCGGACGGGATGTGGGAGAGGCGGGCGGGATGTGGGAGAGGCGGGCGGGATGTGGGAGAGGAGGGCGGGATGTGGGAGAGGAGGGCGGGATGTGGGAGAGGAGGGCGGGATGTGGGAGAGGCGGGCGGGATGTGGGAGAGGCGGGCGGGATGTGGGAGAGGCGGGCGGGATGTGGGAGAGGCGGGCGGGATGTGGGAGAGGCGGACGGGATGTGGGAGAGGCGGGCGGGATGTGGGAGAGGCGGACGGGATGTGGGAGAGGCGGACGGGATGTGGGAGAGGCGGGCGGGATGTGGGAGAGGCGGGCGGGATGTGGGAGAGGCGGACGGGATGTGGGAGAGGCGGGCGGGATGTGGGAGAGGCGGAAGGGATGTGGGAGCCGACGGTTTTCCAGAGTCTCGCCAGAGAGCTTTTCCGCAGACCAGTCAATCTCAGCCAACAACCAAAGCAGATAAAGGGACCTGTGTTCAGCATTACCATTTTGTAGGTAATTTTTTCCAGGTGCTTACTAAATGGATTATTAATACTGTTGGCTAACAGACATACAACTGTGCTGCTGTAAGATGGAAGCAATAAATAAGTAAATAAATGTTGTTTGTTTAAAACTGTTTTGTGTCATGTGCATTCCCACTTCAGACCAACAACACATTTTTACCACCCGGCTGTTTCTGCCACTGTGAGCAAAGCTCTGGTAAAAGGGGTAATTCTACGCGCCAGGTACGCCAGGTACGTCTCGCCGCCGTTTCCCAGGCCCAAGATATGAGGTAGGCAGGAAATAAAAACACTTGAAAGTGCTCGAGCGCATTATCAATTATCATGAAGATTACAATGACTAAACATTAATGAGAATATTCTTATCAAGGGTTTTTTTTAAGTTGGAGAATGAAGGAATTTTTCATCTCAAACAGCCTGATGGTCAATAGAAACCATGTACGACTGAGTGTGTCCAAACAAAATGAGCAGACTAAAAACACTGACTGAGTTCAGACCCTGCTCTACTGTTTTCCGAGGGAAATATAATTACGTAGCATAAATAGCCGAGGCTGTCAGAAGCTGGCACGCCATATCCGATGATGGCAGCCAGTGGGCTTACAATGAGAGGAAACGTTAGCGTAGCACAAGCTAAGGGCGACTCAAAAGGTTTATTTCACTGAGCCTACAGTTCTGTACAACTAAATATGAACCTTATAGTAGGCTTAGCTTTTACTTCAGTCAGGGATCATTTGTGCCTTTTGTCCCAACTAAAGACCTCATTTAGCAAACGCAAAACTAATAACACAACCAATGATTGGTGCAAACCAAATACTATGACCAATCATTGGTCATGTTATTGGTTTTGTGTGTGCTAAAGCTCATAGTAAATCAGGCTCCAAGTTTGTTACTAACCTCTACACCCATTACAATGTTGGGATATCTAAAAGCCCCCCCCCCCCCCCGAGACACAATTTCGCAGCTCTTTCTGCACATGATATTTAGTGTAAATTAGGATCCTATGCCATCCGGGTAAGAGAAGACACAAAGCGAGGCTGTGAACAAAAATAGCGAATGCAGCATCACACCTTCCCTGACCACTTTAAATGACTTATTTCCGACAAAACATTTTTAAAAGTCCACAGCAGGCGATGTGGCCTTCAATGTGCTCAGTAAACGCCGTTATTTGTAAATTTAATAAACAACTTTAGCAGCATGTGACCTTTTGGTATGATTATGCTGTGCTCTGCAGAAATCTGCCATTTTGAACAAATCAAATTCAGGGCATAAATTATACAGGCATAAGAAAAATAACAAATATAAATATAAATAAAAAGGCCAAACTTGCCCTCGGGTTAAATGAGGTCGGTCGTAATTTTTTGTGTCACTGGGGACTCTATGACGTGGGCTACATTATCAATCACATCCCGCAAGCCTGCGGTCACAGTGATCGATTAACGAGTCTGCATGATTAGTTGGGCAATATTAATGATTCATGCACAGCGATAAATGCGTTCGATGTTGAAAGGTTGGGGCGCTTCAGTACGGGACGTTCGTCTCGGAAGAAATCCCGCCCGTGTGACCTGGGTTCTCCTCTTCGCGTGCTGTGGGCGCAAACCCGTAATTCACTTTGTTTATTAACCAAATGAAACACCGATTTATTCATTGTCCGCGAGTTCGGAAATGCCGCAGCCAGAGGACCCGGTGTGTGTGTGCGCGCGCGCCCCCCGGCAAATACAAGATGAACAGCTGATCTTCAACCAGAAACTTGAAGAAAAAAGTAGGCTAACAGAATAAATAAATCAATAGATAAAATAAAAAGGCCTGGACCAAACGTCTGTGCTTAGTGTCTGTTATAACGTAGCAGGAGCCGAAGTGAAACACATACTACAGCACGTAATCAATATGTCTGATGGGAAAATCTAAATCGCAATTAAATGCCTGCCCGGCCCGCTGTGGTCCACTGGCACGAGTTAGGGCTGACTATAGTGGAAACCATTTTGGCTGCAACTCCCAATGCCACCTGTACTTTTAAAGGTGTACATCGTTGGTAATGTTGTTGAACAGACTTCTGGATTAATCAGGACCCACTGTGATGACCAGCCAGCAGATCTTGTTGTCTTTCTGATATCACTAAGAGTTTTTGAGATGATATCAGTGTGTACCTGTTCGCCATAAAGTTACTAATTAAGTAGTTCGATACAGGGTCGTGTGGGATACCCCATCGCTCTCGTGTGGAAAGGCGTTAAACTTCATAATTTCCAAATACAAAATTGGAGGCTTGATTATAAAATTCTGCTGAAAATGTTAGATTGATACATATTTTTTTGTGGGTGAGAAAACAAGTTGAACTATATATGCCAAAATCGCTTGGTGATAGCCCCGCACCAACATCACTGTAAAATATTGATTAATAAATTAATGTTAGGCGACAGCCTTTGTCTGTTTGCGATTGTTACCAGCTACTGACATACTCGTATATAACCTTTCTTACGGAGTTCACGCTCACGCAATAATATTTTGTAAAAAGCCATTAGACTGGAGTCAACAATCTAGTAACATAAACAAACAATGTTTCCTTTGGAACACTGCGCTAAAGAAACTTTTGACTAATCAAGATACGTTTACGGATAATCTGTCCACACATATCGTGTTTTATAATGAGTAATAATAATAATAATAATAATAATAATAATATCCTACCTTCTTCGGCTGACAGATAGCAGAGAAACTCGAGGAGGATGATCCCGATTGCAGCGCACACTCGTTCCATAGCGACAGAGAGAACTATGCCACTCCGTCAGAGAAATATTCTTCCAATTTAAATTTTTTAAAACAAAAAAATGTATCCAAGTGTCTCAAACGCCGGGTCAGCTGGGCCGAGTACCCGCCGGCTGAACATTTGCCACCATCAGTGAAGGACAATAGTGACGGGGATCCTGTGTCAGTAGGCTACTGCAAGCTGCTCACTGAATCAAGTGAATGTGCAACTTTGCATTGATTATGAAAAACGTGAACCGGATCAAAGTAACGGTTCTAAAATGACGCATTTACCCAAAAAAATAAAGAGAAAAAAGGTAAACTACGTAAAGGCTCATTTGTCTAATTTTAATAAAATGCATGTATCGATGATTGTCGTAAGCTGGCGAAACGCTCCAGTTTCATAAATGCCGTTTTTCGCTGTCTAATTTCTCTGTCTGTTACCACGGACCAGCTGCCGTCAGTCCGTCATCTGTAGTTCTGAAATAATGTTTTTCTTCATGTTCTATTCCATGCCAGTGCTCCTGAAACGGGGCACGAGACGGATATGCAGCGTTCGCCTCGCCACCCTGGGTTTTGTTCTTTGTGAACGCGCTGAGTTCTTGCCACAGTCTTTCAAAAAAGGCAAGTATAGCAAAAAGAAAACGTACGATATAATCAGATTTAAGAGTCCTTGGAAGTTTAGGCACACTCACTGAAACGAGAAAAAGATGAATTGTTCACTAGTACAATTCCACTCACGACTTGTTTCCGTGTTCAGTGATTTCTCCCATCCGCAAAACCACATTCCTTTGTATTTTTCGCCTTTCTGTTACCAAAATGAAGTCATTTTCTTATGGTCAGCCGCCTGCTTCATTTCCACATTATTTATGCGTTTCCAATGGCGAGGATAACTGAGAATGAGAGTCCGTCGAAAACACATACATGCGCGAAACACCCAGACATAAATATTAAAATTAAAAAACGAGCAAACAATGAAGTTGTGCACCCCCGAAGTTGTCCGCGCGAGCACTCCCGCAAGCCTAGGACTGAGTTCTCTCAACGCGCATCGGCTCGAGGCTCCGTCCCGCCCCCCGTCTGCCTGTCACGCGACTCCAGCCTACCATTGGCCAGTGCAGCTTGTCAGTCAACTGCTGTGTAGTAAAATATCAGAGGCATTTGGGGCAGGTGTAACCATCGATGAGACATGTTTACTTATTAAAATAAACACTTTATATTCAGCTGATGCGCTTGAATGCTGCCTTTGATGGCAGAGTGAGTTTAATTACTTTGAATATCGTTTTGCAGACCTCAAAGATATTGAATATGACTCGGTAAGTCCACCTGTTGGTCTGTTTGTCCGACTGTCCTTATATATTTAAAAAAGGCATAGCCTACTACGGACATCAGAGGTCAAGGCTGCATCAACGGAACAAGGGCCTACAATCTACTTTTTAAAATTTGTTCGCAGATAAATCTTTATCTTGTTAGCGGTGTTAGGACGTGGTATAGGCCTACAATGCTATCTTGTTAGTTGGCCCAGATAAGGGCGTCTGGGCAAATTAACGTTGTGACTGCAGTGGCGCAGTAACGTTTTTATCGATTGTAATATGATACGTGATTTCAGGCACTGGATAACACTCAGAAGAAAAGTCCGTTTATGTTCGATAACACAATCGTCGGCCGTTATTTAACAACTTTCCACACTTTATGGTGTAGGCTTCATGGGTCTGGAAAGACATTGTCACAGCAACATTGCTGCAACGTTGCGACAACAAACGTTCGCTTGTACCGCTCTCCTCGTCTGTATTCTCTCGTGCTATTACCAACACAAGTCAACCGATAATCAGAAAGCTTGTCCACGTCAATGCTTGGGGCATCGGGGAGAGCGATTACTTTAGACATCATTTGAAAGGCATGCACCGAATGAATGACTTCCGCCTTACAGGCGTTAATCGATGGACTAGGCTACCCGTCACGTCACCGGTCTTCAATGAAGGGCGACAAGACCGCACACACCGGAACCCTGTGGACCAAACAACGTCTCAGAGACGCCGTGTTATCTGCGCTCGTGCTGACTGCAAACTTCCCGCTGCTTTCTTTCCTCGCTATCAGTCCCGTGTGTGTGTGTGTTTCACGCGGGCGCCTATTCAGCGGGGTTGTTTCTCATGTAAATGCGGCTCCGCGGATGAGCGGCCAAACATTTTACGTTATTAGCACTTCTTAGACGCAAAGAGTAAATTAGGCGAGCGCACAAAGGAGGACGAGCTCATATCGTGGGCGAATCAAAGAGAATCGAGTGTACGCTGATCCGAGCACCGTTCCTTTGAGTCACAAGCGGAAAAAAGATAACATCGCTGCTTAGTTAATTTACCAAGGGCTTAGAGTTCCAAGGGCGTGAAAAGGTTCGTGGAAGCGTGTAAATCTCTTTGACACTAGACTTCAATGTGATCAGATTCAGATGTGATGTGTGTTATAGCCTTGATGGAAAACGTAAAACGAGGCGCACACGGCATAGGCCCGCACAGTTCAATCATTGGCCTATAGCCGTCGTAAAATGTGTGAACGCGGGTCAGTCTGTGCGATAACTTACAATTTCACGTGCCATAGAATTTGAAAGGTAATACAGCAAAACTTACGACGGACATCTGTCACGCAGCCAGGGGCGCAGTGATTGGAGAACTCAAACACACGGATAAGAGTGAAAGACGGCCTGACTTTAATGTGTTACAAACATAAAATCACACGATGTGGAACCGGACGTAATAATAAACAAAATAAGAATTGTAAATGTATCAAGTCAAATTGAGCAATGCTGCCGCAGTCTTTACCATAATACAAGTTGTAACCACAGATAGGACACAACTGGATCTGTATACGTTCCCACTGAAGGTAACACAGAATAGGTATTACCCTCCTGGCATAGGTCTATCAAAACAAAACAAAAACAAAACAAAAAAAACGGATTGCGCTTTGTGCAGTTTGTGGAAAGTATCTTCTTACAACAATATCAGCCTCTAAATTAGGTAGTTAATTCATTTATAAATCTTAGGTTGTTTCTGGTGCCCAGAAAAAAACTGCAGCTTTCACACGTTTCTGTAGCGTCGTAGGAACATTAAATAAACCATCAGGCTGCAGTCAGCCTGGGGGGGGGATTCCCCTCTCAGATGAGCTGTAAGGCAGGTGTGGTTGGAGGGAGCGAAACACAGAGGTGTCTGAGGAGAAAGACACAAGGTGAGAAGAAGCCCGTTAGACCAGCAGGAAGTGAAGGAGGCGTAAAGAGAGAGAGATTGGAAAGTGTGTGTGATCTCCCAGGGGGGTAAATGGGGGGGGGGGTGTCAGTGGTAGATTTCAGTTTTTTTAAAATATTTTTTATATGGTTCTCTAGTTTGTTTTAGTTCCCTAATTACAAAGTAAAGCCATAATACCTGCGTTAGAAACAGGACCTGGGAGGGCAGAGCAGAGCCAGGAGAACAGAATAAGCCCAGCCTGGAGAACTACGGTATCCGTCAGGTCTGCTCATCAGAGACAGGCCCGTGGACTCCTCCACAGGGGATAACCGTTCCAGCGGCCCTGCGTCACACACGTTCACCACAGAGACACTTAGAAACAACAATCCGTCCTCATTTCCACAGGGACAATGTGATTGGCCCACGTCATATTACACACCTGGCAGGGCCCAGTTTAGTTCAGCCCCCCCCCCCCCCTATTTTCTGGCAGAAAAAAGAGACAGATTGTTGTATTCAAACTTCTACAACTTTAAAAAAAAACTAAGTGAGAATCAGTGTAAAAGTGCTTTTTTAAATCTTAGTTGTGAAGAGCCTGAACAATGAAACAGTGACTGTGCATTTAAACAACCTCTCTGCAATGCTGACCCTGTTGGCCTGTAACAGTGGGCGAGAAAGAGAGAGGGAGAGAGAGAGAGAGCGACTTGGTGCCAAATGAATCAAACTCACAGGAACGGCAGGTCAAATTAACCCTTTGAAGAGTAGGTTTATTGGAATGTTTTTTAAAAAGATTTCCCAAATATTCTAAGTCGGTGTTCTGGAACCGCATTCAGTTAAGAACATTCTAATCACGTTTGTGATTGCTGCAGACAACGGCTCTGATGCATTTAGATGCCAGTGCGGTTTTGAGGAAACAGAAAACCAAAACATTTCAGCGTGCCGTTCGCTTGCATGCAGCTGGATTACTGAGGACTGAAGGAGTGCTGGTTCCAAGTTCTGTACGGATACCACAGCAGCAACACAACACTGATTTAAACCCGCAACTCTCTCAACTGCTATGCCACAATGTACACACAATTCCTGCATGAATACCACAGCAGCAATGCAACGTGGATTCAAACGCGTGACTCTCCCAACCGCTATGCCACAATGTACACACAAGTCATTAATCTAATCATGTGTATTACAAAATTAATATTATTGATAGTATGTAAATTGTCAATAAATTCAGAATGAATAATTTGCATAATATGTGCATTATTTATTTATTTTCTGTGGTAATTGAAAATCTGTATGTAATTGGCAGATTCTGCGGCTGTGGCTGATGCTTGTTTTAGTTTCTCTGGACTGTTTACGGCGATTTCACGCTTCGGTACGCTGCTGCCACGCGCAGCCAACACCGTCTTCCCCAGTGATTGAATTTTAATTGGGAATTAAAAAGGAAATAACATGGAAATGTTGCCAAGGTGACCGGGCAGAGATGGTGATGGGGTGGATGGGATGGGATGGGGGGGGGGGGGACATGCTTCTTGGTGTGAAAGCTTAGAAACTGCATTAATCAAATAACATCCAGTGCTTTCTAAGTATAAGCAAAGCAAAAACAGGGCATAAGAGGGTAAGAGGGCGCTTATGTATTCGGCTCCCTCTTCACGGAATACCCTGCAAGTGATCTGAATTTTGAAGTTCGTGTACCACTCGGTGTTTTTAAATCATTGATGGAGGATTTTGAGGCACATTCAATGGCCTGTCTCAGCTTAGCCTGTTCTCTGTTGTTATGATTGTGATTGTGTTTACTTGATGTCTTATATTTAGTTGTAGGCTATGTTGTCTGTCTGTCTGTCTGAAACTTTTGTAAATGACTTGCGCTGCTGCCTGGCTCAGCCAGGTCACTCTTGTAAAAGAGATTTTTAATCTCAGTGAGAATTCCTGGTTAAATAAAGGTTTAAAATTGTTTTAATTTCTTCACTGCATCAGTCTTAAGAGGAGGAGGCTAAAACATCGGTCAATTAGCAGTGTTTGACACGCCCACAACTCTAGTACAAATTACCAAAAGGAATCCCGGAATCCCGCAGGAATCCCACATTGAACACAAATTACTTCCTTCTGTTGTCTGCCACTGTGCCATTTCTCAAAATACAAAATCTAAGAAGTGCTAATTATGTACAATGTATTCCTCTCTCTGATTAGGCTTCTCTCTTTACGGCTCTCAATGTCAATTTGGAAGATGTCATTGAAATACTCACATTTAGAACTTTTTTAAATTTTATTCAGCATTTATTTAACCAGGTAGGTTATCTGTGAACTGTAAGATCTCTTTTGCAGTGGTGACATGCAAATGAAAGGGATTGTTTAGCCAATCAGATGAAGGGGGTGATTAGGTGGACAGATGCAGAGAGCCAATCGGATGTTGCGAGTCTGTGGTCAGTGTACCAGTGAGGTAATTAACCAATAGGAAAGAGCTAGGGGCCGTGGTCAGTGTACCAGTGAGGTAATTAACCAATAGGAAAGAGCTTGGGGCTGTGGTCAGTGTACCAGTGAGGTAATCAACCAATAGGAAAGAGCTTGTGGCCGTGGTCAGTGTACCAGTGAGGTAATTAACCAATAGGAAAGAGCTTGTGGCCGTGGTCAGTGTACCAGTGAGGTAATTCACCAATAGGAAAGAGCTTGTGGCCGTGGTCAGTGTACCAGTGAGGTAATTAACCAATAGGAAAGAGCTAGGGGCCGTGGTCAGTGTACCAGTGAGGTAATTAACCAATAGGAAAGAGCTAGGGGCCGTGGTCAGTGTACCAGTGAGGTAATTAACCAATAGGAAAGAGCTAGGGGCCGTGGTCAGTGTACCAGTGAGGTAATTAACCAATAGGAAAGAGCTAGGGGCCGTGGTCAGTGTACCAGTGAGGTAATTAACCAATAGGAAAGAGCTAGGGGCCGTGGTCAGTGTACCAGTGAGGTTATTAACCAATAGGAAAGAGCTTGGGGCTGTGGTAAGTGTACCAGTGAGCTTGCTAACCAATAGAAAAAAGCGTGGGCCCATTGTCAATGTACCAGTGGGCCTCGCTGGGCTCGTTGTGTGCCCCAGACCCAGACAACAGCTGTATCTCAGGAAAGGAGAGCTACCGGCCACGCCTCCTTCCATCCTTCCTATTGGGTTGAGCAGCTTCCTGTTTCTGACAATACACAGAGAGAGAGAGAGCTACTGTAACTGTGTGTGCCATCATGGAGAGAGAGAGAGAGAGCTACTGTAACTGTGTGTGGTGTAATCATGTGAGAGAGGATTTCTTTGTGTAGGATATATATATATATATACACGTGTGTGTGTGTGTGTGTGTGTGTGTGTGTGTGTGTGTGTTTGTGAGCAAGTGAGTGTTATGTGAGACAGAATGCATTTATGACAGAAAGTGTATGTGTGTGTGTGTGTGTGTGTGAACCTGAGTTTTGCTGCAATGTTGCTGGTTAAAATACTAATAGAACAAAGAAAGGTCGCACACTCTATTTACTGCAATGCAAATTACACTTTTAGTTTCAGGGCTTGACGAGGGCAGCTTGCTGCCGAAACGTTGGTGATAAAATTTGCATTGGAGTAAATTGGAGTGTTCCTTAATTTCTACTATTAGCTTAACTTGCATTTCCTCTGGGCTACACCATGGACTGTATAAAAATATGGGCAAAGCCACGGTGACGTCACCCATTGCCCCACGGCCTCGTAAGAACAGTTTTGAGGCTCCGGGTGTCTTTTTCGCCGCCGGTTTGTATAAACTGCGTCTGCTCCATGGAGCCGAAGAGGACTCAACCTGTCCCTCTGATTGGTCCTGAACCAATGTTAATACCCTGTCCAAACGACATAATATTTAAAAAAATCAGCACATGCACAGGCATTAGATGAAGGAAATGCACCTATTGCAATGACATTTTTTTGTGGGAAAAATGTATTGACTGAGTACTTTGACCACATTGCTGCCATTGACTTACATGGTGAAAAACCTATACTGGAGGCAGTGGCCTTTGTGAGCAACGGCACAATTGCCGTTTTCAGCCCAACCAGGAAGTGAGCTTCAAAACGAAAGCCCAGTCTTGGCCCCTTGGTCTACACTCTTGTAATATATGTAAAGCACATTGAATTGCACATGTGTCTGAAATGCGCTCTATAAAGCTGCCTTGCCTTGGTCTACACGAGTGGTTCTCAAACTCGGTCCTGGGGGACCCCTGAATATGCTGGTTTTCGTTCCTACCACAATTGCAATCCCAGAATTTTAACAAGTTGTTAATTAATTTTAATTACGTGCTTTTCATGTTTAGAGGGATTATTTACCTTCTTAAGCCAAATTATTTTAGCAATATGCATACCATATGCTATGCATACCATGAATAATGAAAGTCCATTATTGACATTGTGCTATACTGAAAACAATTGCAAAAAGAGAGGTAAAAATATTTTAACTGATCAAATGAAGACGTGTGGTGAATAAATAGGATCCTAATTGGTGAAATCGTGGACACATGGCCACTAAAACTAACCATTTGTTAAATAATGAAAAATTCAAAGTCAGAGAAAATGATAACGAGCCAAACCTGCATTGTGTTAATAAATTTAAAGAAAAAATTATGAATTAACTTAAACCACATGTGTTCAACAACCTAATTAGAAGCCAATTGATTCACCTTTTTTTTCAATTAGGTAAATAAAAAAGTTAACTCTTCTCTTGTTATTGTTTGCAATACAGCACAATAAGCACAAACATGGCACATTTATTCTACATGGCATGCATAGCTATTTCTGAAAATGTGGCTTAAGAGGGTGAATAATCCCTCTAAACATGAAAAGCACCCAATTAAGATAAATTAACAGCTTGTTAAAATTCTGGGATTGCATTTGTGGTTGGAACGAAAACCAGCATACACAGTGGTCCCCCAGGACCGAGTTTGAGAGCCACCGGTCTACACAAACACAAGGTGCACGTTTCCTTTTTCTTTTTCACACTGCTTAAAACACAGTCAGTACCCCTCTGGCACCTCATCAATGAGCATGGTTTTGTGATGATGTCACTGGTGATGTAACAAAGAGAATTCCATAGCCAATGGGGAATTCCCTGTGGTATTGTGACCTCAGAGGAAGGCTGTGGAACTCTGGGAACGCGTTGCATTCCGCACCGACACAATGCTCCTATTAAAACAGGCCTTTCAGGCAACACGCATTCAATTTACTGACGAATTCAACGCGTGTCGCTTTCAATCATCTGCAGTCTGGAACACAAGAATGTGTGTTGTTCTGATGCATTCTAATCTTAACTGAACCACCTCTGAAGGGTGTGTGGGTCAGGTCCTGTCGGTAGCAGATCTGAACACAAATGCTCCAGCCTGCTCGAGACGCCTGTTACAGTACCTGGCTGTCAGGTCGGATAAAACAGGAGGCTAATCTGTGCAGGTAGAACAGTAATGTCCATATGCACACCTGGGGCCACGTGTATAAAACTCTGAGTAAAAGAACGTGTAAAAGAACGCTCAGGAAAATCTGCTTTCGCAAAGTTTTGCAATTTATCCCTCTGCCTTTCTATCACGGTGTCACCATATCTCACTCCAAAAGTTGCGTACACATGGTGTCCAGCGTGTGCAGAGATATGCAGGTTCTGTTATGTTATACATCAGAATTTCTGCGTGGAAACTTGCTTACGCAGGTTTCTGAGGGTATTTTTTCTGCTCAGCACTGTTTATACATGCGGCCCCTGGATGGGATGCACAGATCCTTACATACTAACTGGATGCACAGAAACTGTTTTTCAGTGCAAACAACTGCAGATGGCTTTTACAGTGTGGCGTGCGCCCTATTGAGTGTTTGGTGGGTACGATTCACAAAGTACGTGCACTGTCATTCTCTTCATTAGAAAACTGTGCTCAGGTGCTGAATTTGCCTTATTTCACAGCTGTGCTGAACCTGGGTTAGGGTTCCACACTTCAGTCACGTGGCTGCTGAACCTGGGTTAGGGTTCCACACTTCAGTCATGTGGCTGCTGAACCTGGGTTAGGGTTCCACACTTCAGTCACGTGGCACACAGTGTTCACCAGCTTAGTGGTCGCTCGTGATTGGTTGATTCGTCGTGTGAAGTCGCTAGATAAGAAGTTGTGATGACTTATGTACTGATGTGATATGACCGTTCCTCCATTTTCTACTGTAAGCAGAGCGCAGAGCATGTTTTTTCTTTAATATAAAATACATTTCCAAGGGTAAATTGTTTTTATTTATGCACGTCCAGAAGAAAATATAATTTGGAAATTATTTGGTAATAATTATTATTTGGTAACAAAAAGTAGCCAGTTAAAAGTTTTGTAAAAGTAGCTATTTTGTCACAGTAACTGCGTTACTTTTAGGAGAAAAAAATCAAAGGGGTTTAGCGTTAGGGTTGGGGGGGGGGGGGGGGCTGAAAAGTGGTAGGCCTAGCAAACAAAGCTCTGAATCTATCAACCAGGCTGAATTCAACCCCCACACACACACACACACACACAGGCCCAAGTACAGTCTGTCTGCCAAGCCGAGCTGTTACATTGCACAATGGAAATATGATCTGGTGCCCAAAACACTGTTCTGGAAAAATCCTGAAAAAGGCATAAATGGCAAGAGGCAAGCTAACGCTAATCGCTAAGGAAACAGAAATATGAGCACTTCAACGCACTCACTCAGGAATTAATCTTGTTATTACAACTCAAACAGCTCTGTGTTTTCTTTTTTTGCTTTTTAAATTGGCATCATGTTAGGGAAGAAGAAGAAAAAAACGCAGAAATGCCAGTTGGCTTTTCAATCTGACAAGTCTGTGCAAAATGAGGCCCTGTTCAGCCAGTATGTGAGAGGGGGGGGCCGAATCTGGCAGCTCAGGTGTGAACAGGAGAGATGTCTCCCCCGGGGTTTGACCTGAGCTCGGCCAGGTGGCACGCTCGGCCAGGTGCCTGAAGTACGGGCCAACACTGACGCTCGGCCGTGCTGCCTCAATTTCCGTCCAATTTCCCCCGTAACTTAGGAAAAAAGCGTCTTTATTAAACGGTAAATGCATGAAGGTTAAATGGAAAACACGTTTCATGGCTGGTTGCTTCTCATTTGATTCTCCATATATTACTGTTAATGTAATATATTTTGCAATAACAAACTTGATATCCTGCTGCAAAGTCTTGCTCCACAGCACAGGGAGGAAGTGACCATCTCTGTGTAATCTGCGCTTTAGCTACTGGAGAGATCCTGCATCCCAGCCAATCAGCACACCGTACCCACTCTGTGCCACAAGCACCATAGAGGTGCATCCCAGCCAATCAGCACACCGTACCCACTCTGTGCCACAAGCACCATAGAGGTGCATCCCAGCCAATCAGCACACCCCACCCACTCTGTGCCACAAGCACCATAGAGGTGCATCCCAGCCAATCAGCACACCGTACCCACTCTGTGCCACAAGCACCATAGAGGTGCATCCCAGCCAATCAGCACACCCCACCCACTCTGTGCCACAAGCACCATAGAGGTGCATCCCAGCCAATCAGCACACCGTACCCACTCTGTGCCACGAGCACCATAGAGGTGCATCCCAGCCAATCAGCACACCCCACCCACTCTGTGCCACAAGCACCATAGAGGTGCATCCCAGCCAATCAGCACACCGTACCCACTCTGTGCCACAAGCACCATAGAGGTGCATCCCAGCCAATCAGCACACCCCACCCACTCTGTGCCACAAGCACCATAGAGGTGCATCCCAGCCAATCAGCACACCGTACCCACTCTGTGCCACAAGCACCATAGAGGTGCATCCCAGCCAATCAGCACACCCCACCCACTCTGTGCCACAAGCACCATAGAGGTGCATCCCAGCCAATCAGCACACCGTACCCACTCTGTGCCACGAGCACCATAGAGGTGCATCCCAGCCAATCAGCACACCCCACCCACTCTGTGCCACAAGCACCATAGAGGTGCATCCCAGCCAACCAGCACACCCCACCCACTCTGTGCCACAAGCACCATAGAGGTGCATCCCAGCCAACCAGCACACCCCACCCACTCTGTGCCACAAGCACCATAGAGGTGCATCCCAGCCAATCAGCACACCGTACCCACTCTGTGCCACAAGCACCATAGAGGTGCATCCCAGCCAACCAGCACACCGTACCCACACTGGGTTGGCGCTACAGCAGTTTGTGAGTTGGTACAGTGGTCCGCAGCGGACAGATAAAGTGAAGCCGCTGAAATGAGGATCAGCTGCTGAAAACGGCAGGATTGTTGGCGGATGGTCCTCCCGCGAGGGAACTGTAAAACGCTGGCGGCTCGACAGCTGGCACAGACGGCGGTACGATAGATGCCACTCCGCCCTTCACCGTCGCTAACGGCGACTATGTGATGCTGCATACATAATTTCAGTCTTTTTCCCAACAGACCACGATGAGGTATCACAAACCACAGTGATATGACACGTATATGAGATGCTATATACCGTATATATATATTTTTTAAAGGAGAACAGACAGTTGGCCCTCCTTTATTCAGACAGGTAGAAAGCAGGGTAACAGATAGAGATGGGAGGGATCACAGCTCAGAAAGTAAAATGGCGGGGGAATGGAAATCGGGCGCTCTACAGACTGCACCACTCTCATACCGCCGTGACGTGCATAATTAATAACCAGAACAGGAAGCTCGCCCACCCCAGACACATTCCTGTCTGATCACTGGGTGCTGATTGAGTTTCAATTCCTGCAGTCAGTATGCTGTGTTCTGATTGGCCAATATGAATGTGAGTTGCATCTATTGCGCAAACTGGTTGGCAGATCATGTCATATAGACAAGGGTTAATCCCTCTCTCAATCTCCTTCTCCTTCCTCCCTCTTTCTCTGTCCCTTTCTCCTTCCTCCCTGCCCTCTCTCCATCTCTCTCTCTCTTTCTTTCTCTTTCTTAGTTCATTTCAGATAAATTCAGCGATGCTTTCCTATAGGGCAACTACAACTCGCCGAGTCCGTCCCCGAACCCTGGGAGAGACCAATTTGTAATTCTAAATGGTATTTTTTACAAACATGCGTCTGGATTCAAATAGCATTTTTCCCTTGCAGAAGCCAGTTCACGTAGTTTTGTTGCTTAGCATTAGTTATTAAACGTATTACAAATTATCATGTCGTTTTGTCAACAAATTTGATAACGGGTGAATACAATTAGTTTTGTGTTGGAGTAATTGGTTTGGTTTAGTCACATGGCCCTCAGGTAGCAGATGGGAGAGAAACTGTTGTAACGAGAGGCCCAAACTTCGCTCAACTCACAGCTCAACGTTTGAAATGATCAAAAGGGAAACGAGCTCAAACACAGGGATTTTGGGATTTACCAGAGTGTATTCCAGAGTGTATTCCAGAGTGTATTCCTAGTCTTCTCTGATCACACTAGTAACAGAAGTCCAATGTATCCTGAAAGTGATAGTTCTGGATTTAAAAAATAGTGTTATGTCAGTTTTAGTCTACGTTTTCCACGGGATGTTTTGCATATTTAGAGAAGGTTCTGACGGCTTGCCAGCATTGCAGTGGTTGTTATCAGGGCATTCAAGGGCTTGTGATCGAAAGCAAGAAAACACATGTCATGTAAGTATAAAGCAGCTGTTGAGCGATGTTATGTGTCCAGAGGCAATATGACCAGATTCATTTTATTGCTTTTATTCACATAAATATCAGTTATGTTAGTCCGGAACTTCTTTCTTTCTCAGATCTCAAAGCGGCACAAGCTCTTCTCTCCCAAACATCAGAGAGGTGTGGTTAAGAATGAGCCGACAGAGTAGCGTGACGTTCACAAAACTAGGTTCTGACGGTTCTGCAGATATATACTGCCGTTCTGTTCCGGCAAGTTGGAATTGCACAATTCCTTAGTCCCAGAGGGCTTGCATTTATTGATTGATGAGCTGATTTCAAGTTTTCAGGTTTTTACTGTAAACATGTAGACGAAACAAGCACGCCCCATAAAACGAGAGCTGAACATTCGGGCCGTGCATGGGAAGCGTGACTCAACACCTGTGTGAGGTGTAGGTCTATACCTGCATAAGCTCAGGCCGTGTAGACAAACATGTTGACAAAAGAAACACACCTTATTACAAGCTAACCAGCCTGCAACTGAACTAACAACTCAAGAACATGGACTCCCATATACCTGACATCAGAATAATCTTACACCATTAAGTTCATACCGTCATACTTGTCTCATATTAGCCACTAATGTACGGACAAGGAAATGACTGCTGCTCCAACCCATTCTATAAATCATTTAGCTAATGTTAGCAAGGTAAGACGGCTTTATAACTAGTTTATAAGCTCACATTTATATCAGAAAGCTAGATAGTTTGTAATAGGGATGCACCGATACCATTTTTTTCAGACCGAGTACGAGTACGAGTACTCACTTTTGAGTACTCGCCGATACCGATACCGATACCATTTTTTGTGTGTTTTTTTAAGTATGAGTACTTTATAATAATACTGTATAATAATACCACAATAATGAGACGGCTGATTTTGAAGATACTGTGTTTATTTTCTCCTGTTGATGGAGCACAGTCTATCAATTTACTGATTATTTAAATCAAATGAGGTCCAATAAAAATAAATAAATAAACATAAATAATAACCAAAATAAAACTGTACAGTCTTTTGTGCATCATTCTATTTATACTGGAACGTCAAAGTATAAGTGACCCCTAACCCTTACCACTAATATACATGGTCAACTTAACAGGGGGGCTGACTGTAAAAAAACAATTGTGAAATAGGCCTACATACATTATAGGCTAACCTACTGTACTGACATGGAACAGCCTGTGTGCTATCTAAAGACTAGGTCTAATGCTGCTTATTGGCATAATGTCCTTTTCAACCATCAACCTCAGAGAGTCCTACTGAATTGACTAGCCTATATGAACTGCTGACTACCGCACCGCAGTAGCCTACATAATTGTCAACCGAATCAGTTACTCTCTGCATAGGCTACGGGCTACTCAATTAGTTTGCAACAAATGGCGGGGGTATTATTAAAATAATATAGCCCGGTCAACTGTTTTTTGGTACAGTTTCACATTTAAAAAATATAGCCTGCAATCATGATCGGAACCTGTAGCCTACCTACTGGCATCTGACGTCCACCCAACGTAACGTTACCGAAAGCAAAACGGTTCAAGCATTTCTAATCAAAATCGCATAGGCTACTGTAGGCTATATTGTACATTTTCCATGTAGGCCTATTCTGTAACTATCAAACTAAGAGTTAATAAAAGTCTGCCCGTTATTAAACCATTTCAAATCTGTAATAATGATATTGATTAAATGAAGCACATTCGTGTTTTCTTTTGTATCGAAATAGCACAATAAATGTAGGCTATTTTAAGAAGGCCTAATATGCTATAACCATGTTTTATAGGCTACACAAATATAACCAATATGTGGCTATACGTTTGTTTCTTCTTTACACTTGAAATTCAGTAAGAAGTCTAGCTAAAGCCCTTTTCTTTATTTGTTGTCAGGTAATTTGAGTCTAGATCACGCACTGCGTGAATGGTTGCTATTTTAATCTGAACCGCTATTTTAATCAAGTAGCCTACTGACGAACTGGGTGATTAATAGCACTATGCTACATCAGTGCACCTAGCTCAACCCTTTGTATAAGGGCTCCCCCCATACATGACTGAACATCGACATTCAATTTGGGAGAAAAGAATCATCTGCTTTAAAAAAAAAGTATGGCCCTTGTCACCCTTTTGACAACTTTACCATTTGAAAACGCAATGTTTTACAATAGGTTACTTACCACGAAATGGTCAGAACTTGAGAACACACAAATTGTCATATATTTCCGTAGTTTCTAATCCATATTTAAAACGCTCACTGGAGCGACCATAAACCTAATCCATAAAACTATATAGCTACAAGGAAAAAATACAAAAAGTTCATACGAGGTTTATAGGAAAAGTTCGCATTTCAGGTGGTAGGCTACATTAACTTCGCCCTCGCGTGGAGACCTTAAACCATGATTACGTTTCACACAAAAACTGCCGTTGAAACAAGATCGCAGATTATTCAGTTAATTGTTTCATTTGAAATCTTATCGATTAAATTCTTATGAGCAATTAATCGATAGTCGATTAACTGTTAACATCCCTAGTGAGCACGCAGGTCAGGATTAGGTGTTGCTAAGGTGATAGCATTAGCGTGCGGACGTTTGGACGTTGGTATCGGTTTTGGAGTATCGGTACATTTTTTCGAGTACGAGTACATGAGCATGGTATCGGTATCGGTATCGGTGCATCCCTAGTTTGTAATGTTTTTGTGTAATATGACTGAGTAAAGTATGTGTGAATGCATGTTAGAACCAGCATTAAAAACTACAAGGTACCAGTATTTAGCTGGCAGGGCCCCCGTTACCTGTTTTACATGTTTTGGCCACAGTTACCACAGTTGAGCAATGACAGAGTTAAATCTGTTCTGGACAGAAACAGCAAGTATTAGTGGACTGTGATTGATTGGCACATTAGCACTCTGGAATTTCACTGCATATCTGAATTATTAATAACTATAAATAACAGTTTATATTAAACACAGGTGAAATTAGCCAAAAAGCAGACATTTTTAAACCGATCTCTTTTTACACTTTTTCTCTCTAATTTGGATTGCCCAATAATATTCATCATATTCCCAACCACACACTGGAACAGAGCCTTAACAGATACCAGTCCATGGAGCCCATCCACACACTGGAACAGAGCCTTAACAGATACCAGACCATGGGGCCCATCCACACACTGGAACAGAGCCTTAACAGATACCAGACCATGGGGCCCAACCACACACTAGAACAGAGCCTTAACAGATACCAGACCATGGGGCCCAACCACACACTGGAACAGAGCCTTAACAGATACCAGACCATGGAGCCCATCCACACACTAGAACAGAGCCTTAACAGATACCAGACCATGGGGTCCATCCACACACTGGAACAGAGCCTTAACAGATACCAGACCATGGGGTCCATCCACACACTGGAACAGAGCCTTAACAGATACCAGACCATGGGGCCCATCCACACACTGGAACAGAGCCTTAACAGATACCAGACCATGGGGCCCAACCACACACTGGAACAGAGCCTTAACAGATACCAGACCATGGAGCCCATCCACACACTGGAACAGAGCTTTAACAGATACCAGACCGTGGGGCCCATCCACACACTGAAACAGAGCCTTAACAGATACCAGACCATGGGGTCCATCCACACACTGGAACAGAGCCTTAACAGATACCAGACCATGGGGTCCATCCACACACTGGAACAGAGCCTTAACAGATACCAGACCATGGGGCCCATCCACACACTAGAACAGAGCCTTAACAGATACCAGACCATGGGGCCCATCCACACACTGGAACAGAGCCTTAACAGATACCAGACCATGGGGCCCATCCACACACTGGAACAGAGCCTTAACAGATACCAGACCGTGGGGCCCATCCACACACTGGAACAGAGCCTTAACAGATACCAGACCATGGGGCCCATCCACACACCGGAACAGAGCCTTAGCAGATCCAAGACCATGGAGCCCATCCACACACCGGAACAGAGCCTTAACAGATACCAGACCGCGGGGCCCATCCACACACTGAAACAGAGCTTTAACAGATACCAGACCATGGAGCCCATCCACACACTGGAACAGAGCCTTAACAGATACCAGACCGTGGGGCCCATCCACACACTGGAACAGAGCATTAACAGATACCAGACCGTGGAGCCCATCCACACACTGGAACAGAGCCTTAACAGATACAAGACCATAGAGCCCATCCACACACTGGAACAGAGCCTTAACAAATACCAGACCATGGGGCCCATCCACATACTGGAACAGAGCATTAACAGATACCAGACCGTGGGGCCCATCCACACACTGGAACAGAGCCTTAACAGATACCAGACCATGGAGCCCATCCACACACTGGAACAGAGCTTTAACAGATACCAGACCATAGGGCCCATCCACACACTGGAACAGAGCCTTAAGAGATACCAGACCATGGAGCCCATCCACACACTGGAACAGAGCCTTAACAGATACCAGACCATGGAGCCCATCCACACACTGAAACAGAGCCTTAACAGATACCAGACCATGGGGGCCAACCACACACTGGAACAGAGCCTTAACAGATACCAGACCGTGGGGGCCATCCACACACTGGAACAGAGCCTTAACAGATACCAGACCATGGGGCCCATCCACACACTAGAACAGAGCCTTAACAGATACCAGACCGTGGGGCCCATCCACACACTGGAACAGAGCCTTAACAGATACCAGACCATGGGGCCCATCCACACACCGGAAACAGAGCCGTAACCCCTTAGTGCAGATAGTCTATTTTTTCTCGCCTGCGAGACAGTTTTACGCAACTGAGACACGCGTTGCTCCTGCAGCCAAACTATTAGTGGAAAACCCAAACGCGGTATTTTAACTTTATTGGTAGACGATTCGCGATGATTTCTGGCCAATGCGTAGTTTCTAAGTGTCACTATCTTTCCGTAGCAAGTCCATTTAACAAGCACTCCCCACCCAGCCTATACCTACCCATGCGTGACATAGTGGGCAATAGCGTCTATGTTGGGAGTTCATAAATATATGTATTCATCATATAATATCAGAATTCCGTCCAGCAACCAGATAAACCCACCAATAGCCCGACCGTATGCAAATACAGCGGTGCAAATCGCTGCTCAATCAATACCGACATAAACAAGTGAAATCATACAATGCCATTCTACTATCAATATCTGCTATTAAATATGGAATTCGTGTGCAATCCTCCCGTGGATTTAAGCGTAGATATGTCCCTTTCAAGATTCCGTGGTCATTTATTGTCTTGGACAATCCGTTTGAAAAATACACAGCGCATTGGAACACTATTAGACAAACGAAACTAGCTCTGCGTAACCCCCCCTCCCTGATAGCACTGCTGTGACGCGTTCAATTTTATTCTGGTTTGATCGACAATTGTTTTATCCAATAGAAGGCACGACAAGCTTCCCAAAAGTAATTTACATGTGTAATTGAAAGCTTGGATTAACTATTTAAGGGCGAGCGTAACTGCAATACTTGTTATATCACGACAACTTTACGCAGGCATGCGCAGATGACGCATTTGGTTTGACGCGTTTGGTATGACGCAGTTGGTCTTACGCAATAAAACGGCGCGCAACTTTGAAGTGACTTTTTAGTACTTTTACCCCGAAGTCGGTCAGAAGAGGACAACAACAGAGATTCTTCTAATCCCTGTAGCATAGATTCTGTGGAAGAGGTGCCTATCAATATGGGGAAGATATCCTCCTCGACATGTAAGTATTACTGCTTGTAATATTTTGAGTATATACATTCGTTTTTCCACTGCTATATTTTCGTTATTTTTGTATTTGCATCGGTCGTAATAGACCACTGTTAGCCTGCTAATAATGCTGAACATATTTGAAAACACACTTTTTCAGACTCCACCTTGAATAACTACATGTATACGGCAAATTATATAGTACGTTCTTTCCGTTTATTTTTTATTTTCTATTTGGTTTAGCTATCTCATAGCTTAGAATGTATAGCTGACTGTATTCGGTTGATGACTAGCGATAGCTTCTACGTTGTGAGAAAGTAGCGCTTTCGTGACTTAGCTTCGTAGATTGTGTCTATGTCCTTCAATATGCACTTATTGTACGTCGCTTTGGATAAACGCGTCTGCCAAATAACTGTAATGTATTGATACTATTGTGTTCGTGACGTTCCCGTAGTGGCTCGTGGTGGCCTGCTTTGTTAGAATTCATAGCATTCACAATGAAATAGCGTATTTTAGCGCTGTTCTGTTTGGTTGCTCAGTCGTAAGTTATAAACTCCTCAAAAAAAGTTCGGAAACGTTATTTCGGTCGAGTATTCCTCCCCTTTAATAATACCAATTGGTATTGTATTTTATATCGTTGGAAAGCCTGATTAGTCACCTTTACAACGAGGTACAACTTGTAAGGATCGTGCATTCGTGGAATGAGCAACACAGCTAACCGTGTGGGTAGCGGCCCAAAAAAATGTGCCAAAATCCCCTGCTATATTCTTCTGTTGGTATTCACTCTCGTTTTGAGTTGCTTGGTGGACTGGATGATTGCACTCTCCCACAGTAATAAGGAAAAAACAACACATATTGGCCATTTTTACACTTTATTCATTTTACACTGTCAGGGACCTCAGTAGCGTGTGGAAGATCCTCCTCATGCTGGTCACCAGCCTGGTCACACACTGCTGTGGGATGGCATCCCATTCCATCCCACTGGCATACACCTGCCAGCACTTGAAGCTCAAAACGAGAGTGAATACCAACAGAAGAATATTGCAGGGGATTTTGGCACATTTTTTTGGGCCACTACCCACACGGTTAGCTGTGTTGCTCATTCCACGAATGCATGATCCTTACAAGTTGTACCTCGTTGTAAAGGTGACTAATCAGGCTTTCCAACGATATAAAATACAATACCAATTGGTATTATTAAAGGGGAGGAATAATCGACCGAAATAACGTTTCCGAACTTTTTTTGAGGAGTTTATTTTATGCCTCGATTTGCCGTGAAGCTAGAACATTGGTAGTGTTTTCCGATATTATTTTATTGTATTGTAATTTCTTTGTGCATAATGTACTCTATGGGGTATTAGTATATCCATGGGTGATGCTTTTCACTTAGGGAATGGAAAATATGTATTCAAATGTACTGTGTCCAGATGTGTGCAAGATGAATGTAAAATAAATAAATAAAATAAATAAGCAACAGTTGTGAAACACACTACAGAGTAATGCCATCCTAGAGCACGCAACAAAATATAACATAATGTAGCATACAGAAGAAAGTGTTTACTGAAGTACAAGAGTGAATGATTTCATATTTAGCTGTGTGTACCACAGTGTTATAATGCTTCTGCATTATGTAATTTGTTCCTATAACATGCTTGACCCTCCACCTCTGCCACTCCAGCAGTGCCCTCTACTGTTCAGAGTGAAGCCACTGCAGGACCAGATCCTTACAGCATACTGAAGACCGTGCCATTGATGAGTGCATGTTGGCCACGAAGGCATCGCACAGGATGAAGCAGTATATGAAGGATAATGGTGAAAAAATGGCACACTTGGCATCAAACACTGAACTGAAACTGTGCAATATCTATGTTTTCATCCATTAAGTGATCGTAAGGTAAAATGTATATGCTTTATAAAGGACAAAAGGCTTTTTAATAATTTCTCGGAGAGGTTTTGGGTAGGTTATTGGACACCTAGATATCCACCCCCTGTACTGATCCAAAATAATTCCCACATGAAAATGAAAAAAAGGTGAGTTAAATGAGTCAAAACGGTTGATTTGCACTGAAATGTATGATTAGTTTAAGATTTACAGCTATTCACATTTTAGCCAATTTGGATAGGTTTGGAGACCCTGGGTACATCAGGCTACACTGCTTACATTTCGTGTCATAGATCTTTAGTAGTTCTGTATATCACCCTGCGATTATTGAATGCTTGTGGACAAGGAGTTTATGATCCAGGAAATGTGTAGTTTTACCTGTTTCACTTATGTACCTCTCAGTATTTTGAAGAAATATATATTTTGTTGCATTTTTTGCTAAGTTTTGCTAGCATTTCCGGCACTTAATTTTGACTTAAATTATGAAAATAAACAAATCAAAGTTTGTACTAAAAATGGTACACCGGTTTTGTTTCATTTAAGCCATTTACCAAGTTTATGTGATGCTCACACCTGGAGTTATAAAGCCTTAAACAGAGTACCCCCATGATTTACCAAATATGCCATCTGCACTAAGGGGTTAACAGATACCAGACCGTGGGGCCCATCCACACACTGGAACAGAGCCTTAACAGATACCAGACCGTGGGGCCCATCCACACACCGGAACAGAGCCTTAACAGATACCAGACCGTGGGGCCCATCCACACACTGAAAGAGAGCTTTAACAGATACCAGACCATGGAGCCCATCCACACACTGGAACAGAGCCTTAACAGATACCAGACCGTGGGGCCCATCCACACACTGAAACAGAGCCTTAACAGATACCAGACCATGGGGCCCATCCACACACTAGAACAGAGCCTTAACATATACCAGACCATGGGGCCCATCCACACACTGGAACAGAGCCTTAACAGATACCAGACCATGGAGCCCATCCACACTGGAACAGAGCCTTAACAGATACCAGACCGTGGAGCCCATCCACACTGGAACAGAGCCTTAACAGATACCAGACCATGGGGGCCATCCACACTGAAACAGAGCCTTAACAGGATAAACCAGCCTGTAGTTCTGAAAATACTGCAGCATAATTTCCTGGAGCTCAGTGGGCTCAGGTCAGGAGCTGTGGGAAACGGTATCAGCTGAAAATAAATTCAGACATCAGATGCCGAGATAGCTGTGATCTAATGTTCCTGAAGAAATTCAGACTTTAAAAAAATGTTTTCCAGGAATGTTTGCACATGTTAGCTAGCAGTTTGAGAAACTAAGATAGACTGAATCAGACTGGCTGTGAAGGCATAATATCAGAGAACTGATAGGAGCTGTAATCGGTAATCATCCATTTCACGTTCAAATAACAAAAAGTATATTTGTGAAATGTAAGTGATGTATGTAACTGTGTCATATGGCAGTTGTGCCCAAGTAATTTAGAGCAAGTCCAAGTCTTACATGGCAAGTCCAAGTCAAATCCCAAGTCCTACAGAACAAGTCCAAGTCAAATCCCAAGTCCTACAGAACAAGTCCAAGTCATGTCTCAAGTCTTTTTTTTATCCACAATTTTGAAGTTAACATTTGCTGCAGCAAATAAGTCAAAAGGCCATTTTCAAACACGACAGGCCTACTGACTACTTCCAAGGCAATGGAACACAATTGTGTGATTTGGGTAAACTTAATTACAATTATTTCATCTTTGTCACCATTGGCCATGAGAGTAAAAGAAAAAGCCATGCATCAGTGTGAGAGATTACACTTAATGAAAAGTATGGAAAATGTTTACTTTTACAGTGCGTATGCAAGCGTTATGCAAGCGTTACACAACAAACACTTCTGTTGATTCACATGTACACATAATAGATACATCTATCCAATATATGCATGGACTCTGAGCAAGCATCAACAGGCTATATAAACATAAGCAAACCAACTGAGCACCGTGCAACACCCCAACACCCCAACACATAACCACCTGGCACGCACCAATCCAGCAAGCAGCGTGAAATACTTACTTTTCAACCGAAAAATAAATAGGCCTATATACAACACATTAATACAATGTCCAGTAGCAGATCATTCGCATCACATAAACAGTGAAAACCTAGACCACTGGTATTCAAGTCACAGTCCTCGAGATCCGAGAACTGCTGGTTTTCCACCTTACCAGTGGAGTCACTGCCGTTGTACCCTTGAGCAAGGTACTTAACCTGAATCGCTTCAGTATATATCCAGCTGTATGAATGGATAAATGTAATAAGAAGTTGTGTAAGTCGCTCTGGATAAGAGCGTCTGCTAAATGCCTGTAATGTAATGTAATGAGTCAGGGGTGAAGGCTGGCCAATCAGCAGCAATAACTGTTCAGTTTATTACCTGGGAGAAAGAAAACCCCGGCCGGATTTGGATTTGAGGTCCAGATTCTAATATCCATGATCTAGACATTTACAATAGGCTATAATGGGGGGTATACTACGAAGCAGGATTACTGAGTTAGCTGGATAACTGCACTGCACTGAGTAAAAACCAGAACCCTCCAAAATATGGAACTGAGTAAAAAGAGCCGTTCCAGGTTTTACTCTGTGCAGTAATCCAGCTATCTCAGTAATCCTGTTTCGTTGTATAGATAGTCTAACATTACGACCCTAAGGTAACATTATACAGGCCCCAATTTGATTCTGCCACACAGTCACCGCTTGAGACCAAGCTCAATCAGCTGGCCAAATAACCTAGCTAATATCCTACATGCAAGACACTGGCATAGCCCATAGCTATTTACAGTGGTGTCTGACAAGGTGGGTATACTGTGAGTATGGGGTGGTATACCCCACCCTCTAGGGGTATCCGGGGCATTACATTTTGTAAATTTTAACATCATGTTAAATGCATCAACCTGGTGCAGTTTGAAAGGAAAATTAAGAGCCTATAGATCCATGAAGAATTGTGTGCTTTTGTAAACAATCAATCATAAATCCATGCAGTTGTATCAACTTGAAAGAAGCGTGATCCGATACTTGAGCCATCAAAGAAATTAAGTAAAGCTGTCACGTGTGTTGTACTGGTTTATTTAAAGTGTATGGAATCACAATCCAAGGTTGCAGCAAAGATATGGCGCCGCATGCTACGTCAGATTTAGAGACCTCATTCAGCTTCACAGTCAGGTACAGCATTGCTGACTTGATGCTGGAAATAATGTTTCAAACCATTGTAACCACATTCACAGCTGGCGAATAGATAATTACTGCAAACGATGTTGCCTCCTCAAAATGCGTTCTGGACCGCTGGCTTAGCTGAAGCAACGGTGCAAAGCGGATGGCTATCTTATGTTTATTATGAGAGTAAAAAGAAAGTTTTGCTTCATTCTGAAACTTTTTATTAACATTGTCTTTAAGTGCAAGTCACAAGTAAGTCGCAAGTCAATTCGTCTAAGTCCAAATCAAGTCGCAAGTCATTTTATTGGCGACTCGAGTCTCCAACTCCGACGTATGACGTGTACCTTCAGTTGGTTGTCCGGGCAACGCCACTGGCAATTACGTGCTGGCCTTCAGGGGTACCGACCTCTGTCAGAATTCGGCTGCAGATCGTAGCGCACGTTGCAGGTTTGTGTTTTCGAATTTTTACTAACATTTGTGCTCTCGGTGTGAAGGTCGAACTTGCTTCAGAAACATGCGTTTCATTTTCCGGAGGCCAGTTTTGAGAAATTAGTGACGTGTGCAAAGCCTGCTGGTCTATGGGGAGTTCCGGACGGGTCTGACGCGGACTGTTTCAGCTCAATAAATCTGAGAATTCAAAAAAAAATAAAAAATAAAAAATCAGGTTGAAAATGGGCCTACATTCAAAGGGCTCCTGTTGTTAGCCCAATCACCTTTCAGCTGGGAATAAATGATGACTTTATCAGCCAATTAGGCACCTGCGCTCTGATTGCTTTTGTTATCACTTTAATTAACTTTAGTTGATGGGAAAAATCACTCCAGGATGCCGTTTGCTTGTTGTTGCTGTGATGGTTGTTTACTTATTTCTATTCTGTGCTGAATTAGGGCTTCACAAATACATCCACAAGAAGCATACAACAAAGATATAATAGTGATGGAGTGGGTGAACACACATACACAGACACACACACTCACATATACACACACACACTCACATACACACACACACACTCACATACATACACACACTCACATACACACACACTCACATACATACACACACTCACATACACTCACTCACATACACTCACTCACATACATACACATACTCATATACACACACACACATACACACACACTCACATATACACACACTCACATACACACACTCACATACACACACTCACATACATACACACACTCACATACACACACACTCACATACACACACACTCACATACACACACATACATACACACACTCACACTCACATACACACACACACACACACACATAAGAAAACAAAACATTTATTTACATGAAGCAAGGTCATTTTTATTTACTTGGGCAATCATTCTCTCTCTATCTCTCTCTTTCTCTCTAATCTGTTAATTATTGTTCTGTGTCCCCTTATCCTGTTTTTCTGTGACAGCTTCTGTTTAAATTTCTTCCCTGCTTTTCTTCTTTTCATACTCTCGCTTAATCTTTTTATTGCCATCTCCATCATCACTCCCTCCATTCATTTCTCCACCTTCAAAGACCTCTCACTTTCCCTCCTCCCCTCCACCCTCTCTCCCTCCCTCTCCCTTCATTTCTCTATGATTTTCTAGCGTGACCTACTTGAATTAGACAAGCTTTGGCCACAGCAGAACACAATAACTCTGTTACACAGCAACATCTCAAGTACGACTCTACTCTCTGACACACTCACACACAAACATACACAAATGTGCACACAAACATACACAAAGACATACAAAAATGCTACAAACACACAAACAGACACAAACAAACACACCTGTTATTGTTGGTTGTACATACAGGAATATCTCTCACACTGATTATGTGTTGTCTGGTGTGTATAATTGAGAAGGGATTGTGAGCTGTGTGTAATTATCTGGGAGAGGACATCAGGTCAGCGGCGTCTCTAATTGATAGTAATTGAAGCCCTGTTTCTGTTCCTGTAGAAATAAGCTGCTCTCTACCTGCCACTGTTCATTTAGAGATAAGCTGCTCTCTACCTGCCACTGTTCATTTAGAGATAAGCTGCTCTCTACCTGCCACTGTTCATTTAGAGATAAGCGGCTCTCTACCTGCCACTGTTCATTTAGAGATAAGCTGCTCTCTACCTGCCCCTGTTCATTTAGAGATAAGCTGCTCTCTACCTGCCACTGTTCATTTAGAGATAAGCGGCTCTCTACCTGCCACTGTTCATTTAGAGATAAGCTGCTCTCTACCTGCCCCTGTTCATTTAGAGATAAGCGGCTCTCTACCTGCCCCTGTTCATTTAGAGATAAGCTGCTCTCTACCTGCCACTGTTCATTTAGAGATAAGCGGCTCTCTACCTGCCACTGTTCATTTAGAGATAAGCTGCTCTCTACCTGCCACTGTTCATTTAGAGATAAGCTGCCTCTACCTGCCACTGTTCATTTAGAGATAAGCGGCTTTCTACCTGCCACTGTTCATTTAGAGATAAGCGGCTCTCTACCTGCCACTGTTCATTTAGAGATAAGCTGCTCTCTACCTGCCACTGTTCATTTAGAGATAAGCGGCTCTCTACCTGCCACTGTTCATTTAGAGATAAGCTGCTCTCTACCTGCCACTGTTCATTTAGAGATAAGCGGCTCTCTACCTGCCACTGTTCATTTAGAGATAAGCGGCTCTCTACCTGCCACTGTTCATTTAGAGATAAGCTGCTCTCTACCTGCCCCTGTTCATTTAGAGATAAGCGGCTCTCTACCTGCCCCTGTTCATTTAGAGATAAGCTGCTCTCTACCTGCCACTGTTCATTTAGAGATAAGCGGCTCTCTACCTGCCACTGTTCATTTAGAGATAAGCTGCTCTCTACCTGCCACTGTTCATTTAGAGATAAGCGGCTCTCTACCTGCCACTGTTCATTTAGAGATAAGCTGCTCTCTACCTGCCTCTGTTCATTTAGAGATAAGCTGCTCTCTACCTGCCACTGTTCATTTAGAGATAAGCGGCTCTCTACCTGCCACTGTTCATTTAGAGATAAGCTGCTCTCTACCTGCCCTGTTCATTTAGAGATAAGCGGCTCTCTACCTGCCCCTGTTCATTTAGAGATAAGCTGCTCTCTACCTGCCACTGTTCATTTAGAGATAAGCGGCTCTCTACCTGCCACTGTTCATTTAGAGATAAGCTGCTCTCTACCTGCCACTGTTCATTTAGAGATAAGCTGCCTCTACCTGCCACTGTTCATTTAGAGATAAGCGGCTTTCTACCTGCCACTGTTCATTTAGAGATAAGCGGCTCTCTACCTGCCACTGTTCATTTAGAGATAAGCTGCTCTCTACCTGCCACTGTTCATTTAGAGATAAGCGGCTCTC
>CM040401.1:80223352-80233352 GCA_022702515.1 Ilyophis sp. 1 JC-2022
CTGCACTCATCTTCCACACTGTACCCTGCACTCATCTTCCACACTGTACCCTGAACTCATCTTCCACACTGTACCCTGCACTCATCTTCCACACTGTACCCTGCACTCATCTTCCACACTGTACCCTGCACTCATCTTCCACACTGTACCCTGCACTCATCTTCCACACTGTACCCTGCACTCATCTTCCACACTGTACCCTGCACTCATCTTCCACACTGTACCCTGCACTCATCTTCCACACTGTACCCTGAACTCATCTTCCACACTGTACCCTGAACTCATCTTCCACACTGTACCCTGAACTCATCTTCCACACTGTACCCTGCACTCATCTTCCACACTGTACCCTGCACTCATCTTCCACACTGTACCCTGCACTCATCTTCCACACTGTACCCATGCAGCTCAGTATTCTTCCACACTGTACCCTGCACTCATCTTCCACACTGTACCCTGAACTCATGCTCCCACAGCGGCTGCAGAGTCTGCTACGGCTCGAGCACGATATGGCTAATCATGGACCAAAGCATTTGTAAACTAGAGATTTAAAAAGAAATGATCTGTTATTATACTTCATGATTAATGATGTCAGTGTTAAATCGCACAATAGCTGCGATGACAATTAGGTTAGAAAATTGGAATTTACTCAGATAGTAAATAGTTACCCCGAATATAAATTCATAAACCCACTGTGTACACATATAAACAAACACAAACACACACACCACACACTCAGAACCACCACACACACACAAGCAGCATGATCAGATCAGGGGAGAAACCGCAGAGTGAACACAAACCTTCACAAAGAGCAGAGAAAGAGCGTCTGTGGGAGGAGAGCCGCAGAGAAAAGTGTGTGTGTGTGTGTGTTTGTGTTTGTGTTTGTGTTTGAGGTGTGTGTGCATGCGTGGTGCAAATATGTGCGTGTGTGTGAGGTGTGTGTGTGTGTGCACATTTGTGTAGTGCGTGTGTGAAGAGAATCACAGGTAGATTTATTGCTGTTACAGGATGTCTGTTTTATGTGGAATGATGCAGTGCTGTGGAGGCCTGCAGCACTTTGGCAAATCCAGTAAGAACAAGTACACACACGCACACGCACACGCACACACACGCACGCACACTCACACACACACACACACACGCACACACGCACACGCACACACGCACAAACTCACACACACACACACTCACACACAAGCACACACACACACGCACAAACTCACACACACACACACTCACACTCACACACGCAGGCACGCACGCACACACACACACACACACACGCACACGCACGCACACACTCACACACACACACACACACACACACACACAGCCTCTTTCTCCCTCTCTCTCCCTGTTCGTGTATCTCTCTTGCTCTCTCTCTGTATGGACTGAATGTTGCTCCAGACTGCTTTCGGATCGTCTGCTTCCCTCTTAAGATCAAATCAAAGTACTTACTATGAGAGACCTGCCAACTATGCATACAGATAGGCCTAAACACAAACCTCTGCTCGCTCACACACACGCACGCACACACACACACGCACGCACGCACGCACACACGACTCAGACAAAGAATACTGTCTGTCTCTCCGCAGACACATATTAGTACCCCATGACGCATATGATCAGGAGAGGATGTCTTTGTGTGATTTCCTCTGAGGAAAAGGGTGGAACTCCCATGGGTGTGAGTGAGAGAGAGAGAGAGAGAGAGAGAGAGAGAGAGTGAGAGTGTGAGTGAGAGAGAGAGAGAACAAGACAAAGTTTAAAGTCAGAAAAAGTTAAATAAAAAGGTGGAACAGATTAAGAAATGGAAGCAGACTTAAAGAAGATAGACATTAAGTGGGAGAGAGAGCCATATGACACTACAGTTAAAGATACAAAATGCAGGGAAATTAAGCTTTTTTTAGCATTAAGGTCAAGTGTGCCCTCTTGTGGCGTCAGCATGCTACAACATGTATGTATTTTTCTGTTTTTCACCTAAAGGCAGAACAATGTTGTGAAAACACAAATGAAGTCAGAACACTTTCTAAACACACACACACACACACACACACACACACACACACACACACTCAGAAACCTGCCAAGAACACACTTCCAATGACCAATTTTTCTAAACTGTTTTGTTAAATATCATTTATTTCATTTTGTAGCTAATTTACAACAAGCGATAAAACATTTGTAATCTGTTGTCATCATTGTTAAATTTCTTTCTTGCAAGATAAATTATTTTCAAATACATGTTCACTTTTCTGCACCAGATTTTCTTCTGGTTTTAATTTCACTTTAATTCATTATAATAAAAACTAGTACATACTTTATGATCAGAAATTTAATAATACAGATTCCCCTGAAACACAAGTAAAGAAACATAAATAACAGTATTTGTAAAAAACAAATAACTGGAAATTTTAACCAAAACAGTTAAAGCCCCATTCATCTTAAGTTTGTGTGCGCGTATGTGTGTGCATGTGTGCATGTGTGCATGTGCGTGTGCATGTGTGTGTTTGTGTGTGTGTGCATGTGCGTGTTTGCGCTAATGTTAGCCATCTCAAAGCCTCATCCCACTCAACCTGCCTGAACTTTGACTCTGATCGACACTCCAGTCACATGTCAAGGGTCTGGTGAGCTCTTGAAGCTACAAGGAAGTAGGATCCAGAGGCTGTGAGATGGAGCCTAGGGGTGTGTCCCAATACTCAAAAAATGCACCCTCCCTTCTTCCACTACCACCTCCTCTACTACGTGCCCTGGAAACAAATCTTTGTGTTTTAATCTAATGTTGCTGATTACATCTTAATTACGTATTAATGGTAACATATTAATTAATGCCTCGACTTGAAGCACAATGTCAGGTACACTGTATACTGTACATGCAAATACTTGTACTTGAAACGTTCAGACAGTTTTGCATACTTCCGGGTAGGAGACGAGTGGGAGTGAGGGGGTGGAGAAAGGGAGTGAAGAATATTGGTACGCAGCCTAGGGATCCAAAATGTATCCTTTCTTCCCGTCGTTCCCTTCCCTTGCTTCAAGAGGGGAATCCCCAAAATGCCAGGATGAAATATGGTAACCACACCAAGTGTGATTCGGATCCAATTTAATAAAGGGGAGGGAGTAATTATATTCCCTCCCTCGTTTATCCTCCCTTCCACCAAGGGTATAAAATGCAAGCTTCCAGCATGAAGGTAATCCCACAATGCAATGCTCCACGTAGAAAAAGTGGGCGGTCACCACAGAACTATGTGGCGGTCACATTTCTATGGTGTTGCACTTCTGAAATGTTGCGAGGGCGGTTCGGTTCGGTTTTTGTTTGTTTCTCGTCAGTCCTCCCTTGCAGAGCACCTTTTAAGTTTGCTTGCTGCACGTAGCAAACTGCGTCACAAGACAGCTCCCTCGAGGGAAGACAGCAAGGGAAGGGAGCGTGTTAAACTGGATTTTAATGCAGCCCAGGGGTGCGTCCCAATATTCTTCACTCCCCACCTCCCTTCATCCACTCCCTCACTCCCACTCCTCTCCTCCCCGGAAGTATGCAAAACTGTCTGAACATTTCGAGTGCAAGTATTTGCATGTACAGTATACAATGTACCTGACATTGCGGTTTGCGTCGAGACATTAATTCATATGTAATCATTAATACGTAATTAAGATGTAATCAGCAACATTAGATTAAAACACAAAGATCAGTTTCCGGGGCACGGAGTAGAGGAGGTGGTAGTGGAGGAAGGGAGGGTGCATTTTTTTGAGTATTGGGACGCACCCCGGGTCCTGGTACTATAATCCCTCAGTAATCTTCCGCTGAAACGTCCTACACAAACAGATAAACCCCAACACTGTCCCCCTGTTCTGCCTAAACGCTTTTACATCAGAACAGCAACACACCCGAAAAACAGCCCATTTCCAACAGGGCAGAACCTCAGACTTGTTTGTGTAAATAATAATAATAGGCTGATAAATTAATAAATGCACATTTATTCCACCTCCCATTCCAAGCCTCATAGGGGAATTAACATCAAACGATAACTACCTGAAATAACTCTGCCATGTGACCTCATCCTCTCACTGCACTTCATATAAAAAAATTTACCATATATATTATATATATATATATATAGGTCCGGCCACAATTATTGGCACCCCTGGTAAAGATGAGTAAAAAGGGTTATAAAAAATTCACCATTTGGTGAATTAGCTTAATCTCACACTGAAAAAATGAGAAATATCCAACCTTTAATTGAAGTAAATGTATTATGAGAAAAAAAAATCCGTCATCAAGAAATAATTATTTTTAACAAAACCACGTGTGCCACAATTATTGGCACCCCTGCATTTATAAATAGAATAAAGTAATAATTTTTAATATTTGGTCGCATATACTTTGCATGCCATGATTTACTGATGTCTGTGACCCAACAACATCAAAAAACTCTTGATATCTTATTTTCTGGTCTCTTACAAGCCACAATATAACGTCTCTGCATTTTAATGGATCTTTATGGGAATTGGGGGTGGGACTAGATTTAGCTGTAAATTACACTCGAACAGTATCATAATAAATTTATTTTTTTCTCATAATAAATTTACTTCAATTAAAGGTTGGATTTTTCCAATTTTTTCAGTGTGAGATTAAGCTAATTCACCAAACAGTTAATTTTTTATAACCCTTTTTACTCATCTTTACCAGGGGTGCCAATAATATTGGCCGGAACTGTGTGTATATATATATATGCACACACTTGTGTAGTCATTCTGTCATTCGAATTCTACCGCTTTCTCCAGAAAATATTGTACATAATGTCTCTCACTACTGGTGTAAACTTTTGAAATTCAACATCCCACCATGGCCTCTTCCTCTCTCTCACACACACACACACACACACACACACACACACACACACACACACCCCATGGCCTCTTCCTGTTTCACACACACACACACACACACACACACGCAATGGACCTCATTCATGAAACGTCCCTAAATGTGCGCGTACATTTACACACACAAAAGGTACGTAAGTACATACGAAGAATTTACACCAGATTCATCAAACCGTGTGGGAAAGGCAGATTTGTTTGTATTTACGTGCGTACGTTCACACATTCCGATTCATCGTAAATGACAGGCACGTGCACCTGACTGTGCAACTAGCATAAATCCACGGCCATTAAGTTATTCCATTTACAGGTGCATACGGATTGAAAATGGCCCAGAAAAATCTAAAGAAATAATTATTTTGAAATAAAAGTGTGAATAAAAGTTTTATTAGCAGATGTTAAGTAAAAAAATAAAATAATAATTGTATTGTTTGTACCGGTATCATAGGAACTGATAAAAGTAAAAAGACCTGGTACGTGTGCCATCAACGCAGGATCACCCATCACACAAACTGTTAAAGTATTAAAATAAAATAAAATATTCTTAATTATATATATAATTATATTATTCTCATTCTCCAAAGGAGTGCCGACTGAACTGCCCCACAGAATAACGCTGTCGGGGGTCCCACCACGCCCCCGGCCCACAGCGGTGAGCATCACACATTTCGGATCAGATATGAGCTACACAGTGATAGAGATAGCCCCAGTTACTCACTACAGTGCACCAATTCCACCAACAGTGCAAGATCCGCCATTGCAACACTGGCTACAGACCTGTAAGCCACTTTAAAGCTAATTTCGTTCAGTGGTTAAAATTGTGGTTTAATTAGAATATTTAACGCCGTATAGCATTTAGAGTTTTATCAATTTAGAAAGATACTGGGAGCATTCATTATGTTACGAGTCTAATTAAATGGGTTCATAGCCTACAACTGATTACGACACATAATCTAAAGCTGTTTGCTGTTTACAATCCTAATTTATTACATTTAGTCTTGCAATTAAACAGAAAACAAAGATAAATTAATATTCTAATTGACATTCAGAAGCTACACTTAACAGCATTTTGAACTTAAAAGCACGGTACGCGTGGTCCTGAGCAGGTGTAAAGTTTGTCCGTACGTATAAACAAATATCAGAAATGAAAACGTTGATGAATACCAAAATACAAACAAAATTTCAAATACGAACGATTTAAGCGCAAATTCGTTCTGCTCACATTTCATGAATGAGGGCCAGCATGTTCAGGGTCCATCCTATGACTCAGCACCGCCCCCTAGCTGCAGATGAAGCTCCTGCAGCCTGGGGTTTTCTGGGTCACTGACCATGTAAACATTTGGCAGTTAATAAGTTAATAAAAACACTGTCAGAATCTGCAGGTCAAAGCCATTATAGCCATGACATCACAGAATGTATGTTATACCCCCCCCCCCCCCCCCCCAACACACACACGCTCACGCACACACTCACACCAATCGCATTGTCATTGAGACCTGTGTCCTGCTTCTTGTTTTATTTTTTTGCAGTTTGGTTTGTGTGTAGCCTGCCGTCTCGCCGTCCCTTTGAGTCATTGTGAATGTCCTTCAAGTTCTGCTTGGAAGAGGTCAAAGGTCAAAGTTAAATCGGAGAATAAGCCCTCTCTTTTGTTTAGCTTACTTTAACGCCTGCTGCTGTTTGGATGTTAAAAAAAATAATAATAACAAAAGGTTTCCTTTGAGTTAAAAAATATGTGAACCTGCTTACAAAGACATATATGCTTCCTTTTAAAATCATTTAGACTAAAAGATAATTAATTCAGCTGTTCAAGCGGATTTTCTCCCTGTGACCACAAAGAACCGGCGTCGCCTCCGTCCGCTCCGCCCTGTTCGCTTCCGTTTCAGACGTCTCTGCGCATTTCGCGTTAGCGGCCGGAAATACCGAAGATTCAAACGGTATTAATACTAAAGGCTGATTAATACCGAAGCCCCTCCCCCCAAAGTATTAAAGTGCACAGTCCGTGTGACGTCATTCCATCTCGTGGTTTTCCTCGCTGTTGCGGTTTGGCTTCAAGATGGCCGCCGGCAGGAAGTGTAAGACCTGACGGATTTCACTCTTGACTTGTTAAAAAAAGAAGAAAAACAAAATGCGCCTTGCTACAGCATAGAAACACGAGGTTATTTTTCAAATAATATTGCAGTGTGATTTGATTGCTATTAAACATTTTTGGAGTCAACCCCAAAATGCACAGTAAGAACTCACCAACACTCCAATCGGAAAACAAACTCAATGTAAAAAAAGATAGGCTAATAAAAAATAACACTGCAACATAAAAAACATTCATTCTAACAAAAAAATGTGAGGCTGTTAAACAGAATTTATACTCCTGTTAGAATTTGTCAGTTTGTTAAAAAATATAGATGATATTTCATTTTTACATTTGTCTTTTTTTCATTTTTAATGTACTGTCTGAAGCCATTTTGGCTCTGCTGTGACCTAGGGGAGAGATAAGAGGGAGAGGGAATCCGATGTTACCGCTCCCGGCCATTTTGGCTCTGCTGTGACCTAGCGATTCCTTGGTTCATCAGCGACTTTTCGAGCACAGACCAAGCCCTCACGTGGCAGCAAATACCGGAAGCGACATCAAGTGAAACCAATGAATGCTGCCACATGCCCATCACTGGAACTGTCAGAACCAGAGGAGCGTGGGTAATGTAGTTTTTCCACTATATTTAGTCAAGTGAAGAGGCGAAAGCGTCTCCATGACAACCTGAAGGAGGGCGTCGGCTGGGCAGAGGAAAGGCTCAATAATGACGTGGGCAAAACGGACGGACCGAACGGACACATACAGAGAGGTCTCTAGAAGTTTCCATTTGAGTTACAGCTGAGAGAGAGAGAGAGAGAGAGAGAGAGAGAGAGAAACTGAGGTAAAGCTTTTCTGATTTTATCTTTGAGCTTGTGTCTTCAACCTTCTTTTCCCCTTTCTCTCTTGTGTGATGCGATGATATGATGATTTCATCCCACTCTTCTACTCCTTTATCTTTTTCTCTTCCTTTCCCATAGTGTCCGTCTGCCCTTTGTGCCCTGTCCTTGTTGTGGTTGGTTTTGAGAAAGCACGCCACGGTTTTGGCAGCGAAAGGCTTTCTCACTTCAAAAAACTGAAAAAAAGACAACAAAGAAATACATCTTTTTTCCAGGCGACGTTTGGTTGTTGGTGATTGAGAGCATTTCAGTGGCTGTGTTTTCCCCCTTGATATAAACATCATAGTTCATTTGATATAGATATTTAGATTATTATTGTTATCAATATATATTTTCACAGTTCAGGAACAATTTAATTTATTATTATTAGAGTGTTCCTTCCGTTCAGCAGTCTCTCTTCAAAGCGACACATCCGCTCTCCTCCCTCCTTTTCACCCCTCCATCCTTTTAGAGAGAGATCATGAGGGAGCAGAGGAGGAGAAGTGCAGAGAAAGAAAGGAGTCCTCAGATTTCTTCTGTTTCTGGTGTTACAGTGAAAGGAGTCCTCAGCTTTCCTCTGTTTCTGGTGTTACAGTGAAAGGAGTCCTCAGATTTCCTCTGTTTCTGGTGTTACAGTGCGCTGCTCTAGAAGGGAACTGGAGACACGCGGACGGAGAGAGAGAAAGAAGGGATGATGGAAGGAAATATATGAGAGTCTCAGAGAGATGAGGAGTGAGAGACAAAGAGAGAGAGAGAGAAGAAGAGGAGAAGATGGTATGGGGGGCACTTGTTTTCCTGTGCTTATTACCAAGCCCCCTGTCTCTCTCTCTCTCTCTCTCTCTCTCTACACTCATCCTCCTATCTGAAGAGAGTGACACAGGCAGGGAGAGGGGTGTGGCCTGTGTCCTAGTGCCTGCCTAGAGTGCAGGAAGCAGCTCTTTCTTTCTCTCTCCCTCTTTCCCTTCATCCCTCTCTCCATGTCTCTAAGGGCACAGATATGAATGGAGAGGAGGTGGGGGCGGGGCCAGGCCCGAGGGGGCGGGGCTGGGGAGGGGCCGGCCTCACAGTCTCCCCCTGGTTGGTATCCAGATGTAAGGCCCAGAGTACTCCTCGATGGTAGACTTCACCTTGTGGTACACCTCCTCAAAGCTCTCCCCTTCCACGATGGCTGCAGGTACGGGAGGGGGAGGGGGTTAGTACACGTGCCCCTTCCCCTGTTACCACACCCATGACTCCTTCGCTGGCATCCCACAATCCTTTGCACACTGTATAAGGCATGGATATTCAAATCTGGACCTCAAGTCCAAATACGGCCCTGGTTTTTTTCTCCCAGGTAATTAACTAAACAATTAGTGCTATTGATTGGCCAGACTGTCTTCACACCTGAGTCCCAGGTAAAGAGAGGGTAGAAAACCAACAGTTCTTGGCCCTCGAGAACCAGATTTGAATAACGAAGATCTAAGGGCTTGTTAGAAATATAAATTATCGGCCACTCTGGCAAAAGTGAGTGTATGAAAAGAGGAGGATATTATGTATGATTTTGCTTATGAGCACACCTGCTGGTCTTTAACATGGAACATACTCTGTGCTTATGAGCGCACCTGCTGGTCTTTAACATGGAACATACTCTGTGCTTATGAGCGCACCTGCTGGTCTTTAACATGGAACATACTCTGTGCTTATGAGCGCACCTGCTGGTCTTTAACATGGAACATACTCTGTGCTTATGAGCGCACCTGCTGGTCTTTAACATGGAACATACTCTGTGCTTATGAGCGCACCTGCTGGTCTTTAACATGGAACATACTCTGTGGTTATGAGCGCACCTGCTGGTCTTTAACATGGAACATACTCTGTGGTTATGAGCGCACCTGCTGGTCTTTAACATGGAACATACTCTGTGGTTATGAGCGCACCTGCTGGTCTTTAACATGGAACATACTCTGTGGTTATGAGCGCACCTGCTGGTCTTTAACATGGAACATACTCTGTGGTTATGAGCGCACCTGCTGGTCTTTAACATGGAACATACTCTGTGCTTATGAGCGCACCTGCTGGTCTTTAACATGGAACATTCTCTGTGGTTATGAGCGCACCTGCAGGGCTTTAACAGACTAAAGCAGACAGAATGGCACTCTTAATTAGCCAGGAAACGCTTCTGAACTTCACCCAAATGGAC
>CM040401.1:80238352-80243352 GCA_022702515.1 Ilyophis sp. 1 JC-2022
TTAGTGTGTTATGTTTGCTGTATCTGTATGTATTTGCTATGTCAGTGTATAGTTGCTGTAATAGTGTGTTATGTTTGTTGTATCTGTATGTATTTGCTATGTCAGTGTATAGTTGCTGTATTAGTGTGTTATGTTTGTTGTATCTGTATGTATTTGCTATGTCAGTGTATAGTTGCTGTATTAGTGTGTTATGTTTGTTGTATCTGTATGTATTTGCTATGTCAGTGTATAGTTGCTGCATTAGTGTGTTATGTTTGCTGTATCTGTATGTATTTGCTATGTCAGTGTATAGGTGCTGTATTAGTGTGTTATGTTTGTTGTATCTCTATGTATTTGCTATGTCAGTGTATAGGTGCTGTAATAGTGTGTTATGTTTGCTGTATCTGTATGTATTTGCTATGTCAGTGTATAGTTGCTGTATTAGTGTGTTATGTTTGCTGTATCTGTATGTATTTGCTATGTCAGTGTATAGTTACTGTAATAGTGTGTTATGTTTGTTGTATCTGTATGTATTTGCTATGTCAGTGTATAGTTACTGTAATAGTGTGTTATGTTTGCTGTATCTGTATGTATTTGCTATGTCCGTGTATAGTTGCTGCATTAGTGTGTTATGTTTGTTGTATCTGTATGTATTTGCTATGTCAGTGTATAGTTGCTGCATTAGTGTGTTATGTTTGTTGTATCTGTATGTATTTGCTATGTCAGTGTATAGGTGCTGTATTAGTGTGTTATGTTTGTTGTATCTGTATGTATTTGCTATGTCAGTGTATAGTTGCTGTATTAGTGTGTTATGTTTGCTGTATCTGTATGCATTTGCTATGTCAGTGTATAGTTGCTGTATTAGTGTGTTATGTTTGTTGTATCTGTATGTATTTGCTATGTCAGTGTATAGGTGCTGTAATAGTGTGTTATGTTTGTTGTATCTGTATGTATTTGCTATGTTAGTGTATAGTTGCTGTATTAGTGTGTTATGTTTGTTGTATCTGTATGTATTTGCTATGTCAGTGTATAGTTGCTGTATTAGTGTGTTATGTTTGTTGTATCTGTATGTATTTGCTATGCCAGTGTATAGTTGCTGTATTAGTGTGTTATGTTTGTTGTATCTGTATGTATTTGCTATGTCAGTGTATAGTTGCTGTATTAGTGTGTTATGTTTGTTGTATCTGTATGTATTTGCTATGTCAGTGTATAGTTGCTGTATTAGTGTGTTATGTTTGTTGTATCTGTATGTATTTGCTATGTCAGTGTATAGTTGCTGTATTAGTGTGTTATGTTTGTTGTATCTGTATGTATTTGCTATGTCAGTGTATAGTTGCTGTATTAGTGTGTTATGTTTGTTGTATCTGTATGTATTTGCTATGTCAGTGTATAGTTGCTGTATTAGTGTGTTATGTTTGTTGTATCTGTATGTATTTGCTATGTCAGTGTATAGTTGCTGTATTAGTGTGTTATGTTTGTTGTATCTGTATGTATTTGCTATGTCAGTGTATAGTTGCTGTATTAGTGTGTTATGTTTGCTGTATCTGTATGTATTTGCTATGTCAGTGTATAGTTGCTGTAATAGTGTGTTATGTTTGCTGTATCTGTATGTATTTGCTATGTCAGTGTATAGTTGCTGTATTAGTGTGTTATGTTTGCTGTATCTGTATGTATTTGCTATGTCAGTGTATAGTTGCTGTAATAGTGTGTTATGTTTGTTGTATCTGTATGTATTTGCTATGTCAGTGTATAGTTGCTGTATTAGTGTGTTATGTTTGCTGTATCTGTATGTATTTGCTATGTCAGTGTATAGTTGCTGTAATAGTGTGTTATGTTTGTTGTATCTGTATGTATTTGCTATGTCAGTGTATAGTTGCTGTATTAGTGTGTTATGTTTGTTGTATCTGTATGTATTTGCTATGTCAGTGTATAGTTGCTGTAATAGTGTGTTATGTTTGTTGTATCTGTATGTATTTGCTATGTCAGTGTATAGTTGCTGTATTAGTGTGTTATGTTTGTTGTATCTGTATGTAGCCTATTTGCTATGTCAGTGTATAGTTGCTGTTGTTTATTTTTTTCTGTATCGCTGTATTAGGGTGGGAGACTTACGGGGAACGCAGGACCCAAACTTCTCGGGGAATTCAGAAAGCAGGTCATCGTTCACCCTGTCCTTCGTGGGCCCCAAAATTATGATCGGTCTTGCATAATGTACTGGGGTGGGAGGATGGGAGGATGGGGGGAGAGGTCGAGAATAGGAAGAGGCAGAGAGGAGAGTAGTGAAATTGGATATTAATTGCACAAATGTTCCCTTTTAAAGTATAACATTGTGGTTTTTTCCCCCCTAAAAACAATATAAGTTAAAAAGAAACTGGATTTACCTTCCATTTGTGTTACAGTCTCATAACTCTGTATGGAGTCATCTCTCCCTGAAAATAACAATAGAAACAGGGTTAAACCTGCAGACACAGCTCCCCCTCCAGGACTGGAGTTAAACCAGCAGACACAGGGCTCCCTCCAGGACTGGAGGTAAACCTGCAGACACAGCGCCCCCTCCAGGACTGGAGTTAAACCTGCAGACACAGTGCCCCCTCCAGGACAAGAGTTAAACACGCAGACACAGTGCCCCCTCCAGGACTGGAGTTAAACCTGTAGACACTGCGGCCCTCCAGGACTGGAGTTAAACCTGCAGACACTGTGGCCCTCCAGGACTGGAGTTAAACCTGTAGACACTGCGGCCCTCCAGGACTGGAGTTAAACCTGCAGACACTGCGGCCCTCCAGGACTGGAGTTAAACCTGCAGACACTGCGGCCCTCCAGGACTGGAGTTAAACCTGCAGACACTGCGGCCCTCCAGGACTGGAGTTAAACCTGTAGACATTGCGGCCCTCCAGGACTGGAGTTAAACCTGCAGACACTGCGGCCCTCCAGGACTGGAGTTAAACCTGCAGACACTGCGGCCCTCCAGGACTGGAGTTAAACCTGCAGACACACTAGCCCTCCAGGACTGGAGTTAAACCTGTAGACACTGCGGCCCTCCAGGACTGGAGTTAAACCTGTAGACATTGCGGCCCTCCTCCAAGACTAGAGTTAAACCTGTAGACACTGCGGCCCTCCAGGACTGGAGTTAAACCTGCAGACACTTTGGCCCTCCAAGACTAGAGTTAAACCCGCAGACACAGTGCCCCCTCCAGGACTGGAGTTAAACCTGCAGACACTTTGGCCCTCCAAGACTAGAGTTAAACCCGCAGACACAGTGCCCCCTCCAGGACTGGAGTTAAATCTGCAGACACAGCGCCCCCTCCAGGACTGGAGTTAAACCTGCAGACACAGCGCCCCCTCCAGGACACACAGAGTTTGTGTGAAGACGAGTCTTTACCTTGAGATCCTAGGCTGTCTCGGCTGCGGTCCTGTACACAGAGGAAGAGACAGACCTCAGAGTTATTCAGCATTAAACCCAACAGCCAGTAAAAGTGCGCATGCAGGAGAATGCACACAGTCCTGGATGTGATTACGCTGCAGCTGTAAAAAAGCACCAACTTCTCTAATGATATCAGCGAGGCCGCGATGCGACGCACTGTTTCTGGCTCTCTGGCACACGCCACAAAGAACACAGAGCCAATCCATCACCACGGTTTATTACCCCCCAGCCTCAGCCTGATAAACCCATGCATTAAACACAGATATCTAAATTACAATATCGATTTTTCTGTCTTCCAGTTTTAAAATCTATCCTCCTCCCCCTCTTCTTGGCGCTTACCATTTCTTTCGTTTTCAAACGAGACCATTCTTTTCTTTCTACCCTGAGGATGGAAGGAGGGTGGAAGGGGGAGGATAGATAGAGAAAAAGAGAGGAGAAGTTACATCGTAAGAGTTTCCGTTTCCTGAGCCATCCTTAAGATAAGAGCTCTTAGCGTAAAGAAAGGCAAGATGATGTAACAATGATGGAGGGTGTAAAGGAGGAGAGAGAGAGTGGATGAATGGAGAGGGGGATGAGTGTAGAGGAGGAGAGAGAGAGTGGAGGAATGGAGAGGGGGATGAGTGTAGAGGAGGAGAGAGAAAGTGGATGAATGGAGAGGGGGATGAGTGTAGAGGAGGAGAGAGTGGAGGAATGGAGAGGGGGATGAGTGTAGAGGAGGAGAGAGAAAGTGGATGAATGGAGAGGGGGAGGAGTGTAGTGGAGGAGAGAGTGGATGAATGGAGAGGGGGATGAGTGTAGAGGAGAGAGAGAGAGAGTGGATGAATGGATAGGGGGATGAGTGTAGAGGAGAGAGAGAGAGAGTGGATGAATGGATAGGGGGATGAGTGTAGAGGAGGAGAGAGAGTGGATGAATGGAGAGGGGGATGAGTGTAGAGGGAGAGAGAGAGTGGATGAATGGAGAGGGGGATGAGTGTAGAGGAAGAGAGAGAGTGGATGAATGGAGAGGGGGATGAGTGTAGAGGAGGAGAGAGAAAGTGGATGAATGGAGAGGGGGATGAGTGTAGAGGAGAAGAGAGAGTGGATGAATGGAGAGGGGGATGAGTGTAGAGGAGGAGAGAGAGAGTGGATGAATGGATAGGGGGATGAGTGTAGAGGAGGAGAGAGAGTGGATGAATGGATAGGGGGATGAGTGTAGAGGAGGAGAGAGAAAGTGGATGAATGGAGAGGGGGATGAGTGTAGAGGAGAGAGAGAGAGAGTGGATGAATGGAGAGGGGGATGAGTGTAGAGGAGAGAGAGAGAGAGTGGATGAATGGATAGGGAGATGAGTGTAGAGGAGGAGAGAGAGTGGATGAATGGAGAGGGGGATGAGTGTAGAGGAAGAGAGAGAGTGGATGAATGGAGAGGGGGATGAGTGTAGAGGAAGAGAGAGAGTGGATGAATGGAGAGGGGGATGAGTGTAGAGGAGGAGAGAGAAAGTGGATGAATGGAGAGGGGGATGAGTGTAGAGGAGAAGAGAGAGTGGATGAATGGAGAGGGGGATGAGTGTAGAGGAGGAGAGAGTGGATGAATGGATAGGGGGATGAGTGTAGAGGAGGAGAGAGA
>CM040401.1:80253352-80258352 GCA_022702515.1 Ilyophis sp. 1 JC-2022
TTTTTAAATATCGACTATAAAATAATCAGAACCCATCATAAAAATATAATACATAATAAAAATAGTGCAAGAGCACTCCAGAAACTTTAGGTGCTTGATCTCAGCTCTGGTGCAGCGTTGCATTGTGGGAACACCGCAGGCACAGTGAGTTCACCACTGCCAATCAGAGTGCGGGTGAAGAATTATGATTGGGAAGAGTGTACAGTTTCACACTCCAGCTGGACGTTATGCATGTGAGTTACCTTTAACCTCGGAACACCAGGCTGCTTTTCTACAGCGCAGTCACTGTGTGAAACGCAGCTGGGCCAGGCAGACTGCAGTATCCCAATCAGCCAGAGGGGGCGCTGGGGGATGCCACAGCCAATCATATGACATTCTGCAATGCTGCAGCCAATCATATGTAATTCTGCCAGGTTACAGCCAATCACATGCCATTTTGGTCCGGATCACTCCCACACTGAAACCATCCAAAGCAGTGAGCATTTCTATCTCAGCCCTGCATAGGGGGGCTGTTTTGTGCACAAATGCTCATTTAGAGTTTGTGCAGACTGCAAACTTTAAAAGAATGAGTTTGTACAAGTGCCAGTTGATGGATTTTACTAAAGTTCTCCCTCTGGAGCAGACCAGAAAGGTCCAAATTTCCTCTGAACGGGCAGAACAGACTTCTCTTGAAAAGAAGGCTTAATTTTTTAATCATTTTGAGATTTATTTTGGGGGGGGTTTTTTCCTATGGGGTGCGCACATACCGTATAATTAATCTTATTTATTTTAATCTAATAATGAAACTAATTTCAGACTATGAGTCCCAGGTGAACATTCATTCATAGGAGCAGAGTGGGTAATAGGCTTGTGGTAGAAACTACTCTGTATTATTTTTCTCCTGGACAATCTGAGTGCAGTTCCTTAGATATATAACAGAGGGCACTGCTAACACAGGAGACAGACAGAGAGAGAGAGCATAATAGTTTTATCTACTGAGTTTGGTATTTTCTATGTCCCTCGGAGATGTCATTTTTTCAATACTAATTACAATTATTCTAGTCTTTGCATGTGACCCTAATGTAGACGGTGTTTCTGGGCACTGTTTACGAAAGCAAGTGATGCAGAATGAATATGTGTCCCACTGCGTGTGTGTGTGTGTGTTTATGGTGTGTGTTCCATGCACGTGGGTGTGTGTGTGTGTGTGTGTGTGTGTGTGTGTGTGTTTATGTGTTTATGGTGTGTGTTCCATGCACATGGGTGTGTGTGTGTGTGTGTGTGTGTGTGTGTGTGTGTGTGTACTCACAGCTAGTATTTTGTCTCCGATCTGTAGCCTCCCATCTCTGTGGGCAGCCCCTCCGTCGATGATCTTGGTGACGTAGATGCTGTTGTCTCCGGGAATGTGCTGGTTACCCACTCCCCCTGCTATACTGAACCCCAGCCCTGAGAGAGACAACACAGTCCTGCTTAATACTGACCCCCAGCCCTGAGAGAGACAACACAGCCCTGCTTAATACTGACCCCCAGCCCTGAGAGAGACACCACAGCCCTGCTTAATACTGACCCCCAGCCCTGAGAGAGACAACACAGTCCTGCTTAATACTGACCCCCAGCCCTGAGAGAGACAACACAGCTGACCCAGCCCTGAGAGAGACAACACAGCCCTGCTTAATACTGACCCCCAGCCCTGAGAGAGACAACACAGCTCTGCTTAATACTGACCCCCAGCCCTGAGAGAGACACAACACAGCCCTGCTTAATACTGACCCCCAGCCCTGAGAGAGACAACACAGCTCTGCTTAATACTGACCCCCAGCCCTGAGAGACACAACACAGCTCTGCTTAATACTGACCCCCAGCCCTGAGAGAGACAACACAGCCCTGCTTAATACTGAACCCCAGCCCTGTGAGAGACACAACACAGCCCTGCTTAATACTGACCCCCAGCCCTGAGAGAGACACAACACAGCTCTGCTTAATACTGACCCCCAGCCCTGAGAGAGACAACACAGCTCTGCTTAATACTGACCCCCAGCCCTGAGAGAGACAACACAGCCCTGCTTAATACTGACCCCCAGCCCTGAGAGACACAACACAGCTCTGCTTAATACTGACCCCCAGCCCTGAGAGAGACAACACAGCCCTGCTTAATACTGACCCCCAGCCCTGAGAGAGACACCACAGCCCTGCTTAATACTGACCCCCAGCCCTGAGAGAGACAACACAGCCCTGCTTAATACTGACCCCCAGCCCTGAGAGAGACAACACAGCCCTGCTTAATACTGACCCCCAGCCCTGAGAGAGACAACACAGCCCTGCTTAATACTGACCCCCAGCCCTGAGAGAGACAACACAGCCCTGCTTAATACTGACCCCCAGCCCTACGAGAGACACCACAGCCCTGCTTAATACTGACCCTCAGCCCTGAGAGAGACAACACAGCCCTGCTTAATACTGACCCCCAGCCCTGAGAGAGACAACACAGCCCTGCTTAATACTGACCCCCAGCCCTGAGAGAGACAACACACACTCCACTACCCACAGCACAGCCCTACTGTTACGCAGCTACAACATCACTCAGACTAATGTCACAACCACATAAACACATGCTGTACAACACAAATACACACACACACAAAAATCAGCACATACACACACACACACACTCAAAGATCAGCACATTCACATACATACACACACACACACACACCTTTGGGGCCCTTGATGAGTTTGATCTCTGTGACTCTCTGCACACACACACACACACACACACACACACACACACACACACACACACACCTTTGGGGCTCTTGATGAGTTTGATCTCTGTGACTCTCTCTGCACACACACACACACACACACACACACACACACACACACACACACCTTTGGGGCCCTTGATGAGTTTGATCTCTGTGACTCTCTCTGCGCGCACACACACACACACACACACACACACACACACACACACACACACCTGTGGGGCCCTTGATGAGTTTGATCTCTGTGACTCTCTGCACACACACACACACACACACACACACACACACACACACACACACACACACACACACACACACCTTTGGGGCCCTTGATGAGTTTGATCTCTGTGACTCTCTCTGCGCGCGCACACACACACACACACACACACACACACACACACACACACACACACACCTTTGGGGCCCTTGATGAGTTTGATCTCTGTGACTCTCTCTGCACACACACACACACACACACACACACACACACACACACACACCTTTGGGGCCCTTGATGAGTTTGATCTCTGTGACTCTCTCTGCGCGCGCGCGCGCACACACACACACACACACACACACACCCTTGATGAGTTTGATCTCTGTGACTCTCTCTGCGCACACACACACACACACACACACACACACACACACACACACACACACACACCTTTGGGGCCCTTGATGAGTTTGATCTCTGTGACTCTCTCGGCGACAGGTTTCCGGCGCAGTACGTAGAGACGCACGATGGCGCCCGCCTCCTTTAGCGCCTCCACCGCCAGGCTGTGTGTCACCTCCCGTACGTCCACCTCATTCACAAACAGGATGCAGTCATTCACCCTGAGAGAGACACACATTTCACTTTCAACATTGCAAAAAGTATTTACTGAAAAGCAAAAATACAAGAGCCGTAAATCCATAACAATGTACATAAAAGTAGCTAAAAGGGACAGAAAGCCAATAATGAATAAAAATAAATAACTACATAAATACAGAATACAGACTTCCAGTAAGACAATAAAAAACCCATAAACCCAGTCCAACAATCTCCTTCAATACCACCTATATCTCACAAAATGTTGTTCAGAAGCATACCTTGTAGCCTCCATCATTATGCACAGCAAATTTACACACCGGATTTTCATAAAACTACCTATAGTGCGGTGAAAAAGTGAATCCGCAGTCCAGTCTCAGCTCATCCGCATACATAACCACTCTTGCTTTACCTAATACTGATGGAAGATCATTTGTAAATATAGAATATAGGAAAGATCCCAAGCAACTACCCCGAGGAACCCCACATTGCAACTCTTAGAAAAGCTACCACTGAAGAACACTCTCTGCCTTCTCCTGGACAGGTAACTCTCTGCCTTCTCCTGGACAGGTAACTCTCTGCCTTCTCCTGGACAGGTAACTCTCTGCCTTCTCCTGGACAGGTAACTCTCCATCCAGCACAAAGCGGTGAATGTAAAACCAGAACATTTGAGTTTTCCAAGCAACAGACAATGAGCAATAATATCCAAAGCAGCAGTAAAATCCAACATCACCGCCCCCACCAGCCTCCTGTCATCCATGCTCTTGAGCCAATCATCATCAGTCATTTAAGCTAATGCTGTGTTTGTGGAATGCCCTTCTCTATATGCATGCTGGTTGCTGGTAGCTCATAATCAAACCATTACTTGAAAAATAATCTTGGATTTGAACATATACAATTTTCTCTAGTAATTTACTCAGCACTGGGAGAAGACTAATAAGGTGACTGTTGGCGAGTGTAGTTTGTAGCCCGGGGGATGGGGTGAGGAGTTAGTGCAGAGATGTAATAAGGTGACTGTTGGCGAGTGTGGTTTGTAGCCTGGGGGATGGGGTGAGGAGTTAGTGCAGAGATGTAATAAGGGGACTGTTGGCGAGTGTAGTTTGTAGCCCGGGGGATGGGGTGAGGAGTTAGTGCAGAGATGTAATAAGGTGACTGTTGGCGAGTGTAGTTTGTAGCCCGGGGGATGGGGTGAGGAGTTAGTGCAGAGATGTAATAAGGTGACTGTTGGCGAGTGTAGTTTGTAGCCTGGGGGATGGGGTGAGGAGTTAGTGCAGAGATGTAATAAGGTGACTGTTGGCGAGTGTAGTTTGTAGCCCGGGGGATGGGGTGAGGAGTTAGTGCAGAGATGTAATAAGGTGACTGTTGGCGAGTGTAGTTTGTAGCCTGGGGGATGGGGTGAGGAGTTAGTGCAGAGATGTAATAAGGGGACTGTTGGCGAGTGTAGTTTG
>CM040401.1:80260852-80283352 GCA_022702515.1 Ilyophis sp. 1 JC-2022
GAGCAGTGTGTGTGTTTCCTGTCAGTATCTCCACTCTTTATGAAAAACACTCTCTGTAGCTGCGCTGGTTTCCCAGGTAAATTCTATTTGCCGCAGAATTAACTGGATAATCTGTCAGCTCAGAGTTATGAGCTGTTACAAACGGCAAGTTAAATGGGGAAGGAGATGCTAAAATTAAATTGATCTGAAACACAGTCACGCATCTCCTCACAGTTTCTCAGAAAATGCGAGTAGTTGGAACACAACAATGATAAAGAGGATTTATTTAATACAAAATAATTATTATATTTAGTTTATCTTTATCCCTATTTAACCAGGTAGGTCAACAAAGAACTTAATTCTCGTTTTCAGTGATGACCTGCGGAATCAAAGTGGATGTGGAATGCAAGGGATTGCGTAGCCAATCAGATACAGGGGGTGATGAGGTGCAGCCAATCAGATATAGGGGGTGATTCTGTGTTGCCAATCAGATTTAGGGTGGATGATTATGCGGCCAGATGCAGAGACCCAGTTTGTTTTATATACATGTACATCTCCAAACCGCAAACTATGTGCAAGCACGCTCATATATGCCCCCTGCTATGGAGGTAGATTTCTATCAAAAATAACCAAGCACAAAAGTATAATCCACAATTGTATTTATCATCCACACACACACACCTCTCAATTTGTGTTTCGTAAAAATAATCCACAATCGTATTTACCATCCACACACACACACCTCTCAATTTGTGTTTCGTAACACTGGCGAATCTACATTTGCCGATCGAAGGACACGCTTGATGTGCTTGGATTTACGGACAGAATTTTGAGACAAATATTCCGCTGTTTTTCACCGTGTTGTTTCACGCTCGCTTAACTTGCAATTCGTAAGCTAAACTTCTTCTTCTAGGTTGTAAAGTTAACCCCACGCTAATCTTGCGATGGCAAGTTTTTTAAACAGTTATTGCACAAAACTCCTATTTTTGCACGCCTCCTATCATTACATTACACAGGGGTAGGTCCGTACATTGATAGGAACTAGGAAGTACAACACTATGAGCTAAAATAAGGAGAGCACTCCATGCAATTTGAATTCTCATTTTAATTTATGTGTCTTATCTACTAGCTAGCTAGCTGAACAAATAAAAGATTTCATAGGAGACATCGGTATCAGTGAGAATAGCTGTCAAATTAATTTAATTGGCTATAATACTTCACTTGGTTGAGTTTGTTTTACATAATCTTTCCCATGAGGGGCGAAAGAGTTATGTAGCTACTGTGTACGGACCTACCCCTGTGTAATGTAATCTAGCTAGCTAGCTACATGCAATCTGATAGGAGTTTTGTGCAATGACTGTTTAAAAAACTTGCCATCGCAAGATTAGCGTGGGGTTAACTTTACAACCTAAATAAACTCACAACTCGGTTGTTTTAATTAAATTTACCATGAATCCACTTCTTAAAGATAATGTGCAATTTTGGCCACTTGTTCTAAAAGTGGCGCTGATGAGCCGAACAGACCCACCGCCGTGTTATGTAGCACCAAAGAAGAAGAAGTTTAGCTTACGAATTGCAAGTTAAGCGAGCGTGAAACGACACGGTGAAAAACAGCGGAATATTTGTCTCAAATGTGGATTATTTTTACGAAACACAAATTGAGAGGTGTGTGTGTGTGGATGGTAAATACGATTGTGGATTATTTTTACGAAACACAAATTGAGAGGTGTGTGTGTGTGGATGGTAAATACGATTGTGGATTATTTTTACGAAACCCAAATTGAGAGGTGTGTGTGTGTGGATGGTAAATACAATTGTGGATTATACTTTTGTGCTTGGTTATTTTTGATAGAAATCTACCTCCATACCCTGCTGCCTGCTTGGGAGAGTGAAGTCGGCACGAGTGCGGGCCGGATTCGACCCAAGACCGCAGTGCTCACTCATGCGCCACAATCGCTTTTTCGCAGTGGGCTACCCAGCAGCCTTCCGGACTCAGTTTAAAGGCAGTTTGACTAGGACACTAAAACCGTGTCCGAATCAGCGCACTTGCCAGTTGAGTATGCCAGTTGAGAATACTTTTTTTACAAGCCGTTAAGTACACGACAGTTCTGAAAATTGAGTATTAATATCCACAGATGATATACGTATTACCAGGTTATTGCTGATAATAGTATGGAGGATATTTCTTTGCATACTGCATGTCACTAAACAGTATGCAGTAGATAGGGCTCTGATTCGGACACAGCCTAGGACACCAAGGTTACCATACCACCCTTCCTCCTTCACAAAGTCACATGGGATTTTAGAGACCACACTGAGCTCAGTTTACATCTCATCTGCAACACATAGGGATATGAGGGAGTGTGACGATGGAGAGACGTGACTGAGGGAGCGTGACGCATCATTAGTGAGACGATGGAGAGACGTGACTGAGGGAGTGTGACGCATCATTAGTGAGACGATGGAGAGACGTGACTGAGGGAGTGTGACGCATCATTAGTGAGACGATGGAGAGACGTGACTGAGGGAGTGCGACGCATCATTAGTGAGACGATGGAGAGACGTGACTGAGGGAGCGTGACGCATCATTAGTGAGACGATGGAGAGACGTGACTGAGGGAGCGTGACGCATCATTAGTGAGACGATGGAGAGACGTGACTGAGGGAGCGCGACGCATCATTAGTGAGACGATGGAGAGACGTGACTGAGGGAGCGTGACGCATCATTAGTGAGACGATGGAGAGATGTGACTGAGGGAGCGTGATGCATCATTAGTGAGACGATGGAGAGACGTGACTGAGGGAGCGTGACGCATCATTAGTGAGACGATGGAGAGACGTGACTGAGGGAGCGTGACGCATCATTAGTGAGACGATGGAGAGACGTGACTGAGGGAGCGTGACGCATCATTAGTGAGACGATGGAGAGATGTGACTGAGGGAGCGTGATGCATCATTAGTGAGACGATGGAGAGACGTGACTGAGGGAGCGTGACGCATCATTAGTGAGACGATGGAGAGACGTGACTGAGGGAGCGTGACGCATCATTAGTGAGACGATGGAGAGACGTGACTGAGGGAGCGTGACGCATCATTAGTGAGACGATGGAGAGACGTGACTGAGGGAGCGTGACGCATCATTAGTGAGACGATGGAGAGACGTGACTGAGGGAGCGTGACGCATCATTAGTGAGACGATGGAGAGACGTGACTGAGGGAGCGTGACGCATCATTAGTGAGACGATGGAGAGACGTGACTGAGGGAGCGTGACGCATCATTAGTGAGACGATGGAGAGACGTGACTGAGGGAGCGTGACGCATCATTAGTGAGACGATGGAGAGACGTGACTGAGGGAGCGTGACGCATCATTAGTGAGACGATGGAGAGACGTGACTGAGGGAGCGTGACGCATCATTAGTGAGACGATGGAGAGACGTGACTGAGGGAACGCGACGCATCATTAGTGAGACGATGGAGAGACGTGACTGAGGGAACGCGACGCATCATTAGTGAGACGATGGAGAGACGTGACTGAGGGAGCGCGACGCATCATTAGTGAGACGATGGAGAGACGTGACTGAGGGAACGCGACGCATCATTAGTGAGACGATGGAGAGACGTGACTGAGGGAACGCGACGCATCATTAGTGAGACGATGGAGAGACGTGACTGAGGGAGCGTGACGCATCATTAGTGAGACGATGGAGAGACGTGACTGAGGGAGCGTGACGCATCATTAGTGAGACGATGGAGAGACGTGACTGAGACCTGATCCCAGGTGCATTCGGCAGTACCTGCCAGGTATCTCACCTCACCCTGGCAGGTGTGTTGGCCTAATTCTGGAAACCCAGACAGTCCTGGAGCCCCAAGTGGATAAACAGGTGTGCAGGTAAGGTTCTGACAGGTGTGCAGGTAAGGTTCTGGTAAAAACTCACCCGCTCCAGAGTTATCTCCTCGTATTCCATTTCTCCTTCCATTCCATTTACCTGTGAGAGACAATGCAGAATCATTCATAAACTCACCTACGAGAGACAGAACATTCATTCATAAACTCACCTGTGAGAGACAGAGCATTCATTCATAAACTCCTGCAGAGGGGCTTGTCGCCAGGCAACCAATGTCAAATAGGATTATTCATACAGGAGACCAGCAGCTGGGAGGAAGGTTATTTATACAGGCAATCAATATGGAGAACAGATTCTAACTGCTAAGCAGTGTAAGGAGTGTTATAGTTAACTCATTCACACAACCAATGGGCAACCATTTCCTCAAACGGGACCAATAGTGTTATTGTGAACTCATTCACACAACCAATGGGCGACCATTTCTTCAAACAGGGAACCAATAATCATAATGCATAATATTAACATATATTAATATAGCTGAAGAGAAAGAATGTGGAGAGACATGGAGAGAAATTATTAAATTCAGTGTGCAAATTGATGGAGGGTGGCTTTTTTTCCCCACCCCTAGATGTGCGTTATAATAGACCGCAAACAATTAAAATCTAGGCTATAGTTTAAAAGTTAGGATGTTCTTGGGCATCTGTGCTCTAGCTCTAGACTGTGGGGAAATGAAAGCGGTGCGAAGCTAGTTACAATCTGCATTATTTTAAAGTAGGCAACACAGGCTTATTCACTCCTCATCATTTTTCTTGCAGATTTTGATTGTTTTAAATTCTACCAAATTTAGTGGCATCTAAATGCTATAGACCGACCACAAGAGTTCCCACAGGAATACTGCAGAACTTTCACTGGGAATACTGGAAGAGTTTCAGCAGGAATTCTGCAGTAGTTTCAATGGGAATACTACAGGAGGATACATTCTGCTGGTCTGGTTGATAGAATCTACAAAACATTCAACATCTCTCCTTCACCCTCCAGGACTGTAGGGGGCAGTGGCAGAAATAAGAGGCATTTTTATGTGGCCATGAGAAACTACAGACAAAGCTGATGTAAGGGGGAAACACAGAGGAATACTGGAGGAAGAATGAAAGATTACGGAAGATTATACATCACTCACATAAGGGGAGCCGTCCAGTGTTTCTGTATTCACCATCATAGGAGGAGAATTAGCCTAGGAAAGAGGAGAGAAAGAGAGAGATGGAGAGAGGAGAGAAAGAGAGATTCAGCATTAGTGTGTCTTTATTTCATGGCCCTGTCACACTATTGCGTATCGTACTAGCGTAGGCCAGCGTATGAAAAATATCACTGATACGCTGATATACGCTGACATACGCTCGGGGTACGTTAGGCATAGGTTGTATACGTTTCAAGCACGGTCGCATACGGTGGCATACGCTGGCATACGGCGAGGCACAAAAAGTTTTTTAAGCATGCTTAAAAATTTTGTGCGTATTCGGACGTATGGTTTATACGCTAGGCATACGCTAGCCATACGCTGGCCATATGCTATTTTCAAGGGCTTTTTGTGCGTATGAAAATTATTTTATGAATTTGCATACGCAACTCATACGTTTCTCTCATACGCAATAGTGTGACAGGGCCATAAGTTAGATAACTGGACATTTCAGCATAACCTGAAAATGAAATTCATACATTCCCATGATGTGGACACAGCACTGCATGTACCCGTACTAAACCCAACACACTGTATTTACCAGTACTAAACGCATCACACTGCATGTACCAGTACTAAACCCATCACACTGCATGTACCAGTACTAAACCCATCACACTGTATTTACCAGTACTAAACCCAACACACTGTATTTACCAGTACTAAACCCAACACACTGTATTTACCAGTACTAAACCCAACACACTGTATTTACCAGTACTAAACCCAACACAACGCATGTACCAGTACTAAACCCATCACACTGTATTTACCAGTACTAACTGCACACACTGCTGACTTTAGAAAGTGAGTGATGTGGAGTCTGGGTAAAGCTGAGCTCAGCCTGTCAGAGCTGCCATTTAGCTCTGTGTTTTGATGACTCAACAGGCCCACCATGTTTACCCCACACAGCTGGCTTTACAGTTTTACAGTCAAATTCTGCAGTAATCACACAAACAATGGTCTGAGCTCTGCCAGGAGGCCCTGATAGACTACAGCACACAGAAACAGCTCTGCCAGGAGGCCCTATACAGCACACAGATACAGCTCTGCCAGGAGGCCCTGTTAGACTACAGCACACAGATACAGCTCTGCCAGGAGGCCCTGTACAGCACACAGATACAGCTCTGCCAGGAGGCCCTGTTAGACTACAGCACACAGATACAGCTCTGCCAGGAGGCCCTGTTATTCTACAGCACACAGATACAGCTCTGCCAGGAGGCCCTGTTATTCTACAGCACACAGATACAGCTCTGCCAGGAGGCCCTGTTATTCTACAGCACACAGACACAGCTCTGCCAGGAGGCCCTGTTATTCTACAGCACACAGATACAGCTCTGCCAGGAGGCCCTGTTATTCTACAGCACACAGATACAGCTCTGCCAGGAGGCCCTGTTATTCAACAGCACACAGACACAGCTCTGCCAGGAGGCCCTGTTATTCTACAGCACACAGATACAGCTCTGCCAGGAGGCCCTGTTATTCTACAGCACACAGATACAGCTCTGCCAGGAGGCCCTGTTATTCTACAGCACACAGATACAGCTCTGCCAGGAGGCCCTGTTATTCTACAGCACACAGATACAGCTCTGCCAGGAGGCCCTGTTATTCTACCGCACACAGATACAGCTCTGCCAGGAGGCCCTGTTATTCTACAGCACACAGATACAGCTCTGCCAGGAGGCCCTGTTATTCTACAGCACACAGATACAGCTCTGCCAGGAGGTCCTGTTATTCTACAGCACACAGATACAGCTCTGCCAGGAGGCCCTGTTATTCTACAGCACACAGATACAGCTCTGCCAGGAGGCCCTGTTATTCTACAGCACACAGATACAGCTCTGCCAGGAGGCCCTGTTATTCCACAGCACACAGATACAGCTCTGCCAGGAGGCCCTGTTATTCTACAGCACACAGATACAGCTCTGCCAGGAGGCCCTGTTATTCTACAGCACACAGATACAGCTCTGCCAGGAGGCCCTGTTATTCTACAGCACACAGATACAGCTCTGCCAGGAGGCCCTGTTATTCTACAGCACACAGATACAGCTCTGCCAGGAGGCCATGTTATTCTACAGCACACAGACACAGCTCTGCCAGGAGGCCCTGTTATTCTACAGCACACAGATACAGCTCTGCCAGGAGGCCCTGTTATTCTACAGCACACAGACACACAGCCAGACCCTCTCTTTTTAAGCATTAGGGCGTTTCACTCTGTGGGCTGGCAGCTCTGGTTATGATGATGGGCTGGGTACTCTCTAGACGCCAGACCGTAGTGAGGAGCAGAAGTGGGCTGAACATCCTCTCCTCTCCATCAAACCTTCTCCAGTCCTTATGCTCACAGCTGCAGCTCCTGCATATTTTATATTTCATATTTGTTATCCAGCATTGCAAATGGCCACCGTGGCGCCCCCATTTCAATTTGTCCTGTAAACCCCCCCTGTGGGCCCAACAGAAAGAGAGGAGAGAGAAACGGAGAGATGAGAGTGAAAGGGGAGAGGAGGAGAGAAAGAGAGAGGGGGATATTAAAGGGGCGAAGGGGGATTGAAGGAGAGGGAAAAAAAGAGAAGAGAGACAGACTGATGGGAATCTCGCTCTTTTTTAAGTGTCTGCCACTCTTTGCCACTAATGGCAGCTTCCCCTCATCCACTCTGTCTGTCTGATATAATGTGCCTTCAGGTACGCAGACGGACGGACGGACGAGTCCACTTCACCCAAAAGCTCAGTACTGCAGCAGCCTCGGATGTCACTTCCTAGTTCTTTGAACTCTTGGCAGCCAATTAGCCCTTTGTAGCCAAATGTTGGGGAAATCATTGACAGGGGAAAACAACCAACTGCAGCGCTCTAATGCGTAGCAACTGTTGCTAGCCTCTACTTCCTCCGACAGCAGCCTGTATACTGTCAGAAACTTTTTTTGTGACAGTTAAAAGTTGTGCTTGGGGAACAGTGGTTCTGTCTACAGCTCAATCACATTTTTACGTTCCCTCGACCTATAAATCAATTGGAGAAATGTAAACAGTGGATTTGGTTATTTGGACGACCACACAGGCGGCTGAATGTCAACAACATACATATAAACATGTATGTAACTTATTTATGGTCAACAATATCAGCAGACACGCTTATGTTTGCTCAAAGTCATTTTTCATTAACAAAAGTTGTGGTATTTTTGTTGCGATAAGTTACATACTTAACGTTACATGAGTAAGCTAGTTAACTAATTATTACTTCGCATTAATAGTTGTTAAAACCTAGCTAGCTAGCCAGCCTACTATAAACCGAGATGTAACGTTAACGTACACCATAAGCAGGTACGGATCTAAACTGTCAGGAGATGCCTTGCTCAGAGTGTATAATATGTAGAGACAGCGATGCCAATAGAACCCAATGGGGAGCACATCCCAACCAGGAAGTTTTAATTTTGCGCTCATCTCACATGCGCAGTTGTATCAAGTCACATGTTGTTTTTTTTCTTTTTTTTCTTCAGTGAAGTCACATGTACAACGAGGAAGGCACAGAGCAATGGCACAGAGCAATGGCACAGAGGCGGTGCCAAAGCCCATCCCCCTTCTCCACGATAAACGCTTGGCATAAACATAAGTCAATGATATTGACAAGGACAGGCTACACTTATGTATGCAGAAAAAACATATTTCACAGATTCAAACAACACTACCATATTGAGAAAAGCGTTGTTGTTTTTACCAAATCCAACGTTCATTTGTCTCGTTAAACTGACATTGATCAAAATTTATTTATTGGGATAAACCCCTTGAGATGTACCAACTCGTTTTCGAGGGGGTCCCGACATATATCATAAACACTACATAACAATATAGAAATACAAATGTCAATATAACAACATACAGACAAACATACAAGAAGACAAAAGAAAGACAAAACACATATATTACTTAATAAGGAAACTGAAAGCAATACAACCACAAGGTGACCAGAGTGGCCAATAAAAAATAAAAAAGTAGAATGTCAGTGGATCACTATACCATCAGGTATGAACAGTAATAAACAGTAATAAACAGTAATAAACAGTAATAAACAGTAATAAACAGTAATAAACAGTGACAGCTTCATCAATAACAAGAGCAGCCCATCACAAAGTAAGCAGACAAGGCATGCTTGAACATACCAAGTGACAAAATGGATCGTGTATCAGCAGGCAAATTGTTCCAATCTGTTGGGGCTTTAAACATAAAAGCTCTTTTACCAAAGGTTTTCTTTGCACGAGGGACAGAGAAATAGAGCTGAGCAGAGTGCCTAACATGATGACTTGAGGAAAAAGGTACAAGATATTGTTTTAAATAGGGTGGATAGTTGGAATGAATACATTTAAATATAAGTTGAAGCCAGTGAATGTGTCGTCTTACATTTAGAGATGTCCATTTACGTGCATCATACATTGTACAATGATGGGTGAGAAAAGGACATCCAAGGGCAAATCTGCAGAGTCTGATTTTGATGCACTTTGATAAATAACATCACAGTAGTCCAGAATCGGAAGTATAAGTTGAGAGGCAAGTTTCTTACGAACACTGCGTGTAAAGCAATTTCGAGATCGATGTAAGACATTGATTCCAAAATTGACTTTATGTAAAACATGATCAATGTGTGATCTGAATGAAAGTTCAGAATCAAGCCATACACCAAGATATTTAATATTATCAACTTTATGCAGAGGAGTGCCATCATTACAAGTTATTACACACAAATCAGGTTTTGATTTGAGTTTCTGTCTGGTACCAAAGGTCATAATATGGGACTTAGTTTTATTGAGCAATAGTTTGTTATGGAGAAGCCAATCTTGTAAGATGTTAAAATCAGACTGAAGGGAAGTTTGAATTTGTAGCAGATCAGGTTTAGACGTATATATGACAGTGTCATCAGCATAAAGTTGAGCACAGCAGTTATTAAAGATTGACGGTAGGTTATTTACATAGATAGAGAAAAGAAGTGGTCCTAATGTTGAGCCCTGGGGCACGCCTCTTTGCTGAATCAACAGATCAGATTTATTCCCATGTAAGACAACACATTGTTTTCTGTTGTGAAAGTATGAGTTGAACCACAAAATTGCGTTTACGGAAAGGCCGATAGCATGGAGTTTATCTAAGAGCAGATAGCGGTCAACAAGATCAAAAGCTTTAGTTAAATCTATAAAGATTGCACCAGTAATTTCACCTTTATCTGCAGCAGAGAACACATCATTAGTGAATTTAAGTAGGGCAGTAGTTGTGGAGTGGTTAGGCCTAAAGCCAGATTGAAATGGAGATAAAATATTATTGATACTGAGATAATGTGAAAGTTGAATATAAATTAATTTTTCAAAGACTTTAGCAATAGAACAGATAATAGATATAGGTCTATATGTAACGTTCCGCTCCCTTCCTGTCCGTTCTCCATGTTTTCCCTTTCCTCCCGTGTCATGATGGATTCCCTGTGTCCGTGTTTTCCCTGTCGCTACAGGCTGGGCGTGTCCCTTCTGTCTGATTCTCTCTGTTCCCTCACTTTAGGTTCAACCTATCTCCTTTCCCCCTTCCTGCATGCATTCCGCACCAGTCAATTAGTCAATCACCCTCGGTTACATTCCTCATGCTTTTGGTTATTGGTTTCAATTTCACTCCCCTACTTATACCTCTCGCTGGCTGCTATTCGGCACCAGTTCGTTAACGTTGTTCGTGCGTGTCATGGTCTCCTGTATGTTGGTGCTGTTTAAACTAAAACTCTGCTGTGGGTTCCCCCGATCTACCTCCTTGGTTCCTAGACCAGTGTGCCACTTGGATCCAGCCTGTAGCAGTCCAGTCTCCCTGTATGTGTTGCGATACCCCCGCCAAGACTAACGTTGCCTGCGCAGTTGGATTCTCTGCCTCCAGCCCAGTTCCTGTTGGACCCTCCGGTCCAGAGTCCGTTCCTGTGATCCAGTTCCTGTTGGACCTCCCGGTCCAGATCAAGTCCAGTTCCGGTTCGGAACAAAAATCTTGTTCCCGTGATCCAGTTCCTGTTGGACCTCCCGGTCCAGATCAAGTCCAGTTCCGGTTCGGAACAAAACCTTCGTTCCCGTGATCCAGTTCCTGTTGGACCTCCCGGTCCAGATCAAGTCCAGTTCCGGTTCGGAACAAAATCTTCGTTCCCGTGATCCAGTTCCTGTTGGACCTCCCGGTCCAGATCAAGTCCAGTTCCGGTTCGGAACCAATCCTTCATTCCCGTGATCCAGTTCCTGTTGGATCTTCCGGTCCAGATCAAGTCCAGTTCCGGTTCGGAACAAACCTTCGTTCCCGTGATCCGGTTCCAGTGTGGGCCTCCTGGCCCAGTACAAGCCCAGCTCCGGTTTGGAGCAGTTCGCTACTTCCTGGACACTCTTTGACTTTTTGTTAAGTTTGTGTTGAGCTTGGGACTACCCCAAAGCTCCTAATAAACACCCATTCCTGTTTCCCTGTCTCTTGGTCGTGCATTTGGGTTCAGCCCGTGTTTGGTTCTTGACAGAACGAACTGGTCTTAAAACATGGACCCAGCCGACCTCGAGCAGATCCGCCACGCCTTTTTCACCCAGTCCGCGGTCAGCGACAAACAGGGCCGCCGGATGGACGACGTGTTGGAAGTGCTGGGGGGGCTTACGGAGCAGGTTGCTCAACTAGCGCTTCACCTGCCTCTTCCTCGGATCCCTGTGGGCCCAACACCCGAACTGTCTCCCGAGGTTCCGGTCCCCTCTCCTGGCCGGGAGCCCAGAGTTCAACACCCCGAATTATACCGCGGGGGGCTGGGGAGGTGCCGTGAATTTTTAATGAAGTGCGACATTGTCTTTCGCATGCAGCCCACTTCCTTCGCCTCCGACCCATGCAAGATCGCCTTCGTCATGAGCAGCCTGGGAGGCAGTGCCCTGGAGTGGGCCACAGCTATTTGGGACAGTCAGGCTCCTACGTGCAACAACTTCGCCCTCTTCACCGCGGAGATGCGGCGCGTCTTTGACCACCCGATCTGCGGTCTAGACGCTACCCAGCGCCTCCTACAGGTCCGGCAGGGCAGCCGCAGCGTAGCGGAGATGGCCATCCAGTTCCGCACCCTCGCTGCTGAGGCGGGATGGAACGACACCTCCCTTCAGGGGGCCTTTCGTCAGGCTCTCAGTGAGGAGCTGAAGGACCAGCTAGCGACTCGGGAGGAAGCTAACTCGCTCAATGGCCTCATCAGCTTGGCTATCGCCATCGATAACCGTCTCAGAACCCGGGCCCGTGAGCGAGAGAAGAATCCCTCCCGTCTTCCGCCCTATGCCCCTTCCCGGGCTCGCCAACCCTCTCCCGTCCAGGGACCGAAAGTCGTCGCTTTGTCTCCCGAGGAGGAGCCCATGCAACTGGGCAAGATCACGGTGGACGCCGAGGAGCGCCAACGCCGTTTCCGCACCCAGTCCTGTTTCTACTGTGGCAAGACAGGCCACCAAATAGCTTCTTGTCCCATCCGCCCAAAAGAAAGGGCTCGCCAGTAAGACTGGGTGTACTGACGAGCCCCATCATCCCAAACCATGCGGCCCAGAACCGCCTTGAATTCAAGGTCACTCTCCTGTGGAGGGACAACACCGCCTCTACATTTGCCCTAATCGACTCCGGGGCCGATTCCAGTTTCATTGATATCACCTTTGTCAAGAGGCACGGGATCCCCACGGAGGCCTTACCCAACCCCATCACTGCTCACGCCCTGGACGGTAGGAGTCTGGGGTTAGTTACCCACTCCACCGTTCCCCTACAGCTCGTTGTTTCTGGCAATCATCGGGAGACGATCCAACTCCTACTGATTCACTCCAAACAGTCCTCCATGGTCCTGGGACAGACCTGGCTGCGCCTCCACAACCCCCACATCGATTGGCTAGCCGGTCGCATCCTGGCATGGAGCGGTCACTGTCTAGCCAACTGTCTCCGCTCTGCTCTACCCCCCCCGGGGGCCACGAGTAACAGACCTATCCCTCCTGTACCCGACCTAGCCAATGTTCCCAGCCATTATCATGACCTGTCACCAGTGTTTTCTAAGTCACGTGCCCTGTCTTTGCCTCCTCACAGACCCTACGACTGTTGCATCGACCTGCTGGCGGGAGCCAAGCTTCCATCTGGTCGCCTCTACAGCCTGTCGGGCCCGGAGAAGCTGGCCATGGAAACCTACATCCACGAGTCACTTGCGTCAGGCATAATCCGTCCCTCCTCATCCCCGGTTGGTGCAGGGTTCTTCTTCGTTGGGAAGAAGGACGGCTCATTGCGGCCCTGCATCGACTACCGGGGTCTCAATGAGGTTACTGTCCACAACAAATACCCTCTTCCCCTCATTAACACTGCCTTTGAACCCCTCTCCCAGGCAGTCATCTTCACCAAACTCGACCTCCGTAACGCGTACCACCTGGTGCGTATACGCGAGGGGGACGAGTGGAAGACTGCATTCAACACCCCGTTGGGCCACTACGAGTACCTGGTGGTTCCGTTCGGCCTCACTAATGCCCCAGCAGTCTTCCAGGGGATGGTGAATGATGTCCTGCGTGACCTGTCGGGCAAAAGTGTTTTTGTTTATATAGATGACATCCTCATTTTTTCCAAATCCCCCCAGGAACACGTTCTCCACGTCCGGGAGGTTCTCCAGCGGCTACTGGAGAACCAGCTCTTCGTGAAAGCCGAGAAGTGCTCGTTCCACGTCTCGTCTGTCCCGTTCCTCGGCTTCATTATCGAGAAGGGCAGTATCCGGGCGGACCCTACCAAAGTCAAGGCGGTGACAGAATGGCCCCAACCATCCTCACGTAAGCACCTCCAACAGTTCCTCGGGTTCGCCAATTTTTATCGTCGGTTCATCCGCAATTACAGTGTCATTGCTGCCCCACTTACCAAACTCACCTCCACGTCCATTCCCTATTGCTGGAATCCCGAGGCTCAACGGGCCTTCGAACAACTCAAGGCCCGATTTTCCACTGCCCCCATTCTCTGTCACCCCGACACCACCCGTCAGTTTACTGTGGAGGTTGATGCCTCCGACACCGGGGTGGGGGCCATTCTGTCTCAGCGTGCCGCCTTGGACAGCAAGCTCCATCCCTGTGCCTTCTTCTCCCGGAGACTGTCCTCCGCTGAGCGCAATTATGATGTCGGGGACCGGGAACTCCTAGCGATAAAGCTGGCACTGGAGGAATGGCGTCATTGGCTGGAGGGGGCAGGTAACCCATTTATTGTCCTCACGGACCACCATAATTTAATTTATATTAGGTCCGCCAAGAGGCTTAACGCCCGTCAGGCTAGGTGGTCGCTGTTTTTTGCCCGTTTTAATTTTTCAGTAACCTTCCGCCCTGGCTCTCGTAACACCAAGGCTGATGCCTTGTCCCGCATTTTTCCCCCCCCTCCAGTCCTGCTGACCCGGAGCCCATTATACCCACTTCCTGTATTGTGGCTGCGGTGTCCTGGGAGATCGAAGAAGTCGTGAAGGCCGCCCAGGCCTCCCAACCGGATCCCCGCAATAACCCTAACCCCTCTCTGTTTGTGCCCGACTCTGTCCGTCCCCAGGTTCTGGAATGGGTTCACGCCTCCCGTCTGGCTTGTCACCCAGGGGTTGCCAGAACCATCGCCCTGGTCAGGAGGAGCTTTTGGTGGCCCACCCTCAAGGGGGATACCCGTGCGTTTGTCCTAGCCTGCCCCGTTTGCGCCAGGAGCAAGGCATCCCACCAGCCTCCCTCCGGGCTTCTCCACCCCCTCCCTGTCCCGGGCCGTCCTTGGAGTCACATTGGGGTAGACTTCGTCACCGGGCTACCATTGTCAGAGGGCAACACCACCATCCTGACTATTGTGGACCGGTTCTCCAAGGCGGTTCACTTTATCCCTCTTCCCAAACTCCCTTCCGCCCTCGAAACAGCGGAGCTCCTGGTGCTGCACGTTGTCAGGCTGCACGGGATCCCATCCGACATCGTATCGGACCGTGGGCCCCAATTCTCCTCCCAGGTGTGGAAGGCGTTCTGTGTGGCCCTGGGTGCGTCGGCTAGTCTGTCGTCGGGGTTCCATCCCCAGACTAACGGCCAGGCGGAGAGGGCGAACCAGGACCTGGGGGCCGCCCTGCGGTGCATTACTGCTCGCAACCCCGCTTCCTGGAGCCGTTTCCTCCCTTGGGTGGAGTATGCGCATAACTCCCTGAAGTGCGCATCCACGGGGATGTCGCCCTTCGAGTGCTCATTGGGGTACCAACCTCCCCTCCTCCCGGCCCAGGAAGCCGAGGTGGCAGTTCCCACCGTCAAGTCCCACTTCCTGAGATGCAAGCGGACGTGGAAACTCACACGCACCGCACTCCTTCGCTCAAACTCCCGTACCCAGCGTCTGGCGGACCTTCACAGGACCGCAGCCCCGCAGTACAGGGCCGGTCAGCAGGTCTGGCTGTCCACAGCCAATATTCCCCTCCCCACGTCATCCAAGAAACTTCAACCCCGGTTTATTGGTCCCTTCCCCATTGTTTGCCTGGTCAACCCCGTTTCTGTTAAACTCTCCCTTCCTGTTTCCCTTAAGGTCCACCCCGTTTTCCACGTGAGCCAAATAAAGCCTGTCGCCTCCAGCCCCCTCAGTGCCCCGGCGGTCACTCCACCCCCGCCCCGGATCATCGACCACGCCCCGGCCTACACGGTGAGTCGGATACTCGACATTCGCCGCAAGGGCCGGGGCTTCCAATACCTGGTCGATTGGGAGGGTTATGGCCCGGAGGAGCGGTCCTGGCTCCACAAGAGCCTCATTCTGGACCACTCTCTCATCTCGGACTTTCACAAGCAGTTCCCGGACAAGACTAGGCCTCCGGATACGCCAGGTGGCGTTCTTTGAGGGGGGGGTACTGTAACGTTCCGCTCCCTTCCTGTCCGTTCTCCATGTTTTCCCTTTCCTCCCGTGTCATGATGGATTCCCTGTGTCCGTGTTTTCCCTGTCGCTACAGGCTGGGCGTGTCCCTTCTGTCTGATTCTCTCTGTTCCCTCACTTTAGGTTCAACCTATCTCCTTTCCCCCTTCCTGCATGCATTCCGCACCAGTCAATTAGTCAATCACCCTCGGTTACATTCCTCATGCTTTTGGTTATTGGTTTCAATTTCACTCCCCTACTTATACCTCTCGCTGGCTGCTATTCGGCACCAGTTCGTTAACGTTGTTCGTGCGTGTCATGGTCTCCTGTATGTTGGTGCTGTTTAAACTAAAACTCTGCTGTGGGTTCCCCCGATCTACCTCCTTGGTTCCTAGACCAGTGTGCCACTTGGATCCAGCCTGTAGCAGTCCAGTCTCCCTGTATGTGTTGCGATACCCCCGCCAAGACTAACGTTGCCTGCGCAGTTGGATTCTCTGCCTCCAGCCCAGTTCCTGTTGGACCCTCCGGTCCAGAGTCCGTTCCTGTGATCCAGTTCCTGTTGGACCTCCCGGTCCAGATCAAGTCCAGTTCCGGTTCGGAACAAAAACCTTGTTCCCGTGATCCAGTTCCTATTGGACCTCCCGGTCCAGATCAAGTCCAGTTCCGGTTCGGAACAAAACCTTGTTCCCGTGATCCAGTTCCTGTTGGACCTCCCGGTCCAGATCAAGTCCAGTTCCGGTTCGGAACAAAACCTTCGTTCCCGTGATCCAGTTCCTGTTGGACCTCCCGGTCCAGATCAAGTCCAGTTCCGGTTCGGAACAAAATCTTCGTTCCCGTGATCCAGTTCCTGTTGGACCTCCCGGTCCAGATCAAGTCCAGTTCCGGTTCGGAACCAATCCTTCATTCCCGTGATCCAGTTCCTGTTGGATCTTCCGGTCCAGATCAAGTCCAGTTCCGGTTCGGAACAAACCTTCGTTCCCGTGATCCGGTTCCAGTGTGGGCCTCCTGGCCCAGTACAAGCCCAGCTCCGGTTTGGAGCAGTTCGCTACTTCCTGGACACTCTTTGACTTTTTGTTAAGTTTGTGTTGAGCTTGGGACTACCCCAAAGCTCCTAATAAACACCCATTCCTGTTTCCCTGTCTCTTGGTCGTGCATTTGGGTTCAGCCCGTGTTTGGTTCTTGACACTATAATTGTTAAGATCCAGTACATCGCCTCCTTTATGGAGTGGAGTGACGCGTGCACATTTCCAGATAGCTGGTAACTCACATGTGGACAAAGAGAGATTGAATAAATCAGCAAGTGGATACATAAGAATATGGGGAGCTAGCTTAATGAACCTGTTTTCTAATCCATCAAGTCCAGCACCACTATTAACATTTAATTCATTAATAACATTCTGAACTTCAATTGGTAAAATTTTCCTAAAAGAAAAGGAATTGCAGCAGGGTGAAGTATTACTAAGTGTTAAGTTCAGGTAAGTGTTAGGTAATAAGGTCGAACAGAGGAGAAATGCTGATTGAATGATTGGGCAATAGATAAAGTGTCATGTATTATTGTATTGGCAACTCTTATTTGTTTGACAGAATGTTTGTCAGACGTATTAATAATGGTTTTGATTTTTTTCCAAAATTGCTTTGGGTTCTTGAAATCACTAGTGAGACTTTCTTTATAGTAATTAGACATTAGCGATCTCCTAAACTTTTTAACATCATCCGACAGCTAAAATTAGATACTGACACAGCCGACCAAATCTAATCCTTGCAGATTAAGTTAATCTGTTGTTAATGTTATATAAATTCAGAATAAACATTCGCAATAAAGCGCTTTAACTGCTTTATCTTCATTGTTTTTCAATAAAAATTTTAATTTTCATTAATTTCTCCAGAATTTGTTGTTTGCTTGTCAACTCGTTTATACGAGCATATGTGCAGATGCAACAGGTCTATTTTCCATGCAACTGCATAAACAAACACACACACACACACACACACGCACACGCGCACACACACACGCACACACGCACACACGCACAGGATTTTCCTCGTATTGAATTAGCTACACACCTACTGAAAATTCCATTAACTTGATATTAAGACAGCTGTCGGTGTAATGTTATGTAAACACGCAGAAACCATATTCAGCTTAATCATCTAAGGTTTTCATATATTTTTGACACAGAATTAATCTGTCTTCAATGTGAAGCTTAAGCGACAGATTTAAAACTGAGGAATCATTAAATTGTGTTATTCACTCCATATTTATATAATTCAACTGAAAACATGGATAGGCTATAACCTAAATTAAATATTTTTAATATGCAACGATTATAAATAAATTAAGTAATGATGCAATTGTGTCTAACGTTTGTTTAATTTCAATTTACTCATATATTTTTCATCTCAATGGCACAGTATACATGTTCTTGTAACCTTCTGCCATAAGCGCACCTTACAATCGCACAGACTTCAGCTTCACTTTCCAAACACTGTCCAAACACTCTCGCTCTTTCTTTTTGCCGATGCATGTACAGCACTCCTCACACAGTTTGATGCCGTTAGACACAGTCTGATACCGTTAGACACAGTCTGATACCGTTAGACACAGTTTGATGCCGTTAGACACAGTCTGATACCGTTAGACACAGTCTGATGCCGTTAGACACAGTCTGATGCCGTTAGACACAGTCTGATACTGTTATACACAGTCTGATACCGTTGCACAGTCTGATGCCGTTAGACACAGTCTGATACCGTTGCACAGTCTGATGCCGTTAGACACAGTCTGATACCGTTAGACACAGTCTGATACCGTTAGACACAGTCTGATAACGTTAGACACAGTCTGATATCGTTAGACACAGTCTGATAACGTTAGACACAGTCTGATAACGTTAGACAAAGTCTGATACCGTTGGACACAGTCTGATACCGTTAGACACAGTCTGATACCGTTGGACACAGTCTGATACCGTTAGACACAGTTGGATACCGCTAGACACAATCGGATACCGTTAGACACAGTCGCATACCGTTAGACACAGTCTGATATCGTTAGACACAGTCTGATAACGTTAGACACAGTCTGATAACGTTAGACACAGTCGGATACCGTTAGACACAGTCGCATACCGTTAGACACAGTCTGATATCGTTAGACACAGTCTGATAACGTTAGACACAGTCTGATAACGTTAGACACAGTCTGATAATGTTAGACACAGTCTGATACTGTTAGACACAGTCTGATGCCGTTAGACACAGTCTGATACCGTTAGACACATTATGATATCGTTAGACACAGTCTGATAACGTTAGACACAGTCTAATAACGTTAGACACAGTCTGATATCGTTAGACACAGTCTGATAACGTTAGACACAGTCTGATAATGTTAGACAAAGTCTGATACCGTTGGACACAGTCTGATACCGTTAGACACAGTCTGATACCGTTGGACACAGTCTGATACCGTTAGACACAGTTGGATACCGCTAGACACAGTCGGATACCGTTAGACACAGTCGCATACCGTTAGACACAGTCTGATATCGTTAGACACAGTCTGATAACGTTAGACACAGTCTGATAACGTTAGACACAGTCGGATACCGTTAGACACAGTCGCATACCGTTAGACACAGTCTGATATCGTTAGACACAGTCTGATAACGTTAGACACAGTCTGATAACGTTAGACACAGTCTGATAACGTTAGACACAGTCGCATACCGTTAGACACAGTCTGATATCGTTAGACACAGTCTGATAACGTTAGACACAGTCTGATAACGTTAGACACAGTCTGATAATGTTAGACACAGTCTGATACTGTTAGACACAGTCTGATGCCGTTAGACACAGTCTGATACCGTTAGACACATTATGATGCCGTTGGACACAGTTTGATGCCGTTAGACACAGTCTGATACCGTTAGACAGAGTCTGATGCCGTTAGACAGAGTCTGATGCCGTTAGACACAGTCTGATGCTGTTAGACACAGTCTGATACCGTTGCACAGTCTGATACTGTTAGACAGTCTGATACCGTTAGACACAGTCGGATACCGTTAGACACAGTCTGATATCGTTAGACACAGTCTGATAACGTTAGACACAGTCTGATAACGTTAGACACAGTCTGATATCGTTAGACACAGTCTGATAACGTTAGACACAGTCTGATAATGTTAGACAAAGTCTGATACCGTTGGACACAGTCTGATACCGTTAGACACAGTCTGATACCGTTGGACACAGTCTGATACCGTTAGACACAGTTGGATACCGCTAGACACAGTCGGATACCGTTAGACACAGTCGCATACCGTTAGACACAGTCTGATATCGTTAGACACAGTCTGATAACGTTAGACACAGTCTGATAATGTTAGACACAGTCGGATACCGTTAGACACAGTCGCATACCGTTAGACACAGTCTGATATCGTTAGACACAGTCTGATAACGTTAGACACAGTCTGATAACGTTAGACACAGTCTGATACCGTTAGACACATTATGATGCCGTTGGACACAGTTTGATGCTGTTAGACACAGTCTGACACCGTTAGACACAGTCTGATACCGTTAGACACAGTCTGATACCGTTAGACACATTATGATGCCGTTGGACACAGTTTGATGCCGTTAGACACAGTCTGATACCGTTAGACAGAGTCTGATGCCGTTAGACACAGTCTGATGCTGTTAGACACAGTCTGATACCGTTGCACAGTCTGATACCGTTAGACAGTCTGATACCGTTAGACACAGTCGGATACCGTTAGACACAGTCTGATATCGTTAGACACAGTCTGATAACGTTAGACACAGTCTGATAACGTTAGACACAGTCTGATATCGTTAGACACAGTCTGATACCGTTGGACACAGTCTGATACCGTTAGACACAGTCTGATACCGTTGGACACAGTCTGATACCGTTAGACACAGTTGGATACCGCTAGACACAGTCGGATACCGTTAGACACAGTCGCATACCGTTAGACACAGTCTGATATCGTTAGACACAGTCTGATAACGTTAGACACAGTCTGATAATGTTAGACACAGTCGGATACCGTTAGACACAGTCGCATACCGTTAGACACAGTCTGATATCGTTAGACACAGTCTGATAACGTTAGACACAGTCTGATAACGTTAGACACAGTCTGATACCGTTAGACACATTATGATGCCGTTGGACACAGTTTGATGCCGTTAGACACAGTCTGACACCGTTAGACACAGTCTGATACCGTTAGACACAGTCTGCCTCTCTCACACCATGCCACTTCCAACAACTGCCATGGCAACCAGGACTTAAAAAGTGACTGTCTCAAACTAATTTACAGCAACATCAGCGAGAGACAGAGAGAACAAGCTAAAGAGAGAAGCAGAGAGAGAGAGAGCGAAAGAGAGGGAGAGAGAAAGAGAAAGGGAGAGAGAGAGACCAAAAAGAGGGACAGAGAGAGAAGGGAGAAGAGAGAGACAGAAAGAGAGGGAGGGAGAGAGAGACAGAGAGTGAGGGATGGAGAAAGAGAAAGGGAGAGATAGACAGAAAGAGAGGGAGGGAGAGAGAGAAAGGGAGAGAGACAGAAAGAGAGAGGCAGGGAGGGATCAGGAGCGGATGTAAGTGCCCAGGGTATATAATGTTCCAGGTAGCGGGTCACAGCACTTTTATACCCTGGCAGCGTGTAATTGTTCCTCATAATTGCCTCTCTGCAGGGGGATTACATCACTGCTCTGACTTGTATAATTACTCTATCACTGTCCACACGGAGCCCACTGGCTGCCTGCAAGGCTTTTCTGCACATTCCTTACATTATTATTACATTCAGGGAATTAGCATTTATCCAGACCAACATACAGTACCATTCGCTCACACACGACCAACATACAGTACATTCGCTCACACACGACCAACATACAGCACATTCGCTCACACACGACCAACATACAGTACATTCGCTCACACACGACCAACATACAGTACATTCGCTCACACACGACCAACATACAGTACATTCGCTCACACACGACCAACATACAGTACATTCGCTCACACACGACCAACATACAGTACATTCGCTCACACATGACCAACATACAGTACATTCGCTCACACGTGACCAACATACAGTACATTCGCTCACACACGACCAACATACAGTACATTCGCTCACACACGACCAACATACAGTACATTCGCTCAGACACGACCAACATACAGTACATTCGCTCACACACGACCAACATACAGTACATTCGCTCACAGGTAGAGAGCGGGTCTGATAGGTAGCGAGCGGGTCTGACAGGTAGTGGCCGGGTCTGACAGGTAGCGGGTGGGTTTGACAGGTAGCGGGCGGGTCTGACAGGTAGCGGGTGGGTTTGACAGGTAGCAGGCGGGTCTGACAGGTAGCGGGCGGGTCTGACAGGTAGCGGGTGGGTTTGACAGGTAGCGGGCGGGTCTGACAGGTAGCGGGCGGGTCTGACAGGTTGCGGGTGGGTTTCACAGGTAGCGGGCGGGTCTGACAGGTAGCGGGTGGGTTTGACAGGTAGCGGGCGGGTCTGACAGGTACAGATAGTGGGCAGGTTAGACA
>CM040401.1:80288352-80393352 GCA_022702515.1 Ilyophis sp. 1 JC-2022
CCAATGACAGCACCTCTGAGTCAGCAGTGTAAGAAACATCATCAGGCTTTTAGTGGGCAGCTGAGGACTGCATCACAACACTCCCTGGATTCTGTCTGTCTGTCTGTCTGTCTATCATTTATCTATATCTATCTTATATCTGTCTGTCTATCTATCTAACTCTCTATCAATCCATTGATCTGTCTCTATCTATCCATTCATCAATCTGTTTGTCTGACTATCTATCCATCTATGTATCTATCTATACGTCTGTCTATCGATCAATCTGTCTGTCTGTCTGTCTATCTATCATCCATCAGACTACCCGTCTTCCTGTCTATTAATCCTATCCATATTTCTAAGATAAGATCAATGTAACTGCTACAGGATCTATCCATCTCTATATATCTATGGTCTCATTCAATGACTCACAAAGAAGAGAGATACTGAGTACAAACAGGGAAACACTACTGCAATTTCTCCAACCATGTCCCCCTTTCTCTCTCTCTCTCTCTCTCTCTCTCTCTCTCTCTCTCACACTCACTCACTCTCACTCTCACTCTCACACTCACTCTCACTCTCACTCTATATTATAATTATAAATATTTGAGTTTTGCCGTTGATTCAGTTTTAATTGTTTGTTTCTTGGTTTCTTGACTTGTTTTCTGCTTTATTTTTGTTGATCGGATGTTTTCTTTGTTAGTTGGATGAGATTGCAGAAGTAACCTATAGTAATTTTGATGAATAAAACAGGATTTTAAAAGTCTCGCTCTCTCTCTCTTCAGCACCATGGACAGCAATAATAACAGGAGGACGGTGAGTTTTTGTTTGGCTCGTGAAAAGAAGGAAATAAAGTGGTAATATTCCTGTGTGTGTGTGTGCGTGTGTGTGTGTGTGTGTGTGTGTGCACTATGATGGAAAAGTGTTTTTTGACAGCAGGCATCTCCATGACATCATAACTGACAAAGCACATCTATGTAGCCGGTGATAAACTTGAGAAGCAGTTTAGAGCTATAAATATCCCGGCGGTGTTCCTGAGCTCACAGAGATGAACTGCTTTAATGTTTATACGATGAGTCCTAGATCTATCGCTGTTCACTTCTGAAATGTGAATTAACAGCTGTTCTGTTCTGTGTGCTATGCAATCCTCAGAGGCTCCACTTCAGATAACCACTAAGAAGAGTAAAAAAGAGAGGGGGTGGAGGGAGAAAGAGAGAGGGAGAGAGGGAGAAAGAGAGAGGGAGAGAGGGAGATAGGGAGAAAGAGAGAGGGAGATAGGGGGAGGGAGTGGGGGAGAGAGAGGGAGAGGGGGAGGGAGTGGGGGAGAGAGAGGGGAAGAGGGAGGGGGAGAGAGAAGGAGAGAGAGGAGAGAGAGAGGGAGGGAGGGAGAGAGAAGGAGGGAGGGAGGGAGAGGGGAGGGAGAGGGGGGAGAGAAAGAGGGAGGGAGAGAGGGGGAGGGAGTGGGGGAGAGAGAGGGGAAGAGGGAGGGGGAGAGAGATGCAATGGGAGGGAGAGAGAGGGAGGAGGGAGAGGGGGGAGAGAAAGAGGGAGAGAGAGGGAGGGGGAGAGGGAGAGAGAGGGAGGAGGGAGAGGGAGGGATAGGGGGGAGAGAAAGAGGGAGGGAGAGAGGGGGAGGGAGTGGGGGAGAGAGAGGGAGGGGGAGAGGGAGAGAGAGGGAGGAGGGAGAGGGGGGAGAGAAAGAGGGAGGGAGAGAAGCGAGCCCAGGAGAAGAAGTGGCCAGAGTGGAGAGGTGCTACTCTGCGTGGGAGGTGATTACAAAAACAATCGATCGGCTGAAACCTCTGGAAAAAAACATTATTCTGCCATCAGTTCAGCCATTAATATGCTCCCCTCCTGCTCTCTCTCTTGCTCTTCTCCTCTCTCCTGCTCTTCTCCTGCTCTCTATCCTGCTCTCCTCCTGCTCTCTCTCCCTCCCATTGCATCTCTCTCCCTCTTTAATGCTATACTGTGCTATGCTCATCTACCACTGATGAACAACTATTTCCCCCCCCAACTCCTCTCCCAACAGGACTGTTACTAACATCAGTATTAGTAGTAGTAGTAGTAGTAGTATTGGAGTTACCGGACTCTGGCTCTTCTGCACACTGTACTTAGATAGGCCTGTCTTTTTCTGAGTATATATGATCCATCTCCCACTGCCACTGCCTAGACTCATCAAGCTGCTAAAACCCCATTCCATTCTATTACAGTCTCCTGTCAACAGAGTTATGATAGATAAGAAGCATGCAGCTCACCGGTGGAAGTGCAGTGGAGTACCTCACACTTTCTAATCATGGATTTTAAACGCACACACTCACTGTGTTCAAGGATCGCTAAGAGGAGAGGTGCATTCAACGACACAGACGTTCAGTAATAGATAGATCAAAAAATGTATTTTGTGTTTCTGTAAGGATGTGAAAGCCATGAACACTTGCAAAAAACAAAAGCTTGAAAATAGAGTGAGAAAACATACATCGTGGCAGCAAAAAAGAACACTTTGCTCTGAAAGTCCCCATAAATACTACATTACCCATGATGCACTGAATGGAAAGGGTTTACCAAGTTTCAGCCCAGACTATTTGGACTACAGTACACATTGATACTGTGATTCTCCCAATTACTGACAGTGGGAGGCGGGTCTAACAGCAATTCAGCCAATCAGGAACTGCAGGTATGCATGTCTCAAAAGGAACATTACTGACAGGTAAATTCAGTGGCACTTCTGTAGGACAAAACTAATTAATTAATTTCACACACAAACACACACACACACATGCGCTCACACAGACACACACACACACAAATTCACAAAGCCGCAGACACACACAAGCAGACAGACGTACATATGCATGTAGGCACACCCACAAACGTACACACACTTGCGCACACACAGACACATACAAGCACACATATGCGAACACACACACACACACACACACACACAGACATTAATATTGTGAACGCACGCACGCACGCACGCACACGCATGCACACACTGTATTAAAACACAAAATGGAAAAATGGAGACGAGTCGTGTCCTGACTGTAGTATGCACTCTGCAACAACGTGTAAATGTGGCCAATAATGAACTTATTCTACAGCCCATGAGAGACCGCTAACCATGTTTAACCCAGGGGGAATGACTTATGATCAATACGAGCACCAAAGGATTCCAAACATAAAGGAAGGATATCATTTTTCGCCCCTTTCCATTCCCGCTTAGTTAAACTGGAGAGCTCTCGTGAATGGTGTGTCCACGGGCGTATTTATGAGTGACAGAGAGAGAAATTCAACAACACATTTGGTTCCTAAACACCTTTTAGAGCTGCACAATATTTGACAACGTTAGATATGCTGGTATACAATGCGCGCACACGCACACAAGAATGTTTGCAGCAAATATTTTTTCCTTTTTTTAAAGTCAACAAAAATAATAAAATTCGTCAAATAACCAACTTGATTTCGGTCTGTCGTAGCCTACACGTCTCTCGCGCACATGCCCGCAATGTGGGGGCTTACCATCATCCGATGCCGTTGTCTCTTCGCTTTCCGGACATTGTTGATGAAGCGCCGGCCCATTTTCTTGGCGTACCACACGGAAACGAACATCCTGACCGATCGGTGCGCATCGACGCTCGGAGAGGACCCTAATAAACAGCGCTCACCTCACAAAACGATCGGTGAACCGGCAGAGTGCGCGTGAGAGGAGAGGAGAGCAGAGGGGAGGGGCCGCTGAAGGGGCGTTTCCGTTCAAAATAATTCAAACACATCAATACCGGCTATTACATAAATCAATAAATTAACGCATCAGTGATAAGATGTTTGTCCGGTTTTACAACATTTACAAAAGTAAAATCATACCTCAAGGTAGGCTTATATCATTATGTTTTAAGGCAACAGCCTAGCAAAACACTTGGACAGAGTGTTAGGTTACTTGATTGATTAATAAAGTGCATGCAATAGATAGATTAAAAGCCATTTCAACTTTTTTACAATAGCAATAGCACTAGTATGAGTTATTGCCAAATAGATGTGGGTAGACTAGCTTATAAATCCTGAGGCTCACTCATTTGTCCGAAGGTGGAGAATCCGGCTCGGTTCGGAGTGAGCGAAGGCTGCGCGATCCAACGGTCCAACTATAAAAACACACAAGTCCTTGCGTGTTCCCCGAATCTGTCCGCCGGTTCCCGAGTTCACAATATACGAGGGAATAAACACGGTACGATGCAATATGAAAACGTAATAAAGATTATATTTCAGTGCCTGCGCTACAGTAGGTACTTAGTTGGACACACTGTATTGTGTCTTATTGCTGAACTGTTGTAACACGGATCAACCGGAGAGAGACGAATCGAAAGAACCTTCATGAACTGGTGATTTATATTCGCACCTAAATGTACTGCATAGAATAACAAATCCACGACAAGCTTTCCATCTTTCGAGAACGTGGGAGTGATGTGCCAAAATCCCACTCTCGCCTTCGCCATCGCTCGCGGGGTCCAGATGTGATGCGCTCGTGGTTCTCTCGTCCGTCGTCTCTACCTTTCGGCTCAGACGCAGTCAGCGCTCTCTCTCTCTCTCTCTCTCTCTCTCTCTCTCTCTCTCTCGGACGTCCACTCACTCTCTTGATCGCGCTTTCCCTCGCTTCCTCTTTTTATATCTTTTTATATCTTCAGAAAGATGGAGAACACAACTATTTTGACTGCAGCCTACAACACAACTACACACTGCCAAGAGCCTACAACACAACTACACACTGCCAAGAAACTCCAACACAGCTACACACTGCCAAGAGCCTACAACACAACTACACACTGCCAAGAGCCTACAACACAACTACACACTGCCAAGAGCCTACAACACAACTACACACTGCCAAGAGCCTACAACACAGCTACACACTGCCAAGAGCCTACAACACAGCTACACACTGCCAAGAGCCTACAACACAGTTACACACTGCCAAGAGCCTACAACACAGCTACACACTGCCAAGAGCCTACAACACAGTTACACACTGCCAAGAGCCTACAACACAACTACACACTGCCAAGAGCCTACAACACAACTACACACTGACAAGAGCCTACAACACAACTACACACTGCCAAGAGCCTACAACACAGCTACACACTGCCAAGAGCCTACAACACAGTTACACACTGCCAAGAGCCTACAACACAGTTACACTCTGCCAAGAGCCTAAAACACAACTACACACTGCCAAGAGCCTTCAACACAACTACACACTGCAAATACCATACAACACAGCTACACACTGCCAAGAGTCTACAACACAGCTACACACTGCCAAGAGCCTTCAACACAACTACACACTGCCAAGAGCCTTCAACACAGCTACACACTGCCAAGAGCCTACAACACAACTACACACTGCCAAGAGCCTTCAACACAACTACACACTGCCAATACCATACAACACAGCTACACACTGTCATGAGCCTACAACACAGCTACACACTGCCAAGAGCCTACAACACAACTACACACTGCCAAGAGCCTACAACACAACTACACACTGCCAAGAGCCTACAACACAGCTACACACTGCCAAGAGCCTACAACACAGTTACACACTGCCAAGAGCCTACAACACAGTTACACTCTGCCAAGAGCCTAAAACACAACTACACACTGCCAAGAGCCTTCAACACAACTACACACTGCCAAGAGCCTACAACACAACTACACACTGCCAAGAGCCTACAACACAGTTACACACTGCCAAGAGCCTACAACACAGCTACACACTGCCAAGAGCCTACAACACAGTTACACACTGCCAAGAGCCTACAACACAGCTACACACTGCCAAGAGCCTACAACACAACTACACACTGCCAAGAGCCTTCAACACAACTACACACTGCAAATACCATACAACACAGCTACACACTGCCAAGAGTCTACAACACAGCTACACACTGCCAAGAGCCTTCAACACAACTACACACTGCCAAGAGCCTTCAACACAGCTACACACTGCCAAGAGCCTACAACACAACTACACACTGCCAAGAGCCTTCAACACAACTACACACTGCCAAGAGCCTTCAACACAACTACACACTGCCAATACCATACAACACAACTACACACTGTCATGAGCCTACAACACAGCTACACACTGCCAAGAGCCTACAACACAGCTACACTCTGCCAAGAGCCTAAAACACAACTACACACTGCCAATACCATACAACACAACTACACACTGTCATGAGCCTACAACACAGCTACACACTGCCAAGAGCCTACAACACAACTACACACTGCCAAGAGCCTACAACACAGCTACACACTGCCAAGAGCCTACAACACAACTACACACTGCCAAGAGCCTTCAACACAACTACACACTGCAAATACCATACAACACAGCTACACACTGCCAAGAGTCTACAACACAGCTACACACTGCCAAGAGCCTTCAACACAACTACACACTGCCAAGAGCCTTCAACACAGCTACACACTGCCAAGAGCCTACAACACAATACACACTGCCAAGAGCCTTCAACACAACTACACACTGCCAATACCATACAACACAACTACACACTGCCACGAGCCTACAACACAGCTACACACTGCCAAGAGCCTACAACACAACTACACACTGCCAAGAGCCTACAACACAGCTACACACTGCCAAGAGCCTACAACACAACTACACACTGCCAAGAGCCTTCAACACAACTACACACTGCAAATACCATACAACACAGCTACACACTGCCAAGAGTCTACAACACAGCTACACACTGCCAAGAGCCTTCAACACAACTACACACTGCCAAGAGCCTACAACACCGTTACACACTGCACTACACAATACAACACTAACCCTTACCCTACACTGTAACACTGCACTACACAATACAACACTAACCCTTACCCTACACTGTAACACTGCACTACACAATACAACACTAACCCTTACCCTACACTGTAACACTGCACTACACAATACAACACTAACCCTTACCCTACACTGTAACACTGCACTACACAATACAACACTAACCCTTACCCTACACTGTAACACTACACTACACAATACAACACTAACCTTTACCCTACACTGTAACACTGCACTACACAATACAACACTAACCCTTACCCTACACTGTAACACTGCACTACACAATACAACACTAACCCTTACCCTACACTGTAACACTGCACTACACAATACAACACTAACCCTTACCCTACACTGTAACACTGCACTACACAATACAACACTAACCCTTACCCTACACTGTAACACTGCACTACACAATACAACACTAACCCTTACCCTACACTAACACTGCACTACACAATACAACACTAACCCTTACCCTACACTGTAACACTGCACTACACAATACAACACTAACCCTTACCCTGCACTCACTCACTACACAGGAATCCTCCAACTACACAACACACTCTTCACCACACTGCACACCGTTACACACTGCACTCACTCACTACACAGGAATCCTCCAACTACACAACACACTCTTCACCACACTGCACACCATTACACACTGCACTCACTCACTACACAGGAATCCTCCAACTACACAACACACTCTTCACCACACTGCACACCGTTACACACTGCACTCACTCACTACACAGGAATCCTCCAACTACACAACACACTCTTCACCACACTGCACACTGTTACACACTGCACTCACTCACTACACAGGAATCCTCCAACTACACAACACACTCTTCACCACACTGCACACCGTTACACACTGCACACCGTTACACACTGCACTCACTCACTACACAGGAATCCTCCAACTACACAACACACTCTTCACCACACTGCACACCGTTACACACTGCACTCACTCACTACACAGGAATCCTCCAACTACACAACACACTCTTCACCACACTGCACACCGTTACACACTGCACTCACTCACTACACAGGAATCCTCCAACTACACAACACACTCTTCACCACACTGCACACTACTGTAGCGTACCACACACACACCTATACATAATTAAACTCCTTTAGCAGACAGTCTTATCCAGAGCGATTTAGTATGTAGGACAAACATTAGTGCTGTTATGGCAGGTGGAAAGAGGGACCCAGTATTAGGCAGGAGTACAAAAAACCGAAGTTTAATGACAGGCAGCGGTACAAAAATCGAAATCCAAAGAATAGTAAAAAGCAGGCAGAGGTCGGAACCGGGAAGGCACAGCAGAGGTACAAAAACACAGTCCAGAAATTAGGGTCGTGAGAACACAGGCAGAAGTCAAAAACTGGGAAATCAAGACAAACGGACAAAGAAACAAACACAAAAATGAACAGAAACTCCAATGAGGATCAGGTGTGAGGAAGTAGGGAGGGGAGATGGCTCACAGGTGAGAACAATGAGGGTAACAAGGACCAATAAAACAATAACGAGGGTAGATTTAAAACACGAACTGGATCTTCACGCAAATATTTTTAAATAGCTTTTAGTTCCATATTTCAAATGTAGTGGAAACATTACACATTCAATTCAAATTTTTTTCCAAGATTTAACTTTAACTTTAAATTACTGAACTAATATTTAGTTGCATAACCATTGTTTTTGATAACTGCTGCGTATCTGCGTTGCATTGAGTCAACCAACTTCTGGCACCTAGAAACAGGTATTTCAGCCCAGGATGAACAAACTACATTCCACAGTTCCTGTGAATTTTTGGGTATTGCTTCAGAAACTGCATTTTTAATGTCACCTCACAAGTTTTCAATGTGGTTGAGGTCGAGGGATTGAGCTGGCCACTCCATTACCTCATTCCTTTTTGTCTGGAACCAAGATGTTGCTCGCTTACTAGTGTGTTTGGGGTTGTTGTCTTGTTGAAACACCCATTTCAGGGGCATTTCCTCTTCGGCATACGGCAACATAATCTCTTCAAGTGTTTTGATGTATTCAAACTGATCCATGATCCCTGGTATACGATATATAGGCCCAACACCGTAGTGTTCCCATACCATGATTTTTGCGCCACCATGCTTCACTGTTTCGGGTTTTTGTTGCCATTTTAAAACATTTGAGATCTTTTTAGCCGAGTATCCTATAATTTGCTGCACTTCTTTATACGTTTTCCCCTCTCCAATCAACTTTTTAATCAAATTACGTTCTTCTTCTGAACAATGTTTGGAACGGCCCATTTTACTTAGCAATTCAGAAGAAAATATATTTTATAACAATGTGTGAAACATTTGCTTCCCTTCTTCCTTAATAAAGGACAATTAATGACACCTGTTTTTTCACAGAATGAATGAATTCTCTAATTAAACTCCACACTGCTATTATTTTGAACACGCCCCTTTCAATGCATGAGTCAATTACTCAGAACAAGCAGCGTGCATGTCATGACAGTTGGGTCTGTTGTTTTTCTATTACACTACTACATCTACAAGTAAATTATTTGCCATGCAGAAATATCACTACTACTAATAACTGTGGTTCATCAGGTTACTGATGTTGTACTGCTATTTCTTTTAACACAACTGTAAGAGCCATAATGGCAGACCTGGCTAACAGCATTCACAGACCAGCGAGTATAAATGCAACATTGCTAAAACACAACCGCAAATCAACTACACAACGCAAGACACAGAATACACGCCCTGAATACACACCCTGAATACACACCCTGAATACACGCTGATTCCATCCCTACCCAGCCCCAAGAAGAGAAAACTAAACCCATGAAAAATGGACACAAATAAAAACACACACTTCCCAACACACCACACACACTTCCCAACACACCACACACACTTCCCAACACACCACACACACTTCCCAACACACCCCACACAGCACGTCTTCTGTTCATACACAACACACCCCACACAGCACGTCTTCTGTTCATACACAAGCACGTCTTCTGTTCACACACGGATGCTATGCTTCCCAACACACCACACACAGCACGTCTTCTGTTCACACACGGATGCTATGCTTCCCAACACACCACACACAGCACGTCTTCTGTTCACACACGGATGCTATGCTTCCCAACACACCACACACAGCACGTCTTCTGTTCATACACGGATGCTATGCTTCCCAACACACCACACACAGCACGTCTTCTGTTCATACACAACGCACCACACACAGCACGTCTTCTGTTCATACACAACACACCACACACAAGCACGTCTTCTGTTCATACACGGATGCTATGCTTCCCAACACACCACACACAGCACGTCTTCTGTTCACACACGGATGCTATGCTTCCCAACACAGCACGTCTTCTGTTCACACACGGATGCTATGCTTCCCAACACACCACACACAGCACGTCTTCTATTCACACACGGATGCTATGCTTCCCAACACACCACACACAGCACGTCTTCTGTTCACACACGGATGCTATGCTTCCCAACACACCACACACAGCACGTCTTCTGTTCATACACGGATGCTATGCTTCCCAACACACCCCACACAGCACGTCTTCTGTTCACACACGGATGCTATGCTTCCCAACACACCACACACAGCACGTCTTCTGTTCATACACGGATGCTATGCTTCCCAACACACCACACGTCTTCTGTTCATACACGGATGCTATGCTTCCCAACACACCACACACAGCACGTCTTCTGTTCACACACGGATGCTATGTTGTACAGCATGTTCATACCAGCATGACACAATGCATACTGTAGAAAACCACTGCAGAAAATACCAATGTGGCTTCATCGCTGCTCCATGACCCATGACCCTCTGGCTGCTTAAGCCCTGTGCCACACAGGTGTGGGTTTCTCTAAAGGCCAAACACATCCTGTGCTTCTGAAACAGCTCAAAGCTCAGTGAATCCAGCTGTCACTCACTCTTCCAGTCCGTAGATGGATAGTTTTGTTTATTCTCTCTTTATTGTCATTTCTGTAGGAAGCTGTTCTCTTAATTTGCAGTTGATGTTTTTATTTTATTGCGGGAATTAAATGCAGCAGACACCGGAGAATAGTCTGTCTATAATGAGTTTCACCCTGCGGGGGCTAAGGTGTGTGTGAGTGTGTGTGTGTGTGCTCGCCACAGCAAAAGAAAGGCTGGAATTACACACACACGCGCATGCGTGCATGCATGCAAACACACACACAGTCACACATACACAGCCCAGTCACGTTATGTAATGTTTGGAATAACTAACACGCCGACTTTGGTAAATAAGAGTTCTTCCTGCCAACTGTGCCTCTTTCTCCCTCCTCTCTTTCCCCCTCCTCTCTTTCTCTCCCTCCTCTCTTTCCCCCTCCTCTCTTTCCCCCTCCTCTCTTTCTCTCCCTCCTCTCTTTCCCCCTCCTCTCTTTCTCCCTCCTCTCTTTCTCTCCCTCCTCTCTTTCCCCCTCCTCTCTTTCCCCCTCCTCTCTTTCTCTCCCTCCTCTCTTTCCCCCTCCTCTCTTTCTCTCCCTCCTCTCTTTCTCTCCCTCCTCTCTTTCCCCCTCCTCCTCTCTTTCCCCCTCCTCTCTTTCTCTCCCTCCTCTCTTTCCCCCTCCTCTCTTTCTCTCCCTCCTCTCTTTCTCTCCCTCCTCTCTTTCCCCCTCCTCTCTTTCTCTCCCTCCTCTCTTTCCCCCTCCTCTCTTTCTCTCCCTCCTCTCTTTCTCCCCTCCTCTCTTTCCCCCTCCTCTCTTTCTCTCGCTCCTCTCTTTCTCCCCCTCCTCTCTTTCCCCCTCCTCTCTTTCTCTCGCTCCTCTCTTTCTCTCCCTCCTCTTTCTCTCGCTCCTCTCTTTCTCTCGCTCCTCTCTTTCTCTCCCTCCTCTCTCTTTCTCCCTCCTCTTTCTCTCCCTCCTCTCTTTCTCTCGCTCCTCTCTCCCTCCTCTTTCTCTCGCTCCTCTTTCTCTCCCTCCTCTCTTTCTCTCCCTCCTCTATTTCCACCTCCTCTCTTTCTCTCGCTCCTCTCTTTCTCTCCCTCCTCTCTTTCTCTCCCTCCTCTCTTTCTCTCGCTCCTCTCTTTCTCTCCCTCCTCTCTTTCTCTCCCTCCTCTCTTTCTCTCGCTCCTCTCTTTCTCTCCCTCCTCTCTTTCCCCCTCCTCTCTTTCTCTCGCTCCTCTCTTTCTCTCCCTCCTCTCTTTCCCCCTCCTCTCTTTCTCTCCCTCCTCTCTTCCCCCCTCCTCTCTTTCTCTCCCTCCTCTCTTTCCCCCCTCCTCTCTTTCTCTCCCTCCTCTCTTCCCCCCTCCTCTCTTTCTCTCCCTCCTCTTCCCCCCTCCTCTCTTTCTCTCGCTCCTCTCTTTCTCTCCCTCCTCTCTTTCTCTCCCTCCTCTCTTTCTCTCCCTCCTCTCTTTCTGTCGCTCCTCTTTCTCTCCCTCCTCTCTTTCTCTCGCTCCTCTCTTTCTCTCCCTCCTCTCTTTCTCCCCCTCCTCTCTTTCCCCCTCCTCTCTTTCTCTCCCTCCGCTCCTGCCCCTCCTCTCTTTCTCTCGCTCCTCTCTTTCCCCCTCCTCTCTTTCTCTCCCTCCTCTCTTTCCCCCTCCTCTCTTTCTCTCCCTCCTCTCTTTCTCTCACTCATCTCTTTCTCTCGCTCCTCTCTTTCTCTCGCTCCTCTCTTTCTCTCGCTCCTCTCTTTCTCTCCCTCCTCTCTTTCTCTCCCTCCTCTCTTTCCCCCTCCTCTCTTTCTCTCCCTCCTCTCTTTCCCCCTCCTCTCTTTCTCTCCCTCCTCTCTTTCCCCCTCCTCCTCTCTTTCCCCCTCCTCTCTTTCTCTCCCTCCTCTCTTTCCCCCTCCTCTCTTCCCCCCTCCTCTCTTTCTCTCCCTCCTCTCTTCCCCCTCCTCTCTTTCTCTCGCTCCTCTCTTTCTCTCCCTCCTCTCTTTCCCCCTCCTCTCTTTCTCTCCCTCCTCTCTTTCTCTCGCTCCTCTTTCTCTCCCTCCTCTCTTTCTCTCGCTCCTCTCTTTCTCTCCCTCCTCTCTTTCTCCCCATCCTCTCTTTCCCCCTCCTCTCTTTCTCTCGCTCCTCTCTTTCTCTCCCTCCTCTTTCTCTCCCTCCTCTCTTTCTCTCGCTCCTCTCTTTCTCTCGCTCCTCTCTTTCTCTCCCTCCTCTCTCTGTCTCCCTCCTCTTTCTCTCCCTCCTCTCTTTCTCTCGCTCCTCTCTTTCTCTCCCTGCTCTCTTTCCCCCTCCTCTCTTTCTCTCCCTCCTCTCTTTCTCTCGCTCCTCTTTCTCTCCCTCCTCTCTTTCTCTCCCTCCTCTATTTCCCCCTCCTCTCTTTCTCTCGCTCCTCTCTTTCTCTCCCTCCTCTTTCTCTCCCTCCTCTCTCTCTCCCTCCTCTCTTTCTCTCCCTCCTCTCTTTCTCTCTCTCCTCTCTTTCTCTCTCCTCTCTTTCTCTCCCTCCTCTCTTTCCCCCTCCTCTCTTTCTCTCACTCCTCTCTTTCTCTCCCTCCTCTCTTTCCCCCTCCTCTCTTTCTCTCCCTCCTCTCTTCCCCCCTCCTCTCTTTCTCTCGCTCCTCTTTCTCTCCCTCCTCTCTTTCTCTCCCTCCTCTCTTTCTCTCCCTCCTCTCTTTCTCTCGCTCCTCTTTCTCTCCCTCCTCTCTTTCTCTCGCTCCTCTTTCTCTCCCTCCTCTCTTTCTCCCCCTCCTCTCTTTCCCCCTCCTCTCTTTCTCTCGCTCCTCTCTTTCTCTCCCTCCTCTTTCTCTCCCTCCTCTCTTTCTCTCACTCATCTCTTTCTCTCGCTCCTCTCTTTCTCTCCCTCCTCTCTTTCTCTCGCTCCTCTTTCTCTCCCTCCTCTCTTTCTCTCGCTCCTCTTTCTCTCCCTCCTCTCTTTCTCCCCCTCCTCTCTTTCTCTCCCTCCTCTCTTTCTCTCGCTCCTCTCTTTCTCTCCCTCCTCTCTTTCTCTCGCTCGTCTCTTTCTCTCCCTCCTCTCTTTCTCTCCCTCCTCTCTTTCTCCCCATCCTCTCTTTCCCCCTCCTCTCTTTCTCTCGCTCCTCTCTTTCTCTCCCTCCTCTTTCTCTCCCTCCTCTCTTTCTCTCGCTCCTCTCTTTCTCTCGCTCCTCTCTTTCTCTCCCTCCTCTCTCTTTCTCCCTCCTCTTTCTCTCCCTCCTCTCTTTCTCTCGCTCCTCTCTTTCTCTCCCTGCTCTCTTTCCCCCTCCTCTCTTTCTCTCGCTCCTCTTTCTCTCCCTCCTCTCTTTCTCTCCCTCCTCTATTTCCCCCTCCTCTCTTTCTCTCGCTCCTCTCTTTCTCTCCCTCCTCTTTCTCTCCCTCCTCTCTTTCTCTCGCTCCTCTCTTTCTCTCCCTCCTCTCTTTCTCTCCCTCCTCTCTTTCTCTCGCTCCTCTCTTTCTCTCCCTCCTCTCTTTCCCCCTCCTCTCTTTCTCTCACTCCTCTCTTTCTCTCCTCCTCTCTTTCCCCCTCCTCTCTTTCTCTCCCTCCTCTCTTCCCCCTCCTCTCTTTCTCTCGCTCCTCTTTCTCTCCCTCCTCTCTTTCTCTCCCTCCTCTCTTTCTCTCCCTCCTCTCTTTCTCTCGCTCCTCTTTCTCTCCCTCCTCTCTTTCTCTCGCTCCTCTCTTTCTCTCGCTCCTCTTTCTCTCCCTCCTCTCTTTCTCCCCCTCCTCTCTTTCCCCCTCCTCTCTTTCTCTCGCTCCTCTTTCTCTCCCTCCTCTTTCTCTCCCTCCTCTCTTTCTCTCACTCATCTCTTTCTCTCGCTCCTCTCTTTCTCTCCCTCCTCTCTTTCTCTCGCTCCTCTTTCTCTCCCTCCTCTCTTTCTCTCGCTCCTCTCTTTCTCACTCCTCTCTTTCTCTCCCTCCTCTCTTTCTCTCACTCATCTCTTTCTCTCGCTCCTCTCTTTCTCTCCCTCCTCTCTTTCTCTCGCTCCTCTTTCTCTCCCTCCTCTCTTTCTCTCGCTCCTCTCTTTCTCTCGCTCCTCTTTCTCTCCCTCCTCTCTTTCTCCCCCTCCTCTCTTTCTCTCGCTCCTCTCTTTCTCTCCCTCCTCTTTCTCTCCCTCCTCTCTTTCTCTCGCTCCTCTCTTTCTCTCACTCCTCTTTCTCTCCCTCCTCTCTTTCTCCCCCTCCTCTCTTTCCCCCTCCTCTCTTTCCCCCTCCTCCTCTCTTTCCCCCTCCTCTCTTTCTCTCCCTCCTCTCTTTCTCTCCCTCCTCTTTCCCCCTCCTCTCTTTCTCCCTCCTCTCTTTCTCCCTCCTCTCTTTCTCCCCCTGCTCTCTTTCTCTCCCTCCTCTCTTTCCCCCTCCTCTCTTTCTCTCCCTCCTCTCTTTCTCTCCCTCCTCTCTTTCCCCCTCCTCTCTTTCTCTCCCTCCTCTCTTTCTCTCCCTCCTCTCTTTCCCCCTCCTCTCTTTCCCCCTCCACTCTTTCTCTCCGTCCTCTCTTTCTCTCCCTCCTCTCTTTCCCCCTCCTCTCTTTCTCTCGCTCCTCTCTTTCTCTCCCTCCTCTCTTTCTCTCCCTCCTCTCTTTCCCCCTCCTCTCTTTCTCTCCCTCCTCTCTTCCCCCCTCCTCTCTTTCTCTCCCTCCTCTCTTCCCCCCTCCTCTCTTTCTCTCCCTCCTCTCTTTCTCTCCCTCCTCTCTTCCCCCCTCCTCTCTTTCTCTCGCTCCTCTTTCTCTCCCTCCTCTCTTTCTCTCCCTCCTCTCTTTCTCTCCCTCCTCTCTTTCTCTCGCTCCTCTTTCTCTCCCTCCTCTCTTTCTCCCCCTCCTCTCTTTCCCCCTCCTCTCTTTCTCTCGCTCCTCTCTTTCTCTCCCTCCTCTTTCTCTCCCTCCTCTCTTTCTCTCACTCATCTCTTTCTCTCGCTCCTCTCTTTCTCTCCCTCCGCTCTCTTTCTCTATCCTCTTTCTCTCGCTCCTCTCTTTCTCTCCCTGCTCTCTTTCCCCCTCCTCTCTTTCTCTCCCTCCTCTCTTTCTCTCGCTCCTCTCTTTCTCTCCCTCCTCTCTCTCTCTCCCTCCACTCTCTCCCTCTCTCTTTCTCCCTCCTTTCTAGTACTAACAACATAAAAATTTAAATTTAACAGACATAAAATATATCCTATTACTAGTAGTAATATAAATACTATTACTTTGAATAATGATATTATTAGATAAATTATATGTTACATAATTAAAAACAAATATATATTAATTGGTGGGGGTCAGGGGTCACCGCTGTCCCTCTTCCTGTGGCAAGTAGCCACATATTGTGCTGCCAATTTTGCACCTTACCTCTCCCAGGAGGATTTGTGATAATTGGGTCTCAGGTAGGATTGGGAAGTTTTGTTGTATTGATTTAAATTTGGGAAAGAGATATTGTCTAATTTCTTTGTATTTCTCACATTGGGTGAGGAAGTGCTGCTCTGTTTCTATTAGTTTTTGACTGCAGTGGGAGCACAGCCTCTCTTCTCAGGGCAGCCAAGTCTGCCGGTGGCGGCCGGTTTCTATTGCTAGGCTGTGCTCACTGTCAATGTCTGTACTTTGTCAATGTTTTCCTGAATTTATAATTTTTTTACTGTGGTCAGATAGTCTGCCACAGTGTATTCTCATTTTAGGGCCAGATAGCATTCTAATTTGTTTTGATTTTTCCAATAAGTTATGTAATTTTGTTTTTGTTGCTTTATAATTTGGTTGATTCTGATTGGTTCAGTTGGATTGTAGCTGTGCTGAGGCTGGGGGGTGTTAGTGGGGGTTAGTTTAGTGAACTGAGCCTCAGGACCAGCTGAGTGAAGGGACTCTTTTCTGGGCTCAGCTCTTGGCATTGCAGGGCTTTATAATGGTATGAGTGGGGGTCGCTACTTTTTAGATGTTTCCAAAATTTTAATTTCAATGCTTTTTCTTTATGGCATAGAATGCCCTGTGTGCTTTCTCTTTCAGTTCATTTATTGCCAGGTTGAATCTTCCAGTAGAACTTATTTTCAGGTCTAAATAGTTATAATGTGTGCACTGTTCTATGTTGTCTGTCCCTATTCTGAAATTTTGTGCGTTTCCCTGAGATCTGGATTTTTTTTGGAAAATCATTATCTTTGACTTTTTCATATTTACCGTCAGGGCCCAGGTCTGACGGTATTTCTGAAGCAGGTCCAGGCTTTGCTGTAACCCCTGTGCTGTGGGTGACAGCAGAACCAAGTCATCTGCGTATAATAGGGGTTTGACTTCTTTATCCTGTAGCATGAGACCAGGGACTGAGGATTGCTCCAACAAAGTAGCCAATTCATTGATATAAATGTTGAATAGTGTTGGGCTCAGGTTGCAGCCCTGTCTCACGCCACGCCCCTGAAGAGATCCCCTCTCTCTCTCTCTCTCTCTCTCTCTCTCTTCTCTCTCTCTCTCTCTCTCTCTCTGTCTCTCTCTCTCTCTCTGTCTCTCTCTCTCTCTCTCTCTCTGTGACGGAGGGAGATAGAGCGGTGAAAGATAATAAGGAATGCTGTGCACATTTTGAACCTCATATTTCTTCATGATTTTTGAAGCTGTGGCAGTATCAGAGCCAGTACAGTGTTTTTAATGGTCTTTAGGGAGTAAGAGAGGGAGATGAACTGACCTTCAGTTTAAATTACAGTGTGGCGCTGTAGGTGTGGCGCTCCATTTTAAACACACGTCCTAAGGACATGGCTGTTATGATGGGGGGGGGGGGGGGGTGGAAATGCAGCATTGTAGTTGGGAAATTGCTGTTTTTAAAAAATTTTGCTAAAATTTTTTAATAACATTAAAAACCCTTCGTGCAATGCCACCCCCCCCCCCCCCAGAGTCTGTAATAGTGTGAGAAACTTCTCGAGGGGTACAGTGACCTGAAATAACACAGTAAGCTGGAGTGAGTGTGTGTGTGTGTGTGTGTGTGTGTGTAACAGTTCTACAGTACTCCAGGCTTGCTGTCTCCAGCACAGTGTGTGTGTGTGTGTGTGTGTGTGTGTGTGTGTGAAGTGAGGCCATTGTTATTCCTTTCTCCTTTAATGGGCTCCTTCCTCCCACGCCCCATCCTCTTCCTCTCCACACCCCATTTCTCTGTGGTTCTCTCTATCACTTTTTACCTCTCTCCCTCCTCTCTCTCTCTCTCTCTCTCCCCTGTGTTTGCCTCTCTCCCTCCTCCTCTCTCTCCCTCCTGCTCTCTCTCTCCCTCCTCTCTCTCTCTCTCTCTCTCTCTCCCCTGTGTTTGCCTCTCTCCACCACTGTCTTTCCCCATCTCCCTATTTTTCTCCCCCCCTCTCTCTCTCTATCCCCTGTCTTTCTCTCTCTCCCGTGTTTACCTCCCTCCCCCTCTCTCTCCCTTTTCTCATCTGTCGTTCCCACAGTGCACCCCCTTTTTTAACACTTTTTAAAACCTGTGCTGCTGTTGCCAGGGAGACCAAAATCCTACTGTCACCATGGCAGCACATGACAGTAAAGCGTGTGTGTGTACGTGTGTGTGTGCAAATAGATGTGTGTGTGTATGTGTTTGTGTGGATCTGGAAAGAGAGAGAGAGGGAGAGAGAAAGAAAGAGAGAGATAGAGAGTAAGAAATCAGAAGAGAGAGACTAGGGGCATATACTTCAGTGTAAGCGAGACTAATCCCTCGTTATCTCTGCTGTAGCAGGAGAGGCTGCTGTACTAACAGCACTGAGTGGATTGAGAGGGGAATCCACCACAGCCACAGCAAGCACAAACACACAGATCTGACAACTCTCCTCTTAAACAGGGAAACACTGGCACCTACTGGCCATATTCTGCTACTACAAGTATGTCATAACATACCCAGCCTGGAGCTGGTACAGGTTAGCATATGGGACAGTAGTGCATTAGGGTTCATTATGAAATTTTGGGATCTTTTCAGTGGAATTTTCCAGACTGGTTATGGGGTTCCAGGCTTGGTACACATTGGTATGTACTGTTAATAATTTTTATTATGATTATTATTTTAATTTTATTATACCACCATTTGATAGGCAGCACAGTGGTGTAGTGGTTCGTACCGTCACTTCACAGCAAGAAGGTACAGAGGTCGAATCTGTGTGCATGTTCTCCCCGTGTCTGCGTGGGTTTCCTCCCACAGTCCAAAGACATGCAGGTTGTGCTAATTGGACAGAGTGTGTGAGTGATAAAGGGTTAGAGTGATAAAGGGTTAGAGTGATAAAGGGTTAGAGTGATAAAGGGTTAGAGTGATAAAGGTTTAGAGTGATAAAGGTTTAGAGTGATAAAGGGTTAGAGTGATAAAGGGTTAGAGTGATAAAGGGTGAGAGTGATAAAGGGTTAGAGTGATAAAGGATAATAGATGGATGGAAGAATAATCAGCAGCACTGGATGCAGTGAGGAAACCAGAAGAGTCAGCATTCTTATCTTTTTACTCACTAATGAATAAATGACCTCCAGGGCCCATCTCTCAGCCCAAACCCTGGAACGAGAGCGCTGCCCTGGGCTCACCCACAGTGTTATGTGTGCAGTGCAGAGGGACCGGAGTCTCAGGGGCACAGCGCTGTGGAACTACTACAATCTCACAGGAAACACAGTCTCTCTCTCACAGTCAGGAGGCAGAGCACATTAACAACGCACTGCTAAGACTCTCCGACTCTCTCTCGCTCTCTCTCACTCACTGTAAGCTCACTGTAGCTATGAAGCAAATGGCAGCAGGTTGGACCCCAGGGATAGACGGGACTTTTACAAAAGTTTCTGGGGACACAAAGGAGGGGACTTTTATGACATGCTGCTGGAGTGCATGGAGGCAAAGGAACTTCCAACCAGCTGTCGCCGGGCAGTCCTCACGCTGTTACCAAAAAAAGGGGACTTATGTTCACTGAAAAACTGGTGGCCGGTGGCTCTGCTGTGTACGGACTATAAGATATTGTCCAAGGCCCTCGCCAACCGGTTGAAGACCCACTTGGAATCGCTTGTGAAAAAGGACCAATCATACTGTGTGCCAGGACGTTCAATAATGGACTATTTGTTTTTATTAAGGGACATATTTTGGTTAGCAGAGGGCGGTCAGGTGGACTTTGGGCTGATCTCCTTAGATCAGGAGAAGGAATTTGATCGGGTGGACCACCAGTATTTGTATAACACTTTACATGCTTTTGGGTTTGGGGAAGGGTTTATTGCCTTAGTGAGGCTGCTGTACAAGGGTGCCTCATGTCTGGTCAAAGTGGAAGGGGGGTTGAGTAAACCTGTATGAGTGGAGAAAGGGACACGGCCTTTATCTGGACAGCTATAGACGTTAGCGGTCGAACCACTGTTGGCAATGGTAAGACGGAGGATAAGGGGGGTAGAAATCCCAGGAGCCAGTGCTTCAAAAGCAGTAAGGTTGTCGGCATATGCTGATGACATTACTGTGTTGGTGAAGGACGGGGAGGACATACAGGCATTGGAGGACAGCCTCCGAGTGTATGAGGGTGCTTCCACAGCAAGGGTGAATTGGGGGAAAAGTGAAGCGCTGGCATGTGGTACATGGAGGGAGGGGTCCCTGCCTCAACTGCCAGGAGGCTTTCAGTGGGGCCAGACAGGGGTTAAGGTACTGGGGGTTTACCAGGGAAAGAGCACTTTTATTGCCAGAAATTGGGAGGGGGTGGTTGATAAACTGGAGGCTAGATTGGGGAAATGGAGGTGGCTGCTGTCACGGGTCTCATACAGGGGGAGGGTACTAATAATTACCAACCAGGTGGCATCCTCTCTGTGGCACTGGCTGATGGTACTGAACCCCCGTGGTGGGTTGCTGGCTGAGATCCAGCAAAAACTGGTGGACTTCTTCTGGTCAGGGCACCATTGGCTACGGGCACCAATACTCTATCTTCCTGTACAAGAAGGAGGGCAGAGGTTTATTGACCTGGAAAGCAGGGTGGCAGCCTTTAGGCTACAGGCGGCTCAGAGGCTCTTCTATCAGCGGGAGATATGCTGGAGGGAGCAAGCATGCGCACTGCTGAGAAGTGCAGGCGGCATGGGGCTGGATGTACAGCTGTTTTTGATGACACTGGACAGCCGTAACACCACAGGGCTCGCAGAGTTCTATGTGGCTGTGTTGAAGGCATGGCATCTGCTGAAGTCTTCTAGAGAGGATGGTCTGGAGCAAGGACCGTGGGTGTTGGAGGAACCGATTCTCCACAACCCTGTGATCATATCAGAGCCATTGAGGTCAGTCACCCTGCAGCGGCGGTTTGTGGAGGCAGGCATCAGTAAGCTGGCTCACCTGCGTCAACCAGGGGGGTGCAGTTTGGTCACAGCCCAGAGACTAGCAGGTTGCACAGGGGTACAGTCCATTAGAGTCTTGGAGAGGATTCTGGGGATGTAATGCAATCAGGCACCTGAAGGGGAGCTCCCAGAATTCCCGATAGTTTGTGTGACAGCAGCGGTAGAGGAGTGGCAGGAAGGGGGAGGGAAGCTTTTATCCTTCAAGTCTCCGTGTTTGGGGAAGTTTCAGGGGGTGAAGGAGAAAGATTTGTATGCAGTGTGCATGAAGGTCAGGCACATGAGAGCGTTATGGGGGAAAAAAGAGCTTCAGTGGCAGGAAGAGCTAGGTGACCAGACAATGGCTGGGTACCGGTGGAGGGTGTTGTACAAGACCCCCATCCCTAAGAGGACTGGGGATCTGCAGTGGAGGGTTTTGCATGGAGCGGTGGCCACTAAGGTTTGGTTAGCTGTATGTTGACTCTGGGGGGGGGGGGTGAAGCGTGTCCATTTTGTACATGCCAGGAAACTGTGTCGCCCCTCTTTGTGGTGTGCGAGAGGTTGCGAGAAATGTTTATGTTATATTATTATTATGTGTGTTTGTGGCTGGGGGTGGTTTTGTCTGTGGACCAAGGTACAGTTTCCGGCAGTGCTACAGGGTGGTACTGTTAAATTTTTTATATGGTCAGGCAAAACTGGCGACGTGGGTCACACGCAGGAACATGCTGCGAGGTAGTGGGTCTACAGATCCGCTGCAACTGTTTAAGGGTTATGTCTCTGCTGAGAGGTAGTGGGTCTACAGATCCGCTGCAACTGTTTAAGGGTTATGTTTCTGCTGCGAGGTAGTGGGTCTACAGATCTGCTGCAACTGTTTAAGGGTTATGTCTCTGCGCGCCTTAGGGTAGAATTTGAGTATTTTAAAATGATGCATGATGTGGAAGCATTTAAAAGAATGTGGTGTATTGGGGAGGCTGTTTGTGTGGTAAACGAAGAAGAGATGGAGACGTGTTTAAGTTGAGTGGGGGAGCTTGAGCATGATTGGCTTTGTAAATAGGGGAGCGGGATAGGTTTTAGGGTGATTGTGGGGTAAGGTTTTGTGTTTCAATAAAATAACATCAAAAGTCTCTCTGTCTCTCTGACTCAATTCAATTTTCAATTTAATGTGCTTTATTGGCATGAAATACATAGCGTAAATATTGCCAAAGCATTATACATACATACATATTAAAATAACAATAACAATAACAACAATTATAATATTTTTTTTCATTATATATTGGGACTTAGTTGTAAGGAACTTACTTGTTTACTGCAGTACACTATAATATTGAACAAAGAAGACATTGTAATTTTTATCTGTAATTATATATATGCTGGGTGGTTACTCACTGTCCCTCAGATTGTGACAGGCTGAAACATATTGTGCCGCGAGTGAGGCTGTTTCTCCTAAAAGAATCTGCAGCTTTTCTACATTTGTTAGGGAAGGGAATATGGTTATAAATTTAGAAAATTTACTGAAATATGTATTTCTAATTTCAGAATAATTGTTACAGTCTAGGAGGAAGTGCATCTCTGTCTCCACCTCTCCTGTCTTACAGTGACCACATAGATGGTCCTCTTTGGGCAACCATGACTTTTTATGTCTACCTTTTTCAATTGCTAAGGTGTGGTCACTGAGCCTGTACTTGGTCAGGATCTGTCTCTGCTTTGTATCTCTGACAGAGAAGAGATATTCTGCCTCTGTGTATTCTCTCTTTTGTGCCCGATAGCAATTCAGTTTACTTTGGGATTTGGTACTGGTGTTCCAATGTTCCAAATATATGGTTTTGATTTGTTTCATAGTTTGCTTGACTCTAATTGGCAGTTCTGAAGCAGTACTGACCTGAAGCTGGTTTGTGTTAGTATTGATTAGTTCAGATAGGTTCAGAACCAGCTGACTGAGGGGATACTTTCCTGGGCTGACCTCTTGGGTTTTTAGAGCTTTATATTGTAATGAGTTTTCTGGGCTAGTTTTTAGATGCTCAATAAAATTTATTGCCCTTTTCTGGATTTGAATAATAATTGGATATCTGCCTAATTCAGCCCTGCATGCATTGTTTGGAGTATTCCTATGTACCTGTAGGATATTTTTACAAAATTCTGCATGCAAAATTTCAGCTGGATGTTTTTCCCATACAGTGTAGTCTTGCTGACTGAGTGGACCCCATATTTCACTTCCATATAGCACAATTGGCATTATCACACTATCAAATATTTTTGTTCAAATTCTAACGGGGATATTTATCTTATGGAATTTTCTTTTGATTGCATAAAAAGCTCTATGAGCTTTTTCTTTTAATGCATTGACTGCCAGACCAAAGCTCCCTGATGCACTGATTTTTATTCCTAGGTAATCATAACTTTGTGTATGTTCTAGGGCGGTGCTTCCTAGACTAAAGCAGTGTCTGTTTTCCTGAGACCTGGGCTTTTTTTGGAAGACCATCATTTTGGTCTTTTTCAAATATACTGTCAAGGCCCAGTTTTGACAGTATTTCTCCAGCAGATCCAGATGCTGCTGCAGCCCCTGTGCTGTGGGTGACAGCAGCACCAGGTCATCTGCATAGAGAAGAAATTTAACGTCTGTGTTATTTAGTGTAAGGCCAGGAGCTGCAGATTGTTCCAGTAACACCGCTTACTCATTTATATAAATATTGAACAAGGTTGGACTCAAACTGCAGCCCTGCCTCACCCCATGCCCTTGAGTGAAGTATTCTGTTCTTTTTTCCCCAATTTTTATTGCACTTATTTTGCATATATATTGATTTAATTATATCATAAGCTTTACCCCCTACACCACTTTGCAGAATTTTGTAATAGAGGCCCTCATGCCAAATTGAATCAAATGCTTTTTTGAAGTCTATAAAGCAGGCAAAATTTGCTTTATTTTGTTTGTGCACATGTTTATTAATTAGGGTATGTAGGGTGTAAATATGATCACTAGTGCGATGTTTTGGAAGAAAGCCAATCTGACTCTTACTCAAGACATTGTGCTCGGTAAGGAAGGCCTGTATTCGGGCGTTTAGAATACTGCAGAAAACCTTCCCCAGGTTACTGTTCACACAGATGCCTCGGTAGTTGTCGGGGTCAAATTTGTCTCCACTTTTGTAAATTGGGGATATAAGCCCTTGATTCCAGATGTCAGGAAAGCATCCTGTCTGTTGACCCAGGTTGAATAATTTAAGTAAGGCCTTCTGCAGTTCAGTTACTGTGTTTCAGCATTTCTGTTCTGATCCTGTCAGGGCCACATGCTTTTTTAGGTTAGATTTTTTTGTTGTTGATTTTTCAGCTCTTTTAAGATAATTGGTCTAATGGGTTTTGATTGTCCTTTATTGTTGATTCTAATATTTTAATTTTTTTTTGTATTTGTCTCTGTTCAAATTTGAGATTGTTCGGAGCAAATTCCTTATATAAAGTGGTGTTCAAATAAATAGCAGTGCGTTAAAAAAAGTGAATAAAGTGCACATATTTTTTAATAGCTTTTAGTTCCATATTTCAAATGTAGTGGAAACATTACACATTGAATTCCAAATCAAAGCATTAACAAATTTGATCATGTCTGCATTATTCTTTTACAGGAAGCAAAGAAAAGGAATATTAATCTGTTCAAAAAAATAGCAGTGTCGACATTTTTCTTTTCAAACTCAAACACTTACTGTATAAACTGAAGAAATTTTTCAAGATTTAACTTCACTTTAAATTACTGAACTAATATTTAGTTGCGTAGCCATTGTTTTTGATAACTGCTGCGTATCTGCGTTGCATCGAGTCAACCAACTTCTGGCACCTAGAAACAGGTATTTCAGCCCAGGATGAACAAACTACATTCCACAGTTCCTGTGAATTTTTGGGTTTTGCTTCAAAAACTGCATTTTTAATGTCACCTCACAAGTTTTCAATGGGGATAAGGTCGGGGGATTAAGTTGATCACTCCATTACCTCAATCCTGGAACCAAGATGTTGCTCGCTTACTCGTGTGTTTGGGGTCGTTGTCTTGTTAAAACACCCATTTCAGGGGCATTTCCTCTTCGGCATACGGCAACATAATCTCTTCAAGTATTTTGATGTATTCAAATTGATCCATGATCCCTGGTATACGATAAATAGGCCCAACACCATAGTATGAAAAACATCCCCATACCATGATTTTTGCGCCACCATGCTTCACTGTCTTCACAGTGTACTGTGACTTGAATTCAGTACCCGGGGGTCGTCTGACGTACTGTCGACGACCACTAGACCCGAAAAGAATAATTTTACTCTCATCAGTCCACAGAATGTTACGCCATTTCTCTTTGGGCCAATCGATGTGTTCCTTGGCAAATTTTAACCGATTCTGCACCTTTTTTTTTAACAATGGTGCTTTATTGGGGCTTCTTGCTCATAGCTTAGCTTCCATCAAACGTCTTCTGACTGTAACAGCACTTACAGGTAATTTTAGATCATCTTTGATCATCTTTCTGGAGGTGATGATTGGCTGAATCTTTGCCATTCTGTCTATTCTTCGATCTGTTTTAACAGTAGTTGCTGATTGATTGAAAATTTCACTTATCATTTTAACTGCCAGATTTATGCCGTTTTTATTTGAATTGTGTGAAAAGGAAACTGTTAATGAGGTTAGTAATTTCAGAGGAACTGATTGCTTTTGTGAATTTGTCTATGCTGTCTGAAACCCATCTGCATTTTTGATTGAGATTATACAGCTTAGAGGGCTGTGTTTCAATGTTCCTGGGTTGTCCAAATCTTTTCAGGTACACATTGATTTGACAGTGGTCTGAAAATGCACTCTCTGCCTCTTTGCCTCTCTGCCTCTCTGCCTCTCTGTCTCCCTGCCTCTCTGCCTCTCTGCCTCTCTGCCCCTCTGCCTCTTTGCCTCTCTGCCTCTCTGCCTCTCTGTCCCTCTGCCTCTCTGCCTCCCTGCCTCTCTGCCCCTCTGCCCCTTTGCCTCTCTGTCTCCCTGCCTCTCTGCCTCTCTGCCTCTCTGCCTCTTTGCCTCTCTGCCTCCCTGCCCCTCTGCCCCTCTGCCCCTTTGCCTCTCTGTCTCCCTGCCTCTCTGTCTCCCTGCCTCTTTGCCTCTCTGCCCCTCTGCCCCTTTGCCTCCCTGCCCCTCTGTCTCCCTGCCTCTTTGCCTCTCTGCCTCTCTGCCTCCCTGCCTCTCTGCCCCTCTGCCTCTTTGCCTCTTTGTCTCTCTGCCTCTCTGCCTCTTTGCCTCTCTGCCTCTCTGCCTCTCTGTCTCTCTGTCTCTCTGTCTCCCTGCCTCTCTGTCTCCCTGCCTCTCTGCCTCTCTGCCTCTCTGCCTCTCTGCCCCTTTGCCTCTCTGCCTCTCTGCCTCTCTGCCTCTTTGCCTCTCTGCCTCTCTGCCTCTCTGCCTCTTTGCCTCTCTGCCTCTCTGCCTCTCTGCCTCTTTGCCTCTCTGCCTCTCTGCCTCTCTGCCTCTCTGCCTCTCTGTCCCTCTGTCCATCTGTCTCTCCGTTTACAGACTGCTACTGATCAATCCTGCTAAATTGAACATCCAGACTAATGAAGCGACAAGAGGATCAGGACAGAATGACTAAACTGTGGAAATGGCTTACGAGGGGCTTAGCCACTAACAGCTAATTGGTTAATTTGTATTTTGACGGTGACAAACTCATTAAAACAATTTTCTTACCTATTGAGAACTTCTAAGCTGTTAAAGTCAGCCCCGTCATCTAACAGCTTTCAACGGATGAAAGTGGGGCATCCTGATTGGCCAGACAGACCATGTTTAGACGCGCACTCATAATTAGGTTTCAGTGTGATCAGCAGAATACTGTGACATTTGAAGAAGTGATGTAAACAGCTTTCTCTGAAGATGTTACTGCATCTAAGATCAGTGGAGTACTCAGAGTTTACTCTAATTATATCATAGAACTACTGGATCACGTTAGCAGGATCTCTGTGTTAGCATATACCATATAACTACTGGAACACATTAGCAGGATCTCTGTGTGTTAGCATATACCATATAACTACTGGAACACGTTAGCAGGATCTCTGTGTGTTAGCATATACCATAGAACTACTGGATCACATTAGCAGGATCTCTGTGTGTTAGCATATACCATATAACTACTGGATCACATTAGCAGGATCTCTGTGTGTTAGCATATACCGTAGAACTACTAGAACACTTTAGCGGAGGTTCACCCTGTTCTTCTGTTTTCTGCCAGCGGTTTCTGAAGTAGCACAGCAAAGCAGCAAGTACAAACATGAACCACAGCAGCATAACTCAAGCATAACTTTATGTTTCTCGGTAATCCTGTGAGAAAAGGCCTTGGCTTCTTACACTTATCTACATGTAACCAGGGGTATTAGAGACATCTTTTGCAGGAACTTGAAAATGGCTTAATTGTTCAGCTCAACTATAATTTACATGAGAAGTTCAGTTCCTGATTCTGAAAGACACTGGAAGACCTCAGTAATGATGGGGACTGCAGAAAACAACCAGGAAGAAACGCACACTTACAGGGAGAAACCCAGCGCACACAACCTCACAGAATGAAACAGAGCGCATCGCCTACAGATTAGCTCTGTTAGAACACTCACACTGCAGCCTCTGTGACATCATACACACAACCTCACAGAATGAACCAGAGCACATAGCCTACAGATTAACTCTGCTAGAACACTCACACTGCGGCCTATGTGACATCATACGCACAACCTCACAGAATGAACCAGAGCGCATCGCCTACAGATTAGCTCTGTTAGAACACTCACACTGCAGCCTCTGTGACATCATACACACAACCTCACAGAATGAACCAGAGCACATAGCCTACTGATTAACTCTGCTAGAACACTCACACTGCGGCCTATGTGACATCATACGCACAACCTCACAGAATGAACCAGAGCACATAGCCTACAGATTAACTCTGCTAGAACACTCACACTGCGGCCTATGTGACATCATACGCACAACCTCACAGAATGAACCAGAGCACATAGCCTACAGATTAACTCTGCTAGAACACTCACACTGCGGCCTATGTGACATCATACGCACAACCTCACAGAATGAACCAGAGCACATAGCCTACAGATTAACTCTGCTAGAACACTCACACTGCGGCCTATGTGACATCATACACACAACCTCACAGAATGAACCAGAGCACATAGCCTACAGATTAACTCTGCTAGAACACTCACACTGCGGCCTATGTGACATCATACGCACAACCTCACAGAATGAACCAGAACACATAGCCTACAGATGAACTCTGCTAGAACACTCACACTGCGGCCTATGTGACATCATACGCACAACCTCACAGAATGAAGCAGAGCACATAGCCTACAGATTAACTCTGCTAGAACACTCACACTGCTGCCTATGACATCATACACACAACCTCACAGAATGAACCAGAGCACATAGCCTACAGATTAACTCTGCTAGAACACTCACACTGCGGCCTATGTGACATCATACGCACAACCTCACAGAATGAAACAGAGCACATAGCCTACAGATTAACTCTGCTAGAACACTCACACTGCAGCCTCTGTGACATCATACACACAACCTCACAGAATGAAACAGAGCACATAGCCTACAGATTAACTCTGCTAGAACACTCACACTGCAGCCTCTGTGACATCATACACACAACCTCACAGAATGAAACAGAGCACATAGCCTACAGATTAACTCTGCTAGAACACTCACACTGCAGCCTCTGTGACATCATACACACAACCTCACAGAATGAACCAGAGCACATAGCCTACAGATAATCTCTCACATTAGAACTCTCACATTGCAGTTTTTGTGATATCACTGCTGCAAAATGACACCTCACATGTGTGATCACATGTGCTTCTCTGCAGCTACACGCTTATAACACGCATGACACAGAGACACAGAAACCCATACAACCTGAACCAAGAGAGCAGTCACCTGATGATGAACTGAATTAGATTATTTTATAGAACTGTTTAAAAATGACTCCTGGGCTTTGTAAAGAGTATGAAAAGAAAGTCCAAACAGAGACAATTGTGACAAGATACCAGTAGGCATGGGCCTGGTGTCATGGCAACAATATCAATAATGACACAAACAGACCCTGTTGATGTTGGCAGGGTGAGTACTGACTATGACACTTCCTATTTATGTGAATGGAATTCTGGGAGATGGAGTCACTGAGGGTGGATGATGTCACAGATAAAACAGATAGCACCGCAGTCCTGCTGCAGACCAGTTGGCGGAGCTGTGGTCTTACCAGAGTGGAGACTGCAGAGGTGTAGAGGGGGGTGTGGCCTGTAGAAAGCATCTCTGGCTGCAAGACAACACAAGAGGGAGGGGCAGGGAGGGAGGTTACTGCACAAGCAGGAAGAGGAAGCACCAAGGAGAAACTGGGGAGGCAGGTGAGTGGCTTCATAGGAAAACAGCCAATAAGTGGACAGGATATTCAGGTGGGTGTGGCCATGGGCAGAAAGAGGATAAATGCTGTGGAGAAGATTCAGGAACAGGATGGAATAACTGAGCGAGCAGGGGTCACCAGGGGTCATGATGGGGGGGGGGGGGGGGGGGTGAGGAAGAGGAGGGGAAAGGGGGAGGAACTGGAGTAGGATGAGAGGAAAGGTAGGAATACAAACAAAAGCACGCACGCACGCACACACGCACGCACGCACACACGCACATGTGCCCCACACCTTGGCTGATTTAAGAAAATCGGTCAATCACACATGCAAATGATTTATTACATCATCAGTAGCCAGGCCCTGGAGGGAGCACGGGTACCACTTTTCCACACAAAAAGCCATCTGGACACACTTGTCTTGTTGGGTATACTTTCACACAAATAACTGATAGTTTAACGCTCAGATTTGCAGGCGCATTCTAAGGGACAAACAGTTACTGATCTGGTTATGTTAAAGATGACAGAAACTATATAACACAACATTAAAATACGAAAACAAAACTCAAAATACTAAAATGATGGTCCCTCCATTTATCATTGAACAGGACAAACAAAGCAACAGAAACAGAAACAGAAACAGACTAATGCCCTGGTGTATCTTGGGAGAGAACTGGAAAAGAACACATTTGAAATGCCTTTGGCACACACAGTCTGAGCACTTGGGACTTTACTGGCAAAGGATCGAATTAGCTGTCCTTTGTGCTGAAACTGACCCGCAGTTCCTTTACTGAACAGAAGAGGGAACCAAATAGCCGCTCACAAGACTAATGGTGGGAGGAATGAGATCTTGCCCAGAACGGAGACGGCAAAGTAGGCCAGCATTCCAGAAATAATGGCAACGTTCAGACGGGCCTTGTGCAGATTTACCCTCCTGACGCAGTAAAACAACACTGCAGATTTACCCTCCTGACGCAGTCAAACAACACTGCAGATTTACCCTTCTGACGCAGTCAAACAACACTGCAGATTTACCCTCCTGACGCAGTAAAACAACACTGCAGATTTACCCCCCTGACGCAGTAAAACAACACTGCAGATTTACCCCCCTGACGCAGTAAAACAACACTGCAGATTTACCCCCCTGATGCAGTAAAACAACACTGCAGATTTACCCTCCTGACACAGTAAAACAACACTACAGATTTACCCTCCTGACACAGTAAAACTACACTGCAGATTTACCCTCCTGACGCAGTAAAACAACACTGCAGATTTACCCTCCTGACGCAGTAAAACAACACTGCAGATTTACCCTCCTGACGCAGTAAAACAACACTGCAGATTTACCCTCCTGACGCAGTAAAACAACACTGCAGATTTACCCTCCTGACGCAGTAAAACAACACTGCAGATTTACCCTCCTGACGCAGTAAAACAACACTGCAGATTTACCCTCCTGACGCAGTAAAACAACACTGCAGATTTACCCTTCTGACGCAGTAAAACAACACTGCAGATTTACCCTCCTGACGCAGTAAAACAACACTGCAGATTTACCCTCCTGACGCAGTAAAACAACACTGCAGATTTACCCTCCTGACGCAGTAAAACAACACTGCAGATTTACCCCCCTGACACAGTAAAACAACACTGCAGATTTACCCTCCTGACGCAGTAAAACAACACTGCAGATTTACCCTCCTGACGCAGTAAAACAACACTGCAGATTTACCCTCCTGACGCAGTAAAACAACACTGCAGATTTACCCTCCTGACGCAGTAAAACAACACTGCAGATTTACCCTCCTGACGCAGTAAAACAACACTGCAGATTTACCCTCCTGACGCAGTAAAACAACACTGCAGATTTACCCTCCTGACGCAGTAAAACAACACTGCAGATTTACCCTCCTGACGCAGTAAAACAACACTGCAGATTTACCCTTCTGACGCAGTAAAACAACACTGCAGATTTACCCTCCTGACGCAGTAAAACAACACTGCAGATTTACCCTCCTGACGCAGTAAAACAACACTGCAGATTTACCCTCCTGACGCAGTAAAACAACACTGCAGATTTACCCCCCTGACACAGTAAAACAACACTGCAGATTTACCCTCCTGACGCAGTAAAACAACACTGCAGATTTACCCTCCTGACGCAGTAAAACAACACTGCAGATTTACCCTCCTGACGCAGTAAAACAACACTGCAGATTTACCCTCCTGACGCAGTAAAACAACACTGCAGATTTACCCTCCTGACGCAGTAAAACAACACTGCAGATTTACCCTCCTGACGCAGTAAAACAACACTGCAGGAAAGATTTTTTAAAATAATAATAATAATAATAATCTTGGCTGAACTGCCAGCCTCTGTGTCATCTGACTGCAGGTACAACACAGAGTATATTCAGGTAAAAACCCAAAGACACTGATCCCAGATCAGAGCCTCTAATCTCCCGACAGCATGGTATATGGTGACAGAGCTGGTCACATAGAACAGACACTGACCCCAGGACAGCACATACACTGAGCAGATGGCCACATCGATGGGGAAGCAGAGTTTAACACATGACTCTTTTCTTTTGAGAAAGAGAGACAGAAAGACAGATCATGATAGAGACAGAGAGAGAGAGTATGTGTGTGAGAGGGTGTGTGTATGTGTGTGTGTGTGTGTGTGTGCGTGCATGTACAAATATGCGTGTTTGTGTGTTAGAGAGTGTGTGTACATGTGCATGTGTGTGTTCGAGTTTGTGTGAGTGAGTGAGTAAGTGAGTGAGTGAAAGTGTGTGTGTGTGTGCATGCATGGTTTGTGTATGAGAATAACTGCATTATAGGTCCGGTAGAATCAGGTTTGGAAATCTGATCGCTCTCTGTTACACCATTTCCACACTGATCTCTGTGTTACACTGTTTCCACACTGATCTCTGTGTGTTACACTGTTTCCACACTGATCTCTGTGTGTTACACTGTTTCCACACTGATCTCTGTGTGTTACACTGTTTCCACACTGATCTCTCTGTTACACTGTTTCCACACTGATCTCTGTGTGTTACACTGTTTCCACACTGATCTCTCTGTTACACTGTTTCCACACTGATCTCTGTGTGTTACACTGATTCCACACTGATCTCTCTGTTACACTGTTTCCACACTGATCTCCCTGTTACACTGTTTCCACACTGGTCTCTCTGTTACACTGTTTCCACACTGATCTCTGTGTGTTACACCGTTTCCACACTTATCTCTCTGTTACACTGTTTCCACACTGATCTTTCTGTTACACTGTTTCCACACTGATCTCTCTGTTACACTGTTTCCACGCTGATCTCTGTGTGTCTGTTACACTGTTTCCACGCTGATCTCTGTGTGTTACACTGTTCCCACACTGATCTCTTGTTACACTGTTTCCACACTGATCTCTGTGTTACCGCTCTGTTTGAACGGTTAGATTTGTGTGTCTTTGTGCTGTGTACTAATATATCAATGTGACTGTATTCACTTGTGTGTGTATTTTTGTAAATGTAAGTGAATATTTGTCTAACGATAAGTGTGTATTTGTGTAAAGGTAAGTGCATATCTGATTAAAGGTAAGTGTGTATTTGTGTAAAGGTAAGTGCATATCTGTTTAAAGGTACGTGTGTATTTCTGTAAAGGTAAATGCATATCTGTTTAAAGGTACGTGCATATCTGTTTAAAGGTAAGTGTGTATTTCTGTAAAGGTAAGTGCATATCTGTTTAAAGGTAAGTGTGTATTTCTGTAAAGGTAAGTGCATATCTGTTTAAAGGTAAGTGTGTATTTGAGTAAAAGTGTGTATTTATGTGAATGTATTTGTGTAAAGGTAAGTGTGTATTTGTGTAAAGGTAAGTGTGTAGTTGTTTAAAGGTAAGTGCATATTAGTGTAAAGGTAAGTGTGTATTTGCATAAAAGTGAGTATATGTGCAAAAGTAAGTGCATATTAGTGTAAAATAAGTGAGAATATGTGTAAAAGTAAATTAGTATTTGTGTAATGGTAACTGCATATTAGTGTCAAGGTAATTCAGTATATGTGTAAAGGTAAGTGTACATTAGTGTAAAGGTAAGTGAGTATATGTGTAAAGGTAAGTGTACATGAGAGTAAAAGTAAATTAGTATTTGTGTAATGGTAAGTGCATATTAGTGTAAAGGTAAGTGAGTATATGTGTGAAGGTATGTGTACATTAGTGTAAAAGTAAATTAGTATTTGTGTAAAGGTAAGTGTACACTAGTGTAAAGGTGAGTATATGTGTAAAGGCAAGTGTACATAAGTGTAAAAGTGTACATTAGTGTAAAGGTAAGTGAGTATATGTGTAAATGTAAGTGTACATTTGTGTAAAAGTAAATGAGTATTTGTGTAAAGGTAAGTGTGTATTTGTGTAAAGGTAAGTGTGTATTTGTGTAAAGGTAAGTGTTTGTGTAAAGGTTAGTGCATATTCGCGTAAAGGTAAGTGTGTGTTTGTGTAAATGTTAGTGCATATTAGTGTAAAAGTAAGTGTGTATTTGTGTAAAGGTAAGTGTGTGTTTGTGTAAATGTTAGTGCATATTAGTGTAAAAGTAAGTGTGTATTTGTGTAAAGGTAAGTGCGTAGTTGTGTAAAGGTAAGTGTGTATTTGTGTAAAGGTAAGTGTTTGTGTAAAGGTTAGTGCATATTAGTGTAAAGATAAGTGTGTATTTGTGTAAAGGTAAGTGTGTGTTTGTGTAAATGTTAGTGCATATTAGTGTAAAAGTAAGTGTGGATTTGTGTAAAGGTAAGTGTGTATTTGTGTAAAGGTAAGTGTTTGTGTAAAGGTTAGTGCATATTAGTGTAAAAGTAAGTGTGTATTTGTGTAATGGTAAGTGCATATTAGTGCAAAGGTAAGTGAGTATTTGTGTAAAGATAAATTATATTACATTACAATTATTTAGCAGACGCTTTCATCCAAAGCGACATACAATAAGTGCATACAGACGGTCATCGAAGCGACTACAGAACAGATTAGACAAAGCACATCCTTCCCTAGTAATGAAAGCGGAGGTGCATATTCGTGTAAAGGTAAGTGTGTATCTGTGTAACGGTAAGTGCCTATTAGTGTAAAGGTAAGTGTGTATTTGTGTAAAGGTAAGTCATTGACCCCAGCTGGTGGGTACCTTGATTGGTGACAGGTGTGAGTGCGCTGGGTATCCGTGTACTGTATCCATGGCAGCCAGGTTTTTGTCACTTGCGTGCAGCAGCTCAGTGCCGTGGGCCAAGTGGGCGGGGCTGTGCTCCAGGGGGGGCGTCTCCTCATCTTGGTACCTGTATTTCTATAGGTAAAGAGAGGGGGAAGGGGCGGAGTCAAACTAATGGCACAGGTCTTGTTGAGCGTGACCCGATGTGACCCCACAGCTACAAGGCATCTGCAACAACCCCCCCACTGATAGAGGGAATGAAACACTGGGGGGGGAGGAGAGGGAAAGAGAGAGAGAGAGAGAGAGAGCGAGAGTGTGAGAGAGAGAGTGGGAGAGAAAGCGAGAGAGTAGAGGGGGGGAAATATAGCAAGTATGCAGTATCACATTACACTGAGCCTGCAAATCTACTACAGGAGAGAGGGAGGAAGACACAGAGGACAGCAAAGAGGAGCGAGACAGAGAGAAAAACAGGTAGAAACTGGACAGAAATGGGAAATGAGAGAAGGATGAGAGAGAGAGAGAGAGAGAGAGAGAGAGAGAGAGAGAGGATAACAACAAGGGCAGGTGAGGTGAGATCAAAAACAGAAGTGTGTGTGTGTGTGTGTGTGTGTGTGTGTGTGTGCGATGTGGCACCAGGAGTTTTGGAGGATAATATGTGGGAGTTATTACTGCACAGAGACACCTGGCTGAAAGGTGTTAATAAGAGGATAATATGTGGGAGTTATTACTGCACAGAGACACCTGACTGAAAGGTGTTAATATGAGGATAATATGTGGGAGTTATTACTGCACAGAGACACCTGGCTGAAAGGTGTTAATATGAGGATAATATGTGGGAGTTATTACTGCACAGAGACACCTGGCTGAAAGGTGTTAATATGAGGATAATATGTGGGAGTTATTACTGCACAGAGACACCTGGCTGAAAGGTGTTAATATGAGGATAATATGTGGGAGTTATTACTGCACAAAGACACCTGGCTGAAAGGTGTTAATATGAGGATAATATGTGGGAGTTATTACTGCACAAAGACACCTGGCTGAAAGGTGTGAATATGAGGATAATATGTGGGAGTTATTACTGCACAAAGACACCTGGCTGAAAGGTGTTAATATGAGGATAATATGTGGGAGTTATTACTGCACAGAGACACCTGACTGAAAGGTGTGAATATGAGGATAATATGTGGGAGTTATTACTGCACAAAGACACCTGGCTGAAAGGTGTTAATATGAGGATAATATGTGGGAGTTATTACTGCACAGAGACACCTGGCTGAAAGGTGTGGATATGAGGATAATATGTGGGAGTTATTACTGCACAAAGACACCTGGCTGAAAGGTGTTAATATGAGGATAATATGTGGGAGTTATTACTGCACAAAGACACCTGGCTGAAAGGTGTTAATATGAGGATAATATGTGGGAGTTATTACTGCACAGAGACACCTGACTGAAAGGTGTGAATATGAGGATAATATGTGGGAGTTATTACTGCACAAAGACACCTGGCTGAAAGGTGTTAATATGAGGATAATATGTGGGAGTTATTACTGCACAAAGACACCTGGCTGAAAGGTGTTAATATGAGGATAATATGTGGGAGTTATTACTGCACAAAGACACCTGGCTGAAAGGTGTTAATATGAGGATAATATGTGGGAGTTATTACTGCACAGAGACACCTGGCTGAAAGGTGTTAATATGAGGATAATATGTGGGAGTTATTACTGCACAGAGACACCTGGCTGAAAGGTGTTAATAAGAGGATAATATGTGGGAGTTATTACTGCACAGAGACACCTGGCTGAAAGGTGTTAATATGAGGATAATATGTGGGAGTTATTACTGCACAGAGACACCTGGCTGAAAGGTGTTAATATGAGGATAATATGTGGGAGTTATTACTGCACAAAGACACCTGGCTGAAAGGTGTTAATGAGGATAATATGTGGGAGTTATTACTGCACAGAGACACCTGGCTGAAAGGTGTTAATATGAGGATAATATGTGGGAGTTATTACTGCACAAAGACACCTGGCTGAAAGGTGTTAATATGAGGATAATATGTGGGAGTTATTACTGCACAGAGACACCTGGCTGAAAGGTGTTAATATGAGGATAATATGTGGGAGTTATTACTGCACAAAGACACCTGGCTGAAAGGTGTTAATATGAGGATAATATGTGGGAGTTATTACTGCACAAAGACACCTGGCTGAAAGGTGTTAATATGAGGATAATATGTGGGAGTTATTACTGCACAAAGACACCTGGCTGAAAGGTGTTAATATGAGGATAATATGTGGGAGTTATTACTGCACAAAGACACCTGGCTGAAAGGTGTTAATATGAGGATAATATGTGGGAGTTATTACTGCACAGAGACACCTGGCTGAAAGGTGTTAATATGAGGATAATATGTGGGAGTTATTACTGCACAAAGACACCTGGCTGAAAGGTGTTAATATGAGGATAATATGTGGGAGTTATTACTGCACAAAGACACCTGGCTGAAAGGTGTTAATATGAGGATAATATGTGGGAGTTATTACTGCACAAAGACACCTGGCTGAAAGGTGTTAATATGAGGATAATATGTGGGAGTTATTACTGCACAAAGACACCTGGCTGAAAGGTGTTAATATGAGGATAATATGTGGGAGTTATTACTGCACAAAGACACCTGGCTGAAAGGTGTTAATATGAGGATAATATGTGGGAGTTATTACTGCACAGAGACACCTGGCTGAAAGGTGTTAATATGAGGATAATATGTGGGAGTTATTACTGCACAGAGACACCTGGCTGAAAGGTGTTAATATGAGGATAATATGTGGGAGTTATTACTGCACAAAGACACCTGGCTGAAAGGTGTTAATGAGGATAATATGTGGGAGTTATTACTGCACAAAGACACCTGGCTGAAAGGTGTTAATATGAGGATAATATGTGGGAGTTATTACTGCACAAAGACACCTGGCTGAAAGGTGTTAATATGAGGATAATATGTGGGAGTTAGTACTGCACAAAGACACCTGACTGAAAGGTGTTAATATGAGGATAATATGTGGGAGTTAGTACTGCACAAAGACACCTGGCTGAAAGGTGTGAATATATCCATGGAAGTGAGTTGAGGCTTGGAGAGGGAGGATTTAGGAAAACACTTTTGGAAGAAATTCATGGTCATCTGGCAAGCTCTACGGGGAGCCGTCTCACAGCGCGAGGCTAAAACCCACAGCGGCTCTGTCCTGGCACCGGCAGAAGCCTGAGCGGCCAGATAGCGCGCGGAGGCGCCGGAACACAGAGCATTCGAGCCTCTCTTCCTAGTTCTCTCCCATTTAATCGTCTTTGTCAAAGCAACCAGAAAAAAAGCACATCCCGTGATCCTCGGCATCGAGAATTAGCTGTTGGGGTTTCCCTTTCGTATAACAATATGCCACGTTTTTTTAAAACTGCGCTTTCATTGTACGGCGATTAATCCCACTGGAGGCCGAAAGATAGCAGGCAGGAAGAGCAGATGTTTGGTGAAAATGCACGCGGGTGGTTTCTGTTGCATTTCCAAAGTTCATCTGTGAAACGGGATTTTAAAAATCACCAAAAAATAAATAAAAATCACATTATAAGCAAGAGAGAATATCTGATATTAAATCTGGGTTGCCTTGGCAATGTTATTATACAGACATTTGGCCTCTTTTCTTTGCCTTTTGCTTTGACACTAATATTCATACAGCCAATATAGCACATGATCATCATCATCGCCTATTTTTCACCATAACCCAGGTCTGCTACAAGTAAATCCAAGCAGGTACATCTTTGTAGGACTTTAAACGCTCCACCAAACAGACCTGTCCGTATGCTACACAGCCACGCCTTTACTGCAGTTTACAAGCTACGCACTGTAGCGAAGGATCCACTGTTTTCTGTGAATCCGGCCGGGAGTTTTACTGGCTGAGAGCACACACGTACACACACACACACGTACACACACGTACACACACGTACACACACACACACGTACACGCACGTACACGCACACACGGACACACAGACACGCGTACACACACACACACACACACACACACACACGTACACACACACACACACACACACACTCACACACACGTACACACACACACACGTACACACACGTACACACACGTACACACACATACACGTACACGCACGTACACGCACACACGGACACACACAGACACGCGGACACACACAGACACGCGTACACACACACACACACACACACACACACGCGTACACACACACACACACACACACACACACACACACGCGCGTACACACACACACACACACACACACACACACACACACACACACACACACACGTACACACACACACACACACACACACACTCACGTCAGCCTCCTCCTGACACCTTACGGTAAAACCAGGGCTCAAATTAGGTGGAGGAACTCACAGGATCTCTGGAGCTGTGGAGACTATCATCACCATGTCACCATGCTAATGCTAATGCTAATACTGAAGCCACAGATCCTATAGACTCACCAGACATCTCCATGCTAATGCTAATACTGAAGCTACAGATCCTATAGACTCACCAGACATTACCATGTCACCATGCTAATGCTAATGCTAATACTGAAGCCACAGATCCTATAGACTCACCAGACATCTCCATGCTAATGCTAATACTGAAGCTACAGATCCTATAGACTCACCAGACATTACCATGTCACCATGCTAATGCTAATACTGAAGCTACAGATCCTACAGACTCACCAGACATCACCATGCTAATGCTAATACTGAAGCTACAGATCCTATAGACTCACCAGACATCACTATGTCTCCAGGCTAACGCTAATGCTGAAGCCACAGATCCTATAGACTCACCAGACATCACTATGTCTCCAGGCTAACGCTAATGCTGAAGCCACAGATCCTATAGACTCACCAGACATCACCATGTCACCAGGCTAACGCTAATGCTAATACTGAAGCCACAAATCCTAGACTCACCAGACATCACCAAGTCACTAGGCTAACGATAATGCTAATGCTGAAGCCACAGATCCTATAGACTCACCAGACATCACTATGTCTCCAGGCTAATGCTAATACTGAAGCTACAGATCCTATAGACTCACCAGACATCACTATGTCTCCAGGCTAATGCTAATGCTGAAGCCACAGATCCTATAGACTCACCAGACATCACTATGTCACTAGGCTAACGATAATGCTAATACTGAAGCCACAGATCCCATAGACTCACCAGACATCACCATGTCTCCAGGCTAACGCTAATGCTAATACTGAAGCCACAAATCCTATAGACTCACCAGACATCACTATGTCACCAGACAAATGCTAATACTGAAGCCACAGATCCTATAGACTCATCAGACATCACCATGTCACCAGGCTAACGCTAATGCTAATACTGAAGCCACAGATCCTATAGACTCACCAGACATCACCATGTCACTAGGCTAACGATAATGCTAATACTGAAGCCACAGATCCTATAGACTCATCAGACATCATCATGTCACCAGGCTAACGCTAATGCTAATACTGAAGCCACAGATCCTATAGACTCACCAGACATCACCATGTCTCCAGGCTAACACTAATACTGAAGCCACAGATTCTATAGACTCACCAGACATCACTATGTCACTAGTGTCTTGGTTTTGCTAGGGCTACATCCAATGTATCCAATTGCTTGACTTCTTGGCATAATGCAGGCAAATTAGCTAAAGATACCAAATAGTAAGACATTTTAGATGAATAACTCTCTATGTAGCTTGATATAAGTTGTAATATTAACATTAGCAGTAATACAAAGCAATTCGCATTTGAACTTGAACTAGCTCGTTAGCAGTACAAGGGTCTCAGTCTCAAAGAGGGAAAAAAACCCCGTTAGTATCTGCTTTTAAACCACGTACCCAGCCGAGACCACCCCTAGGACCACCTCAACTCCACCCATTTTTATGTTAAGGATCTTGTGACGTCACGAAACCCCGGAAACCAGCGTATTGGTAAGCCTGCAAAAAAACTAATTTTGACTAAAAATGAGATTTTCGGATATAAACAGTTCATCATAATCTAACCCAAAACATCGGTTTTCAACGGGAAAAGGTCGTTTTTGACTGCAGTATCACTTTAAAATTCCACTCCACTAACATTCTATTCATTGCATTTGCATTCCATTACACACTCATTCCAATCAAGTTAAACTCACATTCACTTGCACTCACATTCCATTGCACTCACATTCAATTGCACTCACATTCCATTGCACTCATATTCCATTGCACTCACATTCCATTGCACTCACATTCCATGTGTACTCAAATAGTGAACTCCAGCGGTAATCTCACTATGCAGTCACATCAGCACTCCCACGCTCCCACCCCATATTTTTACCCAGTGGGTAATATCCCCAGCCTGTGAAATATTAGTACAGGTGAAAATAACCTCAACATTCACAATAAATAACAAGCAAATGGAAAGGACGGAACCCGCTTTTGTTGTGGCGTGATATGAAAGCTCATTAGAGTCAAACCCGATGCACATTTCACTCTCTGTAGTGTAACGATGCGGTTATCTCTCTCCGGCACTCAGGAATAACCCCTCAGTTCAAATCCAAGCTTTGGAGTTTGCTGGAGAAGTTTTCCTGTGCAAAAGTCACCATGAGAAACCGGTCTGTTAATATGTGGCCAGTTTAGTGAGCGTGAAATATTAAGAGAGTGGAAACGGTTCCACGGGAGAGTCCTTTTCCGTGAATGTTACATCCTGACATCACCATGAAAGTGTCATCTCTTTTTTCCTTGCAGGGAAAGTTTACTTATTGTCAGGGTATATCTGCCTGTTCAGCATGATAATTATACACAGAGAACACACTGCTGGTCAGGGTATATCTGCCTGTTCAGCATGATAATTATACCCAGAGATCACACTGCTGGTCAGGGTATATCTGCCTGATCAGCATGATAATTATACCCAGAGATCACACTGCTGGTCAGGGTATATCTGCCTGATCAGCATGATAATTATACCCAGAGATCACACTGCTGGTCAGGGTATATCTGCCTGTTCAGCATGATAATTATACACAGAGAACACACTGCTGGTCAGGGTATATCTGCCTGATCAGCATGATAATTATACCCAGAGATCACACTGCTGGTCAGGGTATATCTGCCTGTTCAGTATGATAATTATACACAGAGATCACACTGCTGGTCAGGGTATATCTGCCAGTTCAGTATGATAATTACACACAGAGATCACACTGCTGGTCAGGGTATATCTGCCAGTTCAGTATGATAATTACACACAGAGATCACACTGCTGGTCAGGGTATATCTGCCTGTTCAGTATGATAATTATACACAGAGATCACACTGCTGGTCAGGGTATATCTGCCTGTTCAGCATGATAATTATACACAGAGAACACACTGCTGGTCAGGGTATATCTGCCTGTTCAGCATGATAATTATACCCAGAGATCACACTGCTGGTCAGGGTATATCTGCCTGTTCAGTATGATAATTATACACAGAGATCACACTGCTGGTCAGGGTATATCTGCCAGTTCAGTATGATAATTACACACAGAGACCACACTGCTGGTCAGGGTATATCTGCCTGTTCAGTATGATAATTATACACAGAGACCACACTGCTGGTCAGGGTATATCTGCCTGTTCAGTATGATAATTACACACAGAGACCACACTGCTGGTCAGGGTATATCTGCCAGTTCAGTATGATAATTACACACAGAGATCACACTGCTGGTCAGGGTATATCTGCCTGTTCAGTATGATAATTACACACAGAGACCACACTGCTGGTCAGGGTATATCTGCCTGTTCAGTATGATAATTATACACAGAGACCACACTGCTGGTCAGGGTATATCTGCCTGTTCAGTATGATAATTACACACAGAGACCACACTGCTGGTCAGGGTATATCTGCCAGTTCAGTATGATAATTACACACAGAGATCACACTGCTGGTCAGGGTATATCTGCCTGTTCAGTATGATAATTATACACAGAGACCACACTGCTGGTCAGGGTATATCTGCCTGTTCAGTATGATAATTATACACAGAGATCACACTGCTGGTCAGGGTATATCTGCCTGTTCAGCATGATAATTATACACAGAGATCACACTGCTGGTCAGGGTATATCTGCCTGTTCAGTATGATAATTATACACAGAGATCACACTGCTGGTCAGAGTATATCTGCCTGTTCAGCATGATAATTACACACAGAGATCACACTGCTGGTCAGGGTATATCTGCCTGTTCAGCATGATAATTATACACAGAGAACACACTGCTGGTCAGAGTATATCTGCCTGTTCAGCATGATAATTACACACAGAGATCACACTGCTGGTCAGGGTATATCTGCCTGTTCAGCATGATAATTATACACAGAGATGACACTGCTGGTCAGGGTATATCTGCCTGTTCAGCATGATAATTATACACAGAGATCACACTGCTGGTCAGGGTATATCTGCCTGTTCAGCATGATAATTATACACAGAGATCACACTGCTGGTCAGGGTATATCTGCCTGTTCAGCATGATAATTATACACAGAGATCACACTGCTGGTCAGGGTATATCTGCCTGTTCAGCATGATAATTATACACAGAGATCACACTGCTGGTCAGGGTATATCTGCCTGTTCAGCATGATAATTACACACAGAGATCACACTGCTGGTCAGGGTATATCTGCCTGTTCAGCATGATAATTATACACAGAGAACACACTGCTGGTCAGGGTATATCTGCCTGTTCAGCATGATAATTATACCCAGAGATCACACTGCTGGTCAGGGTATATCTGCCTGTTCAGCATGATAATTATACACAGAGATCACACTGCTGGTCAGGGTATATCTGCCTGTTCAGCATGATAATTATACACAGAGAACACACTGCTGGTCAGGGTATATCTGCCTGTTCAGTATGATAATTATACACAGAGATCACACTGCTGGTCAGGGTATATCTGCCTGTTCAGCATGATAATTATACCCAGAGATCACACTGCTGGTCAGGGTATATCTGCCTGTTCAGCATGATAATTATACACAGAGATCACACTGCTGGTCAGGGTATATCTGCCTGTTCAGCATGATAATTATACACAGAGAACACACTGCTGGTCAGGGTATATCTGCCTGATCAGTATGATAATTATACACAGAGATCACACTGCTGGTCAGGGTATATCTGCCTGATCAGCATGATAATTATACACAGAGATCACACTGCTGGTCAGGGTATATCTGCCTGTTCAGCATGATAATTATACACAGAGAACACACTGCTGGTCAGGGTATATCTGCCTGTTCAGCATGATAATTATACACAGAGATCACACTGCTGGTCAGGGTATATCTGCCTGTTCAGTATGATAATTATACACAGAGATCACACTGCTGGTCAGGGTATATCTGCCTGATCAGCATGATAATTATACACAGAGACCACACTGCTGGTCAGGGTATATCTGCCTGATCAGCATGATAATTACACACAGAGATCACACTGCTGGTCAGGGTATATCTGCCTGTTCAGCATGATAATTATACACAGAGAACACACTGCTGGTCAGGGTATATCTGCCTGTTCAGTATGATAATTATACACAGAGATCACACTGCTGGTCAGGGTATATCTGCCTGTTCAGCATGATAATTATACACAGAGATCACACTGCTGGTCAGGGTATATCTGCCTGATCAGCATGATAATTATACACAGAGATCACACTGCTGGTCAGGGTATATCTGCCTGTTCAGCATGATAATTATACACAGAGATCACACTGCTGGTCAGGGTATATCTGCCTGATCAGCATGATAATTACACACAGAGATCACACTGCTGGTCAGGGTATATCTGCCTGTTCAGCATGATAATTATACACAGAGATCACACTGCTGGTCAGGGTATATCTGCCTGTTCAGCATGATAATTATACACAGAGATCACACTGCTGGTCAGGGTATATCTGCCTGTTCAGCATGATAATTATACACAGAGATCACACTGCTGGTCAGGGTATATCTGCCTGTTCAGTATGATAATTACACACAGAGATCACACTGCTGGTCAGGGTATATCTGCCTGTTCAGCATGATAATTATACACAGAGATCACACTGCTGGTCAGGGTATATCTGCCTGTTCAGCATGATAATTATACACAGAGATCACACTGCTGGTCAGGGTATATCTGCCTGTTCAGCATGATAATTATACACAGAGATCACACTGCTGGTCAGGGTATATCTGCCTGTTCAGTATGATAATTATACACAGAGATCACACTGCTGGTCAGGGTATATCTGCCTGTTCAGTATGATAATTACACACAGAGATCACACTGCTGGTCAGGGTATATCTGCCTGTTCAGCATGATAATTATACACAGAGATCACACTGCTGGTCAGGGTATATCTGCCTGTTCAGCATGATAATTATACACAGAGATCACACTGCTGGTCAGGGTATATCTGCCTGTTCAGCATGATAATTATACACAGAGAACACACTGCTGGTCAGGGTATATCTGCCTGTTCAGCATGATAATTATACACAGAGATCACACTGCTGGTCAGGGTATATCTGCCTGTTCAGCATGATAATTATACACAGAGATCACACTGCTGGTCAGGGTATATCTGCCTGTTCAGCATGATAATTATACACAGAGAACACACTGCTGGTCAGGGTATATCTGCCTGTTCAGTATGATAATTATACACAGAGATCACACTGCTGGTCAGGGTATATCTGCCTGATCAGCATGATAATTATACACAGAGAACACACTGCTGGTCAGGGTATATCTGCCTGTTCAGCATGATAATTATACACAGAGATCACACTGCTGGTCAGGGTATATCTGCCTGTTCAGTATGATAATTATACACAGAGATCACACTGCTGGTCAGGGTATATCTGCCTGATCAGCATGATAATTATACACAGAGATCACACTGCTGGTCAGGGTATATCTGCCTGATCAGCATGATAATTATACACAGAGATCACACTGCTGGTCAGGGTATATCTGCCTGTTCAGCATGATAATTATACACAGAGAACACACTGCTGGTCAGGGTATATCTGCCTGTTCAGTATGATAATTATACACAAAGATCACACTACTGGTCAGGGTATATCTGCCTGATCAGCATGATAATTATACACAGAGATCACACTGCTGGTCAGGGTATATCTGCCTGTTCAGCATGATAATTATACACAGAGATCACACTGCTGGTCAGGGTATATCTGCCTGTTCAGTATGATAATTATACACAGAGATCACACTGCTGGTCAGGGTATATCTGCCTGATCAGCATGATAATTATACACAGAGAACACACTGCTGGTCAGGGTATATCTGCCTGTTCAGCATGATAATTACACACAGAGATCACACTGCTGGTCAGGGTATATCTGCCTGTTCAGCATGATAATTACACACAGAGATCACACTGCTGGTCAGGGTATATCTGCCTGTTCAGCATGATAATTATACACAGAGATCACACTGCTGGTCAGGGTATATCTGCCTGTTCAGTATGATAATTACACACAGAGATCACACTGCTGGTCAGGGTATATCTGCCTGTTCAGTATGATAATTATACACAGAGATCACACTGCTGGTCAGGGTATATCTGCCTGTTCAGCATGATAATTATACACAGAGATCACACTGCTGGTCAGGGTATATCTGCCTGTTTAGCATGATAATTATACACAGAGATCACACTGCTGGTCAGGGTATATCTGCCTGTTCAGTATGATAATTATACACAGAGATCACACTGCTGGTCAGGATATATCTGCCTGTTCAGCATGATAATTATACCCAGAGATCACACTGCTGGTCAGGGTATATCTGCCTGTTCAGCATGATAATTATACACAGAGATCACACTGCTGGTCAGGGTATATCTGCCTGTTCAGTATGATAATTATACACAGAGATCACACTGCTGGTCAGGGTATATCTGCCTGTTCAGCATGATAATTATACACAGAGATCACACTGCTGGTCAGGGTATATCTGCCTGTTCAGCATGATAATTATACACAGAGATCACACTGCTGGTCAGGGTATATCTGCCTGTTCAGCATGATAATTATACACAGAGATCACACTGCTGGTCAGGGTATATCTGCCTGTTCAGTATGATAATTACACACAGAGATCACACTGCTGGTCAGGGTATATCTGCCTGTTCAGTATGATAATTATACACAGAGATCACACTGCTGGTCAGGGTATATCTGCCTGTTCAGTATGATAATTACACACAGAGATCACACTGCTGGTCAGGGTATATCTGCCTGTTCAGCATGATAATTATACACAGAGATCACACTGCTGGTCAGGGTATATCTGCCTGTTCAGTATGATAATTATACACAGAGATCACACTGCTGGTCAGGGTATATCTGCCTGATCAGCATGATAATTATACACAGAGATCACACTGCTGGTCAGGGTATATCTGCCTGTTCAGCATGATAATTACACACAGAGATCACACTGCTGGTCAGGGTATATCTGCCTGTTCAGCATGATAATTATACACAGAGATCACACTGCTGGTCAGGGTATATCTGCCTGATCAGCATGATAATTATACACAGAGATCACACTGCTGGTCAGGGTATATCTGCCTGTTCAGCATGATAATTACACACAGAGATCACACTGCTGGTCAGGGTATATCTGCCTGTTCAGCATGATAATTATAGACAGAGATCACACTGCTGGTCAGGGTATATCTGCCTGATCAGCATGATAATTATACACAGAGATCACACTGCTGGTCAGGGTATATCTGCCTGTTCAGTATGATAATTACACACAGAGATCACACTGCTGGTCAGGGTATATCTTCCTGTTCAGCATGATAATTATACACAGAGATCACACTGCTGGTCAGGGTATATCTGCCTGTTCAGTATGATAATTATACACAGAGATCACACTGCTGGTCAGGGTATATCTGCCTGTTCAGCATGATAATTATACACAGAGATCACACTGCTGGTCAGGGTATATCTGCCTGTTCAGTATGATAATTACACACAGAGATCACACTGCTGGTCAGGGTATATCTGCCTGTTCAGTATGATAATTATACACAGAGATCACACTGCTGGTCAGGGTATATCTGCCTGTTCAGCATGATAATTACACACAGAGATCACACTGCTGGTCAGGGTATATCTGCCTGTTCAGCATGATAATTATACAGAGAGATCACACTGCTGGTCAGGGTATATCTGCCTGTTCAGCATGATAATTATACACAGAGATCACACTGCTGGTCAGGGTATATCTGCCTGTTCAGTATGATAATTACACACAGAGATCACACTGCTGGTCAGGGTATATCTGCCTGTTCACTATGATAATTATACACAGAGATCACACTGCTGGTCAGGGTATATCTGCCTGTTCAGCATGATAATTACACACAGAGATCACACTGCTGGTCAGGGTATATCTGCCTGTTCAGCATGATAATTATACACAGAGATCACACTGCTGGTCAGGGTATATCTGCCTGTTCAGCATGATAATTACACACAGAGATCACACTGCTGGTCAGGGTATATCTGCCTGTTCAGTATGATAATTACACACAGAGATCACACTGCTGGTCAGAGTATATCTGCCTGTTCAGCATGATAATTATACACAGAGAACACACTGCTGGTCAGGGTATATCTGCCTGATCAGCATGATAATTATACACAGAGATCACACTGCTGGTCAGGGTATATCTGCCTGTTCAGCATGATAATTATACACAGAGAACACACTGCTGGTCAGGGTATATCTGCCTGTTCAGCATGATAATTATACACAGAGAACACACTGCTGGTCAGGGTATATCTGCATGTTCAGCATGATAATTACACACAGAGATCACACTGCTGGTCAGGGTATATCTGCCTGTTCAGCATGATAATTATACACAGAGAACACACTGCTGGTCAGGGTATATCTGCCTGTTCAGCATGATAATTATACACAGAGAACACACTGCTGGTCAGGGTATATCTGCATGTTCAGCATGATAATTATACACAGAGATCACACTGCTGGTCAGGGTATATCTGCCTGTTCAGCATGATAATTATACACAGAGATCACACTGCTGGTCAGGGTATATCTGCCTGTTCAGCATGATAATGATACACAGAGATCACACTGCTGGTCAGGGTATATCTGCCTGTTCAGCATGATAATTATACACAGAGAACACACTGCTGGTCAGGGTATATCTGCCTGTTCAGCATGATAATTATACACAGAGAACACACTGCTGGTCAGGGTATATCTGCCTGTTCAGCATGATAATTATACACAGAGATCACACTGCTGGTCAGGGTATATCTGCCTGTTCAGCATGATAATGATACACAGAGATCACACTGCTGGTCAGGGTATATCTGCCTGTTCAGCATGATAATTATACACAGAGAACACACTGCTGGTCAGGGTATATCTGCCTGTTCAGCATGATAATTATACACAGAGAACACACTGCTGGTCAGGGTATATCTGCATGTTCAGCATGATAATTACACACAGAGATCACACTGCTGGTCAGGGTATATCTGCCTGTTCAGCATGATAATTATACACAGAGATCACACTGCTGGTCAGGGTATATCTGCCTGTTCAGCATGATAATGATACACAGAGATCACACTGCTGGTCAGGGTATATCTGCCTGTTCAGCATGATAATTATACACAGAGAACACACTGCTGGTCAGGGTATATCTGCCTGTTCAGCATGATAATTATACACAGAGAACACACTGCTGGTCAGGGTATATCTGCCTGTTCAGCATGATAATTATACACAGAGATCACACTGCTGGTCAGGGTATATCTGCCTGTTCAGCATGATAATTATACACAGAGATCACACTGCTGGTCAGGGTATATCTGCCTGTTCAGCATGATAATTATACACAGAGATCACACTGCTGGTCAGGGTATATCTGCCTGTTCAGTATGATAATTATACACAGAGATCACACTGCTGGTCAGGGTATATCTGCCTGTTCAGCATGATAATTATACACAGAGATCACACTGCTGGTCAGGGTATATCTGCCTGATCAGCATGATAATTATACACAGAGATCACACTGCTGGTCAGGGTATATCTGCATGTTCAGTATGATAATTATACACAGAGATCACACTGCTGGTCAGGGTATATCTGCCTGTTCAGTATGATAATTATACCCAGAGATCACACTGCTGGTCAGGGTATATCTGCCTGATCAGCATGATAATTATACACAGAGATCACACTGCTGGTCAGGGTATATCTGCCTGTTCAGCATGATAATTATACACAGAGATCACACTGCTGGTCAGGGTATATCTGCCTGATCAGCATGATAATTATACACAGAGATCACACTGCTGGTCAGGGTATATCTGCCTGTTCAGCATGATAATTATACACAGAGATCACACTGCTGGTCAGGGTATATCTGCCTGTTCAGCATGATAATTATACACAGAGATCACACTGCTGGTCAGGGTATATCTGCCTGTTCAGCATGATAATTATACACAGAGATCACACTGCTGGTCAGGGTATATCTGCCTGATCAGCATGATAATTACACACAGAGATCACACTGCTGGTCAGGGTATATCTGCCTGTTCAGCATGATAATTATACACAGAGATCACACTGCTGGTCAGGGTATATCTGCATGTTCAGCATGATAATTACACACAGAGATCACACTGCTGGTCAGGGTATATCTGCCTGTTCAGTATGATAATTATACACAGAGAACACACTGCTGGTCAGGGTATATCTGCCTGATCAGCATGATAATTATACACAGAGATCACACTGCTGGTCAGGGTATATCTGCCTGTTCAGTATGATAATTATACACAGAGATCACACTGCTGGTCAGGATATATCTGCCTGTTCAGCATGATAATTATACACAGAGATCACACTGCTGGTCAGGATATATCTGCCTGTTCAGTATGATAATTACACACAGAGATCACATTGCTGGTCAGGGTATATCTGCCTGATCAGCATGATAATTACACACAGAGATCACACTGCTGGTCAGGGTATATCTGCCTGTTCAGCATGATAATTATACACAGAGATCACACTGCTGGTCAGGGTATATCTGCATGTTCAGCATGATAATTACACACAGAGATCACACTGCTGGTCAGGGTATATCTGCCTGTTCAGTATGATAATTATACACAGAGAACACACTGCTGGTCAGGGTATATCTGCCTGATCAGTATGATAATTATACACAGAGAACACACTGCTGGTCAGGGTATATCTGCATGTTCAGCATGATAATTACACACAGAGATCACACTGCTGGTCAGGGTATATCTGCCTGTTCAGTATGATAATTATACACAGAGAACACACTGCTGGTCAGGGTATATCTGCCTGATCAGCATGATAATTATACACAGAGATCACACTGCTGGTCAGGATATATCTGCCTGTTCAGCATGATAATTATACACAGAGATCACACTGCTGGTCAGGGTATATCTGCCTGTTCAGCATGATAATTATACACAGAGATCACACTGCTGGTCAGGGTATATCTGCCTGTTCAGTATGATAATTATACACAGAGATCACACTGCTGGTCAGGATATATCTGCCTGTTCAGCATGATAATTATACACAGAGATCACACTGCTGGTCAGGGTATATCTGCCTGTTCAGTATGATAATTACACACAGAGATCACACTGCTGGTCAGGGTATATCTGCCTGTTCAGCATGATAATTATACACAGAGATCACACTGCTGGTCAGGGTATATCTGCCTGTTCAGCATGATAATTATACACAGAGATCACACTGCTGGTCAGGGTATATCTGCCTGATCAGCATGATAATTATACACAGAGATCACACTGCTGGTCAGGGTATATCTGCCTGTTCAGTATGATAATTATACACAGAGATCACACTGCTGGTCAGGGTATATCTGCCTGTTCAGCATGATAATTATACACAGAGATCACACTGCTGGTCAGGGTATATCTGCCTGTTCAGTATGATAATTATACACAGAGATCACACTGCTGGTCAGGGTATATCTGCCTGTTCAGCATGATAATTATACCCAGAGATCACACTGCTGGTCAGGGTATATCTGCCTGTTCAGCATGATAATTATACACAGAGATCACACTGCTGGTCAGGGTATATCTGCCTGTTCAGCATGATAATTATACACAGAGATCACACTGCTGGTCAGGGTATATCTGCCTGTTCAGTATGATAATTATACACAGAGATCACACTGCTGGTCAGGGTATATCTGCCTGTTCAGCATGATAATTATACACAGAGATCACACTGCTGGTCAGGGTATATCTGCCTGTTCAGTATGATAATTATACACAGAGATCACACTGCTGGTCAGGGTATATCTGCCTGTTCAGCATGATAATTATACACAGAGATCACACTGCTGGTCAGGGTATATCTGCCTGTTCAGCATGATAATTATACACAGAGATCACACTGCTGGTCAGGGTATATCTGCCTGATCAGCATGATAATTATACACAGAGATCACACTGCTGGTCAGGGTATATCTGCCTGATCAGCATGATAATTATACACAGAGATCACACTGCTGGTCAGGGTATATCTGCCTGTTCAGTATGATAATTACACACAGAGAACACACTGCTGGTCAGGGTATATCTGCCTGTTCAGTATGATAATTACACACAGAGATCACACTGCTGGTCAGGGTATATCTGCCTGTTCAGTATGATAATTACACACAGAGATCACACTGCTGGTCAGGGTATATCTGCCTGTTCAGCATGATAATTATACACAGAGATCACACTGCTGGTCAGGGTATATCTGCCTGTTCAGAATGATAATTATACACAGAGAACACACTGCTGGTCAGGGTATATCTGCCTGTTCAGCATGATAATTATACCCAGAGATCACACTGCTGGTCAGGGTATATCTGCCTGTTCAGCATGATAATTATACACAGAGATCACACTGCTGGTCAGGGTATATCTGCCTGTTCAGAATGATAATTATACACAGCGATCACACTGCTGGTCAGGGTATATCTGCCTGTTCAGCATGATAATTATACACAGATATCACACTGCTGGTCAGGGTATATCTGCCTGTTCAGCATGATAATTATACACAGAGATCACACTGCTGGTCAGGGTATATCTGCCTGTTCAGTATGATAATTATACACAGAGATCAGACTGCTGGTCAGGGTATATCTGCCTGTTCAGTATGATAATTATACACAGCGATCACACTGCTGGTCAGGGTATATCTGCCTGTTCAGCATGATAATTATACACAGAGATCACACTGCTGGTCAGGGTATATCTGCCTGTTCAGCATGATAATTATACCCAGAGATCACACTGCTGGTCAGGGTATATCTGCATGTTCAGTATGATTATTATACACAGATATCACACTGCTGGTCAGGGTATATCTGCCTGTTCAGCATGATAATTATACACAGATATCACACTGCTGGTCAGGGTATATCTGCCTGTTCAGCATGATAATTATACCCAGAGATCACACTGCTGGTCAGGGTATATCTGCCTGTTCAGCATGATAATTATACACAGAGATCACACTGCTGGTCAGGGTATATCTGCCTGTTCAGAATGATAATTATACACAGCGATCACACTGCTGGTCAGGGTATATCTGCCTGTTCAGCATGATAATTATACACAGATATCACACTGCTGGTCAGGGTATATCTGCCTGTTCAGCATGATAATTATACCCAGAGATCACACTGCTGGTCAGGGTATATCTGCATGTTCAGTATGATAATTATACCCAAAGATCACACTGCTGGTCAGGGTATATCTGCCTGATCAGCATGATAATTATACACAGAGATCACACTGCTGGTCAGGGTATATCTGCCTGATCAGCATGATAATTATACACAGAGATCACACTGCTGGTCAGGGTATATCTGCCTGATCAGCATGATAATTATACACAGAGATCACACTGCTGGTCAGGGTATATCTGCCTGTTCAGCATGATAATTATACACAGAGATCACACTGCTGGTCAGGGTATATCTGCCTGTTCAGTATGATAATTACACACAGAGAGACAAGTTGTCTTAACCGTATCAAATGGAGGAGTGCATCCGGAACCTGAATCTGCACTTCAGACAAAGGAGGGTTTTTAAAAGACCGAGTCATGACAACTTAACTTCAGAGGAGATAAGGCTGAGCAATGGATTCTGGGATTTGTAGGAATTGGGGAAAGGAAACAATGAAAGCCAGTCATTAGGGATAAGCACAGTTATGCAAGGAACAGCATATTGCATTTCAATCTTGCGTAGGTGAAGCTCTTCTTCTATGGTAAATTTACTCATAGTGTGGTTCATGTGTCTTCAGTCCTCCAGCATGTCTGTGTGCAATGTGTCTTTCCACTCTGCACAGCAGAAATTATGGTGTATATTTAACACCCTGTGGTGTTTATACGAGGCTGCGGTCTGTACACCAGCAGATTTAGATCTACACATTTGTATGTGTATATGGGCACAATTCAATGGATACACCTCTCTCTCTCACACACACACACACACACACACACACACACACACACAGGCTTATATTAATTACAAGGAAGCATCTTTGCTCATTCTTTTTTAACAATTGCCGGACGTGTGATTATGAAACACGCAGAAGTGATAGTTCACCCGAACAGAACCTTGACGGCCTCTGTCTTTTGCTCCATCGGTCTCATCAGGCACCGGGTGCACATGTAACTCATCTCGACCTCAGAGGCGTTAATTAACGGCATGAATTTAACAAGGAACCCAGTATCAGGGGACCACGTGGCGAGCCAAGATTCTGTTAAAAAAAACTGTCTCCCGACAGTAAGTCAGCTGGAAAGGGTGTGAATAAAAACACAATCGGTTGAGAAGACAAAAAATTAGCTGCGGCGGACGGACCACACGATTTGGCAAACGCAGTCAGCACGCCGGTGACACGCCACGAAAGCGAATTACATTTCTCGCGCACACATTCACACCTTATTGTAATCTGCCGTCGACACGCTTCACTGCCGACATAACACGCGCTCTTACTCACTTCATTCATAGAATCTTTCAATCACTGACAATGTCCCGCACGCTCACACTCTCCGCGCGGCCGGCGTGACACTGTAACTCCACGGCAGTTCCCTAGCAGTCTTTCTTGAGGCCGTTGCTCTCCAAAAAACCGAAAATGAGAACACGGGAAGGGGGGAGGGGGCTGGAATAGCTCGGTCTTGGCTTACCTTGCAGCCGAACATAAGCGACAGGCTCCGTTTACTACAGACGACCTTACACTGACACATCACCGGGGAAAAGCACTTTCTCAGTGGCGGAGACATCAGCTCGATACACATAGACCCGCGCAGAGCTGACCCGCGCAGAGCTGTCCCCCGCCAGCACTTCTGAGCTGGAGACTGGGTGTGGGTGGTTTCAACAGCCGCGGAGTAAAAACACCCGCCGTTTCTCTCAGTCCCGTGATCTCAGCGCCCGCGAGTTAAATCCGTCGGCACAATTTATTCCGTGAATGTCCCCTTCAAGTTCTGTTCTCTTGGAATTTCAGCGTAAACATTATTACAATTCGCCAAATATTTTAAGATCAACGATTCTGTGCAAACTTTAATAAAAATAATCTTTCTGGCTTTGCTTATCTGTAGTTTAGAAATACTATATATATATATATATATATATATACACACACACACACCATCGATCGCTCTCTCCCTCTCTCTCTGAAGCTGAACCAATGGAACAGAGAAACGAGGGCTGTTTTGGACCGTAAAGACTGGAGTGCGCGCGCAGTTTCAGTTAACGGTTGAAATTAAAGTGTAAAGAGAGTTAAGACGGGAGAATGGGAGGGAGAACTAGAGATAGATAAAGAGAGTGTGTGTAAATTAAGGCTGTCCGCTTTAAACTCAATCTCCATGATTCCTTTTTCAGAAGGGAACCAGCCGAGTATATCCATTGCGTCTTTGTGACTAATAATATGCACATTATTTCCGAACACACCAGCTAATTGCACTGCAAATTAACTGATTTTGCAGCTGACCAGTTTGGGAAAGGCTCATTACTGTGCAAAAGCTAAGTAGCCAGCGCCCTCTGCCGGACGCTACCAAACGTAGTCGGCGGGCACTGTCCATGGTTCTGAATCAGATTTGCGATTCCCCGGAAAGAACCGAAGATCTTGAGTTAATTTTGAGCATTGGTAAAGATAATGTGTTCTCCGGTAATGATATAGTCTACATTTTAAATATTCTCGCTACAAGATTATTAAAACGCCAGAAAACGATCGCACTATAGGTGCAAAACAATATTTCTCAGCAAATCACATGAGCAGGCAGAATTAATTTAATTCACCACAGGGCCATGCGATTTCTAGTTTTAATATCAAATGATCCTCCCACGCACCTATTATTTTTAATGACTTAGAATTTTGAGTTTGAATAAAATATCGTTGTCCTTAAGTGGGACACTGACGTTCACCTTTCACATTGACGCGTTTAGATCTGTGGACTGAAATCCGTAATGTTACCGTCACTCCCACAGGGAATATTGAGAATATCCACCCTCTATGGACAGATTTGTCGAAATATTACTCACCTGTCCGAGGCACAATGCGCTGGCAAGTTCACTGCTGCAGTAGCCTAATTATCCATGAATACTGCCGACTCATATGTACAGAAAAACAGGACGTTTAAAAACCATAGTATTTTTCTATGTTAAAAATCGGATAACAACACGCGTAACTGACACGATTTTACTTCAGGACGTGAAAGCGGGAAACAACGGCAAACTAAAAGTTCGAAGAGCGCGCGTCCGCAGGCGCAGGGCTAACAGGTAGTTTGGCATGTTCTGAAGTAGCAGCTTGCATCCACACGGCGGGGCTTGGGAGCCAGTTGACCGCAATATTTGTGCATTCATCTCAGGAACAACTGCGGCGAGAGCCTCCGGTCTGATTGGTGACGTCGTTGTTGGGAAACCAAGAAGCGATGGCGAGAGGGTAGGTACTCATCCTCCGTCTCTTCCGGCTCCGTCTCCTCTGCGTCCTTCCGAACATGCATCACGCGGCTCATGCACGCGCACGGGTTAATGGTACGTTAACGTCACGCGGCGCATCTACGCGCACGGGCTAATGGTACGTTAACATGGCTGTCAAGCATTTGCCACAATTTGTTTCAATTCAAATGTCGGAGCAAATTATGGAACATCTTTGAACTTGTGCTTTTATTTTAAAGTATAAAGCACAGATTTGGAACATAACCTTCACAGGTTGAACTTTTTCTTGTTTTCCTTTCTTTATTTTTGTAGAGGGAGGTGAACTGGGAGGAGCCTATTAAGGTGCTCCTCCACTCATTAACAAACCAATGGAGCACGCGACAAAGTGCATCTGCTCAGCTCTTTTCCTGATCAATGTAATAACTACAAAAGCACTCACCTCGCCTGAAAGTCGACGTGGAAGCAATTGTGCACTGAAATCAATTTCACTCGCACATAATCACAGTATAAATAATAATAACCCGAAATTCCTATAACTTAGAATGCATTCCCAGATAACACCCTCGTTACTCTGCTATAAGTAATCTATTAAAATGGCCAGTGAGAGATTGGGATGGGGTGGGGGCTACTTACTCAAAGCAGTGTCCAGTCCAGGCCAGTGAGAGATTGGGATGGGGTGGGGGCTACTTACTCAAAGCAGTGTCCAGTCCAGGCCAGTGAGAGATTGGGATGGGGTGGGGGCTACTTACTCAAAGCAGTGTCCAGTCCAGGCCAGTGAGAGATTGGGATGGGGTGGGGGCTACTTACTAAAAGCAGTGTCCAGTCCAGGCCAGTGAGAGATTGGGATGGGGTGGGGGCTACTTACTAAAAGCAGTGTCCAGTCCAGGCCAGTGAGAGATTGGGATGGGGTGGGGGCTACTTACTAAAAGCAGTGTCCAGTCCAGGCCAGTGAGAGATTGGGATGGGGTGGGGGCTACGTACTAAAAGCAGTGTCCAGTCCAGGCCAGTGAGAGATTGGGATGGGGTGGGGGCTACTTACTAAAAGCAGTGTCCAGTCCAGGCCAGTGAGAGATTGGGATGGGGTGGGGGCTACTTACTCAAAGCAGTGTCCAGTCCAGGCCAGTGAGAGATTGGGATGGGGTGGGGGCTACTTACTAAAAGCAGTGTCCAGTCCAGGCCAGTGAGAGATTGGGATGGGGTGGGGGCTACTTACTAAAAGCAGTGTCCAGTCCAGGCCAGTGAGAGATTGGGATGGGGTGGGGGCTACTTACTAAAAGCAGTGTCCAGTCCAGGCCAGTGAGAGATTGGGATGGGGTGGGGGCTACGTACTAAAAGCAGTGTCCAGTCCAGGCCAGTGAGAGATTGGGATGGGGTGGGGGCTACTTACTAAAAGCAGTGTCCAGTCCAGGCCAGTGAGAGATTGGGATGGGGTGGGGGCTACTTACTCAAAGCAGTGTCCAGTCCAGGCCAGTGAGAGATTGGGATGGGGTGGGGGCTACTTACTAAAAGCAGTGTCCAGTCCAGGCCAGTGAGAGATTGGGATGGGGTGGGGGCTACTTACTAAAAGCAGTGTCCAGTCCAGGCCAGTGAGAGATTGGGATGGGGTGGGGGCTACTTACTAAAAGCAGTGTCCAGTCCAGGCCAGTGAGAGATTGGGATGGGGTGGGGGCTACTTACTAAAAGCAGTGTCCAGTCCAGGCCAGTGAGAGATTGGGATGGGGTGGGGGCTACTTACTAAAAGCAGTGTCCAGTCCAGGCCAGTGAGAGATTGGGATGGGGTGGGGGCTACTTACTAAAAGCAGTGTCCAGTCCAGGCCAGTGAGAGATTGGGATGGGGTGGGGGCTACTTACTAAAAGCAGTGTCCAGTCCAGGTTTACCACTCTTTCCTGGCGAGGGTTTTATTGTTCATTTATCAGAAACCAACAGAATTGAACAATGCTTATCTCTGTTCTCTTGGTAACTGCCATGCATGTATTCTGATTGGTCTCCTGCTCTCGAAAGTGCAGAGTAAATTAGGACTAGTAAATTAGGAATTATTATCATGATTATGATTATTTTATTACACTTGGTTATGCAGTGTTGAAGCTGAACTTGTGTAGAAGCAGCAGTGTAAAAGTGGAGCTGGAATAACAGGCGGAGGGCTGTGACAGAATATGATCCCTTCACCCATTTCAAGACGCATATTTGAGTCAACTTCGTCAAAAAACTTTTGAGTGGGTGACTTTTTCTCACAAATGGGGGCACTTAAAATCCCAGGATGAAACCCTTATTTCCGGGGTTTTGTTGCAAAACAAATCCGACAATTTCAGGAAGTAAACCGGAAATAAAAACTACAACTTGTAGTACATTATGAACTACTCTTTTTATTTTTGTTAATTCTATCTTCATTCATAATTGTACGGGTTACGGATGTAACCCTGGTTCTATGAATACGGTCAACACACCACCATATGGGTCATCCTAGTCGGGAAGAGGAGCTGTTAGGAGACTGAATAGCAAATTATCCACCACTACGGGCAGACCCACGTCACGCCATAAATATGGTGCTTGTATGCCGCCCAACCTCTTTTGCCATTCTGAGGACGCAAGGTTTCCCGCCTGACCACGCAGCATGGCATGTTGACCGTATTCATAGAACCAGGGTTACATCCGTAATCCGTACGTTCTATTTGATAACGGTCAACGCGCCACGGTACGGGTCACAAAATACCAAATAAAGTCAGGCGGGGGATGTAGTGGGGTACTACGAACGCAGGGCATAGCATGAGTGCGAATCCTGTAAAAAATGCACTATTGGCTGCTGTTCTACCAGAAGGGCAAGCTCAAGAGAGAAACGTGAAAAATAACCACGGGGTGATAGAGCCCTAATCATATTCACGGCTGCACCGCTGACCAGAGGACAGGAGAGGCAACCAATGTGAATGACACAATGCCCAGGTGATAACCCTGGCAAACGTGGTGGGATGAGGCCCAGCGAGCGGGCGCCATGTAGTCAAGTTCAGGAGGTAGCTATGCCCGAGTGGGGTGAGCTATCACCCCTGTGGGAGGGGATGTGTCAGATGCGCATAGCCCCTCCAAAACAATAAAAGGATTTTTGGTCTTCCTCACTGCACTTATAAGGTATAAGACCGTAGAGCCCCGGCGGGGGACAGTGAGTGCAGCCTGGCTTGTTCAGGGGTCTTGCGGGGAGGAGGGTGAAATGCCTCCAACACCATAACCAGAGCTGTACGACAGTGAGAGGGCCTTAGGCCGATGAGCTACTGTCACCCCACTGCATACAGGAGGGGTGTCCTGGCAGTGCGTGCAGCTCGCTCACACGCCTCGCGGAGGCGATAGCGAGCAGGAAGGCCGTCTTCAAGGTTAGATTGAGTCCTGCCCGCTCGAAGGGCGGCTCAGTGAGGGGAATTAAAGCCAGTTGTAAGCCCCACGAAAGGGACCTGGCTCCTTAGGGAGGTGGGTGAGATCCCATCATCAGGCCCTCAGTATGCTCATGGCAGTCTGATATGGCTGCCAGATCACCCTTTAGCATGGACTCCACTAGCCCCTCCCCTTTAGCATGGACTCCACTAGCCCCTCCCCTTTAGCATGGACTCCACTAGCCCCTCTACAAAGTGGGACTTGGAGGAATGACAAAACGACTGAACCGTCACACAAACCTGGGTAAACCCGTTATTGTGGCACCAGCGGCTGACCTCTGCCCACTTCCCGGCGTAGAGCACCTTTCAAAGCCTGAAGTGTTACCAGCACTGCTGGCCCTAGGCCCTGCGGTCAGTCCCATCTTGGGGCCAAGCAGGTCGTAAAGCTGTGGATGTTGTTGCCATAGCAGGCCCTGGCCTGCGGCAGCATATCCGCTCGGGTTGGGAGGCGCGACGGGGTGCCCACCAGCAACTCCCTAACTTCGCCATCCATGTCTGCAGGGGCTAATTAGAGGCATCCGGCAGAACTCTTTTGTACCTTTGAGTCCCTGATCCTCGCCAGAACCATAAGCAGGAGAGGGAAGAGGGGGGGAGCATAGAGCAGGGCTGGAGGCCACTGGAGCACCAAGGCGTCCACGCCCAAGAACCCCCCCCCGGGCACACTATGGGATATTGTAGGGGACAAAGCATCCTCCCTGGATGCAATAGATCCACCTGCGCCCTCCTTAAGAGGGGCTAAATTAACTGCACACTGTCTGGGTGCAGGCACCATTCCCCCGCTCTCGGGCCACCCCTGGAAAGCCAATCAGCTGCCACACTGGTTGTGCCCAGCACATGCACTGCCCTCTGAGACATGCCCTAGGCCTGTGCCCACTGCAGAAGTTGACATGGTTTGCATGTAGGGTTGGAGACCAAACCACACCCTGTCGGTTGATGTAGGAGACCACAGTGGAATTGTCTGTCCGAATGAGAACCTGTCTGCGTCGGATCACTGGGAGGAAATGGGTCAATGCCTGACGCACTGCCTCAGTTTCTGGGAGGTTGATGTGCTTCCCTACTCATGAGGGTCTCCACAACCCTTGTAGGGACCGGCCCTCTCTGACGGCTCCCAGCCAGTCTTGGAGGCATCCATCACCCTAGAACACACTGGGTAAATAGGGAGGAGTCGCCACCCGTTCTCGTGCGGACTTACTCCCTGTGCTGCCGCCCTTCGCTGTAATGGGCACGTATGCAGCAGCCCAAGTGGCACCATCTGGGACGCTGAAGCCATCAGGCCGAGCAACCTTCGGCTAATGTTTACTGTCACCTGCCGCACTGCAGCAAAGTGGGACAGACTCTCCATCAAAAACATGCTGCCTCTCTGGGTCAGAGAGGCCCGCGTGGACACTAAGACTAAAAACCAGGCCCAGGACTCGGCTAAAACGGAGGACCGAGTGATCGCACCCTTTGCCTTGGCAGGAAAAGTGGAGGTACTTCTGGTGATCCCGGTGTATAGGGATATAGAAGTATACATCTGGCAGGGCCACAGAGGTGAACCATTCGCCATCTCCCACCAGTTATACGGCGGAGCATGTGGAAGGGCAGGCGCTTTAGGAAGCGGTTGAGTCCTCTCCGGCCTAGAATGGGGCGGAAGCCTCCATCCCTCTCAGGTATCAAAAGCCGGAAATCTCATTAGCAACCCTGCTTGAAGTAGCCTGCGGCATCGTCTGAAGTGCTACGGTTTCACAGATATGCGTAGTGGCTTCAACACAATGAGCGTTGAAGTATACACACCCCTATACCACGGACCCCAACCGCACCACTGCAGCAGGGTGGCTAGGGGCCTGGATTCTGCACACCTGATGTTGAAGTGTGCCCGACAGCCAGTCAAGGGCCCGAATCAGTACCACTGAAGGGCCACAAGGGGGCGTAGACCACGGCTGAACAACGAGGAAGCAGGAGCCCAACAGGGGAAAGTGAGCATGTTTATTCCCCAGTGAGAATCATCGCCCCATCGGAGAGATCCAGGGGCGGGGGGCTCAGATGAACAGTATTCCTGGTCAGCCAATGAACCCCTCTCAGTCCCTGACTGCTGGGGATCAGGCTAATGGAACAGGCTGTCTGCAACATGCTTGGTCTGGAAGTGTGTCCATCACCAAGCCAAGGGCCTGAATCAGTGGTACTGAAGAGCCGTGAGGGGGTGTGGAGGCCTCCGGTAGCATCTGCCCTCACGGGCAGAGAGGCCCCTTTCGGCTTTTTTATTAAATGTTTTCGCTGTCAGAAGGCCACCGACAGAAGACACTCCAAAGCCCTAACATGGGTTAATACAGGCAGAAAGGTATCGGTTTACATGGATATAGTTTCTGCACGAACGGCAGTTAACTGCCCACAAACAACAGTAATGGAGTGTGTCCCGACACCAAGCCAAGGGCCCGAATCAGCTGAAGGGACACGAGGGGGTACGGAAGCCTTAAGGTAGCGTGTGTCCATGGCACAGAGGCTCCTTCCGGCTCTATACACTTTCCCATTACTGTTGCTCCTGTAGTTGTTGTTGCTGTGCAACCAACAAGGGAACAACACAGTGGCTATGCGGTTAGTATGTGTACTGACACAGAGGCTACTTCCGGCTTAATTATTTATTTATTCTTATTCATTTAATTTCATTTGTTGTTGTTACTGTTAGTTATTGTTGCTGTGCAACTAACAAGGGAACCAACGCACTGCCTAATATGGCTAATATGAACAGAAAGGTATGAGTATAAACAAATATAACTTCTGTACAAAAACTACACAATACAAGCGTATTCAGCGCCAAGCCAAGAGCCCGAATCAGTAGCACTGAAGGGCCACCAGAGGGCGCTGAAACCTAAGGTAGCGTGTGTCAACTGACACAGAGGCTACCTCCGGCTTGTCCCTTTTTTCTTTTAGTAAAAACAAGGAGAAAGACAATTCAATGCCTCAACATGGCTAAATACAATCAGAATATATCGGCATAAACCCGATCTAGTTCTGCAAGGAAAACCGGCAGTGAACTGCCTAATACAAGGCAACAACTTTACAGAGAAACGTTTAGCCAAACAAACAGCAACAAACCGCGATTCCGCGTTGCTGGGGAGGGAAAGCCCAGAAAAGCATACTCCGTTCAGGATGTAGCTCCGGGCAATCGAAAGAGGCAAAAAAAAGTTGCAATTCCACGGATTCCCATAAAAAACAGTCTCAGCTAAACTCTCAAGGAGGCAAAAAGGGGTCGGGCGGCGTACAAGCGCCATATTTATGGCGTGACGTGGGTCCGTCCGTAGTGGTGGTTAATTTGCTATACAGTCTCCTAGCAGCTCCTCCTCTCGGTGAGGATGACCCATACCGTGGCGTGTTGACCCATACCGTGGCGTGTTGACCCATACCGTGGCGTGTTGACCCATACCGTGGCGTGTTGACCGATATGTAACCACTGTCATATGTAAACTAATTGATATTCTCAATAAAAAATGAAATAATTGAAAAAAAATGACAAACTACTTCCTCACTAGTTTGGAAAGAGTTTTGCAGGATTTCTTTTTAACACTGCTTGCAAAGGTGAGGGGAGAGGGCACATAGTAGACAGGGACAGGGAACAGGGATCATATTCGGTTACAGCCCAGGTGTTATTTTTAAAATCATAACGCCAGCACTTAAGCCAGCCACTTCCTCCTGGAAGTACTGAACAACCCAAAGTGCACTGTGCCGAAATCAGCATCTCTGACCCTGGTTTAACTGTGTCTGTGTTAGCTGCATCTGGTTTAGCTGTGTCTGTGTTAGCTGCATCTGGTTTAACTGTGTCTGTGTTAGCTGCATCTGGTTTAGCTGTGTCTGTGTTAGCTGCATCTGGTTTAACTGTGTCTGTGTTAGCTGCATCTGGTTTAGCTGTGTCTGTGTTAGCTGCATCTGGTTTAGCTGTGTCTGTGTTAGCTGCATCCGGTTTAACTGTGTCTGTGTTAGCTGCATCTGGTTTAACTGTGTCTGTGTTAGCTGCATCTGGTTTAGCAGTGTCTGTGTTAGCTGCATCTGGTTTAGCAGTGTCTGTGTCAGCTGCGTCTGGTTTAACTGTGTCTGTGTTAGCTGTGTCTGGTTTAACTGTGTCTGTGTTAGCTGCATCTGGTTTAACTGTGTCTGTGTTAGCTGCATCCGGTTTAACTGTGTCTGTGTTAGCTGCATCCGGTTTAACTGTGTCTGTGTTAGCTGCATCCGGTTTAACTGTGTCTGTGTTAGCTGCATCTGGTTTAGCTGTGTCTGTGTTAGCTGCATCTGGTTTAGCTGTGTCTGTGTTAGCTGCATCTGGTTTAACTGTGTCTGTGTTAGCTGCATCTGGTTTAACTGTGTCTGTGTTAGCTGCATCTGGTTTAGCAGTGTCTGTGTTAGCTGCATCTGGTTTAGCAGTGTCTGTGTCAGCTGCGTCTGGTTTAACTGTGTCTGTGTTAGCTGTGTCTGGTTTAACTGTGTCTGTGTTAGCTGCATCTGGTTTAACTGTGTCTGTGTTAGCTGCATCCGGTTTAACTGTGTCTGTGTTAGCTGCATCCGGTTTAACTGTGTCTGTGTTAGCTGCATCCGGTTTAGCAGTGTCTGTGTTAGCTGCATCTGGTTTAGCAGTGTCTGTGTTAGCTGCATCTGGTTTAACTGTGTCTGTGTTAGCTGCATCTGGTTTAACTGTGTCTGTGTTAGCTGCATCTGGTTTAACTGTGTCTGTGTTAGCTGCATATGGTTTAACTGTGTCTGTGTTAGCTGCATCTGGTTTAGCAGTGTCTGTGTTAGCTGCATCTGGTTTAACAGTGTCTGTGTTAGCTGCATCTGGTTTAACTGTGTCTGTGTTAGCTGCATCTGGTTTAGCAGTGTCTGTGTTAGCTGCATCTGGTTTAGCAGTGTCTGTGTTAGCTGCATCTGGTTTAACTGTGTCTGTGTTAGCTGCATCTGGTTTAACTGTGTCTGTGTTAGCTGCATCTGGTTTAACAGTGTCTGTGTTAGCTGCATCTGGTTTAACTGTGTCTGTGTTAGCTGCATCTGGTTTAACTGTGTCTGTGTTAGCTGTATCTGGTTTAACTGTGTCTGTGTTAGCTGTATCTGGTTTAACTGTGTCTGTGTTAGCTGCATCTGGTTTAACTGTGTCTGTGTTAGCTGCATCTGGTTTAACTGTGTCTGTTTTAGCTGCATCTGGTTTAACTGTGTCTGTGTTAGCTGCATCTGGTTTAACTGTGTCTGTGTTAGCTGCATCTGGTTTAACTGTGTCTGTGTTAGCTGCATCTGGTTTAACTGTGTCTGTGTTAGCTGCATCTGGTTTAACTGTGTCTGTGTTAGCTGCATCTGGTTTAACTGTGTCTGTGTTAGCTGCATCTGGTTTAGCAGTGTCTGTGTTAGCTGCATCTGGTTTAGCAGTGTCTGTGTTAGCTGCATCTGGTTTAACTGTGTCTGTGTTAGCTGTGTCTGTGTTAGCCACATCTGCATTAGCTCTGTCTGCGTTAGCTGCATCTGGTTTAACTGTGTCTGCGTTAGCTGCATCTGGTTTAGCTGTGTCTGTGTTAGCCACATCTGCGTTTGCTGCGTCTGCTTTAGCCACGTCTGCGTTAGCTGCATCTGGTTTAACTGTGTCTGTGTTAGCTGCATCTGGTTTAACTGTGTCTGTGTTAGCTGCATCTGGTTTAACTGTGTCTGTGTTAGCTGCATCTGGTTTAACTGTGTCTGTGTTAGCTGTGTCTGTGTTAGCCACATCTGCATTTGCTGCGTCTGCTTTAGCCACATCTACATTAGCTTTGTCTGCGTTAGCTCTGTCTGCGTTAGCCACGTCTGCTTTAGCTCTATCTGCGTTAGCTTTGTCCGCGTTAGCCACGTCTGCTTTAGCTCTATCTGCGTTAGCTCTGTCTGCTTTAGCCACGTCTGCGTTAGCCACGTCTGTGTTACCCACGTCTGCATTAGCCACGTCTGCGTTAGCTCTGTCTGCATTAGCCACGTCTGCATTAGTCATGTCTGCGTTAGCTCTGTCTGCATTAGCCACGTCTGCGTTAGCTCTATCTGCGTTAGCCACGTCTGCGTTAGCTCTGTCTGCGTTAGCCACGTCTGCGTTAGCTGTTTCAGTCTCAGTGGTGTTCCCCCACTTGGCCTGCAGTTCTCCCACGGCAGCAGACTGTAGTGTCTCTGTGGCACGCCTACGCCTAAAACCGCCCCCGTCCCGCAGTATTACACCACTGCACTCTGCGGCTCTGAAACCTGCAAAGCTCCCCGAAGAGCCGCCGCGTTTCCATAGCAACATCTGCAGGAGGAGGCGGGGAAGGGAATCCTAGCAGCTGGTTGATCGGCTGGTTCCATGGTAGTGCAGTAGTACCTGCCCTTAGGCACTGTACCAGCAACACACACACATTTATACATACACGCTCATGCACACACACACATATACAGTACATACACACACACACACCATACACACACACACCTACACATATATCACAGGTAAAACTATGTGCAGATAAACTCTCTGCACAGGTAAAGGTTAAATCAGGTCAAAGATGATCTGATGAGCTGTCACTTTCAACCAGGTTTACCTGTCTATAAATAAGATTCTGAGCATGGGAGTATCTTTAGCACATTGACCAATGAAAAGCTAAGTTCTGTTGGTGGGCTGGGATATATCACCTCCCACATGATTACTGAATTGTCAGTTTGTCTCCCATTAACGATGAGAGATTAGGTTGAAAGGTGAACAAACTTTAGAACGGTGTCAAACGCGTATAAGAGAAGTGACTACCAATCAAGGTAGCCAGATATGTGACTACCAATCACAGAAGGCAGGGCCACGTCAGCCAATCAAAAGCAGCAGATACGTGACTACTAATCACAGAAGGTAGGGACAGGACAGCCAATCAAAGGCAGCAGATATGTGACTACAAATCACAGAAGGTAGGGACACGACAACCAATCAAAGGCAGCAGATACAGTATGTGACAGCCAATCACAGAAGGCAGGGACACGACAACCAATCAAAAGCAGCAGATATGTGACTACCAATCACAAAAGGCAGAGACACGGCAGCCAATCAAAGGCAGCAGATACAGTATGTGACAGCCAATCATAGAAGGCAGGGACATGACAGCCAATCAAAAGCAGGAGATACAGTATGTGACAGCCAATCACAGAAGGCAGGGACATGACAGCCAATAAAAAGCAGCAGATACAGTATGTGACAGCCAATCACAGAAGGCAGGGACACAACAGCCAATCAAAAGCAGCAGATATGTGCCTACCAATCACAAAAGGCAGGGACACAACAGCCAATTAAAAGCAACAGATGCAGTATGTGACAGCCAATCACAAAAGGCAGGAACATAATCATAGACGGCCGAGCCTTGCTCAGCTAGAGCTGATGTTGTTATTATTATGAGATTATAAGAATAATCAGTGATTTCCCCCAGTTTTTATCAAATATGTTTTCGCCGTTTATGTTCTAAACTTTAAATTATACAGCAAAATAAAACTTTTTTTCAGTGGATTGGGTGATTGGAGCTGCGCTAAAGAGAAATCGAGCCAATCACAGCTGTGACCACACCCCTCCACATGGAGCATGTGACATCAGCTCATTCTTTGACATGCACACGCGCGCGCACACACGCACACACACAGTACTCCACGTACATTACTGGATACATATCATCAATGCACACACACTCTCTTCTCTCACACCCGTATACACACACTTTCTCAGATTCACGCACACACTACCCACCCCATGCACACGTATGTAGACATAATGCACACGCTTACACGCACTCGCACTACCAAAAATCAACAATCAACAAATAACTAAGATCTAAAGCCAACAGGTTGCAGACATAAAGAGAGAGAGAGAGAATTTTCCTTAGAGACGGATAATACCTACCTTGCAGGAGCAAAGGAAAGGGAATTTAGCACGTCCCTTCATCAGAGAGAGAGAGAGAGAGAGAGAGAGAGAGAGAGAGAGAGAGAGAGAGAGAGAGGAAGAGAGAGACTTTCCTGCACATTCACAAAGAAAGAAGAGCGAGAGGTGGATGGAGATGGATGGGGAGAGAATGAAAAAGGGGGATGACTAAGGTGGGGAACAAGAAGAACAATATGAAAGAGGAGGGGGGGAGAGAGAGAGAGAAAGAAGGAGAGAGAGAGAGAGGAGGGGGGAGAGCGAGAGAGAGAGGAGGGGGGAGAGCATTTGTGGAAACAAGTGTTGATGTTTAACAGTGTTGATGCACAAGGTTGATTATAAGACACCTGGTACAATCTCTCCAGTGTTATTCACACAATGTGTCTGTCTCCTTCTTTCTCTCTCTCTCTCTCTCTCTCTCTCTCCCCTCCTCTATCTTATTTTCCTTCTTGTTCCCCACCCTAGTCATCCCCCTTTTTCATTCTCTCCCCATCCATCTCCATCCAGCGAGAGAGAGAGAGAATGAGAGGCACAGAGTGAGAGAGGGAGGGAGAGAGAGAGAGAGAGAGAATGAGAGAGGCACTGAGAGAGAGAGGGAGGGAGAGAGAGAGAGAGAGAGAGAATGAGAGAGGCACTGAGAGAGAGGGAGGGAGAGAGAGAGAGAATGAGAGAGGCACTGAAAGAGAGAGAGAATGAGAGAGGGAGAGACAGAAGAGATTGGGAGGGAGAGAGAGCGTGAGAGAGAATTTCACAGATGTTTTTACGCAGGATTGCTTTATGTTTTCTGTTTTTACAAAAACACATTCAGCCTCCCTCCCTCATCCGCTTCCTATTTTTACGAGTCAGGAAAAACCAACCCCCCCCCACCTGCAAAATCTCCGGCTGTAAGCTGCTTGCCCACATCCATCATCTCGCCAGAATCGCTGATAACGCCTGATGAACAGAAACACCTGAGGACACTTCCAATCTGTAAATAATGTACAACATTTTCCAAAAGCACCCTGGTGTTCAGATACTGCCGCTGGGAGCCGAACGCTCATCTCATTTTAATGGTCTAATATACACTGCTTTGCCCCTGAGAAATCTCACACAATCCTGGTTTTAATATAAATGATGCCCCTATTTTTCAATTAAAAATATTTAATTCCTCCCTTCATTCCTCCTCCACTCCTCTACTCCCTCCTCTCATTCCTCCTCCACTCCTCTACTCCCTCCCTTAATTCCTCCTCCACTCCTCTACTCCCTCCCTTAATTCCTCCTCCACTCCTCTACTCCCTCCCTTAATTCCTCCTCCACTCCTCTACTCCCTCCTCTCATTCCTCCTCCACTCCTCTACTCCCTCCCTTAATTCCTCCTCTTCTCCTCTACTCCCTCCCTTAATTCCTCCTCCACTCCTCTACTCCCTCCCTTAATTCCTTCTCCACTCCTCTACTCACGCCTCTCATTCCTCCTCCACTCCTCTACTCCCTCCCTTAATTCCTCCTCCACTCCTCTACTCCCTCCCTTCATTCCTCCTCTTCTCCTCTACTCCCTCCCTTAATTCCTCCTCCACTCCTCTACTCCCTCCCTTAATTCCTCCTCCACTCCTCTACTCCCTCCCTTAATTCCTCCTCCACTCCTCTACTCCCTCCATTAATTCCTCCTCCACTCCTCTACTCCCTCCCTTAATTCCTCCTCCACTCCTCTACTCCCTCCTCTCATCACTCCTCTACTCCCTCCCTTAATTCCTCCTCCGCTCCTCTACTCCCTCCCTTAATTCCTCCTCCACTCCCTCCCTTAATTCCTCCTCCACTCCTCTACTCCCTCCCTTCATTCCTCCTCCACTCCTCTACTCCCTCCCTTAATTCCTCCTCCACTCCTCTACTCCCTCCCTTAATTCCTCCTCCACTCCTCTACTCCCTCCCTTCATTCCTCCTCCACTCCTCTACTCCCTCCCTTCATTCCTCCTCCACTCCTCTACTCCCTCCCTTAATTCCTCCTCCGCTCCTCTACTCCCTCCCTTCATTCCTCCTCCACTCCTCTACTCCCTCCCTTCATTCATCCTCCTATTTCCATCTCTATTCTATCCACGATAACCCACCGCGTTGGCATGGCAACAATCAGGTCCTGATAGCTCGGTTGCTAAGAAACTGACATCACCAGTAAGAGGAACATGAAGATAAAGTCAGGCACAAATAAACACAAGGTGTGTGTGTGTGCCATTATTTGGCAGGAATCTAAGAAAAATTCAAGACTTAGAAGACAATCACAGCTATCAATACTGTTCTAACACTGTATGCTACAACCGTCCACTCAAAATAATGAAACCCACAAAATTATAATATTATATTATTATTATTAATAGTAATAATAACAATAATAATAATAATAATAATAATAATAATAATATTCAGATGAGCTGAAATGTCAGTTAGAAGCTGAGCACAAGCTCGCGGCTCAGACAGCATGATTAAGAACATGCTGAAAAACAGCCCCCTTGCTCTGCAGCTGTAGAGGTTTGTGCTGAAAAACAGCCCCCTTGCTCTGCAGCTGTAGAGGTTTGTGCTGAAAAACAGCTCCCTTGCTCTGCAGCTGTAAAGGTTTGTGCTGAAAAACAGCCCCCTTGCTCTGCAGCTGTAAAGGTTTGTGCTGAAAAACAGCCCCCTTGCTCTGCAGCTGTAGAGGTTTGTGCTGAAAAACAGCCCCCTTGCTCTGCAGCTGTAGAGGATTGTGCTGAAAAACAGCCCCCTTGTTCTGCAGCTGTAGAGGTTTGTGCTGAAAAACAGCCCCCTTGCTCTGCAGCTGTAGAGGTTTGTGCTGAAAAACAGCCCCCTTGCTCTGCAGCTGTAGAGGTTTGTGCTGAAAAACAGCCCCCTTGCTCTGCAGCTGTAGAGGTTTGTGCTGAAAAACAGCCCCCTTGCTCTGCAGCTGTAGAGGTTTGTGCTGAAATGGCTCAGGCTGGGACAGCTGCAGCTTAGTTAGCTTCATTTAGCACACTGATGGAAAGAGAACCCCAGCGCTCAGCCACCTAACAAACTAAACACCTTTACACACCAGCCATTTCCCTCCGTGTTTACACTCAACACACCCCAGCGCACAGCCACCGAACAAACTCAACACCTTTACACACCAGCCATTTCCCTCCGTGTTTACACTCAACACACCCCAGCGCACAGCCACCTAACAAACTCAACACCTTTACACACCAGCCATTTCCCTCCGTGTTTACACTCAACACACCCCAGCGCACAGCCACCTAACAAACTCAACACCTTTACACACCAGCCATTTCCCTCCGTGTTTACACTCAACACACCCCAGCGCACAGCCACCTAACAAACTCAACACCTTTACACACCAGCCATTTCCCTCCGTGTTTACACTCAACACACCCCAGCGCACAGCCACCGAACAAACTCAACACCTTTACACACCAGCCATTTCCCTCCGTGTTTACACTCAACACACCCCAGCGCACAGCCACCTAACAAACTCAACACCTTTACACACCAGCCATTTCCCTCCGTGTTTACACTCAACACACCCCAGCGCACAGCCACCGAACAAACTCAACACCTTTACACACCAGCCATTTCCCTCCGTGTTTACACTCAACACACCCCAGCGCACAGCCACCTAACAAACTCAACACCTTTACACACCAGCCATTTCCCTCCGTGTTTACACTCAACACACCCCAGCGCACAGCCACCTAACAAACTCAACACCTTTACACACCAGCCATTTCCCTCCGTGTTTACACTCAACACACCCCAGCGCACAGCCACCTAACAAACTCAACACCTTTACACACCAGCCATTTCCCTCTGTGTTTACACTCAACACACCCCAGCGCTCAGTCACCTCAACACCTTTACACACCAGCTATTTCCCTTACACTCAACAGTACCATCCTGTGCATCTTATTTTTTGTCATGATTCGTGGGTTATTTTTTTCTTTTCCGCTGCGGTTCTCGTCTTTTTTCTCCTATTGAGAATCTATCTGATTTTTTCCACATTCCGTTCCAGAGTTTTGCTTCCCTCACTCATTATTCAGATCACCTGTGCTGCTACCTGCGGGGTATTTAAGTTTGTCACTTCCGCTTCTCCGATGCTTCTTTGACATTAATTTGTACATTGAGCCAGGTATAGCCAGGTTAAGCGACCTCATGATATTAACTTGTTTATGTTCACGAGGGACTTGCTTTTAGCTTTTATCAGGTATAAGATTGTTTCCCTCCTGTTAGCATTCTGCGCTATTATTCCCTGTGCTGTTTTCTACGAGAAAGTTTTCTTTTGATGGTTTTGTTTTGTTTCACCTTCTATCGGACGTTTTAGTGTTACGTTCCAAGGGTGTATTCTATGCTTTTCTAGTTTCCTGTTTGGGCTCTAGTATTGAGTTCGGGAGATTTAGATTTGTGTTTCACTCGTTCTATTCGAGTTCGCCCTATTTTTCCTGGGTAGATTTCATTTAGCTGTTTAGCTGTCAGAAATTAGTTGTTTTTCTTTTCTTCTTTTCGTACCCTTATTGGTCCTCACCTGTGTGGGTGACTTGTTCTGATCTCCCTCACCTCTACGTTCGATTCAAACTCTAGTTTCCCGCCTCTTTCAGAATGACGCAGAGCCAAAAGAACAAAACAAAACAAAACAAAAGCAAAACAATTAATTTAATTTAATTTAATTTAATTAATTAAATCAATTAAAATGTTCAATGCAGAAGTCTTGGGTCTCCAGTGACACACACAATAACAGGGCTTGTACAGACTCTGGTACTGCCAGAGCAGTACTGTCAGATCTAGGCCCTGGCAGTATGGTACTTGAAAAGGGGTAATTTGCGACTGGCAGTGAAAATAAACGGGCCACAATCTCCATCAAGCTAAGACATCCGAATGTCACTGATCCAATTAAAATGTAACGGGCCCACACAATAAACAATACAAACTTGCAGCAGTAACCTAAACATAAGCTCTGCAAAAGGCAGTTAAAAATGAGCAATGATCGCACAAAAAAATGCCCTGCAGGTCAGAATCTGGGTCATTTGACCACTGAGGCACAACTGGTGTCACCGTGAGACTGGAGAGGTGACGATAGAGATGCACTTTTTCCCTCATTACAAAAAAAAAAAACGAAATTCTGCAAGCGTGAGAGAAAATTTATCAAACAGGGCTGCGTTTCCTGATAACAATCAATCTTAGAGTTAAGTGCGATTTCAACGAGCAATTCTACGATGGCTCTTTAATTTTTAACATGCGTTTCCCAAAACAGTTCTTAAAGCGTGAACGCGCAGTCACCTCTTCAGTGCTACTTAACCAGAGGTGTAAAATCCGGGCTCAGAAAGTAAAAAGCCCTCCCCAGTATTTAGTTCCAATCACCTGGATTTGCTAATTTGCACAATTCTTCAGCCAGGAAGTAGAACTAATTAGTGAAATCAGCTGGCTGAGTTCATGGGTGGAAGAAACACAAAGCAGGACTTTTCCTTTCTGATCCCTGGATTTTACATCACTGTACTTCTGTCTGTGGTGCTGCTGATACGGAGGGGCGATAGATTGGGAGACACGAACCCCACTGCGAAATCTTTTCCCCACTGATTTTACTTGTCTCAAACTTATTTATTTATCGGGCTATTTAAGGAATGGCTTTTATGGGTAATTTCCAAAATATAAAAATAAGTAAATTAGAAATGAATAAATAAACGTAAATATTGTTGCATCTAACATCACTATAAAAAAACAATCAGTGGTTATGGTAACCATAAAATGAAATGAACACGAACACAAAAAATCTAAAAAAGTATGTGGTTTATAGGCTTCTAAAACGCACTTAACCGTCTACGACTGGTCTGGAGTAATCGTTAAGCGTTTCTAAGAGCGTCTTAAGTTAAGATGCTTTTGGGAAACGCACCCCAGGATTTGTAGTTGGGGTCTCATTTCACACTACAGGCTTGGTTGGATCTAGCCAATGGGGAGATTGGCCTGCAGTCCCAGGCCTTGACCTCTAGGGGGCCTTGTGAGAACAATAGTCAGTGATGATTTTAGTTGGTTATATGTTTTTTCTTTTTTTTTGCGTCACAATGGTCATAGGCCCAGGCCACAAAGTCACAAGATAAAGTGGGCACAAATACCCCTTTCTGTTACCCAGAATACCTCAGTCACAGTATGAGAGACATTGAACACACTTTCAACAGTGTTAGAAATACCCCTTTCTGTTACCCAGAATGCCTCACTCAGACATTGAATACTCTTTCAGCAGTGTTACAAATACCACTGTGGGCAAACCCTGATATTTTTCAGTCTTTTCATTCATTTGGACATGAAATATTATAAATATTATCATAGTACCCAGATTTCATGCAAACATACACACACACACACACACACACAAACGGATACACACAGACACACACATACAAGTTTTATGGTTATTGTGGTGCAGAGTATAGACCCCGGCTAGAGGTTGCAAGCTCAGTTCTTAAATGTGGCAGAGCAATTGCAGCCGTTTAATCAGAAATACTTCGGCAAATATCAAGTTGTATAAATAGATGCTATGAGCTAAAGGGTATTAAGCTTTAGAAATATGTGGCGAAAACAGGCCTAAATGAGCAAATTAATAAAATAGTCAAACAAACTGTTGCGTGTGGTGCTGAAACAGGGCCACATTGCTGCAGTATTCCTGCTGTCCCTGGTGAGAGGGAAAGAGGCTTATTTGTATTGATACTAAAATGCAGAGAGGCTTAGTTTTATTTTGTTTGTGGCACTGAAATTAGATGCCTGTTTGCATTGTGTCTGTGGTGCTGTGCATGGTGCTGAAATGCATTGTGTCTGTGGTGCTGTGCATGGTGCTGAAATGCATTGTGTCTGTGGTGCTGAAATGCATGGGATCAGAGGAGAGGGAACTAGAAAACTAACGGAGAAGAGATCTTCACTGCAGTCAACTGTTGCAGTGTACTGAGTTACTGTACTGGTGCAGTGTACTGAGTTACTGTAGTGAGTTACTATACTGGTGCAGTGTACTGAGTTACTGTAGTGAGTTACTGTACTGGTGCAGTGTACTGAGTTACTGTAGTGAGTTACTATACTGGTGCAGTGTACTGAGTTACTATACAGGTGCAGTGTATTGAGTTACTGTAGTGAGTTACTATACTGGTGCAGTGTACTGAGTTACTGTACTGGTGCAGTGTACTGAGTTACTGTACTGGTGCAGTGTACTGAGTTACTGTACTGGTGCAGTGTACTGAGTTACTGTACTGAGTTACTGTACTGGTGCAGTGTACTGAGTTACTGTACTGAGTTACTATACTGGTGCAGTGTACTGAGTTACTATACTGGTGCAGTGTATTGAGTTACTGTAGTGAGTTACTATACTGGTGCAGTGTACTGAGTTACTATACTGGTGCAGTGTACTGAGTTACTGTACTGGTGCAGTGTACTGAGTTACTATACTGGTGCAGTGTATTGAGTTACTGTAGTGAGTTACTATACTGGTGCAGTGTACTGAGTTACTGTACTGGTGCAGTGTACTGAGTTACTGTATTGAGTTACTGTAGTGAGTTACTATACTGGTGCAGTGTACCGAGTTACTGTACTGAGTTACTATACTGGTGCAGTGTACTGAGTTACTGTAGTGAGTTACTGTACTGGTGCAGTGTACTGAGTTACTGTAGTGAGTTACTATACTGGTGCAGTGTATTGAGTTACTGTAGTGAGTTACTATACTGGTGCAGTGTACTGAGTTACTATACTGGTGCAGTGTACTGAGTTACTGTAGTGAGTTACTGTAGTGAGTTACTATACTGGTGCAGTGTACTGAGTTACTGTACTGAGTTACTGTACTGGTGCAGTGTACTGAGTTACTGTACTGGTGCAGTGTACTGAGTTACTGTACTGGTGCAGTGTACTGAGTTACTGTACTGAGTTACTATACTGGTGCAGTGTACTGAGTTACTATACTGGTGCAGTGTATTGAGTTACTGTAGTGAGTTACTATACTGGTGCAGTGTACTGAGTTACTATACTGGTGCAGTGTACTGAGTTACTATACTGGTGCAGCGTATTGAGTTACTGTAGTGAGTTACTGTGCTGGTGCAGTGTATTGAGTTACTGTAGTGAGTTACTATACTGGTGCAGTGTACCGAGTTACTGTACTGAGTTACTATACTGGTGCAGTGTACTGAGTTACTGTAGTGAGTTACTCTACTGGTGCAGTGTACTGAGTTACTGTACTGAGTTACTATACTGGTGCAGTGTACTGAGTTACTGTACTGAGTTACTGTACTGAGTTACTATACTGGTGCAGTGTACTGAGTTACTGTACTGAGTTACTATACTGGTGCAGTGTACTGAGTTACTGTACTGGTGCAGTGTACTGAGTTACTATACTGGGGCAGTGTACTGAGTTACTATACTGAGTTACTATACTGGTGCAGTGTACTGAGTTACTATACTGGTGCAGTGTATTGAGTTACTGTAGTGAGTTACTATACTGGTGCAGTGCACTGAGTTACTGTACTGGTGCAGTGTACTGAGTTACTGTACTTAGTTACTATACTGGGGCAGTGTACTGAGTTACTCTAGTGAGTTACTATACTGGTGCAGTGTACTGAGTTGCTGTACTGAGTTACTATACTGGTGCAGTGTACCAAGTTACCGTACTGGTGCAGTGTACTGAGTTACTGTACTGAGTTACTATACTGGTGCAGTGTACTGAGTTACTGTACTGAGTTACTGTACTGGTGCAGTGTACTGAGTTACTGTACTGAGTTACTATACTGGGGCAGTGTACTGATTTACTCTAGTGAGTTACTATACTGGTGCAGTGTACTGAGTTACTGTACTGAGTTACTATACTGGAGCAGTGTACTGAGTTACTGTATTGAGTTACTGTAGTGAGTTACTATACTGGTGCAGTGTACTGAGTTACTGTACTGAGTTACTATACTCGTGCATTGTACTGAGTTACTGTAGTGAGTTACTCTACTGGTGCAGTGTACTGAGTTACTGTACTGAGTTACTATACTGGTGCAGTGTACTGAGTTACTGTACTGAGTTACTATACTGGTGCTGTGTACCAAGTTACCGTACTGGTGTAGTGTACTGAATTACTGTACTGAGTTACCGTACTGGTGTAGTCCAGTGAGTTACTATACTGGTGCAGTGTACTGGTGCAGTGTACTGATTATACTGTTAACTGTCCTGGAGTGTCTATAGTGGTATCTCACCCATGGTAATCCAGCTCTTTTTATACTATTACCATGCTCAGATATGGGAAGGAAAGATAACCTGGCTCACTCAGCCAGTAATGAGCCCGGGCTCACTGTAGTGAGTTACTATACTGAGTTACTATACTGGTGCAGTGTACTGAGTTACTATACTGGTGCAGTGTATTGAGTTACTGTAGTGAGTTATTATACTGGTGCAGTGTACTGAGTTACTATACTGGGGCAGTGTACTGAGTTACTCTAGTGAGTTACTATACTGGTGCAGTGTACTGAGTTACTGTACTGGTGCAGTGTACTGAGTTACTATACTGGTGCAGTGTATTGAGTTACTGTAGTGAGTTACTATACTGGTGCAGTGTACTGAGTTACTATACTGGTGCAGTGTATTGAGTTACTGTAGTGAGTTACTATACTGGTGCAGTGTACTGAGTTACTGTACTGAGTTACTATACTGGTGTAGTGTACTGAGTTACTGTACTGAGTTACTGTAGTGAGTTACTATACTGGTGCTGTGTACCAAGTTACCGTACTGGTGTAGTGTACTGAATTACTGTACTGGTGCAGTGTACTGAGTTACCGTACTGGTGTAGTCTAGTGAGTTACTATACTGGTGCAGTGCACTGGTGCAGTGTACTGATTATACTGTTAACTGTCCTGGAGTGTCTATAGTGGTATCTCACCCATGGTAATCCAACTCTTTTTATACTATTACCATGCTCAGATATGGGAAGGAAAGATAACCTGGCTCACTCAGCCAGTAATGAGCCCGGGGTCACTGTAGTGAGTTACTATACTGAGTTACTATACTGGTGCAGTGTACTGAGTTACTATACTGGTGCAGTGTATTGAGTTACTGTAGTGAGTTACTATACTGGTGCAGTGTACTGAGTTACTGTACTGAGTTACTATACTGGGGCAGTGTACTGAGTTACTCTAGTGAGTTACTATACTGGTGCAGTGTACTGAGTTACTGTACTGAGTTACTATACTGGTGCAGTGTACTGAGTTACTGTACTGGTGCAGTGTACTGAGTTACTATACTGGTGCAGTGTATTGAGTTACTGTAGTGAGTTACTATACTGGTGCAGTGTACTGAGTTACTATACTGGTGCAGTGTATTGAGTTACTGTAGTGAGTTACTATACTGGTGCAGTGTACTGAGTTACTGTACTGAGTTACTATACTGGTGCAGTGTACTGAGTTACTGTACTGAGTTACTGTAGTGAGTTACTATACTGGTGCTGTGTACCAAGTTACCGTACTGGTGTAGTGTACTGAATTACTGTACTGGTGCAGTGTACTGAGTTACCGTACTGGTGTAGTCTAGTGAGTTACTATACTGGTGCAGTGTACTGGTGCAGTGTACTGATTATACTGTTAACTGTCCTGGAGTGTCATTAGTGGTATCTCACCCATGGTAATCCAGCTCTTTTTATACTATTACCATGCTCAGATATGGGAAGGAAAGATAACCTGGCTCACTCAGCCAGTAATGAGCCCGGGCTGGTTAGTGTAACTGGCTCACTCAGCCAGTAATGAGCCCAGGCTGGTTAGTGTAACTGGCTCACTCAGCCAGTAATGAGCCCAGGCTGGTGAGTGTAACTGGCTCACTCAGCCAGTAATGAGCCCAGGCTGGTTAGTGTAACTGGCTCACTCAGCCAGTAATGAGCCCAGGCTGGTGAGTGTAACTGGCTCATATTAAATCCTGCAGGCTGCAGCTGTCCTGGGCCCAGGCTGGTTAGCTCTGCAGACACTGCGGCCCTCTATCACAGGCTATACTAGCTCTGATTTACAGACATTACCACTCAATCTCTCATGTCTGCTGCACTCCCCACACCTTCCACTAGATGTCAGTATGTGCAGCTCCATACAGCTGAATCCCAGTCTAGCGCCTCTAAAATGAATAGCACTGCTGCTCTTGTGACTATTATCTCTACATATCCAGTTCACCACCTTTAGTTTAAACCGGGCCGGACAGTGAAGAATGGGCAGCCCCTCTCGAGCCAGGTTCCTTCTGAGATTTCTTCCCACTGGGGAGTTTTTTCTCCCATACTGGAGAGTTTTTTACCTCGTTTTTCTGGTTGGGGCCTAAGGCTGGGCTTTTTGCTCTATTTTCCTTCTGTTTCCCTGTGCAGCGTCTTTGTGACAGTTCTCTGAAAAAGCCTATACAAATAAAATTTAATTGAAAAATATTATACTGCCTCCTTTGTGTGTGAAATGTATTACTTCTACTAACCACGTACATCCAAAATATCACTGACGACTATCACTACACCAGCACCTATAATCACAACAAACATGAAAACTCCAACTCCAAACTCCAACATATAAACTACAACTCCCACCAAACTGATACTCTACTGGCCTTTGGGGGCAGGAGTGCTGCTGGTTTTAATTTCAACATATACTCAAGAGTCGAATCAGGAACTGATTTAATTCTGGGAACAGCTGGTGCACGGAACCTCTGGCCAATCAGGGGTCTTTACGAAATAAAAACTGTGGAAAAGGTTCACATCCCAGATGGAGCAAAGCCATTAGGCCCTGTAGCACAGCCTCAACCTCAAACCTTCAGTACTGAGAGCAGCCAAAACCTTTCTAATTAAACATAGTTCAGTGGGAACATACTATCGATCACTGACTATAGATCAGTAACCCAGACCATAGATCTGAAACACAGGCTATAGATCAGTAACACAGACTGTAGATGAGTAACACAGACCATGGTTTAGTAACACAGACCATAGATCAGAAACACAGACCATAGATCTGTAACACAGACCATGGTTTAGTAACACAGACCATAGATCAGAAACACAGACTATAGATCTGTAACACAGACCATAGATCAGTCACAGTCCATAGATCAGTAACACAGACCATAGATCAGTAACACAGACCATAGATCAGTAACACAGACCATAGATCTGTGACACAGACCATAGATCAGTGACACAGACCATAGATCAGTAACACAGACCATAGATCAGTAACACAGACCATAGATCTGTAACACAGACCATAGATCAGTGACACAGACCATAGCTCATAGAGGATAAGAGTTATTTGATTGTGTGAAAAGCTCAGGGTTAGCAGTGTCTTTACAGTAGCCGGCAGGTTGTCCCCAAATCCCCTGTGCTCTGTATATACAGGATAGACCTTTTAAATGAGCACATTAACCTCTGTTCATTTAACAGTGTGTAACAGTATAGCTCTTCGTGTTACGCTTTATTATTTTAGTATCGACAGACACAACCTGCACTGTAATATCAACAGGGTAGAGAAAGAGAGGGAGAGAGGGAGAAGAAAGAGAGAGAGATGTTTTATTGGGAGGAAAGTGTACTATATTGTTTAATGCAATCATAATGATATTAATATAAATTATGAATCCATTTTTCAAAAGCCTGGGTAAGTTAAACAGGCATCAATCAATGTAAGTAAATTAGCCTCAGGAAGGGGTACCACCTGGATCAGGCACTGTGGCCTACATCTGAAAAAGCATTGTACCCTTATGATGAAGCGCTATGCGGTAAAGGAGATGGTGCATTGACTGAATCTGTCTCTCAATTGCTTTGATTTACACACAAACATGGGGGCATTCACATGCTTAATCACTGAACTCACAGCTTCCTAAGGATTGCATACATAAATGTACACACGCACACGCACACGCACACCAGCCCCGCGGTTACTCAGCAGCAGGCTGCATCGCCATGGTTATCAGTCACGCGCAGCGTCACTGCAGGTTCAGGCACAGAGAGGATGCAGCAGCATGCGCTTCCTGGTAATGCAACCCAGGCATACATCGCAGAAGCTGCTGCAGCGGGAAGGAAAGCACAGAGACCCGTGTGTGCGTGTGTGCTTATAATCACTATATTATAATCACTGTGCGTAAATTACATTATAATCACTGTGTACATTACGTTATAATCACTGACTGTGTGTATATTATGTTATAATCACTGTGTACATTACGTTATAATCACTGTGTGTACATTACATTATCATCAGTGTGTATATTATAATCACTGTGTGTACATTATATTATAATCACTGTGTACATTACGTTATAATCACTGTGTACATTACGTTATAATCACTGTGTACATTATATTATAATCACTGTGTACATTACGTTATAATCACTGACTGTGTGTACATTACATTATAATCACTGTGTACATTACGTTATAATCCCTGTGTGTACATTACATTATAATCAGTGTGTATATTATAATCACTGTGTGTACATTATATTATAATCACTGTGTACATTACGTTATAATCACTGACTGTGTGTACATTACATTATAATCACTGTGTACATTACGTTATAATCACTGTGTACATTACGTTATAAACACTGACTGTGTGTACATTACGCTATAATCACTGTGTAAATTACGTTATAATCCCTGTGTGTACATTACATTATAATCAGTGTGTATATTATAATCACTGTGTGTACATTATATTATAATCACTGTGTACATTACGTTATAATCACTGTGTACATTACGTTATAATCACTGTGTACATTACGTTATAATCACTGTGTACATTACATTATCATCACTGTGTACATTACGTTATAATCACTGTGTGTACATTATATTATAATCAGTGTGTATATTATAATCACTGTGTACATTACGTTATAATCACTGTGTACATTACGTTATAATCACTGTGTGCATTACGTTATAATCAGTGTGTACATTATATTATAATCACTGTGTGTACATTATATTATAATCACTGTGTACATTACGTTATAATCACTGTGCGTACATTACATTATAATCACTGTGCGTACATTACATTATAATCACTGTGTACATTACGTTATAATCCCTGTGTACATTACATTATAATCCCTGTGTGTACATTATAATCACTGTGTGTACATTATATTATAATCAGTGTGTACATTACGTTATAATTACTGTGTGTACATTATATTATAATCACTGTGTGTACATTGTTATAATCACTGTGTGTACATTATATTATAATCACTGTGTGTACATTATATTATAATCAGTGTGTATATTATAATCACTGTGTGTACATTATATTATAATCAGTGTGTACATTGTTATAATCACTGTGTGTACATTATAATATAATCACTGTGTGTACATTATATTATAATCACTGTGTGTACATTATATTATAATCACTGTGTGTACATTATATTATAATCAGTGTGTATATTATAATCACTGTGTGTACATTATATTATAATCAGTGTGTACATTGTTATAATCACTGTGTGTACATTATATTATAATCAGTGTGTACATTGTTATAATCACTGTGTGTACATTATATTATCATCACTGTACGTACATTACGTTATAATCACTGTGTACATTATATTATAATCACTGTGTGTACATTATATTATAATCAGTGTGGGTACATTATATTATAATCACTGTGTACGTTATGATATAATCACTGTGTACATTATATTATAATCACTGTGTACATTATGATATATTCACTGTGTACATTACGTAATAATCACTGTGTACATTATGGTATAAGCAGTGTGTGTACATTATGTTATAATCACTGTGTGTACATTATATTATAATCACTGTGTGTACATTATATTATAATCAGTGTGTATATTATAATCACTGTGTGTACATTATATTATAATCAGTGTGTACATTGTTATAATCACTGTGTGTACATTATATTATAATCAGTGTGTACATTGTTATTATCACTGTGTATATTATAAACACTGTGTACATTATATTATAATCACTGTGTGTACATTATATTATAATCACTGTGTGTACATTATATTATCATCACTGTACGTACATTACGTTATAATCACTGTGTATGCGTTAAGATGCAATTCCTGTGTGTCAAACACATTATAATCTGTGTACATTACATTATAACCACAGTGTGTACACTGTAATAATCACTGTGTGTACATTACATTATAATCACTATGTATATTATCACTGTGTGTACATTAAATTATAATCACTATGTACATTATCACTGTGTGTACATTACGTTATAATCACTGTGTGTACATTACGTTATAATCACTGTGTGTACATTATCACTGTGTGTACACTGTTATAATCACTGTGTACATTACGTTATAATCAGTGTGTGTACACTATGTTATGCGTGTGCAGTACGTTATAATCAGTGTGTGCAGTACATTATAATCAGTGTGTGCAGTATGTTATAATCAGTGTGTGTACACTATGTTATAATCAGTGTGTGTGCAGTATGTAATAATCAGCGTGTGTACACTATGTTATAATCAGTGTGTGCAGTATGTTATAATCAGTGTGTGTACACTATGTTATAATCAGCGTGTGTACACTATGTTATAATCAGTGTGTACACTATGTTATAATCAGTGTGTGCAGTATGTTATAATCAGTGTGTACACTATGTTATAATCAGTGTGTGCAGTATGTTATAATCAGTGTGTACACTATGTTATAATCAGTGTGTGCAGTATGTTATAATCAGTGTGTGTGCAGTATGTTATAATCAGTGTGTGCAGTATTTTATAATCAGTGTGTACACTATGTTATGTGTGTGCAGTATGTTATTATCAGTGTGTGTACATTATGTTATAATCAGTGTGTACACTTATGTGTGTGCAGTATGCTATAATCAGTGTGTGCATTATGCTATAATCAGTGTGTGTACACTATGTTATAATCAGTGTGCAGTATGTTATGTTCCATTCAACCATTTAGCAGTTGCTCTAATTCAAAGTGACTGACTCAGGTTACATTCTTTACATAAAATCTATTTATACAGAAGAAATTCAGGTTAAGTACCTCACTCAGGGGTACAACTGCAGCGACCCACCTGGGACTTACCTACAACTACACGTGCCCCGTTCTCTTATAACTATGCCACACTGTTGCAGGTGTGTAACAGAGACCTACTGAACCTACAACTACACGTGCCCCGTTCTCTAATAACTATGCCACACTGTTGTAGGTGTGTAACAGACCTAATGATCCTACAACTACACGTGCCCCGTTCTCTAATAACTATGCCACACTGTTGTAGGTGTGTAACAGACCTACTGATCCTACAACTACACATGCCCAGTTCTCTAATAACTATGCCACACTGTTGTAGGTGTGTAACAGACCTACTGATCCTACAACTACACATGCCCAGTTCTCTAATAACTATGCCACACTGTTGTAGGTGTGTAACAGAGGCCTACTGATCCTACAACTACACATGCCCAGTTCTCTAATAACTATGCCACACTGTTGTAGGTGTGTAACAGAGACCTACTCATCCTACAACTACACATGCCCAGTTCTCTAATAACTATGCCACACTGTTGTAGGTGTGTAACAGAGACCTACTGAACCTACAACTACACATGCCCCGTTCTCTAATAACTATGCCACACTGTTGTAGGTGTGTAACAGAGACCTATTGATCCAGGATCAGTGCTCACAAACAATCCCAAGAACATCCAAAAAGCACAGCTCTGTTTTCACTCCACAAACCAAAACACAGCATTCGTAAAACAGTAAAAATCACTGTAATCTTTTGGAAATAACAGAGACAGTGACCCAGTCAAAGCATTCTGAGAGACAGGGAGCCAATCAAAGGATTCTGAGAGACAGTGACCCAATCAGATCGTTCTGAGAGACAGTGACCCAATCAGAGTGCTCCGAGACAGTGACCCAATCAGAGCGCTCCGAGACAGTGAACCAATCAGAACACTCTGACGACAGTGAGCCAATCAGATCATTCTGAAACAGAGTGACCAAATCACAGAGCTTTTGAAAGATATAATTATCACATTATTACCAGAGTGACTCTCGCCCAGACCACCAGCAATCTCAGTGTGTCTCAAAACAGCCATCTGTCCTCCACAGGTCTGCACTTTAAAAACATCCACCAAATCTCAGTGCGTCTCTAAACAGCCAACTGTCCTACACAGGTCTGCACTTTACAACATCCACCAAATCTCAGTGTGTCTCAAAACAGCCAACTGTCCTACACAGGTCTGCACTTTACAACATCCACCAAATCTCAGTGTGTCTCAAAACCGCCAACTGTCCTACACAGGTCTGCACTTTACAACATCCACCAAATCTCAGTGCGTCTCTAAACAGCCAACTGTCCTACACAGGTCTGCACTTTACAACATCCACCAAATCTCAGTGTGTCTCAAAACAGCCAACTGTCCTACACAGGTCTGCACTTTACAACATCCTCCAAATCTCAGTGTGTCTCAAAACAGCCCACTGTCTCCCTACACAGGTCTGCACTTTACAACATCCACCAAATCTCAGTTGTGTCTCAAAACAGCCTACACAGGTCTGCACTTTACAACATCCTCCAAATCTCAGTGTGTCTCAAAACAGCCAACTGTCCTCCACAGGTCTGCACTTTACAACATCCACCAAATCTCAGTGTGTCTCAAAACAGCCAACTGTCCTACACAGGTCTGCACTTTACAACATCCACCAAATCTCAGTGTGTCTCAAAACAGCCAACTGTCCTACACAGGTCTGCACTTTACAACATCCACCAAATCTCAGTGTGTCTCAAAACAGCCAACTGTCCTACACAGGTCTGCACTTTCCCACATCATACAAAACTCAGTGGGTCTCAAAACAGCCAACTGTCCTCCACAGGTCTGCACTTTACAACATCCAAATCTCAGTGCGTCTCAAAACCGCCAACTGTCCTACACAGGTCTGCACTTTACAACATCCTCCAAATCTCAGTGCGTCTCTAAACAGCCAACTGTCCTCCACAGGTCTGCACTTTAAAAACATCCACCAAATCTCAGTGTGTCTCTAAGCAGCCAACTGTCCTACACAGGTCTGCACTTTACAACATCCACCAAATCTCAGTGTGTCTCAAAACAGCCAACTGTCCTCCACAGGTCTGCACTTTACAACATCCACCAAATCTCAGTGTGTCTCAAAACAGCCAACTGTCCTCCACAGGTCTGCACTTTACAACATCCACCAAATCTCAGTGTGTCTCTAAACAGCCAACTGTCCTACACAGGTCTGCACTTTACAACATCCACCAAATCTCAGTGTGTCTCAAAACAGCCAACTGTCCTCCACAGGTCTGCACTTTACAACATCCACCAAATCTGAGTGTGTCTCCAAACACCTGACTGTCCTCCAGGTCTGCACTCTCAACACCACCTGAAGTATCTCCCTGTCCACCTCCTGAGGCTTCTACCTGTAGGCTTTCACTCAACTTACTGTGTACTGCATCTCCCTCCTGACTGGTGTACTGCATCTCCCTCCTGAGGCTTGCTACCGTCCTGTAGGCTTTCACTCAAACCCTAACAAAGCACACCTCATTCAACAGCTAGAGATCTACCATCCTGTAGGCTTTCACTCCAACCCTAACAAAGCACACCTCATTCAACAGCTAGAGATCTACCGTCCTGTAGGCTTTCACTCCAACCCTAACAAAGCACACCTCATTCAACAGCTAGAGATCTACCGTCCTGTAGGCTTTCACTCCAACCCTAACACTCATTCAACAGCTAGAGATCTACCGTCCTCATTCAGTACCGTCCTGTAGGCTTTCACTCCAACCCTAACAAAGCACACCTCATTCAACAGAGATCTACCCCTGTAGTCTACACTCCAACCCTAACAAAGCACACCTCATTCAACAGCTAGAGATCTACCGTCCTGTAGGCTTTCACTCCAACCCAAAGCACACCTCATTCAACAGCTAGAGATCTCGTCCAACAGCTGTAGGACACCTCACACCTCATTCAACAGCTAGAGATCTACCGTCCTGTAGGCTTTCACTCCAACCCTACAAAGCACACCTCATTCAACAGCTAGAATCTACCGTCCTGTAGGCTTTCACTCCAACCCTAACAAAGCACACCTCATTCAACAGCTAGAGATCTACCGTCCTGTAGGCTTTCACTCCAACCCTAACAAAGCACACCTCATTCAGCCTAGAGATCTACCGTCCTGTAGGCTTTCACTCCAACCCTAACAAAGCACACCTCATTCAACAGCTAGAGATCTACCATCCTGTAGGTCTACACTCCAACCCTAACAAAGCACACCTCATGCAACAGCTAGAGATCTACCATCCTGTAGGCTTTCACTCCAACCCTAACAAAGCACACCTCATTCAACAGCTAGAGATCTACCGTCCTGTAGGCTTTCACTCCAACCCTAACAAAGCACACCTCATTCAACAGCTAGAGATCTACCGTCCTGTAGGCTTTCACTCCAACCCTAACAAAGCACACCTCATTCAACAGCTAGAGATCTACCGTCCTGTAGGCTTTCACTCCAACCCTAACAAAGCACACCTCATTCAACAGCTAGAGATCTCGCTGAACTGATAATTAGTAGAATCAGGTGTGCCAAATTAGGGTTCGAATGAAAACCTACAGGACGGTAGATCTCCAGGAACAGGGCTGGGGACCACTGCTCTAGATCAAAACAGCTCAAAAAAGCATTTAATGACATTTCAATCTGACTTCACCAAGTGCAACCACAAATATGGGGTGGCAACATGACTTTGTGCTCATACTGCAGCGAGAGAGAGAGAGAGAGAGAGAGAAAGTGAGATGGGGGGGAGAGAGAGAGAGAGAGGGGGGGGGGAGAGAGAGAAAGAGAGAAATCTACAGTGCTGAGTGTGTCTCTGTTATAATCCTTCTCTCATTTGGCTCCATCTCTGCAGCATATTCGGTAAACACAGCTAAAAGCCCCCAATGTTCCTCACGGAAAGAGAAAAAGAACCAGCGGACCTACAAATTATCCACAGATTAAACATTCAAGGGTGCTTTTTCTTAATGTTTTTTAAACATTCCCCATAGTACAGGATATCAGAATGTACAATATATGCAGAAAATGTTTGGCCTGTATTTTTTTTTTTTTTTTTTTTAAGTCTGTTCATCTGAAAGTAGTTCCTCTTGAAGAACACTGGCCTCCCCTGCCCCCCTTCCTGATTGGCCACAGCAGCAGGTTTCCCTGGGTTACTGCTTTTTAAGTTCCCCTTAGACACTCACCAGCCCCCCACAGATCAGACTGCCCATACAGTCTACATTCTGCCCACAGCCTTAGACACTCACCAGCCCCCCACAGATCAGACTGCCCATACAGTCTACATTCTGCCCACAGCCTTAGACACTCACCAGCCCCCCACAGATCAGACTGCCCATACAGTCTACATTCTGCCCACAGCCTTAGACACTCACCAGCCCCCCACAGATCAGACTGCCCATACAGTCTACATTCTGCCCACAGCCTTAGACACTCACCAGGCCCCCACAGATAGACTGCCCATACAGTCTACATTCTGCCCACAGCCTTAGACACTCACCAGCCCCCCACAGATCAGACTGCCCATACAGTCTACATTCTGCCCACAGCCTTAGACACTCACCAGCCCCCCACAGATCAGACTGCCCATACAGTCTACATTCTGCCCACAGCCTTAGACACTCACCAGCCCCCCACAGATCAGACTGCCCATACAGTCTACATTCTGCCCACAGCCTTAGACACTCACCAGCCCCCCACCCACAGCCATCCCCCACAGATCACATGCCCATACAGTCTACATTCTCACAGCCTTAGACACTCACCTCAGACTGCCCATACAGCCTTAGACACTCAGTCCCCCACAGATCCAGTCTACATTCCGCCCAGAGTAGCACATGGTGCCCGCGGGCACCTGGTCGCCCGCAGGGACCACGTGAGTCGCCCGTGAGGCATGTTCTAAAAATAGCACTAATCACCATGGAGATCTGTCTCAATAAAAATTGTATTTAATTGTGTTGCTGTTCTTTTTAAATCAAAAGCGCTTGCATTAATATAGATTTGAAAATGACAATATATAATATAAATTTTTAAAAACTTTTTAAAAAAAAGTTGGTTTCTGAAGTCAAAGAATAATGTGCGCGCAAGACAAACCGCCATTGCTGAGACAAGGAAGCGGGCGCAGCTACGTTGGGGAGCAAGATGTGGTTTTTACCCCCAAAATAAAGAAAACATGGCAGAAAAGCTAAATAAAACATACTATTTTCACAATGATTGGGAGGAAGAGTTATTTTTTACGACAGTGAAAGAAAAATGTGTGTGTCTCATTTGCGGGGCGACTTTGGCGACGGCAAAGCGGCACAACGTGGAGAGACACTTCAGTACGTGTCACCAAAGCTTCCATGCTAACTACCCACCCGGTAGCGCACTACGGACAGAAAAAGCCCGTGACTAAAAAATGTTAGAAGTGATAATTTGTACAAAAATATAACGTGTGATTTTGAACAAAATGCTACAAATTTGCTTATTCATACAAAACTGTCAAGAAAGATATTTACAAAAATATCAGAGATGTGATAACTCTTTCAAATGTTGAAACAGATTAACAGAAATAAATACTGTTGCGTGTTTAAATACATCTGTGTTTCCTACCATGTGAAATCATTGTTAATAATTATTGTGAGGAATAATTCCCATTGACGTGATTAATATTTTGGTGTTTGGGTTTGAAAGGCACAATCATCATGTGTTAATATCCCTTAAAACTTTAGTTTCACCAGAAAAGGGCGTTGTTGTCTAATAAAGTATTAAACAGGGTAATAAAAGGAAGTAATAATATCTAAGTCTCTTCACATATATTATTATTAAAAGGTGATCTGTGCAACTTTCTTATTCAGGAAGTTTGTATCAAACAAGTAGCCCTCTGTACTACTCAGTACCCTTTAAGTAGCTCTCAGTTTCAAAAAGGTTGGTGACCCCTGCCTTAGACACTCACCAGCTCCCCAAAGATCGCAGACTGCCCTCCACAGTCTACATTCTGCCCACAGCCTTCTGCCGGTCTGAAACCGTTCCTCTCTGGGGGGACACTAGTGCCACAGCGAGCACCACAGCCATTTTTCTACCGTTTACCATTCTGTGTCAGTCAACAATGTCCAGAACATGGAAAATGATAAACGTCCACCTTTTGTCCCTTCACTTTAGAAAGTGATGTCATCGTACTATATCATGCACGCATGTCCTCCATTCCCCACAATGCCACCTTTACTCCAGTCTAAATTAAAAGATTATTTTTAAAAATACACCCCAGCGTCTCTTGTTTCCAGACAATTCTTATTTGACATGCAGGGCCAGTCTAGTTCCAGAATAAGAATACATTTTGTCCCTTTCAGAGAGAGAGCTTTCAGCCTATTGCCTCTATATTCAAACAGACACATCCGCACTGGTCATATTCAAACAGACACATCCGCACTGGTCATATTCAAACAGACACATCCGCACTGGTCATATTCAAACAGACACATCCGCACTGGTCATATTCAAACAGACACATCCGCACTGGTCATATTCAAACAGACACATCCGCACTGGTCATATTCAAACAGACACATCCGCACTGGTCATATTCAAACAGACACATCCGCACTGGTCATATTCAAACAGACACATCCGCACTGGTCATATTCAAACAGACACATCCGCACTGGTCATATTCAAACAGACACATCCGCACTGGTCATATTCAAACAGACACATCCGCACTGGTCATATTCAAACAAACACATACGCTCTGGTCATATTCAAACAGACACATCCGCACTGGTCATATTCAAACAGACACATCCGCACTGGTCATATTCAAACAGACACATCCGCACTGGTCATATTCAAACAGACACATCTGCACTGGTCATATTCAAACATTTTATACATTTATCCCTATGAAAACTCAGTCACATCCGTTTATTCCTGTGCAAATTGTGCCACATCCATTTATCCAGGTGCTAACTGAGTCACATCCATTTATCCAGGTGCAAAAGGAGTCATCGCCCTCCTAGCGGAATCTTGTGGTTAGCGGCTTAGCGCTCTGGAATCTTGCCCTGAGGGCTGCAGAGTCTGCCCCTGGTGACCTGGATAAGGTCACTGGTGGAAACAGAGGACTACTGTATTAACAACTGGATAAGAACTACAACAAAAAACTACAACAATGGCTGTTATCATTGTAGAAGTAATAGCGCAGCAGTAGGAATAGAAATAGTAGTAGTGGTAGTAATAAAAATAATCGCAGTGAAGTAGTAGTAGTAGTAGTAGTAGTAACAGTAATCACCCTCTCTCTCTCCACTAATCCCCCTCCACTCATCTCCCTCTCCATCCATTCATCCCCCTCTCTCCACTCAACCACAGGTGTGATCGGTTTCTCTCTTCACACCACAGACGTCACCCTTAAGCCTTTCTGCAACAGATACCCTCTCACTCCATCACAACACAGATAAACGAGTACAAGAGATAAACAGGAGGAGGGAGAAAAAGGATGACAGAGGGGAAGAAACGATAGAGGTGTAGAGAGAGAGAGCGAGAGATGCAGTGGTACAGGCAGCACACAGGGGCAGTTTCCCTGGGTAACAGAGCCAAACCCAGGTTTAGTGCAGCACACAGGGGCAGTTTCTCTGGGTAACAGAGCCAAACCCAGGTTTAGTGCAGCACACAGGGTCAGTTTCCCTGGGTAACAGAGCCAAACCCAGGTTTAGTGCAGCACACAGGGGCAGTTTCCCTGGGTAACAGAGCCAAACCCAGGTTTAGTGCAGCACACAGGGGCAGTTTCCCTGGGTAACAGAGCCAAACCCAGGTTTAGTGCAGCACACAGGGGCAGTTTCCCTGGGTAACAGAGCCAAACCCAGGTTTAGTGCAGCACACAGGGGCAGTTTCCCTGGGTAACAGAGCCAAACCCAGGTTTAGTGCAGCACACAGGGGCAGTTTCCCTGGGTAACAGAGCCAAACCCAGGTTTAGTGCAGCACACAGGGGCAGTTTCCCTGGGTAACAGAGCCAAACCCAGGTTTAGTACAGCACACAGGGGCAGTTTCCCTGGGTAACAGAGCCAAACCCAGGTTTAGTACAGCACACAGGGGCAGTTTCCCTGGGTAACAGAGCCAAACCCAGGTTTAGTACAGCACACAGGGGCAGTTTCCCTGGGTAACAGAGCCGTACCCAGGGGCAGATCAGCAGTGTGTGGATGAGCGCTTTATACCCTGGCCTGCACGCACCACTTCATTCATAAAACCCCCAGCTTTCCTTACAGCCAATAATACCCCCCTCCCTCACCCCCACCCCAGCACCCCCACCCCAGCACACAGTGTGTCCTACAGCCCAACCCCTCACCCCCCACCCCAGCACACAGTGTGTCCTACAGCCCAATCCAGACCAGCATGGACGAAGAACGAACAACAGAGCGGAGGAAGAGGAGGAGGAAGAGGGTAAAACCTAAACACCTGAACGCAGACACACATCCGGCAGGCCTGCGAGTGTTACATAAACACCTCTTTTTCTTACTCTCTCTCTTTTTCTCTCTCTCCTTAGTCACTAGCATGACTGAGGCCTGAAACACCACGGGGGGACAGTGGACCCCCCCCCACCCCCCACCCCCCACCACACACACACACACACACACACACTTGGCCTGAACTAGTCTGATTCCTCGCAATGCCTCACCAGCACTGTGTCCATCTCTATAACAGAGGAACACACACTCTCTGCATACACATGTAGCAACAAACAGAATACAAAACCCAGCTTTTATAAAAACAGGAGGCTGAGCGCAAGAGAAAAAACAGCGAGAGAAAGAGAGGGAGAGAGAGAGAAAGAGAGGGGGGGATTAAGGTGAAGAAAACGCTTAACCCAACCACCTTCCCTCTGACATACACTTTTGCGCGCTCTCACACACACTCACACACACTCACACACTTACCTTTGTAGTCACAATGCAGAGACAATCCATGGTACTGAAGAGAAACAAATGGGGTTCAGCTCAGCACCCCCAAAAGCGAGGGATAGACCCCCCACTCCCTCCCCAACCTTCCCCTCCTTCCGTCTACCTGCCTATCCCTTCTCTTCTTTCCCTTCCTCGTTCTCCCTCTCTCTCCCCTTTTTTTTGGACCGACTGAAACAGACACGGAATGTACGGAACAAGGGAGGGAGGGAGGGAGGGAGAGAGAGGGAGGGAGAGAGAGGGAGGGAGAGAGGGAATGCAAAGCAGGAGAGGGAGGGACAGAGAGAGAGGGAGAGAGAGAGCCGGAGATGTACCATAAACAGGGAGGGAGAAGAAACGGTATAAAGCAAAAGAGAGGTAGAGAGAGAGGGATAGAGGAATGAAAGAGGGGGAAAGAGAGAAAGAGAGAAGAGGTGGCGAGGGTAAGGGGGGAGGCTCTGCAGAGGAACGGAGGGAATGAGAGAATAGAGGGAGGGAGAAATGGAAGCAGAGGGGGGAGCGTAGAGCAAGCAAGAGGGATGGAGGGAGGGGTGGAGGAGAGAGAGCGTGTGAATACAGCAGGAATTAGACGGGATGAGAGAGAAAGAGAGAGAGCGAGAGAGAGAAAAAGAGAGAGAGAGAGAAGGGTGAGTTGGCTTTACGTGTGCATTTCCTCAGAATAAAAAAATCAATAAAACAATCAGAAAATGTGATGGAGGGATAGAGGAGGAAAGAGTAGGACAGGTGGAGCAGAGAGGGAAGACGGCTGTGCTGGAAAACCCCATATTAAAATGTATTATTTATTTATTTTTAAAAGAAGGGAGAGATTTAAATGGAGGAGATCGAAAGGGAAGGAGGGGGTGGGCGGGCGGGGGAAGTCTGGTTGCCGTGGCATCATTCATCAGTTGCCTTAGCAATAGTGGTAGGTGTTGCTGTGGCGATGACCGTGATTGTTGCCATGTGGACATTTCCGGTCCAGGCAAGCCTGTGAATGTGCATGCGTGCGTCGGTGAATTATTCTGCGTTGCTATATTTCACAAAGCGAGCGATAGAATGAAGTAACATTCTTGTGCCCATATGAAGAGGTCTGCTTTCATCGTGCATGTGGCTACATGCCAGGGATTGCCTTGTGTGGCAGACTGTAGTAGAAATGTCCTGGTTCAAGGTTTCCAATTGAGAAACCAAACTAACGAACAGCTTCTTACTCTTCTCCACAGCATGTAAAGACCAGAGCCATAGAGTGAGGGTGCGTCCCAATAGTCGAAAAATGCACCCTCTCTTCCTCCACTACCACCCCCTCTCCTCTTTGCCCCGAAAACGGATCTTTGTGTTTTAATCTAATGTCGCTGATTACATCTTAATTACGTATTAATGGTTACATATGAGTTAATGTCTCGACGCAAACCGAATGTCAGGTACATTGTATACTGTACGTGCAAATACTTGTACTCGAAACGTTCAGACAGTAGGAGAGGAGGAGGGATGTCGGATCGAGCATGTTAGCTTATTATTTGTCCATTAGTCGATCTAGTCAAGCTAACGTTAGCGAATGTCAACGAGCCTATTCCTCGTAGCTAGCTAACTGAGTTAGTTGGCTAACTGCGCTGAGTCCTGGAACAGTGTTCAGCTAATTATATCAGAGATTTTGTAATAATGTGGGCTGTGTTACATATGTGTGGGTTTCCTGGTTTTACTCGGCACAGATAACGTTAGCCAGCTGATTCGCCTGGTCCATGTACGATAAACGGGGCCAACGTGGATAGTTAGCAACACATTCACAATCAATAGGTTGTAATTACGTTCTCTTAAATACCATTTTACGCATAACTATTAAAGACAAAGGCTTTTAAACATGCCTTTAGTGGAAAAATAGTAGTGTGTGTGGTAGCCATTAGCTCCCCCTCATAGGGTAATCGACTCGATAGGCTACATGTTCTCCACATAAACTAATTGTAGCCTCCATACATTCCAGTCAACTGTCAAAAATAACACGTTTGTCTCTGGTTCATTCTTTGCCGTTTTTCGTTGCTTTATTAAAGCACACATCAACAACGAAACGCACATAACCAGACTTTTCATTTAATGGAATATAGACAGAAATGTGAATCTGAGAAATGAATTTGCAATTCCGCCAGTAAAAATGCGATGTTTTCAATGAAACGTTACGGTTTTATTCGCTTCACGTGTAGTTACACTGTCTACAATGTTTGGGTCAATTATCTCAATTCGCACTGTCATTCTACTACAAGCATGAACTTAACGTGCTTGCTTGAGCAGCCATAACACCAAAGCTTATGGGCCAACATTTATTGTAGGCAATGTCCAAACAGATTTCATTTCTGAAATCAAGTAGGCTACCGTTACTAAGCTACCGTGCTTGTAAAAGCCAAAGTTGCATATTTGCAAAACCTTTGCATATTTAGCCTATCTGGGTGAGATTCTTAACTTGTTATCCACGGTAGCCCCGTAGTGGTGGGTCGATCGCTGACGTCCCAATTATAGTTGTGTAGTGGGTTACATAATTCACATAGGAACCTTTGGTGAGTTAATTGGTTCCGCTCGGTTGAGCAAGTTGTTGCACTTTACGTTTCACGTTCGTTCTAGAGTGTTGTTGACGAATTAATAGCAGATGTCTAATAAAACGGCTAGCGCCATTATTCAACGGTGATACTCCACCTCCGACTCCTTTACTTCGGCACCACACTGGTGACCCCGACGACAGTCCCGCTGAAGACTCAGAGACTGAACCGAACATGGCACAGAACGTTGCTTTTCTGAAATTGCCGGAGTTTTGGGAGACTTCCGCGGCAGCATGGTTTGCACAGACCGAGGCGCAGTTCGCCCTCCGCGGGATCACCGACGATGCTGCACGCTACTACCACGTCGTCTCAGCACTAGGGAGCTCTACCGCAGCCAGAACAGTGAGTTTCATCACGGCCCCTCCTGCCCAGAATAAATACACAGAGTTTAAAGCACTCCTCCTCAAGACCTTCGAATTGTCGCGGGCAGAACGGGCTAGACGGCTGTTTGCGATCCAGGGGCTGGGGGACAGTAAGCCTTCCGAGCACATGGAAATGATGCTAGGCCTGCTGGGTATAGAGGAGCCCAATTTTCTTTTCATGGAATTGTTTCTCCGCCACCTGCCGCCTCGCGTTCAGACAGCTCTAGCCAATACTGTTATTACGGAGCCCCGCGCCCTGGCCGAGGAGGCTGATCGTTTTTTCCTGGCTACCCAGCGTAGCACCCCGGAGGTGCTGGCCCCGACCCGCAGTTACACGCCTACAGGTGGCGCCGCGCCGCCGCCGACCAGAAAAGGGCTCACTGCCACCGACGGCGGTGCCAACTCGGGGATGTGCTATTTTCACGCACGCTTCGGCGCCAAAGCGAACAAGTGCCGTCCCCCCTGCAACTACAATGTGGCGGGGAAACGCCTAAGCCTGCGCTCTGTAGCGGCCGTGAGCGTGGGCGAGACAAACCGGCTTTTGTTTATCAAGGACACCGTCTCCGGGCGCAATTTCCTTTGCAACACCGGCGCTCAGAGGAGCGTCCTGCCAGCTACAGCAAACGACACCGCCGGTGGATCCCATGGACCGCCACTGACGTCCGCTAACGACACCCCTATCCGCACCTACGGCACGAGGACAGTGGACTTGTGTTTTGGGGGTCAGCGATTTACGTGGGACTTCGTCACGGCTGACATATCCTTTCCCCTCCTAGGCGCAGATTTTTTGTGCGCACACGGTCTGCTCGTGGACGTCAAGAACGGCCACCTCGTAGACGCTCGGACCTTCTCCACGTTCGCGTGTGTTCGCAGCGAGACGGCCTGCAGTGGGCTCTCCAGCTCGCTCTCGGAGGGGGACAAGTATCAGCTCCTCCTCTGTGAGTTTCCCAGCTTGACGGAGCCCACTTTCTCCGCGGCCACGACTAAACATGGGATAGAGCACCACATCGTGACCGAGGGCCCCCCTGTCCATGCTAGGGCCCGGCGGCTCAACCCCGAAAGACTCGCAGTCGCTAGGTCCGAGTTCGCCAACATGGAGCGCCTTGGTATTATCCGACGCTCAGACAGCCCGTGGGCCTCACCTCTCCACATCGTCCCCAAGCCAGATGGCGGGTGGCGGCCATGTGGGGACTACCGCCGTCTGAATGACGCCACTACTCCCGATCGCTACCCGGTCCCACACATCCAGGACTTCTCTGCGCACCTGGCGGGCAAGCAGATTTTCTCCAAAGTAGACCTGGTGCGTGGATACCACCAGGTCCCAGTGCACCCCGCGGACGTCCCCAAAACGGCTGTGGTCACGCCATTCGGGTTGTTCGAATTTCTGCGCATGCCGTTTGGACTTAAGAATGCGGCGCAGTCTTTCCAACGACTGATGGACTCGGCGCTCAGGGACATGCCTTCCGTTTTCATCTACCTGGACGATATCCTTGTCGCCAGCTCCTCGGAGGAGGAACACCTGGCGCACCTCCGGGACCTCTTCACATGGCTGAGCGAACACGGCCTGATCGTGAACCCGGCCAAGTGCCTGTTCGGGTTGCCCTCAATCCACTTCCTCGGGCACCTCATCAACAAGGACGGGGTCGCCCCCCTCCCGTCGAAAGTGGAGGCCGTCGCCGCCTTTCCCCGCCCGGATACGGCTAGGGCGCTCCGAGAGTTTCTGGGGATGGTGACCTTTTATCACCGGTTCATCCGCCGGGCCGCCCACACCATGCGCCCACTGTACGAGGCTCTTAAAGGCAAGACCCCCAACCAGACTATCGACTGGACGGCCGAGAGGGGAGCCGCGTTTGAGGCCACCAAGACCGCGCTGAGCCAGGCCGCCCTGCTGGCTCACCCAGCGCCCCGGGCCCCGGTCGCGGTCACAACCGACGCGTCAGACTACGCCGTTGGCGCAGTGCACGAGCAGTGGGTCGACGGCGCCTGGCAGCCGCTTGCCTTTTTCAGCCGCCAGCTGACCCCCCGGGAGCGTAAATACAGCGCGTTCGACAGAGAGCTCCTCGGCCTCTTCCTGGCAATCCGCCACTTCCGGTTCCTGCTGGAGGGTCGCAAGTTTACGGCCTTCGTAGACCACAAGCCCCTTACGTTCTCCATGTCGAAGGTGGCCGAACCGTGGTCTGCCCGCCAGCAACGCCAGTTGTCGTTCATCTCGGAGTACACCACGGACATCCAACACATCGCCGGCAGGACCAACGTAGTCGCGGACTGCCTCTCCAGGGCGGTTGTAGGAGCCGTTCAGTTGGACGTCGACTACGCCCGCATGAGCGCGGACCAGGCCTCGGACCACGGGGTCCAGACCCTCAGGGCCTCCGACACCGGTTTGCGCCTGGAGGAGGTCACAGTCGGTGACTCGGGTGTCAGACTGTGGTGCGACCTCTCTACTGGCCAGCCTCGGCCGCTGGTCCCTGCTGACTGGAGACGGGGCGTTTTCGAGACGGTGCACAACCTCTCCCACCCGGGCAGGAAGCCGACTGTCAAGTTGGTTTCTCAGAAGTTTGTGTGGCCGGGGCTGAAGAAGGATGTGAAGGCGTGGGTCGACTCGTGTGTGGCCTGTCAGCGGGCTAAGGTTCACCGTCACACCAAGGCCCCCTTCGAACCCTTCACTGTTCCAGAGCGGAGGTTTGACCATGTTAACGTCGACCTGGTCGGACCGCTGCCACCTTCGCATGGCTTCACCTACCTCCTCACGATGGTCGACAGGACGACCCGTTGGCCCGAGGTGGTTCCCCTGTCCTCGACAGCGTCCTCAGATGTAGCCCGTGCGTTCATCGGCACCTGGGTTGCGCGCTTTGGGACTCCGTCCGACCTCTCCTCGGACCGCGGGCCGCAGTTTACCTCGGAGTTGTGGAACGCGGTCGCTGAAGGTTTGGGAGTCAAGCTCCATCGCACTACCGCTTACCACCCCCAGGCAAATGGCTTGATCGAGAGGTTCCACCGTTCGATGAAGGCGGCCCTCCGCGCCGGCTTGACGGATGGCAACTGGGTGGACAAACTCCCTTGGGTCATGCTCGGCTTGAGGTGTGCCCCTAAAGAAGACCTGCAGTCCTCCTCCGCCGAGCTGGTTTACGGACAGACGCTGCGAGTTCCGGGGGATTTCATCCCGAGCGCCACGGCTCACTGGTCTGCCGCCGGGCAGCGCACCGCCCTGCTGGATGCCGCCAAGGCGTTCACACCCGTCCCTACGTCGCAGCACGGTGCCCCCGCCTTCAGGGTGCCCCCCAGTCTTCGGTCAGCGGACTTCGTGTTCATCCGCCATGACGCCCACCGCGGGCCCCTGCGCCCCCCCTACGATGGCCCGTTTAGGGTCCTGCAGCACGGGATAAGAGTTTGGTCGTAGACATTGGTGGCAGACCGGAGACTGTCTCCATTGATAGGGTGAAGCCCGCCCACGTGGACATTTCCCGGCCACTGGAGTTGGCACAGCCCCCACGTAGGGGCCGCCCCCTCGGGCCCTGCCCCCCGCCTCCGGTTGAGGTGCCCTCTGCCCCGTTGACACCCTTGCCCCCAGAACCTGTGGACGGCGCGGCTGCGCCTTCGACCCCTCCCTCCTCGGCCCCTGTTTCTCGCACCCGTCGTGGTCGGGCCGTTGTGCCCCCGCGGAGAGGGGATTTTGACTATGGGTGAATTCTGGGGGGGCTTGTGTAGTGGGTTACATAATTCACATAGGAACCTTTGGTGAGTTAATTGGTTCCGCTCGGTTGAGCAAGTTGTTGCACTTTACGTTTCACGTTCGTTCTAGAGTGTTGTTGACGAATTAATAGCAGATGTCTAATAAAACGGCTAGCGCCATTATTCAACGGTGATACTCCACCTCCGACTCCTTTACTTCGGCACCACAGTATTCATATTTCTCTGAAATTATAAATGAAAATTTTTATATCCTCCTCAGCCTTTCAGTTGCACTGCAGATAAAAATAAACGGCAGGCACAGCCGCAACCTTCACCTTGCCACAGTCATAGCTGAATATCACACTCTTGGTACCATTTCTACACGGTACAAAATCATGTAAGCTACCGATATTGGAATAATAATACATTATTTAAACGTTTTATTAATAAACAGTGTTTTCCCCTTGCTGACTTAACCATGCATAGACCTACACCCGATGTACTTTCGTTTTGGTAACATTAAATACGTTTTTTGTTGTTGTTGTTTTTTTACAAAATATGATATAAGGCTAACTTTAAACATGTTTAAGGAACCAAAACCTACCTGGTTATCGTTTTCTGATGAATCCTGAAGACTTTCTCTTATTCCATTTATTGTCCAGCAAATTATCCACTTCCACAATGAGCAACGTTATTCTACTTGCGTTTGTAATATGTTGCGAATATGCATAACGTTAGTGGGCCAAGGTCAGATGTAATTAATACAGTAGTACATGACTTCAGATAGATATTATGCAGTTACGCAACTGTAGACGACACAAAAATGCACATTAAATGTAATAAGATAATTTATTGATGGGAGTAATGTCGACGGCTATGTGGCTATTGAGTGTAGCCTAGATAGCATGGTAATGATGAACAGCCAGCTAGGTGTTTACACTAACGTTAATCCTCTTACCTTGAGGTAAAAAAATTATATATATATATATATTTTTTTAATACCATATTTATGTAGCTGCACATCCCAATATATGTCGGCGTTCAATCATATAGTAAATCGATGCATATATAGTTTACTAGTTACCATAGATCGCTGTTTGGAGCTATGTTCCTAACAGAAAACATGCATTGAAATCGGCCGCCAGCAGCTGTTTGGAACTATAACGCCCGGTACCCACCAGACGCGCAAGCGCACAGACGCTTATTGCGCGTGCAGATTTGAGCAGAACTCTACCCACCAGACGCGCAAGAGCACAGACGCTTTTTGCTTTTTCGGAGCGCATTCCGTGAACGATAGAGACGCGCTGTACAAACAATCCGGATTTGTGAGCTTCGCTAAATAATGGTTAAGTAAATACTGCTATTACATATGTCTTACTGCTTAAAAGCTACATTTAGCAATGTAAAGCTAAATGCAGCAAACAAGACAATGCCTCCTTTATAAAGTTCACTTTTATTTATTTGGGACAGTAATCAACATGTTCTAAACATTTAATTATATCAGAATTAGCAGCTATTCTGTAGTACCTTAAATCGATACAGTGATATCAGTACAATAAAAACAGAATATAATATAGAATAGAATAACGTTTATTTCCCTTTCGGGAAGTAAGCATAGTCTTAATTAATTGAACAAATATGTATCCTATAATAAATAAAAAGCATTATAAAAACGGGAATAACTGGTTATATGTAAAATGTATGACTTGATATAACTTCATTCATCCCACAATGGTCATTGTCTCTGTTCCCATTTTCAGTAGAGCCTATATTAAAATATAATATGTATTAAAATAATGAATAACAATAGTAAAACTATTAGTAGGTTGAAAAACATTAATATGTGGTGATATGATGCAGATATTATGCATATACAATGTATTTCTATGAGATTGCGCATGCGGACGCCCAGAAAATTCCGCCCCGAGCGGAAAAATCCGCTCCACATCCGTGCGCGGGCAGCCGGTGAGAACCACGGCAATTCGTTAACATGGGAGCGGAAGTGAAGCGCACCAGTGCGCGTGTGCGTGCGCTTGCGCGTCTGGTGGGTAACGGGCGTAAGCCTCAGACGTCGTGTCGTCGTTTCCTCCATATTTGTGAGCATTTTCGAGACTTCCGGATCGAAAAATAGACGGCCTATGAGAGAAATGAACGGGGTTTTCCTAATTCCTTCAAAATAATATGACATTTGGACGTTTGTTTGTATATGAAAAAAAAAAAATGTTTTTCAGCCATTTTTTATAATTTAAAATTACACCGAATTTTTTTAGAAGGCAAATTGCTAGCAGCTAAGTGGTTAGCACACTTGTAAAGACCTCAACATCGCACACAGGGCCGTTTCAAGCTACTGACTTGCTGTGACCAGTGTAATTAATTATACATTTTTGTACTTCGTATGTAAAGATGGATTAAACTGATACGGTACGTTAAGGCCCACTGTCATCCGAAATGAGCAAAAACTGAAAAAACCTATTCAATTTGCGCAGTAAACCTAACGTTAACCACTCTGGCTAACGTAAACACCCAACCTGTCATATAGCAGTAGCTAACGCGTTAGCCCTATGTTCTGCTATAGGCTACGTTAGCTAACTTAGAAAACGTAGGCTACGTTATAAAAAGCAGTCTGTAAACAGGTTTAGCGTTACCGGTGGTGTAATTTTTTTTAGGCTGCACTACAATAGTCCAATTCGAGCAAGGAAGGATCCTTTAGATTGCATGAACCGGAAATAGTTTCCGGGCAGCCATGCTAAGGGCCGTTCAAATTTTTTATATTGAGAAGGAAAGGAGCTTCACAATTCCTTTTATCCGTACTTTCACAAAGGATGCTCTGGACTGTCCTTTTCAGAAGGTAGTATTCGCGCCCCACAATGCAATGTCGCCAATGTTTTCATAAGCATCTGAGTTTTCCGGAACCTACCGAATTACTGTATTTAAACAACAACGCGAACATCTGAGAAATGTAAGTGTGAATAGCTAGTATTGTTGGTTAGTAGTGGCTTATTATATAAATTAAACAAACAAAGACACAATCAGACAATACACCAAATGTATTAAGAGGCTGAACTTCGCAGATATAAAACGAAAAGTTCAAGTGAAATGCAGACGACAATGATGCGCATTTTGTCGCAATTTAATTTGCAAAGTTGTAGTTCACTGTGTTGAACAGTCACGTCAATACGACTGGATGTCGCACCATGACGCAAGGTAGAGAAGGAGGTTCGAATTCCACAGTAGGCACTCAGGGTGCGTCTAGATCGGACGACATATATGTCCTAAAGTGTCTAAACGGAAGTACAGGGCTACAGGAAGTCCCGGTAAAGCGGCGCAGATCTGTTTACATTCCCCAGCGAAACAGAGAACGAAGCAGACACTATTAAATTTCGAACGAAAAAGAAGCGAACGCTGAACGTTGTTTCTGGGGGGGATACATTTTCATGAACACCATGTTGTGATTGGTCAAAATACCTTCCATTCGGAGACAGTTTCCCGGGGAAGTACATACACCGGAAATCCTACCCTATAGACACTTTCGGCAGTAGTTCTTTTCCAGGCTTTATCTCCTCGTGAGACGGCGATAAAACTGGGAACGAGGTAAGAGTGCGTCCCAATATTCCTCACTCCCCACCTCCCTTCCTCAACTCCCCCACTACCACTCCTCTCCTATCCGGAAGTATGCAAAACTGTCTGAACGTTTCGAGTATTTGCATGTACAGTATACAATGTACCTGACATTGCAGTTTGCGTCGAGACATTAATTAATATGTAACCATTAATACGTAATTAAGATCTAATCAGCAACATTAGATTAAAACACAAAGATCCATTTCCGGGGCATGGAGTAGAGGAGGTGGTAGTGGAGGAAGGGAGAGTGGAGTAGAGGAGGTGGTAGTGGAGGAAGGGAGTAAAAGAGGTGGTGAATTTTTAGAGGGATGCACCCCAGATTCCTTGTAAATCTCTTCTTCCAATTTTTCCTTGACCCCCATGACGCTTTCTGGCAAAGTCAAGGAAAAGTTGCAAGGAAAGGAAAAAGGAGCAATTTTTTTGACTATTTGAATGCAGCCTTAGCTAGACTAGCCGTTATAATGTCTACACTCTCAAAAATAAAGGTATGAAAAGTACCGAAAAGGTACAAACGCTTGTCACTGGGGTGGTATAGAAATCGTACCCCTTGGCAGCAATACCCAACTAATTTGTCCCTTTTTTGCTCAAAAACGTACTTAGCTAGTACCCAAATAGAACATTATTGTACTTTCAGGGAACATTTGGGAAACGTGTACCTTAGCTTAGAAGAAGAATGTACCTCCAGTGTACCTATATTTCTGAGTGTACCATTTTTGGGCTTGTTTTAAAAAAATCTGGGCGCTACTATTGTTGAAAGACATTAGCGAGCTTATTAATTTAGGTATTCATTTAGCTATTCCACCCCCTCCCGTCTGAAATCACCCTACTCCCCTGCCATGAACATTACCATTGCTTAGCAATGCTGGGTTAGCTAGCAAGCAAACGATAGCTGGCAAGCTGTTTTAATTTAACAGTTATTCAACTTCATTAAAGTTCTAGCTGTCCAATGTCTTAGCTGGCTGGCCATACGTTAGGGAGCTTCCGCGATTGCCTAGCTAACATTACTAGCCAGCTGCTACAACCAGCTACTTCCTAAGAGCAGCTAGTTTAACAGATCATTTGTCTGTCTAAGTAGCTCGTAACAGTCAGTTAGCAATCCTACACAAAGAGGTTGTGTAACATTAACTTACGTTATACAAATGGACAGAGTTAGCTAGCAAATGCATCTGATCTGACAAGTTAAAACAACCCCCCCCTCTCTTCCCCAAATTAAAATTTTAATTAAAATATGGACATAGCAAGAGCCAGTCAGCCAAATGCCTACAATTTTTCTGCGTGAGGCCTAAGGGAAGTTATGCATGTTCATGTTCAATCACGTAACCTACGGAGACAACTAGCCAATACATTATTAATTTTCAGGGTGGTTCACATCACATGATGTGTAGTTTTATTGAAGTCTACATGAACCACGTGACCGTGAGCTCCGTCGTACCGCCCACTTTGGTGACAAACGTCTGGTGCCACTTTTCTGAAAAAATATAATGAGAGTATGTTTCTTTTCTATATTCAGGCAGCTAGACGTTCAAAACACCCAAGAAAGGGGTTGTCACATTTTTTTATAATTTATACAATTGGTAATTTTAAATTATGTCCAACAAATAAACAACAAACACGTTTTCAAAAAAACTACTACAACGACTACAACATCCGGGCTACTCACTCACCACCACTGCTGG